>CM024759.1:78153832-78896885 GCA_014218235.1 Colocasia esculenta | reverse complement strand
TGAAGTGTGTGTGGATCTAATGTGGATGTGGATGTGTGATTTAAATGTGGATTATAGATCTAAATGTGGATGTGGATGTGTGGAATTAAATGTGGATGTATATGTGTTGATCCAAATGTGAATGTGTGGATCTAAATGTGGATGTGTATGTGTTGATCCAGTTACTTGTGAATGTGGATCTCTAAATGTAGGTGAATCTGGATCTATTGAATATATTACTTTTTTTTTTGCTGAAACAAAACTAATTATGGTGTACGCGCCGTAGGGAAACATACTTACTTATGGTGGTACGTGGCCGTAGGGAAACATACTGCTTACGGTGTACGTGGCCGTAGGGACACATGCTTACAGTTTACAATGTCGTAGGGATGTTCGCAGCTGGTAATGAGTCTATCCTATAAAAAATATGGACTACAGTTAACATCGCCGTAGCGAAAAGAGGATATCCTTATGGTGTTACTTACGGCTACCAACACCGTCACTTACTTATATACTTACGGAGTTTAAAACACCGTAGCCCTAGGCCTTTGCCGTCGGACCTTAGCCGACGAAACTGTATCGTAAGGTAACACCGTAAACAAAGACTATGCTTACGATTTTCGGTTATATAACTGCGGTGTTTGGATGTAAGAAAAGCCTGATTTTTCTGTAGTAAATTAAGAAATAATCCAAGAAAAGGTGGTAAGAGAATGCCGCTTCTCTGCATCACCTAACACGGGGGACATACTATATATATTATGAGAAGACTTGCCACACATTCATCACTTCTTCCTCTCGTTTTGATCAAGGTAGGATGAATCATTCTACCATATCCAATCCAATTTTCCCCCATAAATATCATATCATATCGATCTGATTTGACCTCAGTTTAATTTAATAAAATTTAAATTATATTTTAAAAATAAAACTAAAAAAATATTATTTGTGCCGAATTGTGCCAAGATCGAAAAATATCCATGGTACGATATGTATATATATCGGACTAACTCGATTCGGTACATCAAACCATGGTTTGGAAGCATGGTTATTGGTTTTGTACGCCTTGCTTCGTAGGTCTCAGGCACAATTAATATTTTTTGTTCTTTTCATTATATTATTATTGTAATTTTAATGCAAACTAAACTGAATTGGAGCGCATCGAACCAACGTACTATATATATCATGATCAGTTGGTCTGTCTGATCTAGTTCATTGTTCAGGACCATAAATGCTTATTACCAATAGTAAATATATTTTACCATCATCTCTCAGACCAGAGTTGGACGTACTGTACCGCTATGGTATGGTACGTCTATGTTAGACCATGGTAAGGATTTTACAATCTCTGGCATTGTTTGGTACATATACTGTTCTTTTGTTCTTCATTAATAAAATTTATTTTTTTAAGCCAAACCGATATGTAATACGGTGTGGGACGTCTATGTAGGACCATACCAGGTATGTTACAGTCTTCGACACAGTTGGATACGTACAGTACTGTTTATTTGTTCTTCATCAATAAATTTTATTTTTTTATGTCAAAGCGGAACGATACATTACCATGCCTAATACGGTACCGTCATGAAGAATATGCTTTTGTCCGATTTTTTGGTTCGCCAATCTTGTCTTAAACGTAATTCTTATAATTTGCAGTCGAGGACTACATCTATATATATATATAGAGAGAGAGAAAGTCTCAACACACACAATGGGAGACGGTGTCCAAGTACACTACCTTTCATTAACTTGTCTATCATATTGATCTGATGGGCATAGGAGTGTTAATTTGGCCGGATTGCAAAAATTTGTCCCGGACCAGACCAACTTCAAAAAAATCGGATTTTGGCCCGGACCGGGTTGGACTGAGCCGATCTTTTAGAGATCGGATGAACCTGAGCCCATTCGGCCCGGCTCATTGACACTCTTAGATGAGCAATCAAGTGGTGGGGTGGGGTGGGGGTTGAGCGCCCTAAGTGTGCGGCTATATATATATATATATATACTTGTTATATAGTATATTATTATTAAATTTATGTAGAGTATTGGATGCAAATAGATTTGAAATTTAAACTTGACTAATATTAGCTTTCAATATCGCTTTGTGCCGGTGGTACTAAAATTTTGGACTTGAATAAAAGTAAATCAGACAAATTACCAGTCGTAAATTGAATTTGAGAAGTTCTACCAAGTACACATTTTAAGTAAAATATTTTGAACTTATAGTTAAATATTTACTTACCAGCTTTAGAAAAGAAGAACTTGCATATGTATTCTGCACGTAAACATCATCTTGGTCAGCTCATTCAAAATTATAAATAAATATATTTATCCATATAACCTTTAATATTTAAAAAAGCTAATTGCCCTTCAATCATATGTGGGGGTCAAATGTATTAGAGAAATGCTAATTATCTAACTGCGCGCATCAAATAATTAGGAAAGTTAGATTGTTTGATATGTCCACGTAAATATAATATGGCACATGCATCATTCATTCCATATATCATATTTAATTCACTCGCATGCTTCTTTTCCATCTTCTATATTCCATTCTAAATGCATATCTCCTTCCAAATATTTTATTATATTTCATTCTGATTTTCTATTTGTCAATATTTCAATATCCTATTTTTTATTCTAATAATGTATTTTTTCATTCTTGTGAAATAGTTTGTTAGATTATTTCATGGACACATAAAAACAATTCAATAAGCCACACTGATGGAACTTATGTAGTCTAAGATTTACAGCATTCTGCGGGCTTTCTCATTTGAGTATATAAACTTATATATATATGGGGTCTGTAGTGAATTTATTTTTCTACAGCGAGATATCAAAAATCATAATAATCATTTATAAATTAACTAGAATAGTCGCTCATAAATATGAAAGAAAATTGTAAAATCATTTTTAATTTGCCGACAAGAGAAAAAAGGGAAAAGACATGATGTTTTTTTAGGAGAATTAATTGTTGGTCTTTGGCAGGGATTTGATATTATTTTCAGGTCCCTGTCAGATTTTTCTGCACCGTCTAGTCCCTGTTTTATGTAAGATTTATTTTTAGGTCTATGTCGTTAACCTCTTGTTATCCCCCCAACGACTGTTTCACCGTAAAAATGTGTAACTAATAATTACATACTTACAGAGTTACATGCATAACTGTGTAAGTATGTAAATGATCATATAACTGCGTAAGGTGTAATTACATACTTATGTAGTTACACATGTAACTCTGTAAGTACTTAATAATTTACAGAAATAAGTATTTACTTACTTACTGGGAGAATTACCAATCAATCTTTGATTTTGGAAAACTTATTTTAAGCCCATGAGTTACATAGTTATAGATTAAAAGGACTTACATAGTTTCAGATAGACTTACCTAGTACATAGTTACATATGTAATTACACATTTACGCATGTAAGTTTTTCTGTAACTCTGTAATTACCTAGTTATTAGGGACTTGCCTAGTTACAGAGTCCCTGAGTTACATACTATGTAACTCTGTAATTATATGTGTAGTACAGATTATGTAGTTACAGAATTATATGTATAGTTACATAATATGTACATGTGTAATTACACACTTACATGTAGTTACAGAGTTACACATGTAACTCTGTAACTATATACTTACGCAATTATAGAAATTACATACTTACGCAGTTACAAAAATTACACATGTAATCTGTAACTAGGTAAGTCTTGATAATTAGATAAGTCCTTCTGAAACTATGTAAGTCTGTAACTAGGTATGCCCTAGTTACAGAGTTACAAACTTACAAAATCTCTATGTATTTACAGAGTTACATCTGTAACTGCATAAATATGTAATTACATACTTACGTAGTAACAGGAATTATATACTTACGCAGTTACACATGTAACTCTATAAGTACATACTTACGCAGGCATAAGTATGTACTTACAAACATACTTTCGTAGAATAAAACTAGGTAATTACATACTTACGCAGTTACACATTTAATGGTGTAAACTATTCATATCTTGTTACACAGTTATAGGAAGAAATACTTACAAATTTAAGACGTAAAAATTATGTACTTACATACTTCCAGAGTACATATGTAAAAAGTATGTAATACATACTTACATAATTACAAGATTTACATACTTACGCAGTTACACATGTAACTCTGTAAATATATAATTACGTAATTACACACTTTCACAGGTGAAACAATTGTTGGGGAGGTAACATGGGGTTAAAGGTAGGAATCTAAAAATAAATCTTACATAAAATAGAAATTGAACGGTGCAGAAAATATTTGACAAGAACTTGAAAATAATGTCATATCCGTGTGAATTAATTCTCTTTTTTTTTTTAATTTGCCGACAGGATTGAGATAAAAGTCAACTGTTCTGGGCGGGGCGCGCTATGGTGCGGATCCACGTCGGAATGCTTCTATCTTGTTCGTCGCGCCTGTAATGCTCGAAGTCCAAACCTTTTCAAAAGCACGGCATACCTTACAAGACTCTTCTGGGAGAGCAGATTTGAGTACTCCCTCGTCAGTGTGCAACTTTGAACGATGCGTCTTCTTCTTGCTTTTGAAACTTTTTAAGATCCAAGATTTTTTTTTTTTTTTAAGAGGCCTGGGAATGCATATGTGATATGATGGACCGGTTGACCTGCCCCGTCTGAGATAAGCCTTCAACGGCGTGCGTCGGTTCCCCTTAAGAAGTGAGTGTTTTCTTTAAAAATAACATATTTTGAAAAATTTTTTAAGTTAAATAATATTTTAAAAAATTTTAATTTGTAATATATCATAATTTTGATCGGTCAACGTATTGCTTTTAAAAAAATATATAAAAAATAACATTCGGTATTGCTATGACCGATTAGCAAATCGGTTAGTAGATAACCAGTTTGCTCCTAACTTAATCCATTTAAGTTTGTTTAAGTCCTTAATTTTATATCTAAATAATGTAATTTAAGATGAAATTTTAAAAACAAGTTAATTGAAAAGTGATATATTTTATAGTGATTTTAGTTTAATTTTTTAAATAAAATTTTGTAGAGTGAAAAATATCTAAAAAATCAATAAATCGAATTAATATCGATATCCGTACTTTGATAATTCTCGATGTTCATATTTTAGAATCAACATATTTTTCTGATAATTATGATTATTTTATATTTAATTTTATTACCAAAATTCGACGATGTCCGATCCTATTAGAGCGTACATGTCGAAAGATAATATCAGGGATATGTTAATAATATAAGAATGTCTATAAATCAACAGGACGTCGTTAAATGTTGGTAATAAAATTGAATCTGAAACTATCATAATTACAAAAAAAAAATACGTTGATTCAAAAAATATGAATATCGAGAGTTATTGAAGTACGGATATAGATATTAATTGATTTATTAATTTTTTGAGGTAATTTTTACTCGAAAATTTTTTATTTTAGAAATTAAATTTAAATTACCATAAAATTTATCACCTTTCATTTAATTTGTTTTAAAATTTTATCTTGATTGAATATTATTTAGATATAAAATTAATGACCTAAACAAATTTAAATGAAGAAAGTTAGTGTAGTGGGACAGGAAGCAAATCGGTTATCTTTTAACCGATTTGCTAATCGGACATGGAAAGACCGACTTTTATTTTTTATATTTTTAAACAAGTAATATATTGACCGGTCAAAATTATATTCCGTTGTGAATTAAAAATTTTACAATGCTACTTACCTTAAAAAATTTTCAAAATACGCTATTTAAAAAAAAAAAAAACCAAGAAGTGAGTGTACTGGTCCCTCTAGAAAATGAGAGGTTAGGCAGCTAGCATCTACTTGTTTTGACGTTTTCAAAGGTCAAACAACCCCCCGTGATAATGGATGCGCCGACTTCCTTGACCTTAATTAATTTATCTTAAAATTAATTCACTTTTTTGGCACTGTGTATATGACATAAGCGTAGCGACGTGAAGTGAAACGGTGGACGTCGACTAGTGCACGGGTAATGATGACTACACAAGTGTCGGATACAATATAAGCTGCGCCATATCCTGCTCATGTGAAATCAATATGATTGTGTTAGAATTACATTAGTTGAACATTTATATTTCTTTTGAGGAAATAGATAAGAACCCGTTTCATGCAACCAAAGTTAGTACATGAAATAAGATATTAAAAATCCACTGTACATGAGTCATATACGTGCACTCATATCTTCACAAGTATATAAAGTTGACTTCCACGTGAAGAAGAAAATTTTATGGTAAAGATCAAACAGAAGAAACAAACAAAAATTGGAGTTGCTCCAAAATTTCTACTTCTTCGATATTAACAGGACTGCTCTTTGATAAGAGAAATGCTTAACACCAATGCGGGCGAGCAACAAGGCCGAATTGGTTTGATAAGGGACCCCTCCCTCACCCACGAAGGGTTGGAGAGAATTTTGATGGAGCAAGTGAAGGGAGAGCTTTTTGAAAGGACAGTTGTATTTACAATATTAGCTTGATCCATTGCGGAGTGGCCGCCTAGTTGAAAATAATTAAATAATTTTGATCAATCTAACTCAACAATATTAACGTATGGTTATATGATTATATATTTGGCGGTGCTACACTAGTTTGGATTCTGTCGGACTGGTGCGATTCCAACATATGGTAAGTCAACCTAAGTCTTTGTAACATAAAAGAAATTAAAGAGAATGGTCATTAATATTGGAGATTTATTATGTATTGTTATTACTATTATTAACTGTGATTCTTGTTCAAAAATTAACTTCTAAAGACATTGATTACATGTTACTATAATTTTAGATGGTTTATTTTGTATGTTCGATTATTACAGAGAATATCATGTTCTTTTCTTACACATTTGCATGGAGGTTGTACTAAAAGTGGGGCCAACCTTTTGGAAGGCCAAAAAAAGAGAGCAAATTTTAAAAATACAATATATCTTATCATTTATTTAGGTTATAATATGTTCTCATGGATTAGTAACTATTTGATTCTACTTCTTGCTTATTATGTTATCAAGTTCTCTCGATAATAAAGTGAATTTCACTTTCTCATTTCCCTGTCTATACATTTATTACACTTTTCTAACACATTAAAAAAAAATTTTTGATATACTAACTAAATTAGTTAAATTTAAATACATAGAAACATGTTGTCTATAATTTATATAGACTTTGTTTGCTGCCTATCTGCACGACGAAACCAACGTGGACAACACGACCGTCCCACATCCAACCCCCTTGCGCGGGCCCCTCCTATGGTGGATCCGCACCCCTCCCCCCTATTTGTCGTCCGCCCGCACAACGAAGCCAACATGGACAGCGCGGTCGTCCCACACTCAACCTCCCTATGCGGTGCCCGTCTATGATGGATCCGCACCCGTCTCTCCCGGGACGAGTGACGGGATGAAACCCGTTTGAGAGGAGACGGGAGATAACAATTTTCCAATCTATATACATCCCGGATGACCGAATCCGATATCCGGAAAAATAAATTAGGAATACCGAAAGCACCCCGAATGGGAATCGGGTTATCGGTCACTGCATCCCGACCCAAAACGGCGAACAGAAGCTAGAGACTAGAGAGATCCAGCGGGAGATGAGATCACATGCCCGCCTCATCAAGCTGGGCCTGGACGCGGATCCCGTCACCACCACCTGCCTCCTCAGGTCCTATGCCGCCGCCCCCTCCCCGGACTCGCTCCTCTGCGCACGCCGCCTCTTCGACCAGGCACCCTCCAAGGACGCCGTCCTATGGACCGCCATCGTCTCCGCCTACGCCCGCTCCTCCCGCCCCGCGGAGGCCCTCCGCCTCCTCTCCCAGATGCACCGCCGCCACCGCCTCCACGGCGGCCCTGCGCCCAACCACTACACCTACGCCTCAGCCGCCCGCGCCGCGGGCGCCGCCGCCGACCAGCGGCTGGCGGCGGCACTGCACGGCCAGGTGCTGAAGGGCGGGTTCCAGTCCAACGTCGTCGTGGGGACGTCGATCGTGGATGTGTATTGGAAGTGTGGGGATACAATCTCTGCTCGCAAGTTGTTCGATGCAATGCCTGCCAGGAATCTCGTCACTGGAATTCTATGATCGCTGGGTACACGACAGAATGCATGGGCAGTTGGGCGTTGACTCTGTTTCACGAGATGAAGTGCGGCGAATTTGAAGAAATTGATGAGTTCACGATCGCAAGTGTTTTGACTGCGTGTGCCGGAACAGGGGATTTAACAGCGGGCATGCAAGTCCATAGCTGTTCCATTAAAACTGGGTATGGAGAAGACATAGCTATCTTGAGTTCATTGGCAAACATGTATTTTAGATGTCAGGAAGTCAAGATGGCTGAGCGGGTGATGGAGGGGACAGAGTTAGAATCTGTGTCTAAATTTGTGATGATCAAAGGATATGCCTTTAATGGCAGGTATCTTGAACTGATGAGGATTATCACTGGCAGAAATTTTGTTGAAATCGCCCAAAGGGACTCGAGTGCCATTGTCTCTGTTCTTGCTGCATGTGCAAGCCTCTCCTGGCTGAGGATTGGTAGACAGGTCCACAGTCTCATTGTCACTTTGGGCTGTTATCAGAACCGCCCATGCGCCACAGAGTTTGACGATGTTGTCATAGGAAGCGCTCTAATTGACATGTACTGTAGGTGCTCTAGCATTGGAGATGCTCAGAGGATTTTTGATGATTTGGTTGAGAAAGACATTTCCCATTGGAATGCAATGACCGCAGGGTACCTTCGTAACCATTTGCTAGAAGAAGCTTCCCAGTTGTTTAACAAGATGCCAGTGAGGAATGTGATCTCATGGACCGCAATGATCACAGGATATGTGCAGCATGGGTTGCCACAGGAAGGTTTGAAGTTTCTAGCAAACATGTATAGTGGCAGTGGTCCTGTGAGAGGTAATTTATTCACCTTCGTAGCTGGTCTTAATGCATGCAGTTACTTGGCAGCATTAGATTTGGGTAAACAAATCCATGGGCAGGCAGTTAGAGCAATGCCCAAACTGGAACTTGACAACAGCACTGTTGTAGAGACTGCCCTTCTTGACATGTACTCAAAGTCTGGAAATCTGAGCTATGCACGAAAAATCTTCGATCGGATGAGGAAGAGAAATGTGGTGTCCTGGTCATCGATGATCACTTCATATGCCATTCATGGGATGGGTGTCCATGCCATTGAGGTCTTCGAAGAGATGCTAAGAACGGGATTTGAACCGAATGAGGTCACATTTGTTGCTGTTCTGAATGCCTGTAGCCACTGTGGACTAGTTGAGAAGGGGATCCATTGTTTTAAGCTGATGACAGAGGAATATGGGATTGTTCCTAGAGGTGACCATTACACATGTATGGTTGATATGTTAGGGCGAGCTGGGAAGCTCGCCGAAGCTTGGAGTTATGCAGAGAAGATTAAGGATGCTGAAAAAAGCTGTAACAAAGATAATGATGCCAACAATGTTAGGCATGATACCATGTGGGATGCATTGCTGGGGAACTGCAGTTTGCACGGCAACTTGGAGATTGGTAGCAAGGTAGCCTGCAAAATCCTGGAAAATAACCCAAATATTTCAGTTGCATACATCGCAATCTCTAACATTTATGCAGATGCAGAAATGTGGGATGATCTTTATAAATTTAGAGAAAGATGGAGGTCTAATGGTGGGGTAAAGAAAGTACCCGGGCTTAGCCATATACAAGTGACAGCTGCTGGTTAGTTCAACATATATTATGTGCACGCACCGTTCATCTACATGATTTCAGGCGGTGTCACTATCTCCCCTGTGCAGTTCCATGTAATGAGTCGTTCGTTTAGAGACATGAATGATACGAAAATTGATACAACTTGTGTTCAAATTTTTTCAGATGGACAACGAAGGGTAAGAAAAACACTTCTCTTGACCATAACCCTCATTTTATTTAGATGGTGAACTTTTCAATTCAATTTTTTATAGCATTTCATTTCTATATTTTTTACGCGTGTTTGACTTGAATGGTGACGACATGTTTGATAGATTTTGCATAGATACCAGCAGGAATATGGACCTCCTATAGGTTTTTTCCTCAACAAAAATTTCTTCTCCTCATTTTCTTTTATTCCTCTCCGGGTCATTTACAAAAATATCGTCCTTACAAGTTTACTAGTAGGGGTGTCCTCCTTGTTTTCATAGTATTTTGATAATATTCTTACATCAATAAAAGGTCAAATATATCCCTGAACTAAACTATTTGGAATGCCGGCATATGTTCTTTCCCATAGAGAACGTTCTCCTAGCCCTGTGCGACAAAGAGATGCTATAAATAAGCTAGCTCAAGTTACATCTACATACTTGTAGATGAAGCTTTCTTCTTTTGCTAATCTTGTTAAAGCTGAAAATATTTTCATGTCGGGGTTTAGTTTTCATTTTGAGGCATCTGAAATGAATTTAGAGGAAGAGGATATAGAGCGTTGTTCACGTCGACCGGACTTATGACTTCGGACTGTGCTCCGGCGAACTCATTCCTGAGATAGATCCTCTTTAAAATTTTAGTCATCTTTTTCTTTAGCTTGTCCTACTTTGGACAATTGTCTCTGCTTTTCAGAATCTCTGACTATTAATAAAATAAATCAGCTTATTTTGGCTTTTTAGATTTAAAAAAAAAAACTGTTGGATGAAAGTATCCTCCTAATAACATGACCTTTTAATGTGGGAGTAGAATTTCTATTTTATTGGTAGGACCATGACACAAAGCTGAGATTAAAAAAAAAATTTGTGGTCCTCGCAAGTATATCTAATAGGGGCCATGCCCGAAACTTGAATTTTTATATGATGTTCTATGCAGTGATTTGAAGCATAAACACAAGGAAAGAGATAAAAAATGCACTTCCCACGAAACATAAGTATAAAAAACAAACAACTAGCGAATAAGTGAACACTTAGCACATTGTTTACGTGCAATTTAATTATATGTCGGGCGTTATCATTGACGCGTGCGTTGGTACTCACTATGCTGCGTACATATTAGTTAAAAGGTAAAATTTGTTACATTTGCAACAACATCTACTTTGTGTCTGTTCCAAATATAAGATCGATGGACTCTTTAATACAATAAATACAACAAAGTCCCCCGCTTTGTACTTAGGATAAGTATTGCCGCGAGTGCAGCAAACCCTTTTCATTAGTTAATGACAGCATAGGGTTGTAAAGTGCACACCCGCGTGCTCAGCAAATAACATACATGAGGTTAACATCCTGTCGTATCATTTGTATGCACGCTCTCGCCTTTTATAAGGAACCATGATGCTGCTATAGAATGGTACAAAAAAAATGATGTTGCGATAGCAATTAATAATCTCATGTACTGTGAGTCTGTTACGTGATTGAAACATCTAATAAGGAACTTAAGATCGAACCGCCCTCGGAAGGTATCTTCCTTACAAGATGCTCAAAACTCTCTTAATTATAATAATTTGACTGAGCTCTTCAAGCCATCCATTGAGTTTTTTTTTCTTTTTTTATTATAGTCCATGACATTCACCACTGAAAATCTCCAACACCACCCCAAAATCGAACTTGGGTGAGACGCTCTCACCTCACCCTTATGTCTAACCCGCATATGACGGGGGACAAGCAATCCATTGAGCTGTATGAAGTTGCATGTAATAAAAATCACAGTTATTTTCCAACTACCGCATGTTCTTTTTTTTTCTTGAAAAGAGCATCCATCTACATGGGACCCAAGATGGGACATATTGACAGTCACGTTTGGTTAGGTCTGAAAACCTGCACAAAATGAGTTTAAAAAGGATATCATAAAGTAACCAGTGGGATATATATGTGTGGAGGTTATTTCTAGCCTACTAGACCCGTAAGCCCATCATAACTCAGTCAGATAAAAAAATTATGGCCATCGAGTCACGTGTCCTCGGATTCAGCCACAACCTTCCGAACATGCTTCAGCCGTCAAAATGCCTAAGGGTCCCGAAGGTGGTCTCCGGACACCGCGCAGTCTGCTCGAGCAAGACACACTTTGCCGAGCAGACCAGACAACTCTTGTTCGAACCCTCCACGGCCATGGTGTCCGAGCACCAGACACCGCGCAGCCATGTCGAGCACTGAACAAGCTACTCCCAGCGACCGGGCAGAGAACAACCGTGCCGAACACCGGACAACCCCGCCAAGCGCCGAGCAGGCCCGATGGCCTCTGTGTGGCACCTCCATGGCCCGGGGCTCTAAGCGACCCTTCACCTACCGTGGCAATCAATACAACAGTCCAGCACACCACCCCACGAGCTAGGGCATTAAAGGTGTAGAATCTCAACAAGCGTCTCAACGGACAACCTTCACTCCGGGAATCTCAACTGACGTGCCTCTTCAATCATCATTGAGGAAGGACGTGTCCGGACCCTTCGTATCCCTCGCCTATATAAGGAACATGTAACCTTCATGCAAAGGGACGAGACATCTCTCACACACACTCACCCACGCGCGAACTCACAGAACCTTCCATTCCTGCCTCTCTCGCAGTCTGTCCTGACTTAGACATCGGAGGGTTCCCCCGATCCTTCAACCAGACCCCCCTGACACGTTCTGGGTTTTGCAGGCTTCCATCCACACTGGCGACAGTTCTCTCCCTCTCTCTCTCATTCTCAGTGGAGGCCCGTCAAGCCCACTTCCGAGTAGGGAAACGCCTCCACATCTTTGGCACTGTCTGTGGGCTGCCATAGCTCGCGGACGATCCTACTCACCAGAACCACAAGAGTCGGGCGACGTGTTTACACCAGTCGCATGAAGACTCGCGTGACCAGGCCCCTCCTGCCGACGACCACACTATCCTCGCCGGAGCGACTACCAATGTTCCTGCGACCGAGACCCCGATTTTGGCCCAGGAAGTAGCCGAACTCTGGGGGAAACTGCAACAATTGATGGGAGTCTGTCAAGGACTCCAGGCACAGTTGGTGAGGCAACCAGCCCCAACTGCTCTTCCTCAACCAGCGCCGCGAGGAGTCTCCCCGGCGTTCGCAACGTGCAGCCTCGACCCGCCACACTCCTGAGCGACGAGAGGAGTCACCTCGCAGGTCAGTTGTGGCACCCCCACCTCCGCGCTCCATCGTCGGCGCCAACTCCCATGGGTCCCGACCCGAGGACTCGGCGCGCTCCGACCAGAAGCTAGCCAGACGTCTACGTTGCGTCGTCGACTTGGACAGCGCATGGAGGATTGCGCCCGCCAGATGGATGCAATGGTTCAGAGGGCTGGGGGTAAAGCATCGGCGGACGACGACCTCGCGGTGGAGATCCTTGAAGCCTGGGTCTCGACAAAGCTCCCCCTGCCTTCCATCGCACCCTACGATGGCACTACCGACCCAGCGGACCACATCTACGGTTTCGAGTCGCACATGGTGTTCCACGGAGTATCAGACTCAGCCAAATGTCGGGCCTTCCCAGCCACACTGAAGGAGACCGCGTGGGCATGGTTCGAAACCCTCCCTGGGGGCTCCATTTCATCCTTCCACCAGTTGAAAAAGTCCTTCTGGGACAATTTTCTGGGCGGAAGGTCGCAACCGCGCATAGCGGCCTCCTTGCTGTCTATCCTCCAGAAGTGGGTGAAGCACTCTAGGACTATGTCAAACGGTTCTAGACCGAGGCGCTCCGCATCCCACGCCTGGACGTCCCCCTAGCCACCGGTGCTCTCATCTAGGGCACTCGCGATGGCTTCCTCCAGAGGACGCTCGGGGTGTAGCAGCCGACCACCCTAGCCGAGCTTCTCTTCACTACCCAGTGTCATGCTGTGTGCGAGGAGAGCCTAGCCGCCAGCCGGTCCGAACCCAACGACAGAGAAGAAGAGGCCTTCCGACAACGATTCCAACCGAGAACGGAAGAAGGGCCGGCGCAACGGAGATTCGCCGCGCTGACCACGCCCCTTCACCGACTACACCCCCCTCACTGTGGCCCCCAAACAGATCTTGGTTGAGATCCGAGACGAGCAGTACGTTCGGTGGCCGCCGAGGATGCGCTCTGACCCCTGCAAGCATAATCAGGACAAGTACTGTCACTTTCACCGCGACCACGGCCACGACACCTTCGAATGCCACCAACTCAAGGACGAGATCGAGTCCTTGATCAAGCATGGCTATCTCGGACGGTATGTGCGCCGCAATGAAAACCGCCCGAGACGCTGAGAACGAACCCCTGAGCAGCCCATCAATAACGAGCCAAATGGGCAGGAGATCAACGTGATCGCGGGAGGTTTCGGCGCAAGCGGGGAGAGCAGCCAAAGTCGACTCGACTACGCTTGAAGGATGCACCAGGTGGAGAGGCCCCCGGAACCTCGACCAAGCCCTTATCCCCCCAATCCAGCACGCGCATGATCTAAGGAGGCAATAACCTTCTCGGACAATGATGTTGTAGGAGTTTCAATTCCACACACTGACGCGTTGGTCGTCACGGCTACCATCAAGGGAAAATTAATTTCCAGTCCAAATTAAAAATCACAATTAATTTTAGGTCCATTGACTCAAATTATTAACTTTAGGTCCATTGACTGTTAGTTTATAAATTGTGGCTCATTTCCGTCAACAGGTTAGGTTCCTTTTTCTTTAATGGCCAAAAGACCCCCACCCTAACCCACACGAATCAGCATCTCACGGGACAAGTTGGGGCAAACCCCATTTGGTAGGGTTCCGCAGAGAAGCTTCTCTACTGCAGACGGGAAGAGGGAAAGCCGGCGACGCATCTCCGGTGGCATCTACAGCGAGGACTCATGGCGGCGGCGGCGAGCGACGGCCCATCTCTAGCGAGTAGCAGAGGAGGAGCGGCGGCGAGGGGCGGCGCATCTCCAGCTAGTAGCAAGGGAGGAGCGGCGGCGAGGGGCGACGCATCTCCATCGAGTAGCAGAGGAGGAGCGGCGGC
This sequence comes from Colocasia esculenta, assembly GCA_014218235.1. NCBI lineage: Eukaryota > Viridiplantae > Streptophyta > Magnoliopsida > Alismatales > Araceae > Colocasia > Colocasia esculenta. Next base: position 78,882,027 of record CM024759.1, on the reverse strand, counting down.
GAGGGACGGCGCATATCCACTGAGTAGCAAAGGGCGAGCAGCGAAGGAATCTACGAAGGAATCTCCAGCGGCTATTCAGTAAGTTGTTTTTTTCTTCACCATGAATTTTTAGGGTTAGATCCTCATCCTTGTGCTAAAAGAGGTCACCATGTGTTCTGCATTTTATTTGGAAGGAATGGAAGTTGATTCTTCACGAAAAAGGAGTAGCAGAGGGCGAGCATTTTTTTTCTTTTCTTCACCATGTGTTGTACATTTTATTTGGAGAATGGAAGTTATTTTTCTTAGATTTTTTTTCTGCAATGTGTTTCATGATTTCGGATATTTTTCTGTTCCATAGCACAAAATCAAATGGCTTGCTGCATAATTTTTGCGAAGGAACAAAGATGTTTTTGTTGGATTTTTTTTTTTTTTTGCAATGTATGTGTCTTCATGAAATCTGGAATTTTTTGCAGCTATATTTTGTGCTGAGAGGAAAGGAAAAACCATCCTAACATGGACAAAATTTTGGGTATTTTTAGCTATAAAGATGAGGCCTTTGTCATCCACTTGTATCGGGGAATAGGATTGGATGTGGTTGTCAGTGATGTGTGTAATAGGTGGAAGCTTTGCATCGATAAGGTGGAGTTCAAATGTGTGGTACCTGAGCTTACTAGTTCGAAAATGAGAATTCAAATGGAGAAGACATTGACAGGATGGTAGACATGCATATTAGTCTTGGTGCAAAGGTGATGAATGTGGAAGTAAACATTCACGGTGAAGAAGAACTTATAAGCACCAGGTATTTATTTTGAATAAATATTTATGTCACAATTATTTTAAATAAATCACTTAAAGTAGTCATATCTTCATGCAGACCATCAAGTGTACACTCTTCTGGAAGTAATAGCCAATTGTCCACTCTTGAAGGTATGTCATCTCAAGAAGTGAGGAGGATTGATCTATGATATGACATTATACACTCAGTTGGGCAAACCTTCAATAGTGTTGAACATTTTCGGGGTGATTTGACTAAATATGCAATTGCAAGAGGTTTTGATTACATGTTCCTTAAGAATGACTTAATGCGTGTGACAGTGAAATGTAGAGTTGCAAATTCCAGTTGGTACATGCATGCAATTAGAGTTGATGGGGGGCCTCATTTTGAGATTAAACAACTAAACAATGTGCACATATGTGGTGGGGGCTTGAGCACACAAAAACACCCTAGGGCGTCAAAGAGATGAATTAGTTCTATCATTGCTGAGAAAATTGTAGATACTCCATTATACCGCCCTAAAGACATAAAGAATGATATCTTTAGGGATTATGGAGTGGATGTGCCATATTATCAAGCATGGTGGGGTAAGGAGTTTGCTCAAAAAGAGGTCCATGGAGATAAGAGATATTCCTTTGATGGTTTACGTTGGTATAAAAATGCGATTGAGAGGTCTAATGCTAATAGCATTGTGGATCTTGATGTGTCTGCTGAAGGTCACTTCAAGCATTTTTTTGTTTCTTTTGGTGCTAATATTCATGGTTTTGAAAGGGGATGTAGGCCACTTCTATTTCTAGATGGTACATTCCTAAAGGATAAGTACAAAGGCATTCTTCTCGCTGCCACTGCTCTGAATGGAGAAAATAAATTATTCCCTCTTGCTTATGTTGTAGTTGATGTTGAAAATGAGAGTAATTGGGAATGGTTTCTTTTTTGTCTAAGAAGGGTTGTGTCAACTAATCGAAGAGTTACATTCATTTCTGATAGATGCAAAGGATTGTTAAATGCTATTCTAAACATTTTTCCAGAATCTTATAATGCATATTATTTGTGTCATTTGAAGGTAAAATTTTCCAAGTAAATTGCAGGGAAATATCGTGGTCAAACAACAAAAAATTACTCTCATTGTTTGATCAGGCAGCATATGCATATAAGATGGAAGACCATGAGACTGCTTTAAAGACCATGGGTGGACTTTCTGAAGAGGCAGAAAAATGGGCAAGGGACTCAAATCCTAATTATTGGGCAAATGCTTACTTTGAGGGTGAGCGTTATGGAGAGATGTATTCTAATGCGGTAGAGTCTTTTAATGCATGGATTCTTGAAGCTAGAAATCTTCCAATTTTGCTGATGCTAGATCGAATTCGCATCCAAATAATGGATTTGGCATATAAAAGGAGAGAGATATCTGCAAGATGGGTGACAAAGCTATGCCCCTCAATTGATGAAAGAATGAGGAAACTAATGGAAGCTTCTAGGGGTGTTACTGTGATATGTTTTGATGGCAAAGTTTTTGAGGTTGTGGGTAGGCCTTCATGCGTTGTAAATCTTGAACATGGTACTTGTTCTTGTAGAGGATGGCAACTTTTAAGATTGTCATGCAAACATGTGTGTGCAGTGGTTCACAATATAGGGGGAAATATAGAAGATTATTGCTCCTTATATTTCACTTCTGACATGTATCGCACATGTTATGAGGAGACTATTCAGCCCATATCAGACATGGATAAACCAGAACTTGAATTTGATGATATTGAAATCTGACCTCCTCTAACAAAAAAATGGCCTGGCAGGCGAAAGAAGAATAGAATAACATCCCAACAATCATTAGAAGTGGACAAGATTGTGTACACTTGTTCAAGATGCAAACAAGCTGGCCATAATCGGAAAACATGCTCTAACCCGATAGCTGAATAGGTAAACACTTGTTCTTTTTCTTATACATAATGTCATTGTAACTTTTTTTCTAATGAATTGTCATGTTGTAAATTTGTAGAAATGTCAAACATCCCACTTATGCGGTGTCCAGCTGGACATGGATATTGTGTAGTTAAGATAAGTCACACAGAAAGAAATCCAGAGAGACACTATTATAAATGCAAGATATTCTCTTACGTGCATGTAATGAGGTTTTAAATAATTGAATCTATTTTATTGTCATTGATATAATACTTTGGTTATTCTCAACAGGATGTTGCTTGTGATTTTTTCATGTGGTGTGATCATCTAAAACATTTTGTGGTGTTGCCTTCATCATCAAATTGTTGTTGTGAGAAAGAATTGTGCATTCGATCTTTAGAATACCGCATTGCACAGTTGGAGGGAGAACTTAAGCAATTTCAAAATCTTTTGAAGAAATCCAAGATGGTTGCTAAAGCTTTACCGAAAGTATTTTCTTTCCTCAATAGTGTTGGTGACGAAGGTGGCAGTGATGGGGATTTAGAGGCATTTAGTAATCTGTGTTATGAATGAATTATTGTTGTACTCTAAAATTTTGAACTACCTATTGCAATGTTCTTTCAAAAACAAAATTTTTGGACTGATTTGCTAATTTTTTCAGTTGGAAATCACCCTCCATTACTAGACAATATCTTCTTTAGTTCTAGACAACTGTTGATGCTTGATTGGATGTGTTGCTTTTGCTAGACACCTACTTTTGAGCACCCTGCTGAAGAGAAATCTCCCATTCTGAAGGATGTGTTTTTATTTTGTTCTGCTTGAGTTCTCTATGATCAAGTGTGATGCTTCTATTCTCTGTGATCAAGTGTTACTTAACTACAACACTCTGGAGAAGAACGAGCCCAGTTAAAACTGTGGTGTGCTGTGATCAGAAAGATTTTCAAGTGGGTCTGGTGCTTGGTGTTTACATCCCATATGGTTGTAGGTTTGCCTCGGAGTTGGAACTTTTTTGGACATGAAAAGGGTCTTCCAGAGATAAATTTACTCCTATCAATTTTCTTAACAGTAGTATGCCAACTGGTTTGGTATGTAATACTTGAGTTGGAATGTGCAGTATGTTCCTTATGCAATCAAGGGAAAGAGGGTCATCTTCGATAGATTTGCATTGATGTTTGTTGTTGTGATTGTATGGGTTTAGGGCGCCATAATCGAGATCTACAAGGACAATAATAGCCTTAACTCAGAAACGCGAAGTCGTTTGTCCTGGGGTGTGAGAAGTCGACTGCCTTGAGGACTTCGACTGCCTTGTGTGTAACGTTCCAACCGTTCAGGTCGTCCTTGTGTGGTCGTGGAGGCCAGTGTGTGGCCAATGACACGTTTGTGGCAGGTGATTTCCGCAGGTTATGAGATTTTGCCCAATGCGTTCACTGTTCCTCGGTTGTTAACGCGACAGTGAGGGCCGTCGCCTTTTGATCGCGACAGCCCATGGCGCCGGGTTCATGGAACTGCTAGCTTAAGTGAACGTTTGCATGTCTGCCGCGTGTCGCGTGCCGGGCGCACGGACTGACATCAGTAGGCTTAAGGCGACAGCCTAAAGTGTCGCGTTCAGTTCGCGACTTATAAGGGTGTCGCGTTCTTAACTGCACTGCGTTTTTAAGTAACCCTAGCAGAACATAGCTGATGAAAGCTCTCCTCGGCCAAGGGTTTTTGTTGTGGAATTTTGGGTGATTCGACTTGTTAGAGCTTGGTTTGACGAGCTTCCACCACGAGGACGCTTAGTGGAGCGGGGGAAACGTCGTACAAGCTTCGTTCTTCGCATTCTTCATGAAGGTAGGGAGATTTCCCGTGGTTTGATCCGTGAATCATTCGTGTGTGGTGGATAATGTGTTTCCTGCTTTCTAAACCTTAGATAGCATGTGTAGGAACACATTAAAGCATGAAAACGGAATGAGAACGGTAGGTTTCAAAGAGTTTGGGGTGATCTGAATGATGGACCCCGGGTTAGGGTTCGCACCTGCTAAGGCGACGATCCTTGGCGTCGCGACCAGGTCGCGACACTGCGATATGACGCGTCCTGAAGGCGACGCTGCACCCTGTCGCGACAGCAGCCGAATGCTGTTATTTGAGAAAATATGTAAGCGTATAAATATATGTTTAGCGTGGTTTGTGACTTGTGATGATAATAGGAGGTGCATTGGCACTTTCTCTACGCTCGGGGAGCGTGTAGTGTGTGGTTTACCTGGTGTTCACGTGGTTTACGTGGAGGTTTCACGTGGCTTGTGCGTGGTGCATGTGGTTTCAGTGTACGTGGTGTGTAGTTTGACGCCTTCCGTGGATACCTCTTCAGTTGGGAGCACCAAGTTTTGTGTCAGCCAGGCACGTGAGTGCTCGGGGCTTGTCCCGGTACTGGGTATCGACGAGGTCTTGTCGTCTTCCTGGACACCCTTACTCTTGTGCTGAGTAGTACGTCCGGCTGAGGGAAAGACGGCAATGGGACAGCGACTAGAGAGAGAGTTTGTTGTGTTGTCGCTTGTAGCGCGCTCGTAGTTGGGGGAGACGGACACCAGTAGACGTACTGGGCCCCAGCTAGTCCTGTTTTCCAGTGCCTCACTTTAGGGAGCTCGGGCCAGAGTCTCTAAAGGTACCAGGCATGGGCCTGCGAGGTGTGTGACCTGCAGGTTGTGGTGGTTTAGTTAGACTCCACAGTTCTTTGTACTTGTTAGTGGAGCGGCAGCTGGACCTTTTGTCCGTGGTTGCGAGACTGAGAGGTAGTCCTGTGTGGTTTGTCCGGGTCAATAATTGGTGTCGCGAACCAGTTGACGTGGCTTGAGTGTGGCGTTTCTCTACAGTAGCTCGTACACCTGTTTGGTGTTGCCGTTTATTTATTTACGTTGATTCCTGTTAAGCAGCAAATGGTAAGTGGTACTTACAGTTTTATATCCTGCTAGATAGCATTGTAAATTGTTAGCGTAGCATTTCCTGCTTTGCTACATGTGTTGGTTTGCTCGGTTTCTAGGGAGTTTCCCTACTGATCCAGTGACTCGAGAGGCTCACCCCTACCTCCTACCAGATGAGGGAGATCAGGAGATTTCGCGCCCATCGTCCAGTGGAGGGTCAGTACCACCAGCAGTGTAATTTTACTGTTCTGTTGTACACCTCGGGGTATGCCCCAGGTTCTGTTGTAGTTTGGTTGCAGTTGTGCTATGGCTATGTATATTTCATGTAAATATTTGTGTGATTGCCAGATCTTATGAATAATTAAGTTGGTTCCTTTATGTTTTTTTACGGACATGTGGTTTGATATCCCTTGCGTGACTTCGGCCCGTTCGCAAGAGGCGGACTCGAGATAGACTCGTTGTTAAGTTAACGGGTCTGATCAGCGAGGACCGTCACAGTTGGTATCAGAGCAAGGTTCGTAAGAATATAAAGGAATTGGAAATTACATAGCTATGTCTTTACTGTAACCCACTGCTGGTAGTGACCCTGGTTTTGTATTGATTTCTTGTGTATCGTATTGTTGGAATAATGTTTGTGCAGGAATAGTAATGGCCGACAGGAGAGATTGGGGAGGTGGTGGAGAAGGGTCAGGAGAGGATCCTACGCAGAGAATGATAGAGAGAATCTAGGAAAGCCTAATAGAAATTCAGGTAAGATTGGATCAACAACCACCGGTACAGCCAGCGGCGGCAGTACCACTATTCCCAGAGGAGGCAGTACCAGTAGCTCCAGTTCCAACCCCACCCGGAGTAGAGGTACCTCCTGTGGTACCTGTACAACCGGCAGTTCCAGTGAGACCAGTTACTGGAGAGGAGACTACGGTACTTGTGGAGCGATTTTTGAGATTGCAGCCCCCTACATACTCAGGAGGTCCCAACCCAGATACGGCAGAACAATAGATACATGAGATCGAGAGGGTATTTACAATAATGAGGTGTCCCCAAGAAGATAGAGTGCTTCTTGCGGCATACCAGTTACGAGGGTTTGCATAGGAATGGTGGCGGCTAAAGATGCAGACAGTTTTTACAGGCAGGACGGAGGACACTATTCCATGGTCAGAATTTTTGTCAGTCTTTAATGATTCCTTCTTCCCAATACAGATTCAACAGATGAAGAGAGAGCAGTTTAGGACACTTCTGCAAGGGAATCTCTCGGTACTTGAATATCAGATGAGGTTTATAGCTTTGAGCAGGTACGCCCCATATGTAGTAACTGATAACACCATGATGGTGGAATACTTTATTCGAGGTCTGAGGCCAGAATTGCAAGCTGCAGTGATCCCATTGATGTGTAGAACTGTGGAAGAGGCAGCTCAGCGAGCAGCAATACTTGAGAGGACTGTTCGAGCCAGACAGGGGCAGTCTCAAATAGGTGGTTTAGGCTCAGGTAGTTTCCGGCATCCACAACCGTCAGGAGGAATTAGTAAGGGGAAAGCACCTTCCGGAGCTTCTTCATCATCTGGAATAGCAAAATGGGGCAAGCAAATCAAGAAATTCTTTCAAGGAGGCCGTGGTAGAGGCAGACAACAGGGCTTTCAATAGGGAGATTTTCAGCAGGGCCGTGGTTACAAGCCACCAGTTCCAGAGGAATCCCAGCAGAGTACGGTAGGGCAGCCGACGGTACCTCCAGCTTTTAGATGTTATAATTGTGGACATCCAGGACATTTAGCAAGGAATTGTCTGTATCCTCGAGAGCAGACTTATGGTAGAGGGACTCAGCAACAACAACAGCCCTTTCAGCGGTCAGTAGAGCAAGGCAGGGGTGCACCATACCAAAGAGGAGGATGGGGTCGAGTGATGGCTGTTACCAGAGCTCAGGCGGAAGCATCCAATCTTATTGAAGGTATTCTACCTTTCTTTGATTTTACTGCTAGAGTATTAATTGATCAGGGTGCTTCCCATTCATTTATTTCCGAAGATTTTCTGGATAGCATGGTACTTCCTTTAGAAGAAAAGTCTTGTGAGTTGGTAGTAGAAATTCCTTCTTGAGGATATTTGTTGACCTCCTGCTTTTTAGAAGATGTCTCGATAGTGATTCATGGGAATCAGATGCCAGCAAGATTGTATGCTTTGACATTGAAAGAATATGATGTGATTCTGGGAATGGATTGGTTAGAGGCCTACGGGGCATTGGTTGATTGTAGAAAGAAGAGAGTAAGATTTTGCAGACCTGGTGGTGAGGTGTTTGAATTTCAAGGTATGCCTTTTAACACTTCCAAGTTTATTATTTCTGTACTTAGAGCTAGAAAATTAATTAATGAGGGATGTGTAGCATACCTTGCCTCTGTTAGTCTAGTTGAATCTAGTAAGTCTGTAGATTCAGTGCCTATGGTTAGAGAATTTGCAGATGTGTTCCCAGATGAGTTGCCAGGGTTAGCTCCACGCAGAGAGGTAGACTTCACGGTTGAATTGCAACCAGGCAGTTTACCCATCTCTAAAGCGTCATATAGAATGTCCTCAGCAGAATTGAATGAGTTGAAAAGGCAATTGCAAGAATTATTAGAAAAAGATTTTATTAGGCCTAGTCAATCACCTTGGGGAGCGCCAATGTTATTTGTCAGAAAGAAAGATGGCAGTTTAAGGAAGTGTATAGATTACCGGCAGTTGAATAAAGTTACAATTAAGAATAAGTATCCACTTCCTCGGATTGATGATTTATTTGATCAACTGCAGTCAGCCAAAGTATTTTCTAAGATAGATTTGAGATCAGGATATCATCAGTTGCGGATCAGGGAAGAAGATATTGAGAAGTCAGCTTTCCGGACTAGATATGGGCATTATGAGTTTGTTGTGATGCCTTTTGGATTGACAAATGCACATACGGCATTTATGAATTTAATGAATAGAATATTTCATCAGTACTTGGATCAGTTTATAGTGGTCTTTATTGATGATATATTGGTTTATTCAGCATCAGAAAAAGAACATGCAGATCATTTACGGATTACTTTACAGATATTGAGAGATCATCAGATATTTGCTAAATTTAGTAAATGTGAATTCTGGTTGAAGGAGATTCAGTTTCTGGGTCATGTGATATCAGGTGAAGGTATTGCAGTGGATCCAGCCAATGTTGAGGCAGTGATGAAGTGGGAAGAGCCGAGAACTGTGTTTGAGATTAGGAGTTTTCTGAGTTTGGCAGGTTATTATAGAAGATTTATCCAAGATTTCTCCAAGATAGCAGCACCAATGACAAGGTTGACAAGAAAGCGTGTTCCTTTTGTGTAGTCTTCGGAGTGCAGGCGTAGTTTTACAGAGTTGAAGAAGAGGTTGACTTCAGCACCAATTTTAGAAATTTCATCGGGTAGTGGCGGATTTGTTTTGTTTACAGATGCATCCAAGAGAGGTTTGGGTGCAGTTTTGATGCAGCATAGTAAAGTGGTTGCCTATGCCTCCAGGCAATTGAAGAAGCATGAAGAGAATTACCCTACGCATGATTTAGAGCTGGCAGCACTTGTCTTTGCATTGAAAATTTGGCGGCATTATTTGTATGGTGAAAGATTTGAGATTTTTACAGATCATAAGAGCTTAAAATATATTTTCTCTCAGAAAGATTTGAATTTAAGGCAGCGTCGATGGATGGAATATTTAAAAGATTATGACTTTAATTTGGCATATCATCCAGGCAGAGCAAATGTGGTGGCGGATGCGCTGAGCAGAAAAGCGGTTATGAATCGACTTATGATCAGAGAATGGAAACTTTATGAGGATGTGGCGGAGAATTCCTTATATGTGCCAAGCAGTCAGCGTAGAGCAATATTAGCAACTAGTGCAGTGGAGCCTTCTCTTTACTGATAGATAGCAGAGGCACAGAAAGCAGATACCAATTTAGCAGATATTCTCAGAATGAATGAAGTAAATCTGGGGCATGATAATGTGGTGAGACTAAAAGAACGATTGTATGTCCCAGAAGATACAGAAATTAGACAGAAGGTTTTAGAAGAAGCTCATAGATCAAGATATACCATCCACCCAGGCAGCACTAAAATGTATCAAGATATGAAGAAGCATTTTTGGTGGCCGCATATGAAGAGAGAAATTGCAGAGTTTATAACCAGATGTGCAGTATGTCGGCAGATTAAAACAGAGCATCAGAAGCCATGAGGATTGTTGCAGCCATTACCCATTCCGCAGTGGAAGTGGGATGATATAGCAATGGATTTCATAGTTGGTTTGCCCAGTTCATCAGGTCACAATGCAATATGGGTTTTTGTGGATAGATTGACCAAGGTTTGCAGATTATTACAAGTTAGCATGACATGGTCAGTTGATAGATTAGCTAAGCTGTATGTAGAAAGAATTGTACCTTTGCATGGAATACCAGTCACTATAGTTTCAGATCGAGACCCTCGATTTACTTCAGGTTTTTGGAGGAGTTTGCAAAGAGACGTCGACATAGAGCTAAGGTACAGTTCAGCATATCATCCACAAACAGATGGGCAGACGGAAAGAACAATTCAAACTATTGAAGATATGTTGAGGGCTTGCTGTCTTGTGTGGGGAGGCATCTGGGAGCGTCATTTGGGCCTAGTTGAGTTTGCATATAACAACAGTTATCATTCAAGTATTGAAATGGCACCTTATGAAGCCTTGTATGGCAGACCATGCAGATCACCATTAAATTGGCATGAAGTAGGAGAGAGGCAGATTTTGGGCCAAGAATTAGTTCGCCAGTGTGCAGAAACAGTGAGATTCATTCAAGAAAAGTTGAAAACAGCCCAAAGTCGCCAAAAAAGTTATGCTGATGTTAGACGCAGACCATTGCAGTTTGAGGTTGGTGAATATGTATTTTTAAAGGTATCTCCTACTAAAGGTGTATTAAGGTTCAGTAAGAAAGGCAAGTTGAGCCCGAGATATGTTGGGTCGTTTCAAATAAAAGAAAGGATGGGTGAAGCAGCTTATAAATTGGATTTGCCAGTAGATTTCACTGATGCTCATGATGTGTTTCATGTTTCAATGTTAAGAAAGTATATCAAAGATCCAACTCAAGTTGTTAGTTATCAGAAAGATGATTTGAAGCCAGATATGACAATGCCAGAATATCCAGTGCAGATAACAGGCCACAGAACCCAAAAGCTCAAAAACAAGGAAATTGAGTTGGTAAAGGTTAGATGGGAGAACAGGCAGGGTGGTGAAGATACTTGGGAATTAGCGGAAGAAATGAGGAAAATGTATCCATACTTGTTTGAGTAAGTTTTATTCTTTTTACGTGATAGTATTATATGAATTGAATTGAAATGTTGATAATTGGCTTCTGTTTTAAATTTCGAGGACGAAATTTCTTTTTAGGTGATAGTAATGTAACGTTCCAACCGTTCGGATCGTCTTTGTGTGGTCGTGGAGGCCAGTGTGTGGCCAATGACGCGTGTGTGGCAGGTGATTTCCGCAGGTTATGAGATTTTGCCCAATGCGCTCACTGTTCCTCGGTTGTTAACGCGACAGTGAGGGCCATCGCCTTTTGATCGCGGCAGCCCATGGCGCCGCATTCATGGAACCGCTAGCTTAAGTGAACGTTTGCATGTCTGCCGCGTGTCGCGTGCCGGGCGCACGGACTGACATCAGCAGGCTTAAGGCGACAGCCTAAAGCGTCGAGTTCAGGTCGCGACTTATAAGGGTGTCGCGTTCTTAACTGCACTGCGTTTTTAAGTAACCCTAGCAGAACAGAGCTGATGAAATCTCTGCTCGGCCAGGGGGTTTTTGTTGTGGAATTTTTGGTGATTCGGCTTGTTAGAGCTTGGTTTGACGAGCTTCCACCGCGACGACGCATAGTGGAGCGGGGGAAACGTCGTACAAGCTTCGTTCTTCGCGTTCTTTGCAAAGGTAGGGAGATTTCCCGTGGTTTGATCCGTGAATCATTCGTGTGTGGTGGATAATGTGTTTCCTGCTTTCTAAACCTTAGATAGCATGTGTAGGAACACATTAAAGCATGAAAACGGAATGAGAACGGTAGGTTTTAAAGAGTTTGGGGTGATCTGAATGATGGACCCCGAGTTAGGGTTCGCACCTGCTAAGGCGACAATCCTTGGCGTCGCGACCAGGTCACGACATTGCGATATGACGCGTCCTGAAGGCGACGCTGCACCCTGTCGCGACAGCAGCCGAATGCTGTTATTTGAGAAAATATGTAAGCGTATAAATATATGTTTAGCGTGGTTTGTGATTTGTGATGATAATAGGAGGTGCATTGGCACGTTCTCTACGCTCGGGGAGCATGTAGTGTGTGGTTTACCTGGTGTTCACATGGTTTACGTGGAGGTTTCACGTGGCTTGTGCGTGGTGCATGTGGTTTCAGTGTACGTGGTGTGTAGTTTGATGCCTTCCGTGGATACCTCTTCAGTTGGGAGCCCCAGGTTTTGTGTGAGCCAGGCACGTGAGTGCTCGGGGCTTGTCCCGGTACTGGGTACCGACGAGGTCTTGTCGTCTTCCTGGACACCCTCACTCTTGTGCTGAGTAGTACGTCCGGCTGAGGGAAAGACGGCAGTGGGACAGCGACTAGAGAGAGAGTTTGTTGTGTTGTCGCTTGTAGCGCGCTCGTAGTTGGGGGAGACGGACACCAGTAGACGTATTGGGCCCCAGCTAGTCCTGTTTTCCAGTGCCTCACTTTATGGAGCTCGGGCCAGAGTCTCTAAAGGTGCCAGGCATGGGCCTGCGAGGTGTGTGATCTGCAGGTTGTGGTGGTTTAGTTGGACTCCACAGTTCTTTGTACTTGTTAGTGGAGCGGCAGCTGGACCTTTCGTCCGTGGCTACGAGACTAAGAGGTAGTCCTGTGTGGTTTGTCCGGGTCAGTAACTGGTGTCCCGAACCAGTTGACGTGGCTCGAGTGTGACGTTTCTCTACAGTAGCTCGTACACCTGTTTGGTGTTGCTGTTTATTTATTTACGTTGATTCCTGTTAAGCAGCAAATGGTAAGTGGTACTTACAGTTTTATATCTTGCTAGATAGCATTGTGAATTGTTAGCGTAGCATTTCCTACTTTGCTACGTGTGTTGGTTTGCTCAGTTTCTAGGGAGTTTCCCTACTGAGCCAGTGACTCGAGAGGCTCACCCCTACCTCCTACCAGGAGAGGGAGATCAGGAGATTTCGCGCTCATCGTCCAGTGGAGGGTCAGTACCACCAGCAGTGTAATTTTACTGTTCTGTTGTACACCTCGGGATATGCCCCAGGTTCTGTTGTAGTTTGGTTACAGTTGTGCTATGGCTATGTATATTTCATGTAAATATTTGTGAGATTTCCAGATCTTATGAATAATTAAGTTAGTTCCTTTATGTTTTTTTACGGACATGTGGTTTGATATCCCTTGTGAGGCTTCGGCCCGTTCGCGGGAGGCGGACTCAAGATAGACTCGTTGTTAAGTTAACGGGTCTGATCAGCGAGGACCGTCACATTGTGTCTTGAAGTCGACTGCTGAAGTCGACTGCCTTGAGGTGTGCGAAGTCGACTGCCTTGAAGTCGACTGCCTTGAAGTCGACTGCCTTGAGTGTGCGATGTCGACTGCCTTGAAGACTTCGACTCATTCTCTTCTGTAAGCCAAATTTAGCTTTCAGGGGCGCTGCCCCCCTTGACCCCCGCAGGGGGCGCTGCCCCCAGACCCCCGCGACTCTGAACCGGTCCACTTTGAGAGTTCAGGCTCCACACTCTAACAAAATCAGCTAATGAAAAGGGAAAGTTCATACCCGAACTGTGACATATGCAGATGGGAAAACATCTTCTATTCATTACTATACTATATTATAGCACATGCAAAGCTACCAAAAAAATCTAATTTCATATGCAAAAAATCCATGTCTATCCGAATCTATGGAAGCTCCCTAACAGTGGCAATTTTCATCAAGGATCATTACCATACTGTCATTGGACTTAAATTAACTCAATTGGATTGGAAGTTATTATGTAGTGTTTCACTGGAAATTTAGTATTACTACAAGGGGTGTTTTAGGTTTTTTACACAGCCACCGTTAGTGGGGTTAATAGCTACTGTCCAGATTGGATTTGAAGTGAAGTCTTTTGCAACTTTTGGACCGGAACTTAAGTAAGGAGGTAGGTTGGACCTAAAATTAATCTGGTACCTCATTCTTGGACCGGATGTTAAATTCCCGTACCATCAACTATTGTACTGTGCGTCGCATACTGGTAGATAACGGAAGCGCCCCCGATGTGGTGGCTTACGACTGCTTCTTGTTAATGGGTTGGAAAGCTGACCAGCTCTCCCCAGTAGAATCGCCTCTATTTGACTTCTCTGGGGTCTCGGTGCATCCCATGGGACGGGTTTGCCTCCCTATCACCCTAGAAACAGCATCGAAAAGCGTGACCAAGATGGTGGACTTTCTAGTGATCTGGAGCATGCCATGGTACAACACCATTCTCGGCAGAGGCCTGATTGGCCGCATCAAAGCAGTGCCCTCATCTCTACATCAAAAGATGAAGTTCCTCACTCCTCAAGGCATCAGAGAGGTGCTCGGCAGCCAACGCGAGTCTTGGCGATGTTATGTTCTTTCCCTGTGAGACAAACAGCTCGCCGCAGACCCAGAGGTCTTGCCTACTCCAACCAGCGAGCCCTTCACCATCCGAGGAACTCCCGCCGAAGACCTACTATCTGTACGGGTGGATGACAACCCCGACCACGTCCTCTACATTGGCGCATTGCTACTAGAAGCCGAGCAGCAACGCTACAGGGCTTTCTTGCTAACCAATCTAGACGTGCTCGTGTGGTCGGACGACGAGCTGCCCGGTATCCCTCCAGAGGTGACGACTCACCACCTTAATCTAGATCAAAGGGTACCACCTATCCAGCAGAGGAGGCGACCGATCAACCGAGAATGGCAGACCGTGATCTATGATCACATCGTCAAAAGCCGAGCAGTCAGGCTTCTCCGAGAAGCCCAATACCCCAGATGGATTTCCAACGTGGTCCTCGTATGCAAAGCTAGTGGCAAATGGCGCATATGCGTGAACTACAAAGACCTCAACAAAGCGACGCCCAAGGATAATTTCCCTCTACCGCACATCGACCAACTGGTGGACACCACCTCTGGGCACGAGCTTCTCAGCTTCTTAGACGCATATTCTGGTTACCACCAAATCAGTATGCATCCCCCGGACCAAGACGCCACAACGTTCGTAACTGACCTCGGCCTCTACTACTTCACCAGAATGTCGTTCGGTATGAAGAACGCAGGCGCGACTGGTCAACAAGATGTTCGAGCAGCAAATCGGGCGCAACATGGAAGTCTACGTCGACGACATACTGGTCAAGACGCGCCCAAGCGCCGACCACATCGCCGACGTGGAGGAAACCTTCGCTACCTTGCGAAGGTTCAACATGAAGCTCAATCAGACCAAGTGCGCTTTCGGAGTACGCTTTGGGAAGTTCCTCAGCTTCCTCGTGTCCAACCGAGGAATAGAGGCCAACCTCGAGAATATCCAAGCTATTCTGGAGATGAGCAGTCCGAAGACTCTATGCGACGTCCAACGGCTCACCGGACGTCTCGCGGCCTTAAATCGCTTCATGTCCCGAGCAGCTGAGAGGAGTTTTAATTTCTTCAAGTTGTTGCGTGTCCCCAAAGGTGCCTCACCGCAAGGGGGCAAGTGCGGTGGACCGAGGACTGCGAAGCAGCCTTCACCGAGCTAAAGGCGTACCTTGCTGCCCCATCGATTCTCTCAAAGTCGGTGCTCGGAGAACAACTATTCGTGTACCTCTCTATCACCGAACACTCCATCAGCACGGTATTGATCCGAGAAGAGGCAACAGTACAACACCCTACGTATTATGTAAGTAGGGTACTCCAAGATGCTGAAAGAAGATATCCTCGAGCAGAGAAGCTTGCTCTGGCGCTCGTCATGGCTGTGTGGAAACTCAGGTCGTATTTCCAGGCCCATCCGATCATGGTACTAACTGACCAGCCGCTGAAGCTTATTCTGCAGTGCCCAGAGGCTTCCGGAGGCTCATCAAGTGGGCCAACGAGCTCGGGGAGTTTGACATCAGCTACTGACCAAGAACGGCTATTAAGGCGCAGGTGCTAGTGGACTTCATGGCGGAATGCACCCTTCCGACCGAGAAGAACCCCCCATTGGCAGACGAGCCTCTATGGGAGCTCTACGTCAATGGGTCCTCTTGCGTCACCGGAAGCGGCGCAGGGCTGGTCCTTACCTCCCCAAAGGGTTTGGAATTCCAGTACGCACTTAGGTTTCGCTTCGCCGCCTCCAATAATGCAGCCGAGTACAAAGCACTTATGTCCGAAATCATGATGGCAAGGCACCTCGAAGCGCTCCGGCTACGGGCCTTCAGCGACTCCCAACTGGTCGCCAGCCAAGTCAACGGACAGTTCGAAGCAAGGGAACCCCGCATGGCGCAGTACCTTTAACAAGTCAAGCGCTAGGCAGAGGGCCTCCTCTACTTCGAAGTTGTGCATGTTCTACGAGAGCAAAACGTGCAAGCTGATGCACTCGCCAGAGTAGCGTCTTCAGGCGACATCACCCCCTTCTCGCTCCGTGTTCATCGAAGAGCTCGCCTCGACGAGCACCGAGGTAGATGTAGCGGCCATCAAGACCGACCAACCAGCTTCGAGCTGGAAGGATCCACTCTTGGCCTATCTACTTCAAGGAGAACTCCCTCTCGAACAAGCTGAAGCCCGTGAAATTAGGCTGCACTGCCAAAAATTCATCATCGTCAAAGGCCAGTTATACTGACGTTCCCTCTCAAGACCCCTCTTACGATGCCTTAGTCCTTCCGAGGCGGCACTAGCTATCGAGGAGGTGCACGAGGGTATGTGCGGGAGCCACCTTGGCGGAAGAACTTTGGCGCGCAGCATCCTCCGAGCAGGTTATGGTGGCCTTCTTTGCAAAAAGATTGCATGTCCTACGCGAAGAAGTGCCCAGAGTGCCAAAAGTTCGGGCAGCTCATCCGCCAGCCTGCCGAGCAGCTGCACACTCTCTTCGAGCCGCGCTCTTTTGCTCGGTGGGGGATCGACATCATGGGACCGTTCCCAGAAGCTCAAGGACGGAAGAAGTTCCTACTTGTCACCATCGACTACTTCACCAAGTGGATCGAGGCCGAACTTGTAGCCACCATCACCGACCAGGCAGCATGGAAGTTCGTTTGGAAAAGCGTCCTCTACCGGTTTGGTGTCCCAAAGGTGATCACCTCCGACAATGGGAAGCAGTTCGACAACACCTTCTTCAAACAGAAGTGCTCGGTGCTCGGCATCTACAACCACTTCACTTCGGTTGCACATCCCCAGGCTAACGGTCTGGTCGAAAACGCCAATCGAACACTACTACATGGGATATGCATAAGAGTGGAGGCGGCCAGAGTATCGTGGATCGAGGAGCTTCCCAACGTGCTATGGTGCTGAACAACTGCTTGGGTGGCCACCGGAGAGACACCCTTCCACTTGGCCCACGGCACAGAAGCCGTTGTACCTCTGTACCTCTGGAACTTGCTCTCCTTACAATCCGAACAACCCACTTCGACGAAGAAGCCAACAACCGTGCGCTAACGGAGAACCTGGACATGCTCGGCGAACGCCAGAGCGACGCCAGCATCAGCCTATCAGCAACGGCTCGCGCAGTACTACAAGTCCAGAGTCTGTGAGCGGCGCTTCTTCGAAGGAGGCCTTGTTCTTCGTTGTTGCTCTGCTTCGGACCCTCGAAGAGCAACAGGCAAACTCGCCCCGAAATGGGAAGGACCTTACAAGGTCATCCAGGTTCTTGGCAAAGGTTCATATAAGCTGTCTACCCTTAGCGGCGAAACCATACCGAGAACCTGACATGTATCCAATTTAAAGGCCTATTATTTATAATGGCCCTTCTGTTCGGAATCCTACATCTCTTTTTCCTGTTCTATCGGTTTGTGCAAAGGGCATTCGATACAACCCTTAGCCAAGAGCTCTTCAGCTCAGAAGGCTTACGCGGTATCTGTCCTAAAACACAAGGGTGTTCAGTACAACCCCTAGCCAAGAGCTCTTTAGCTCGCAAGGCTTGCGTGGTACCTAAGTCCTAAGACGGAGGTGTTCAGTACAACCCCTGGCCAAGAGCTCTTCAGCTCGGAACACCTGTGCGGTACCCACAAACCTCTAGACCGACGAATTCTGATTCAAACAAAACACGACAAGGAAAAAGAGAAAAAAAGAGCATTTCATTTCATCGGAGAATGTACATGGCTACCAAGACCAGCTACAAAAAAAAAAAGAGCGAAATACAGAAAGACCTAAGTAGCCTGGTCGGAGGGGCCTGCGTCCTCGGTGTCGAGGGACATCCGCCCTGCCTGGAAGCTGACGAAGCGGATCCTGTCAAGACGAGGATCCCAGGTTCGCCTACGACACTCCCAAAGGGTAGCGTCAAAAGCCTCCTAGGCGTATTCCACCGACGCTTGAAGACGCCCACGCCGATCACCGACCTCAAGGCCGACCTCATAGCAGGCAGCCCCATAGTGTTCCCGATCCTTTTGGAATTCTGGACCGAACTTGTACGCTGCCACACCACAAGCCTCGGCCTCATGAAACACGGCGGTAACAGTGTTCTTCTCGGCCTCAGCGACGGAGAGCTTCAGCTCCGAAGCCTTCAACACAGCACAAAGGTTGTCGATCTTCTTCTGCTGCTCGGCTGCCCGGCGTCGACTCTGCTCCTCCAGCTCGGCAGACGTCGTGACCTTGGCATCCCAGATAACCTGCTGCATCTGCGCCTGGATGGCCAATTTGCGGAGCACATCGACCGACCGCATTATGCCGCGTGCGAGTTCTTCAGGGTCGACGTCGTCGCCAGTGCTCCCTTCAGAGGAAGGCCTTACATCCTTTTCCTCGTTGGCCTCCAGCTCCTCCGAGCTCCCCCTCATGCAGTGACAGATCACCTCCAGCTGCGGTGGGGGGTGGTAGGGCTTGGGTCGAGGGACCCGCTCGGAAGTGGTCCAATGCCGCCTCCAGACCGGCCTCCGTGGGTAGAGCTGGAGTCCTCACCGCGAGCACCCTTGACAGGGGTGCGCGGTCTTCTTCGGATCCCATGCTGGCCTCGACCGCACCAACAGTCTGCTCAGTGGCGAGGACGGACTCTTCGACCACTCGCTCGGTGGCTGCGCTCGCACTTGCCGCCTCCGGGTCTTCGGCCTCGCTTGCGGACGCCCCTCGAGATGTCCCCGCCTCGCCACAGTCCGCCGACTGTTCGAAGACGATCACGGACGCGCGTGCCTCTGACCGCCCCATTGTTGTGGCCATCCCAGAAATTGGAATGGAGGTAGGCATCTGCTCGGCCGTGGGTCCTGCCGTTGTTGCCACAGTGCTCAATTCTCCCTCCATCGCCGCCGGTGCCCTCTCCTCGGGCACTCCCTCCTAAGAACCAATGGCAGGGACCAAAGGCTCCAGTGCCCCAACGAGCTCCCCGAAGGAGTCCTCGTCAGAATGGTCGTCCACCACGACCACGTCCTCGCCGCCAAGGCCCAGCTCTGAGACATCCCCTTGATTGTCAGGGGCTCCGTCACAGCTGAGGCCCTCAGCCTCTCTTGTTCGGACACCTTCACCAACTTCCTCTTCTTGCAGAGTTGAAGCTGGAGGGCAGTGTCTTCCTCTTCCTCGGCCTCCTACTGCGCGACGCTCGCTGCCTTCGGAGCAGCAAGCTCCTTCCGAAGACTGATCTTCAGAGATCGCTGCTCGGCAGGTCGCCCGCTGGCAGAAGATCAGCCTACTCCGGCTGCGGTCGGGGGCGCTCCCTCGCCCAAATAGGTCAAATACGAATTAACGGTGATCTGCTCGGCGTATAGGGCCATGTCCTCCTGGTCCCAGTCGACAGCCAGCTCAGTAGCATCTGCGCAAGAAAGAGGAAGAGTCAGAAGGCATCCCCTCAACAAATCAAAGGCCAAAAGCGAAGTCGGGTACTCACCCCATGCTCAACTGAGCCCGTACTTGACGAGCTGGAACTCCATCAAGTAATCTTCGGCGTGCTCCATGAGCACCGTGTTCACACTTTCCGAGGCCTTCGCCGCCTCTTGAATGACGTCCTTCTTCAAGGGATCGTGGATCCGAGTAGGGAACCCCCACTCTGGTGCTCCAGCCCCTTGTCATCGGCCGACGAAGAAAACGCGACTCATCCAGCCCTTATTGTTCTAGAACATGTCAGAAAAGTGGATTCGCATCCTATTCAGCTGGTGCTTGGTGTACATCAAGCCATTACCAGACTGAGGCGAGGATGCGAGGCTGAAGTGACCCCGGAAGATGTCCGCTGAGGCTCGAACTCCCCACATCTCGCATATAATGCAGAAGACGCAAATTGTCCTCCACGAGTTGGGCATCAGCTGAATAGGCACTATCTTCCAAGTGCTTAGCGGGCTCCTCGCCACCTCTGGCAACGGCAGCCGGAATCCTGCCTCCAGGATGTCCAGAGAAAGTGCGAAGCAGCCTGGCTTGTCAAGTAGGTATGACTGGTCTTCGCGAGCCATGATGATGTCGTACTCCTCACCGATACGGTAGCGTTCCTGAAGGCCTTTGAAGTACCGATACTTTGGCCCTTTCGTTGTCGCCGGCGCTGCTCCGCTCGCTCCGACCACGGCAACTATCTTGCCCTCTAGTTGCGACATCGCTGCTCACGAACGGTGGGGAAGACGGAGGCGTGGAGATGACACAGGAGGAAGGCGTCGACGGTAAGAAACAGGAAAGTGCTTTTCTGAAGAAGGAAAGCGCAGAGCACTCCCTTCCCCTCTCCTCTTCCTTATAAGGAAAGAGAGGCGCGAAATTCGAAGGGAAGAATTGGCGGTTCGTCCGCTCCCAACGGCTTGTTCAAACGAGTTGTTCCGGATCCAGATCACGACACGTCTCCTCCGCCATCATGTAACGACAACCCCGAAGAGTTCTCCAACAGCATCGCCAAGGTTCATACGCACGGCCACGGTCAGCATCGCATTTAATGTGAGGACGACACCGAGCAGACATCTCCCCTCTCAAGTGCTCATGACTGCATCCGAGCAGACTTGAGAGGGTGGGGGGCAAGTGGGGAGGCTATTTCTAGCCTCCTAGGCCCGTAGGCCCATCATGACCTAGCCAGGCAGAAAGGCTATGGCCATCGAGCCACGTGTCCTCAGATTCAGCCACAGGCTTCCGAACACGCTTTAGCCGTCAAAATGCCTAAGGGTCCCGAAGGTGGTCTCCGGACACCGCGTAGGCTGCTCGAGCAAGACACACTCTGTCGAGCATACCAGACAACTCTTGTTCGAACCCTCCACGGCCATGGTGTCCGAGCACCGGACACCGCGTAGCTGTGTCGAGCACCAAACAAGCTACTCCCAGCGACCAGGCAGAGAATAGCCGTGTCGAATACCGAACAACCCGACCAAGCGCCGAGTAGGCCCGATGGCCTCTGCGCGGCACCTCCATGGCCCGTGGCTCTAAGCGACCCTTCACCTACCATAGCAATCAATACAACGGTCCAGCACACCACCCCACGAGCTGGGGCATTAAAGGTGTAGAATCTCAACAGGCGTCTCAACGAACAGCCTTCACTCTGGGAATCTCAACCAACAAGCCTCTTCAATCATCATTGAGGAAGGACGTGTCCGGACCCTTCGTGTCCCTCGCCTATATGAGAAACAGATAACCTTCATGCAAAGGTACGAGACATCTCTCACACACACTTGCTCACGCGCGAACTCACAGAACCTTCCATTCCTGCCTCTCTCGTAGTCTGTCCTGACTTAGGTATCGGAGGGTTCTCTCGATTTTTCAACCGAGTCCTCCTGACACGTTCTGGGTTTTGCAGGCTTCCGTCTGCACCGGCGACAATTCTCTCCCTCTCTCTCTCATTCTCACTGGAGGCCCGTCAGGCCCACTTCCGAGTAGGGAAACGCCTCCACAATATGAAGTATCACCTTTCAACCTGTTAGAACTATCTGCACTCTTTTTTTGTTATCATCGTTTGGTTAGGTCTGAAGTCTCTTACCTTAATGATGGTCACCCTATCTCTTCAACAGTGTCCCCGTTGTTTATTCTCCCCCTTCTTCGTACTTGTCCTTTCCTTTCGTTTTTTTCCTTTTTTTTCACTCTTTACCTCTGTAGCTTTCACCTGGTTACCTCCCCCTCTCCCCCCTCCAAAAAACAAAAAACAAAAAACAAAATAAAACAGTGCATCACTTCTTTCTTGTTTGTAGAATTGGTGTCTAACTCAGGAAGGTATGATTTATGTATTGGCAGAGCGTTTATAAAATTTATGGGCTAATGAACTGGTGAATCATAGGCTGGGCTTAATACATGTTTGAAGTTGTTTGTATTTCTTCCGGTTATGTTGAAAGGTTAGAGATCATGGGCTGAGCTCGTCGAGTAGGGTCCAACAAATGTGAACCTGAGCCCAATAAAGACAGCTTGGCAGAACTTTTGGTTATGAAGTCGTTTTTCCCCTTCTCTTTGGACATAAATATTAAATTTTTCTCTGGCAACCTTGGTATTGTTGCTATCTAGGGAAGAGTAATTTAGAGCTTTTAGTAAAAGACAAAAAACACACAAAAAACTGCATAAAGGGCTTCTATTCTCACCTCAAAAGTATCAGATATTGTGGAAGCCCAAAGGTTTGTCACACTTGGCATCAGCACAGTCTATGAAATATTAGGCCAAGACCCACCCCAAGCCCATTTCTCCCTGCCAAAGCCTAAGCCCTAAAAATGGACCCCATGTTTATTGAAATTTTCAGACCCCCCAAGCTTGACAAAGCCCAACCCATTAAGAGAGGGCTCAAATTGGTCGCCCAAGTCTACCAACTATAACCCAAGAAGTAAATAGCCAAATTCGAAATCCAAGCCCACTTAACAAGGGCAGGAGACGGTCCAGATTGTTAGGCTTTGAGAACCCAAATCCCGTCTTGGAGTCCATCCAATGGATGAGAAGAGGACCAGCTTCCTTGAAATATTCACTAACAACCAGACATACGTCAAGGTTCGACACTGCTTAGAAAATAATACCAAACTCAAGACAAGGATGCACTAAGAGAGGACTTCAAGTAGGTCAACCAGTAAAGATCTTGTCTCACGATTGGGAGGCCTCAGGTTCAATTCTCAAGGGCGTTGAGCTTTGGAGTTTTGGTAGTCTTAAGAAAAAGTGATGCCATGAGTGAGACATGAAACTCGAACCCAAATCTCTCAAACTCCAAGTAGACCCAATTGGAAAATAGAGATGGCATGAGTAGGGCATAGGATTTGAACCCAGCTCCCTCAAACTCCACATAAGTCCGAATATCACTGTGCAACATTCCCCATCATAAAAAACGATGCACTAAGAGGAGACCCAAACTTCTTTTTAACATGAGATAGAAGATGATGCTAATCACGAAGAATGTTTCTGCGATATGGAATGATCGTCGAACAGGTGGAAGGCCTGCATCAGAGTATGGTCAAAAGCCTAGTAAGGAATGGCCTTAGTTGCCAATACCCAAGATGGGTTCAACATGGTTTGTGGAACTAATGAAGGACAAGCAAAGTTCGTCAGAATGATCAAAGAAATTTCAGCATAAAATAACAAGCAACTGAGACAGCCATGTGTGCATCCAAATCGGTTGACCGTATGAAGTTTATTCCACTTGATTAGTATTTCACTTTTATGCTCTTAAAAGAAATGTAATTTTACATTTTGCTTAAATATGTGTAAATTTTCCATGTGTATGAAACATTCAATTGTTCAAAACCGGACTCTGTATCAACCCCTTCTATTAATCAGAGGAATGTCTATAATTCATTGACAAACAAACAGCTGCAGCAGATCCAAGTTTATCAGATAAAAGTACCGCTAACATCTAACAATTTAAAACAAAGTAACAAATATGCAAATCTGCATGTTCTCTAATTTCTTAAAAAGGAAGCTTAATCCACAAGAATTAAATCATGCTAACATTGGCGGCGAGAGGAAAAAGATTGTTTAAAGGACCTTGAAGTTTTGAATGCCCACGCTCAGTGCTTTGTACAAACTTTTTTTCCCCGGGCAAGCTCAACAGCAAACTTCAAAAGCAGCAGCAACAAGATGAACGGGTCATTAAGACAGGAAAAATTACGATGCATACGTAATTTCCACAAGAAAGAATATAACCAGAACACGAGCATCCAGGGATGACTCTCTGCCAAAGCAAAAATCATATCATCATATTAATGAGATCAACACCTCGTCCCTCTCAAACATCCTCCGTTAGATTTTTTTCAGCCTACCCCCATAACCATGTTGTGTCCTTGTTTCAGCGAGTCCACAGCTTTCCTGTCCCAGAAGTATTATCATTCTCGCACATTAATGACTATGACGTAACATGAATATGTAATGAGAATAATTTGCAGCACAACTTAGTAAGCTTACAAATTTTCACTATTCCCTTCCAGAGAAGATTGTTCATCCAGTCCACTGGTGTGTAACCTGGTCACATAAGTTCAAAGAGTCTGCAATCCCCCATGAAATACAGCTCAAAATACCAGTGTCATCAAAGGAATGATCATACTCAACTAAACGAGGTGCCACAACACAAGGCAACAGATGACTATCTTCCATTATCACAACCCAACGGAAACCATCCAACTATCAACTCTTCTGGCAGCCAGAATCTATACCTGAAAGATGAGGACAAGACAAAACTAACAAAGGCAAAAGGTGACTTTCAGATGGCTTTGACAAGGGTAAGTTTCAGCATCTGTTCCAGCACTTACTAGTTGTTACGGAACATGGGCTTGATAACCAAATCAAATAGACGACGTATAGATAGGCCTGCATAAGAAAACAGCTTCTAGCCCAGTATCCCATTTCCCCTGTCAGAGAGCGCATCCTGATCTGTGTCATAAGGAGAAAGTGTTATGATTGTTATCAAGCCATCCCTGATGACAACCAGATTCACGAGGAAAGCCCACCCGATATCTCACACATATGAAGCAAGATATTCCCCAAAACAGAAACCTCTCCCATATGTGTAAATATTTTAACACTTCCCACTTTTGCTACCCAAAATCTTTTGGAAGACAAGGATGTGGGGGCACTTTCACCAAGCCTGCGTTCCAGAATATGCTCACATTGAAGAAAGCAGCCAAAGGATCCTCATGCATCGGCTATACTCGAGCAATAAATGCATCACTATACAAACTGAGCATGCTGCATTTCATCCTCTCCTGCAAAAGACAGGCAAACTACTACAGCCATCAGTTGTATTATCATCATCATCGTTCTTCAAGACAACACGTGATTCAGAGAGAATTGGTCTAGGGAAAAAACCATCTCACCGACCTAGTTCAGGCCAAGTCAAAGAAGCATCAGCATTCTTCATTTTTCCCCATCCCCTCCACACAAAATCAAACATGTCACTGCTCTAATATAACTGCATATAATTAGATTTTCCGTTAGGTATTTGGACTTCCTGGATAAGGTGAACACAACCCAAGACAGACAAAAATTGTTACTGTCAAGATTCAACATTAGAGGCACTGTTTTTAGTTACCCACATACCTTGTCTCATTAAGCAGCATGTAATTAATTCACTTGCTGTCTTCCCCACCCAGGCATTGCAAGCTTTGACAACTTCTGCCCATGGCCCCTGCGGGGTTCTCTTCAAGTTTGCACTTTGCACCTGCTGTCCACTCCACTCCAGTCCAGTAGAAACTCTCATCCAAGAACTTTTGAGAACAAGCCTAATTTGGATGCAATGAATAACAAAAAATTTCATAATTTCCAAGTCCAGAGCATATTCCATTCATCTCCAAGCTAAGGGATAGTTCACATAATTATTGCATGAAACCAAACTTATTCAACACTTTGTTAGAGACCCAAACTCCAGAGTTAAGGGACAATATGAAACCCAGAACCAAGATTATGTACCTTACACAACTTCTTCGATGACACAATTTCATTAAGCTTTTCTATCTCATTTCAACAGAATCCACCAACATTCTTTTTTGGCAGGTAGAATCCACCAACATTTGTTGGTTCATTAATCCACTATGGAGAATGGACCAAAAAGGACCAATCAACCATTTTCAGAATTCCATGGTCCTCACTTTCCTACTGAGAGTTGCAGCAATTTGGAGATGATCCTGGTCAAACCCACCAGAAATCGCTGAAGCTTCCTATTAATCTTCCGCATCACAGAGTCCAGGGTGAGCACCCAAGCCCCTAGCAGTTAACAGAAGATGAGCCAATAAGCCACACAATTTAGCTCCCTCGATTGAAGTAAGAGAAGACACACTCCTAATCCCACAAAAGAGTACCGACAACCACTTGATATGATCCTCACCATCTAACTGGAGTCTCTCCCAAAGGAAAAAACTGTAGTCCATGTCTACCCAAATAGCCCACATAGCATGCAAAATTAACCACAGATATTTCCTATCTGATATAAGATTGCCACATCCTATCCAACTTCATTAGCAACTTCTCAATAATAGCCTCCAAAAGGCCAAGATAGACTCCAACAAACATCTAGAGCCATATGCCATGGTAGAACAAAAAATGGATATATTCTACTGCTCCACTAGTTAGTTGGCACATCAGATAGGAGTACTTTTAATCTGATCACCACAGATAAAAAATTCCCCTTTCAGACAGCAGCTGATCTCCAAATTCAGCTAGCATCCATAATTATGGCTCGCCATCATTTTCAATGACTCTCTCTCTCTCCCCCTTGGACCCTCCCCCCCCCCCACCCCACACACACTCCCACCCCCATCCAAGGGTCCTGAGGTGGAACCCCTCCCAAGATCCAGAATAAGAGGCAAGAGAGGAATTGGAAACTGAAGAAGAGTCGAATAAAGGTGGAGAATGGATGGGAATGCTTATAGAGGAGAACGTGACGCAGACTATAGAGGAGAAGCTCTCCAACATGCTAAGATAACATTGACTTGGGAAAGTAACTCATATATGAGATGCATTTGGAGCTGTTCTTATTATTGTGCTAACTTAATCATATTGAATGGCTAAATGCAAAGTTTACAGGTTGGTGTGGTGGCTCATTCTTCATGCCACCTTATGGGAGGTTTGGGGGGAACGCAATCACCATCTCTTCAGGAGGGAGTCTCGTGCAAAGGAAGTGTTGTTACATTTTGTTTGGGATAGGGTGGAGTGGGTGGCGACTCTGTCCAATGTAAATTCATGTTTATCTCCTCCTTTTGGTTCCTCGGGAGATTAGACTTCTTTCACCGCTTTGGTGGGTTTTTGATGTATAGGTGTTTTGGGGTTGGCTTCTTTTTGGGTTTGGGCCCACCAATACTTGTTCTCTTTCTTTTAATATATACATGTGGTACTATCCCTTTCAATATATATATATATATATATATATATATATATATATATATATATATATATATACAACTACCATCAACTCTTGACATTATTCGAAGAGCCCTGAGATCTCTTCTCCTCAGTTTTTGATTAATGTTAAATCCAATATGACATTCCTCATATGCAATTGAACATAAGCTGCAGTGACCTTGAAGATGCAACCAGATTCCTAATGGCAATCTGTCTATACTATATGCCTGCTAAAGGGGATAAATCTGTTGAATACCAATGAGTTTCACTGGCCAAACTACCTGCCATCAATCAATCCCACTGTTTCATCAAAATGCCAGGACACATGCTCTCTCTTCATTGCAATCCTAAAATGTTTTGGATAGATAAGATAACATGGAAGATTCCCCACCATGCTTCACACTAGAATCTCATATTGATCAACCATGCACAACCACAAAATAACTGGCCCTGGCAATACCAGCCAAGCTCAAGATCCTGTCCTAAATGAAGAAAAACTTTATGAGGAAGGAGGAGAAAGATCCAACACCCATGCTCTGTGGTGCTGGTACCTTTCCTTGATCACCAATCTCAATCTCTATGATAATTCACTCCCAAGAGCTTCACTCTAAGCTTAGATATTTCTCAACCCACAGGCAATAACCTTCGGCAAGTAACACCCATCTGATGGCACGAAGACCTATTCTTTTCTTTCCAGCCCATGGAAAAAGTAATCTGCTTTGTTGCACCTCCAATTTATGGTCTCCCATCTTAAGCAAATGAAGAAGAGAAGAGGGAAACAGGACAACGACAAGCTAGGTAGCACCGTTTGCATACCAACTCCCTCCCCCCCCCAAAAAAAAAAAACCACAGAAGAAAGTAATGACCCTTCTAACCTTTATATTAAGTGTTTATCCAACATAACAATGCCTAGATAATAAATCACAACTGGGGGCATCCTGCAGCATAAAACCTATGGCATAAAAACTAATATCCTCCATGTTTGTACTCCAACATACTCTTCCTAGATTTCAACTTCAACCATGTGGCCTTTTCAACTAAAGTCAACAATTCAAAATAGTCAGATCTCTCATAGCTGAAGAGAATAAGATAGTATCATGAGTGATAATGGCAAACAGTAGGCACGATGAAAGAATCTCTCTGGCACAGACCTCACGCACCATGGATCTCTTAGGTTGCTGGACCAATGATCAATGCCAAGACTATGCACCATCATGATGTACTTACTAGCCTACAATATCCATTTCTCATCAAACCTCCCAACAGCATAAAAAGTATCCATCTGTCATATCATAAAAGGTCACTTATTTGTATTACAGCCAAACCTTGACTGTCTTAAGTTAGGGCTAAACCAGATTGAGATCAGCCAGCTCAGACCAAGCCTCATCTATGTGTCTTACCTCCACTCCTCCATGCTCTTAGCAGCATCTAGGATCTTATCTTCTACATAAACAAAGTTTATTGGAGGCTTTGTTTTACATGTGTGGGTGGGTGGCGAGTAGCATGCTTACATCCTCTAACATGTCTCACCCAGCCACACAAAAAGGTATGTCCAGCCCCTCAATTTGATTAAAACCCACACCTTTTCTAATTGGGGATGCCTCCACAACCACTAGGATCAATGATATTTCAAATTTCCTTTTAGGCCTCGTTGTTGCAGAGGATCTTCTGCCACCAAGAAGAAAAAAGTTCATATGGCCATCCACACAGTTCACTGAGGCAACATGCCTAAATTCAGAAAATCAGCTACTTTGGTTAAAAGCAGTAGATAAAATGATTCTACCTACAAAAATTTAGTCTGCCACTCACAAATTTTGTCCTACAAACATATTAAAGCTGCAAATAATATTTATTTCCTGTAATCAATCCTTTTTCTTTCTAGAAGAAGATGCCAAGGAGATTTCAGAAACAACTAACAACCTGCAAATCTCTCTAGAGGAGAGCAACAACAACACTGTGATTAGAAATGAAAGCCACATGCAATCCTTCAGGTATAATGCAAGTTAAGAAGATCCATATATGCCATATACATATTCTCAAGTAAGCTCACAGCATCAAGAAACAATTTCAGTTCATGAAAGACATCATAAAAGATTGCTACAATCATTATATAGACGGAAAGATGTGAATACATGTGAGAAATATGAAAAAGAAAAGAAACGAAACGAAATGAAACGTATCCCAAGCCTCAAAAACAACAAACACAAAAAAATCTATTTTCTTGATCAAGGGAACCGGAACAGATGTTCTCAACAAATTGAAGAATAATAACTCATGGTTGCCCCTAAAAGAAAATGCTTTAAAAGGAAAGTCAACAGTGACCAAGAAAACAGCTTCGGCACATGATAGAATCACTAAGCGACTCTTCCCAAACTCATCAACACATTACTGCAAGGTGAATAGCAATACACAACGCATCAGATGCAAGTCAAAATGAAAACTTCTGATGACACATGAATTCAATTTCAAAGAAATATTATCTGACTTTGGTGGCACATATAAGCAAACAACAGGTAAATGTAAAAGCTGACAAGGTCAGGGAAGAATCGGCCTTTTCAGCGACTCCCCCAGACTCATGAAGACATTACTCCTCAGTAAAATATGCCTTTCCAGCGACTCGGACCGTGCATCAGATGCAAGTCAAAGTAAAAACATCTGATGACACATGAATTCCAGTTCAAACAAGTATTACACCACTCTGTTGGCAGATATTGTAGACATAGGCAAAAAATACATAAATGTAAAAGCTGACAAGGGCAGGGAAAACTCTGCCTTTTCTTATAATTAACTATTCTGAAAACAAAAATCGCTCTCGCTAATGATATTCCTACTTATAATCAAACGTTGGTATGGGAGTGGTCGGGGTATCGAAGCTCTCCAAAACCTTGGCCTTGCTTCCCTCACTGACGGCAGCCTCCTCCTTTTTCTTCCCTCCCCCAAAAAGCCCACCAAACCACGAAGAAGAAGAAGAGGAAGAAGAAGATCCGCTAGGTTCCTGCATCACCGAAGCCATGGCAGGCGCTTGAGAGATGTCCTGAGGCACGTACCCCGCGGGCGCATACCCGACGCCGACTCCACCCGCGGCTCCACCCATCCCAGCCGGCATCCCCGCCAAGGGGTCCTCCAAAGGTGGCAAGTTCTGGGGAACGCTTAGGAACCGGTTGAGCATAATACCAGCCCCCTCGATCAGCGCCAGTAGAACCCCCCCAAAAACCGCCGACCTGCCGGCCGCGCCGGCGCCCTGCCGCATCTGCAGGAAGCCCCCCGTGGCCGCACCAGCGATGATGGAGTTCCAAGGGTCCTCCTTCTGGCGGAGGTAGACCATGGTGCAGTCGAAGGCGGAGAAGAGGCCCCCCCAGACGGCGAAGCTCCCACCGACGCGCGGGGCGTTCATGCGCACGGCCTGGGCGCCTCCGGCCAGGCGCTCGCCGTTGGGAGAGTTGTATATGCCCTTGATGAAGTGGAAGGCCGAGCCGCCGACGGCTCCCATGCCGAAGGCGCCACCGACGTCGTCCAGGATCCGGTCGGGGCAGGGCTCGCGCGATGTCTCCGGCGTCCCCATGGCGATCGGAGCTGGACTGGACGAGGAGGAGATGCGGAGAAGGAGGGAGGAGGAGGAGGGCGGCTGCGAGAAGGAGAACCCTGCGTGCCCTCGCTCGCCGCCACAGGCCCACAGAGCAAGGGAACCCCAAAAAAGCCGAAGGGCAGGGGGGGGGAGCGGACGGATGCCCAACATATAAAGAAAAAGAGTAATAAAAGTTGATCACGGTGCATACCCTCTGCACAGCGGTAATTTTTTTATTGTTTTATTTGAAGAAAAAAATGTTGGTCACAAGAATTTATTCGAGGTACATACAAATCATATAATGATGAACAACAATTTAAACATAAATAGACCTATTATTTTTTTTCCATTATTCTCCTACTTCCTCCCTTCTCAATTATGTTGGGATATGCACATAATACCATATCTAAAATGTGTAGAGAAGTCAATATAGTTTTTAAAAAAGAAAATAGAACTAGAGTTGGCTAGATTGTTGACCCGAATAAGATTGATATCTTATGCTACGATACAATATTATATCGTACTGCACAAGTTTAGATAGACCAAACAATGACAGCTATGTCATTTTGATCTACCTCGTCCTCCATTGCTTAGGATAAATTCAAATTCAGACATCCCTTAGGTTGACCAACACAAGGTGAAGCTTGCACAGTTCCACATCATCCTCAAGTTTGTCTCCTTGTCATAGTCCTAGATGGACGAGCATTCCGCTCAAAATGTAACTTGAGGATATAATCATCGATGGGTTCTCACTAAACTTGAAGAGCACAAAGAACCAAGTGAACATAACAATGGGGGTGCTGAACTACTGAACGCCACCATATCCAACATTGTCTTCTCTGACATCTAACTAGTGGTGCACCAAATGGATAAAGTCGCAAATCTCCACCATATGCGGCGACCACTCTACTCACATCCGCACCAACTTCTTCACAAAGAACTAGCTCCGAGAAATGAACACCCCCCCATGCATGCTCTTTGATGTAGAACACATGAGAAATATTTTTCTCACGTCCGCACGCATGTTCTTTGATGTAGAACACATGAGAAATACTTTTCTCACGTCCGCACGGGTAACCGAGCGGACGTGGAAGCGCCGTGCGGCCGACTAGATTGGTCGACCGCACGGGCCCCACACCGAGCTCGCGTGGGGCCCACTCGCGGCCGACCAATCAGGTCGGTCGCACGGCGCTTCCACGTC
The DNA here is from genome assembly GCA_014218235.1 of Colocasia esculenta. Lineage (NCBI taxonomy): Eukaryota > Viridiplantae > Streptophyta > Magnoliopsida > Alismatales > Araceae > Colocasia > Colocasia esculenta. Next base: position 78,850,382 of record CM024759.1, on the reverse strand, counting down.
AGCTTTTTACCCGTGCGGACGAGTAAAAAGTATTTCTCAGAACACATTGATGAAGCTCATTCTCAGCTCCACATTCTTATTAGGTGTGTCGACCGTGTCTTAAAATCGTAATGTCCTAGATATGATGTGACATGATTGTACTACACCAATACAGTATTGTACACTTAACCCTTACTCGAACCACTATGGTGAGATAGTATAAAGCAGCTTTTACTTAAAAGAAAAAAGAGTGTTTTTTATATTCTTGCTTATTATTGTACATATATGTACATACATATATATGATTTTCATAATTGTCAAAAATATTAATCCTAATATATTCAAGGAGATATAATGATCTTTTTTGTGTTAAAATCATATACCCATCTCAAATTAGGTTACAAGGAGGCATGATGAGAACACGCTAATGAATATACACTTTTTGTATTTTAATATAGTTTATGGAAGGAGAAGTTAAAGAGTATAAGTGTAAATATTTTAATATACTGAATTTTTACTAAATTACAAAAAAAGTATACAAGATTCCCAAAAGGAAAAAAAAAAGATTGAGCTGCCTCCCTAGCTAGCGTATGGATCAGATATTAGGGAATAACTCGGATCTGCTTAATCAAGGATATGATCAATTTAAATTCGATGATTAACTGGTAGTGTTTAATTTAAGTTGTGCTTAATTTGATCTGATCTGGACATGAACTATTTTATAGCGCGGTGAAATCTAATTGACGCTAAATCCATTTGCTCCGAGCAAACTTTGTTCTCTAGTCTAAATAGTAAAATTAAAATTATCATTTTATTCTATATATTGCCGTTTATTTTATTTTAATTTCTTTTAATATCAGGGGCTCAAATTTGATTATGCCTGAAAGAGATTGAATTAAGAGTGAGCTCAGCTCTTAGTTAATCTAATAAATTCAAATGAGAGTAGATAATTTCACCTAAATTATAAATTGGTCCAAGTAGTTCAAATATGTTCACCAAACTTTATGGCTGTACATGTGACAGAGGAATTGAATTGGTTTCGGAATGTCATTTTACAATAAGATATTATCCTCAACTTGCTAGATAAAATGTCAAGTCATTGGACTTGTCAATTGTTTAAATTGATTTGTGTATCTTCTCTTTTCTATCTTATCTTTTTTTTTCACTGGATATTTCTTGTCTTGTTATTTTTATAAATTAATGATAACAAGTATTTTCATCAAGTCTGACATAAAAAGAACATATTAAGATGTGATACATATCACATCATAATGTTTGTAGGGTCACTTTTATCTTCGACTTATCATATCTGATGATTAAGAATATATTTTAATAAGAGTGCAATCAAAATAAATATGTGTTAAATAAGAATAATAACACTATTTTGCTCTTAAACAAGGAAAAAAGTTATACACTTTATTAAATTAGATACGGTGAGATAGTGAAAGTTATTTCACTGTTTTTTTACTATCCAAAGCATGTGGAAGTCCACGAATAGAATTAGGGGTGTCAATGGATCTCTTAGATCCGAAAATCCGACCAGAATTCGAAAATCAAATCGGATTCGAATCACATGTTTGACTCGAAATGATATTTTTCTCCAAATTCGGGGCGAGATTTTTTGATCCGAAAAATTTCAATTTCGGGCACCAAAAGTCTGATTCGGGCGATCCCCTCCCTTCTGCAGCGGCCGCTGTATCTTCCTACAGCAACACCATGATCACCGCCAAGTGGCGGCGCCGCAGCAGCAGCAGAAGACGGAATGCTACTCAGACGAGGTGAACAGCCGCAGCGATGACACCGTCGCCGGCGACACAGGGCAGCGCCAACTGAAGAGGCAGAGGAAGTCGAGGCCAGGGCGGCGGCGGCGCAACCACCGTCCGTGAAGACGACCGAGGCAGCGGGTGGTGAGGTCGACGAGTCGACAGCGGGGGACGTGAAGCGGCCAAGGGGCCGCCCTCCTGGCTCCAAGAACAAGCCCAAGCCGCCCGTCGTGAACATCTGCGATGCCGAAGATGCCCCCTCCCCTGCGGCCATGCGCCCCCACGTGCTCGAGGTCATGGACGGCTGGGACATCGTCGACGCCCTCTCCCATGTCTCCCGCCGCCACAATCTCGGTCTCTACCTTCTCGCTGGCACTGGTCTGGTGGCCAACGTCATCCTTCGCCAACCTTTAGCGTCTCCCACATACGCCGGTGCCGGGCTCCGCCACCCCTAGCTCCTCTCCCTGACCAAGCTAGTCGTGGTCGGGGGTTCCACCGCAGGGCGAACAGGGATTCCAACGCTGATGGCGGGCGCGGCGAGAGAGAGAGAGAGAGACGAGGGAGAGCTTCTGCGGGGGGGGGGGGGGGGGGGAAAGGGGGAAGAAGATGAGGTTTCTTGTGGAGGGGGTAAGGGGGGCAAAATACCAGCAGACGCCAGAGTCCGGACCCGATCCGAATTCGAATCCGAAATTTGCCCAAATTCGGATTCGGATCAGATTCGGGTCATGTTATTTCGGATCCAAATTCTATTCGGATCTGATCCATAGACAGGGCTAAATAGAATATTTAATCATTCTTTAACTACTAAGTAAGAATCCACACTAATTTATCTTAAATTTATTATCATTTTTATTATTATCAAAGTCACATAAATAATAAATAAATAGAAAATAACAAAAATAAAGTTATCAAAGTAAAAACGTGATTAAAGAGAGATCAGTTATATCGGGTTATCTATCCTCACTATAATTTATCTATTAAAGTAAAAAATGAGATTAAAGAGTGATAAATTATATTTTTTATTTATCCGCAATATAACTTATTTGGTTACTAAAGCGGCTCGTAATGATCACTTGTAACAAGAAACAAAGAGCTACTCAATAAGGTCATTACCCATTTGCCGCTTCAAATTAATATTCTTGCATCTTTTGACAGGATGTTAGATACTAATTATAATGAGAAAGATTTAGTGCACTTGCATATTAAGTGTAATATGATTAAGCACTAAATTCATATGATATCTAATAATTGAATTGTCACTTTATTACTCATCATGTGAGGGGTGCCACATAAATTTAGTGTCTAGTCATATTACACTTAAGTACAATAAAAAAATACATTAAATCTTTCTCAATTCTAATTTCATAATTTGGCTTGAAGTAATCTAATATCATCTGTGTAACGTAGTGCGTTTTTCGGATCTTTGCGGATTATTGATTAGTGGTAGTTCAGATATGTGTTTATTGATTTTGGCATGGTGCTCATGACCAATATGGGGTCATTGGGCCTTGGTTGTGATTTCTGCGCGCTGTGTGGAGCTTAGTGGGTTGGCAGGTTAGGCCCGTGGTGCCCGTTGGTTCACTGGATGTGAACGCGACGGGGGTGTAGGTCGCGTTCTGAACGCGACAGCAGTAGGGGTCGCGTTCTGGTTGCCGCCGCTGGGGTCGATGTCTGCATGTGCACCGCGTGTCGCGCATGGAGTGGAGCTTGCTGACGTCGGGAATGGGAAGGCGACGCCTTAGTCCGTCGCGATCAGGTCGCAACGGGAAGGTACGTCGCGATCCCAACCGCTGTGCAGTTTTTAAGCAGGCTGGCCAAACAGAGCTTTCACAACCTCTGCTCGACCAGGGAAGGAGCTGCTGCGGCTCTATTGGGCGATTCGGCGTTTCGACGTGGTGTTCGATGCGCTCTCGACGCGAGGACGTCGCGAGGAGTGGGGGAAATGCCGCGCCATGCATGGATTGCGCGTTCTTCGTGAAGGTACGGAGTTCTACCTTGATTTGTTACGTGGATTGCATATTGGTTTGTTTATTGCTTTAAAAACAGTAGATACCATGTCTAGGAGGTGAAATGAGCATGAAAACCGGGTTGAAACGGGATTCAGGGTGGTTTGCATGGAAGATCCGGAGATGGTTCCCGGATTAGGGTTTTCACCTGAGAAGGCGACGGACCCTGCTGTCGCGACCAGATCGCGACAGGCCGACCCGTTGCGACAGGGTTTCTTATCGCGACATATCGTGGCGTCGCGATCAGAAGGCGGTCATAGCCTCTGTCGCGATTACAGCCGAGGGTTCTGCTTTGCATGCTTTTCGTGTTATGGTTATTCGATTATCGATGTTTAACGTGCATGTTTTGGTAAGAGGTGCATTGGTCTCTGTAAAGCTCTGTGAGTAGGTTGCCCACATAGTTAGTGGGTGGTTTACATAATCGGTGTGGTGTTATCGTGGTTCGAGGATGTGCATGGTACATTCTCCATTGTGGTGGTGTTACACGTGCCTCACTTTAGAGAGCTCAGGCCAAAGTCTCTAAAGGTGTCAGGCATGGGCCTGCAGGGTGTGTGACCTGTAGGTTGTGGTGGTTTGGTTGGTCTCCACAATTCTTTGGTTTTACTTGTGTTGTGGAGCTGCAGTTGGACCTTACGTCCGTGACTGCGAAACTGAGAGGTAGTTCTTGTGTTGTGTTGTCCGGGTTGGATATTGGCGTCATGAACCAATAGTCTGTCCCGTGTGGTGGCGTCGTGCTTTCCGGCTCGTGCTTTGCTATTGGTTGTAGCGTGTATTAGTTGTGGTTTTATTCGTCGAGGTGTGCCATGGTGTTGGCATAGTTGTTGTGGTTTGACTAGTTGTGGTGTGCCCTAGTGGGGACACAGTTGTGTTTGAGTTCCAGTGGTGGTACCACGCGGTGGTAGGCACCTGTATCTCTTGTGGATATTGATTTCTCGTAGTACGCTGAGTACTAGCCTTTTCAGGCGGTGAAGTGGAGGTCATGCGGTGAGACCTTCCACTTATTGTGTTTTACCCTTCTTTGGGTAGTTTCCGAATAAGGTTTAGTGCGCGATAGATTGGCATCGTGGTAGCCAGTCCTGTTTCTTAAGTGTGATATTCGATACATCGTGGTTTAATGGTATAAAGGATTAGCTCTTTGTTAGCAGTCCGATTACCCATGTGCTGGAGGCTTGCCAGTGAAGCTAGTAGCTTAGGCAATGCTTTGCATGTGTGACTTACAGTTTAGGCGACCAGCTGTTGAGGTGGTGTGTCTATGAGACTTGTGGCTTAGGCTTTACAGTTATTGAGTGGACTAATGGTGCTGTTGTCTCTTCGTCTTTCTGAGATTTACAACAACTGAGTTAATTATGTTTAGTATTGTTAATTATGCTTTGTTGTGAGCATGATGTGGTTTGGCTTCCGGTGTTGCCAGTGAGACCCGTTGGGTTTGAGGTCTTTTCCGTGTTGTGTGTGGTTTTGGGTGGTTCCCTACTGAGCCAGTGACTTGTTAAGGCTCACTCCCTTACAGTTATTTTCAGGGTTTACCGTTGGTGTGACTTGTGGAGGTGATGTGGCAGACTTGTACCACCAGCAGTAGTCTTGGTAGAGTTGTGTGAGCTTGTGCTCCCTCGGAGTATGCCGCAGGTAGTTGTACTCTTCTTAATTTGGACATATAATAATGTAATGAGACAGTTGTAAATTGTTATATGCAGATATGAACACATGTTCTTTCTTGTGTCTCTTACTCTTGTAGTTTGTCTTTTATATTCTTCCTGGACACGTGTACGAGCTATTCCTTGCGAGACTTCGGTCCGTTCGCGGGAGACAGATCTGAATATAGACCCTTATTGGGTATAAATATCCAGAGCCGTTACAACCTGCTTCCTAACTTCTACTTGCTTTCATGATTCATACTACATGTGCTCGGACTTATACGCCACCTCGAGAGAAGCCTAGATATAGCTCATATAAGTTTGGACAAATTAATTAGGAGTCGCTATCAGATTTTTGACTTATTTGTTAGTCCCTAACAGAACTGTAACTCATTACAATTAGTGTTATCACCTGTTACAGTATATGTTAAACCATGTTACAGTAAATACCTCCATGTTACAGTCAAAGACTTCTAATTAATTTGCTCTATAAACTTTCTTCTTCTCTTCAATGTCTTTCCTCATATGTGGTTCGTCTAAGCTTCCTTTGTCTAGTATCGGTGCTCCCAAAACAAAAACATATAATTAAACATAAACAATCTGTTTGCAGACTAACTCCTGCTCAGTATTGCTAAATCTTTATACAGGGTGTTTTCTCCCACCTTCCCATCATATGTACCATATCTTTTCCTCACGTAGATTCCTGAAGCCACATGTTGCATGATAACTGTGTCGCATATTTAGATGCCCAAGGAAAAATCCTAAACTCATGCAATGAAACAACATTGACCCTTTTTTTATTATTTTTGACTGTTAATACAACTCTCATTTTCTCAAAAGCACTAAAGGAGAAAGGCAGCCCGTAGATGACTAGCAGAGTCGGTTGCATCCTTTGGTGCCTTTTAGTTATTCTGCTTTTCTCCTTGTAGATACTTTAAGACACCATATGCCACAGTACCACCCACAAACACGAACACTGTAGGAGTGAATGAAGGGTACAGATACTTGACGAAAAAGTTGTCCCATTGTTCTGGCAAGAAGCCTGCATGGGAAATATCTGGATGTCAATAGCAAGCAGAAAAGAAAAGGTAATGCATAGCTATTATGGTTCTAATCTTAAAAGTCCATCTTCATTTAGATACTCAAATACTTACAAATAGAATCACTTCCATCAAAACAGCAAATAATTGAGTTGCCATATATAAAGCATCAGTGTCATCAAGGAGATTTGGAAGTTTATAGGAGACCTCATTAGTACAATGATACTAAACCAATGATGATGATGATGTCGAGAGTTGAGTAACTTGAGGAATACTGTATATTTGTTCTATGTAGTAAGCTCTACAATGATACTAGATAAATGGGCTGATGCTAGAGTTGAATAATTGGATGAATACTGCACATATGTTATATGTCGTGAGCTCTACCACAACTGTATCAAATGAGGATAGAAAAAAAATGAAGGTTGGGCCCGAAATCTGCCTCAAGTAACAAGACCCTTAAGTTCAACAACAGTGGGTGTCGATGTATATTTTAATCCCACATTGAAAGATAGTGAGAACAAGTGTGAGCTTATCAACAAAAGCATCACCTCTTCTCTCAAGATGATCTTTTTAAAAGACAAAACTTCAAACATAGGGACAATACCTCTTGAGAGACACACTTAAATCACGTCTCTTCATTGACGCCGTCTGCGAAAACGAACGAGAGACCATGCACCCTATCCGAATATCTTATGTTCATGAGACCCGCACACCTTTATCCTCACTGGGAGACTGTGTAGAGATATATTTTAGTCTCACATTGAAAGATAGTGAGAACAAGTATGTGCTTATCAGCAAGAGCATCACCTCTTCTCCCAAAAGGGCCATTTTAAAGAACAAAACCCCAAATATGAGGACAATACCTCTTAAGAGACACTTAAATCATGTCTCTTCAGTGGGGAACCAACCTCAGAACAGGGAAACATGACCTTGAAGACCCTGGTTTTATGATGCCTGGTCCTTGTTATTGAGGAAAAAAGGACAAGGGAAAAAGGTCGCTTAGGAAAACAGTGGTAAGTGCATCAGAAAAGAAACCTGAGTTTGAAAATATATAAAAACTCAAACTAATGAGGAATCAAGTGGAGCAAGATGCTGGTGTATCAGGCACTCTTATCAGTGCTCCTACACTTAAATCACGTCTCTTCAGTGGGGAACCAGCCCCAGAACAGGGAAACATGACTTTGAGGACCCTGGTTTTATGATGCCTGGTCCTTGTTATTGAGGAAAAAAGGACAAGGGAAAAAGGTTGCTTAGGAAAACAGTGGTAAGTGCATCAGAAAAGAAACCTGAGTTTGAAAATATATAAAAACTCAAACTAATGAGGAAGCAAGTGGAGCAAGATGCTGGTGTATCAGGCACTCTTATCAGTGCTCCTACGCTGCAGAATAACAAAGTGCACAGTTTACTTCTATTTCCTTCCTTCTAACATGTCTACATTATAGCGGCAGAATTTTATGGCCACTTATAACAGAAAAATCTGATGCAAAGATGTACCGGTAAAAAGCAACACAGAGACTAAGAACTGTAACGCATGAATGCTAATAGAAAGCAGCTACTAAGTTGGCTTTGCATACAAAATTACAAATATGGAGTAAAACATAAGTAGAATCAGACGGCCTAAAGAAGATCTTTCTGCATTAAACTTCTTCATCATTGACCATCTGCCTAAAGAAGATCTTTCTGCATTAAACTTTAGTATCATTGACCATGTGCATTTGTGTGCATATACATATGGGTATGTATGAATAGTTACAACCAAGGGATGAAAACATTTGTATAATATGACAACCTGCAGGCATTTTCTGACATAGATAGGAAAGGTCAGTGCTCCCCACTATCCTCCAACAAACACAACAAAGGGACAAAACAGTGCAGTTAACTGGTTAAATTATTCAAGGAAAAAAAATGGATGAAAGATTCATAATATTTGCCTTGGTAGTTCAAGATTATATAAGCCCGTATTGATTATTTGAGCTCTGTATGAAATTTATTTCTAAACTTGTTCAACTTGTATAAACATGTCTATGGATGAGGACCAGCTTGCCAGTCAGTGCCTCTTGCGTGGTGAAAAAGTGATCCTTTCACAAAATGAACAAATGACAAAATATCACTAAAAATAAAATAAATGACATCAACATCAAAAACTGTCATTAACAAAATAGCCATGGTACATCAGTTGGAGAAACCGAGGGGAAGCTTTGGTGCAATGTTAAGATCACTCAATCACGTCCTGGCAGTCACTTGACCACAACTGCAAACTCTCTCCACAGGAAAAACAGCAAAAATCTTCAAATAGCTGGCATTCATAAACCTCATATTGCTGGGAGCTGCATGACCACCCTTTTTTGCAACAATTAAAGATGCTACTAGTATGTATAAGGTGTCTAGTTGTTCATCTTTTACATGATTTCTTCAGGATCTTTGTGCCCCTCCATCCGACAGCATTTTCTTTTTTTTGCTGCTCCACCATTTCTCTCTGCCCCAAAAGAAACTCCTCTGTAAGTTGTACAATGTTGGAGTCTCCAAGTGTCCATCACGATAGCAAACTTTGATGTGGCAGAGCATATATCTGCACAAAGACATCAACAAGAGGAAGCTTAAGTTGGTCTATACTCCACCTCAAGTCCACACAGATGTGTGCAACTCCTCCTGATAGACAATCACATCCAAGGGATGCACCTCAAGTCATATAATTTTCTGCCATCTGATTTGAAATTGGATTACAGGAGAAGAGTAACTTAAGTTGAATGCTACCAAGTCCCAGAGCACCAAACTTAAGTTATTCACCTTGATCATCCAACCTCAAAGCAGGCAACCAAGGTGAAAGTGGTGTAGAGTGTCAGAGTGTGACACCATGGACTACCACTTTTCTGAAAGGAGGCACCAGGACACTGATTCTTCATAATGTTGAAAGCGAGCTCAATTAGAAGTCATGCCAAATCTAAATGCTTTGACTGTTCACCTGGTCAGAACAGCAGGTTTCCTAGGGTCCAATTTGCAATTTCAGTGTCTTTACAATCTACAGTTTGTATGCAGTGAGGTGCAGAGAAATGCCAAATCTCCTTGACAGGTCTTCCAGTCTGGAGAAGGTAAATGCCCGGTTTTTCTTTGCCATATCATCATGTCTCACAACCTTTCAAAAGAAAGAATTTTCCACTTGCAAAAGCCAAATGTATTCTTGCAAGGGGGAAAAAATGCCATCAAGAACCTGATCTCAACCACCATAAGATAGAATCCATGCCTTATTCCATATCTGTTGCACGTCCAGCTGTGACTTAATAACAATCACAATGCTCGTCAACCATTCACTGGCATCTTGTCACATCCGCCATTGCAACGATCTGAGATTTGGTTCAAATGGAATCATATGAGTGCTGGCTTTTGGCAATCTTTCAGTAACTAGTTATTTTCCAAGTAAAATGAAATTAGGTAAAGCAATTCAGTCAGGTAACAGTTCTTGGGTGGTATCAAGTAAGCACTATTTATACCTTTACGTCTCTCATAGTACTATTATGTCCTCAAGCTTTGGCTTATTTACATGTGTAGCTTATTTGGCCCCTCCCAAGCAAAATAAAGGATGGGTTGCCTATACATATAAATCAATGCTTTTTTGGTGAATATGTCACTATGAATTTACGAATATATTAAATATCTTTGCATAAACACAGAAGCTGAGCCACTTGTTCTCACATCATGGCTTCATGCATCCTATTTGTAAATTGTAATCAATACCATTGAAAACCTAGCAAAATTGTCTTCTTGGTTGTTTCTCAGAGTCTTCATGTCGTCTTCATGCAAAGAACATGACAACTTTCAGCAGTTATCAAATAGGTTATCTCCTAAAAAATGAACGAAGATGAGAACTTAACCTACATGTCCCCATGGCTCTTTCTTCATTCTATTTCTTCCCTCAACATCCTTGTCCATGCCCTTTTATTTGCTTGCTAAAGGGCATCTCCAAATCAAGACATGTCCAACTTTCCATCTGCAAACACTAATCTTTCCACACATACAGATAGCTAAGGCATTTGGCAATATTCTTGCTTATGTTCCGCGTAAAATACTACATTCGTTTTCCACAGATACTACTGCTCTAATATCAGCGTCAGTCTATGCATTGCTATGCTTTGTATTAGCTAAAGATCGCACTGCACTAACGAAAAGGTAAACCCAAATTGGGGATCCAAGTCCAACAGAAAGAAATTACAAACAAAGCAAATACTAACACCCTTTGTCCTTCTTCATGGACAAAGCTCGCTAGCAAGACAAAAGAACCCGAGCATAAGAGAGGAGCAACCACATCGTCGGACCACAGAATAGATCCAGCAAGAAAATCTCACCTGATGCCGCCAATGCAACTCCTTCGATCAGGATGAGCAGTCCGAGGCCAAGCCAGGTGAGCAGGAAGGCGCTCTCACTAACTGTCTGCTGCTGCCGCTGCTCCTCCCCGAGGCTTCCGCCGCCGCCCCTCGAGTAGAGCGAGGAGGGCGTCTGGACTGGGACCCTTCGGACCACCGGACCCCTCTGCTTACCCTTCTTCCTATTAGGCTCGGCAACCCCGCTGCCGAACCCGGCCCCGGCTCCCTTGGGCGTCGGTTTATTGGGAAGCGGAGAAGGCTCCGAAGCGGCAGGTGTGGGCGGACCCTCCGGGCTCCCCTGCACGTCGCCGGCGTCCGGCGGCTCCGCCCTCGCAGTGAACTGGAGCACCCTGCTTGAAAAGGCGGCGAGCGTGGGGAAGGCCACAGAGAGGGAGGAGGACGGTAGAGGAGCGAGAGAAGGGGGCTTCCGGGAGAAAAGATGCGGGCGGGGAGGAGGGTGGCGGAGGGCCACTGCGGATGCGGCTTCCATTTCTGGGTCCTCCCACTGGTTACCGAGTTCCGGTGAGCTCGACACAAGGCTGAGCTTTCCGTGCAGCGTCGAATTGGGATGGGAGGGGAAGGACGTGCAGGGTCCTGAGAGGAGGGGCTCTCTGATCTGTGGAGCAGAGCGCCACACGGAGTCGTGGTGCCCTCCTACTGGTTGGATGCTGTGGGCGTCCCAGCGAGGTGTACGGCAGTAGATCCTTGATTCCTTTTTGGCGGTGGCGCGTGGGTCTATGATTTTCTCGTGAAAAGGGCGGACATTAACGCGGAGCTACATTTATTATTATTTTTTTTGATAACGAAAAAATTCACCCTAATTTTATGAGTTCAAGAATTGGTGTTCGTGAACTCTAAAATCAAGATTTGGTAGCTCCCACTTTTCGTATATTCATATTGTCCTTACCTCACTTGACCGGAAAAACTCTGGATTTACACACCTCGAAGATTACATGTAAATCAGGTAAGCCCCTCCCAATAATTGAACTCGGGACCTCCTGTTTTTAAATAATAGTTCTAACCGATCGACCCAACCGAGGTCCTCCGCTACATTTACTTGGATCGAACTAGTTCCACTATATGTCACCCCCACATGGATGTCATGTGATAATATCGGCTAGAATAGCACATAATGATCACATTGATGTCCCTACCGATGACAGCGAACCATAGCAAGTGTGGCTAAAAGCGAGGACCTCGGTTGGGTCGATCGGTTAGAACTCTTACTTAAAATTAGGAGGTCCCGAGTTCGATTCCTGGGGGGAGTTTACCTAATTTACTTACAATCTTCGAGGTATGTAAATTCAGAGTTTTTTCGGTCAAGTGAGATAAGGATAATACGGGTACACAAAAAGTAAGAGCTGTCAAATCCCGATCTTGGAGTTCACGAACACAAATCCCTGAGCCCACAAAATCACACGGGACGGGATTTCCTCGTTACAAAAAAAAAAAGTGTGGCTAGAAGCTCTTTTATTTCTCCTCCTTGGTTTCGCCTCTGTCGTGGTGTCTTAAATTCGTCGCCGCCCCCGCGTCTAGAGGGGAGGGAGGTTCTCTACCCCTAAGTGGAGCCCCCTCCACCCTATTCTCTCACCGTCGTCGATAGTTGATGGTCCTCCTTCGGTGGGGCTAATTTTGCCTTCCTATTTTGGTAAGAGTTTTGCCTCCTCAGAGTAGATATATTTTTTTCCCGTTGGAGAGTTCTTCTCCAGTGTCAATGGATGTTTCATTGATCGCTCAGAGATTCGACAACAACAGTTGTTAGTATTTTTAACTAGTTCTCCGTTCATGTTTTCTTTGTTTTCGATTTCTCAGGTGTTTTGACAAAGCTCGCAACGGCGATTGACTGAGCTCAAATCCTATCGTCTTCTTCAATTGTCGACACCTTGCGTTCTCAAGGTCATCTTTTAACTAACCGACAGTGTTCATTGGAGGCACTCTTTGTAACGTTCTGAACGTTCGGATCGCTTCAGATCGTTTCAAATCGTCTTAGTGTGGTTGTGGAGGCCAGTGTGTGGCCGATGACGTGTGTGTGTGGCAGGTGAATTCCGCAGGTTATGAGATTTTTCCCAAATAGCTCACTATTTCTTGGTTTCTAACGCGACAGTAAGGGGCGTCGCGTTATGATCGCGACAGTGAGGGGCGCCGCGTTCATGACACCGCTGGTTTAAGTTATCGTGTGCATGTCTGGCTTGTGATTAATGTGACATCAGCAGGCTTAACGCGACAGTCGAAAGTGTCGCGTTCAGGTCGCGGTTGTGAATGGCGTCGCGTTCTTACCTGCATTTCGTTTTTAAGTAACCCTAGCAAAACAGAGCTGGTGAAAGCTCTGCTCGGCCAGGGGGATTTGCTGTGGGGATTTCTTGGTGATTTGTTTGTTAGAGCTCGATTTGACGAGTTCCTACCGCGAGGACATTGCGTGGAGCAGAGGGAACCTCGTACGAGCTTCGTTCTTCGCGTTCTTCGCGAAGGTAGGGAGATTTCCTATCGTTTAATCCGTGGATTGTTCGTGTGGTGTGGATAATGCATTTATTGTTTTCTAAACAATAGATGGCATGTGTAGGAACACATTAAAGCATGAAAATGGACTGAAATTACAGGTTTTAATGAGTTTGGGGTGATCCGGATGATGGATTCCGGAACAGGGTTTGCACCTGCTATCGTGGTCGCTCTGAGAACCGCGACCAGGTCGCGACACCTCGAGCTGTCGCGTCCTGAAGGCGGTCTATCGTGCCGCCGCGACAACAACCCAATGTTGTCATTCGAGCATAAATGTAAGTGTACGATTATCTGTTTAGCACAGTTTATGTTATATGGTGATAGAAAGAGGTGCTTTGACACTCTCTCGATGCTTAGGAGCATGTGGCTTGTGATTAATGTGGTGTTTACGTGGTTTGTGCGGAGGTTCAAGTGGTTTGTATGTTGAGCATACGGTTTCCGTGTATGTGGCGTGTAGTTTGACGCCTTCCGTGGATACCTCTTCAGTTGGGAGCCCCAGATTTTGTGTGAGCCAGTCACGTGAGTGCTCGGGGCTTGTCCCGGTACTGGGTACTGATAAGGTCTTGTCGTCTTCCTGGACACCCTCGCTCTTGTGTTGAGTAGTACGTCCGGCTGAGGGAAAGACGACAGTGGGACAGCGATTAGAGAGAGTTTGTTATGTTGTCACTTGTAGCACGCTCGTAGTTGGGGGAGACGGACACCAGTAGACGTACTGGACCCCAGCTAGTCCTATTTTCCAGTGCCTCACTTTAGGGAACTCAGGCCAGAGTCCCTAAAGGTGTTAAGCATGGGCCTGCGTGGTGTGTGGCCTGCAGGTTGTAGTGATTTAGTTGGACTCCACAGTTCCTTGTACTTGTTTAGTGGAGCGGCAGCTGGACCTTTCGTCCGTGGCTGCGAGACTGAGAGGTGGTCCTGTGTGGTTTGTCCGGGTCAGTAACTGGTGTCGCGAACCAGTTGACGTGACCCAAGTGTGGCGTTTCTCTACAGTAGCCCGTACATCTGTATGGCTTTTCCGTTTATTTATTTATCTATGCTGACTCCTGTTAAGCGGCAAATGGCAAATGGTAAGTGTTATTTACAACTTTATATCCTGCTGGATAGTTTTCTATAAGTTGTTAGTGTAGCATTTCCTACTTTGCTACCTGTGTTGGTTTGCTCGGTTTCTAGGGAGTTTTCCCTACTGAGCCAGTGACACGTGAGGCTCACCCCTACCTTTTACCAGGTGAGGGAGATCCGAAGATTTCGCGCCTGTCGTCCAATGGAGGGTCTGCACCACCAGCAGTGTAATTTACTTTCTTGTTGTACACCTTCGGGGTATGCCCCAGGTTTTGTTGTAGTTTGGTTATAGATGTGTTATGGCTATGTATATTTCTTGTAAATACATGTGAGACTGATAGACCTTATATATATATATATAATATATATATATATATATATATATATATATATATATGTGATGGTTTCATTGTGTTACTACGGACTTGTGATTTGGTATCCTTTACGAAGCTACGGCTCGTTCGCGGGAGGCGGACTCGAGTTAGACACGTTATTAGTTTAACGGGTCTAATTGACGAGGACCGTCACAATTGGTATCAGAGCATAGTCCGTAAGAAGATAAAGAAATTAGAAATTGCATAGCCATATCTATACTGTAACCCACTGCTGGTAGTGACCCTAGTTTTGTATTGATTTCTTGTGTATTGTGTTGTTAGAATGATGTTTGTGCAGGATTAGTAATGACAGAAAGGAGAGATTGGGGAGGTGGTGGAGACGGGTCAGGAGAAGACCCTACGCAGAGAATGATAGAAAGAATATGGGAAAGCCTAACAGAAATTCGGGTAAGACTAGATCAGCAACCACCGGTACAGCCAGCAGCAGCAGTACCACCATTTCCAGATGAGGCAGTACCAGTAGCTCTAGCTCTACCCCCACCCGGGGTAGAGGTACCTCCTGTAGTACCTGTACAACCGGCAGTTCCAGTAAGACCAGTTACTGGAGAGGAGACTACGGTGCTTGTGGAACGATTTTTGAGATTGCAACCCCCAACATACTCAGGAGGCCCCAACCCGGATACAGCAGAACATTGGATACATGAGATTGAGAGGGTTTTTGCAATAATGAGGTGTCCCCAGGAAGATAGAGTGCTTCTTGCAGTATACCAGTTACGAGGGTTTACGCAGGAATGGTGGCGGTTGAAGATGCAGACAGTTTTTACAGGCAGGGCTGAGGACACTATTCCATGGTCGGAATTCTTGTCAGTCTTTAATGATTCCTTCTTCCCAATACAAATTCAGCAAATGAAAAGAGAACAATTCAGGACACTTCAGCAAGGGAATCTTTCAGTGCTTGAATATCAGATGAGATTTATAGCCTTGAGTAGGTATGCCCCATATGTAGTGACGGATAACACTATGATGGTGGAATACTTTATTCGAGGACTGCGACCAGAATTGCAAGATGCGGTGATCTCATTGATGTGTAGAATAGTGGAAGAGGCAGCTCAGCGAGTAGCAATACTTGAGAGGACTGTTCGGGCCAGGCAAGGGCAGTCTCAGGCAGTGGTTTAGGTTCAGGTAGTTTTCGGTATCCACAATCGTCAGGAGGAGTTAGTAAGGGAAAAGCACCTTCTGGAGCTTCATCATCATCTGGAATAGGAAAATGGGGTAAGCAGATCAAGAAATTCTTCCAAGGAGGCCGTGGTAGAGGCAGGCAACAGGGTTTTCAGCAGGGAGGTTTTCAGCAGGGTCGTGGTTATAGACTGCCGGTTCCAGAAGAATCTCAACAAAGTACGGCAGGGCAGCCAACGGTACCTCCATCTTTTAGATGTTATAATTGTGGGCAGCCAGGACATTTAGCAAGGAATTGTCCGTATCTCCGAGAACAGACTTATGGTAGAGGTACTCAACCGCAGCAGCAACAGCTCTTTCAGCGGTCAGCAGAGTAGGGTAGAGGTACACCGTACCAAAGAGGAGGCTGGGGTCGAGTGATGGCTATTACTAGAGCTCAAGCGAAAGCATCCAATCTTGTTGAAGGTATTTTACCTTTCTTTGATTTTACTGTTAGAGTATTAATTGATCCGGGTGCTTCCTATTCATTTATTTCCGAAGATTTTCTGGATAGCATGGTACTTCCTTTAGAAGAGAAATCTTGTGAGTTGGTAGTGAAAATTCCCTCAGGAGGATATTTGTTGACTTCCTATTTTTTAGAAGATGTTTCGATAGTGATTCATGGAAATCAAATGCCTGCAAGATTATATGCTTTAACATTGAAAGAATATGATGTGATTCTGGGAATGGATTGGTTAGAGGCCTACGGGGCATTGATTGATTGTAGAAAGAAGAGAGTCAGATTTTGCAGACCTGGTAGCGAAGTGTTTGAATTTTAAGGTATACATTTTTACACTCCCAAGTTTATTATTTCTGCACTTAGAACTAGAAAGTTAATTAATGCGGGATGTGTAGTGTACCTTGCCTCTGTTAGTTTAGTTGAATCTGATAAGTCTGTAGATTCAGTGCCAGTGGTTAGAGAATTTGCAGATGTGTTCCCAGATGAGTTGCCAGGTTTAGCTCCGCGTAGAGAAGTGGATTTTACAGTTGAATTGCAACCAGACAGTTTACCTATTTCTAAAGCACCATATAGAATGGCTCCAGTAGAATTGAAGGAATTGAAAAAGCAGTTGCAGGAATTATTGGAAAAAGGTTTTATTAGGCCTAGTCAATCACCTTGGGGAGCGCCAGTGTTATTTGTCAGAAAGAAAGATGGCAGTTTAAGGATGTGTATAGACTACAAGCAGTTGAATAAAGTTACAATAAAAAATAAGTATCATCTTCCAAGAATTGACGACTTGTTTGATCAACTGCAGTCAGCCAAAGTATTCTCCAAGATAGATTTGAGATCAGGATATCATCAGTTGCGAATCAGAGAAGATGATATTGAGAAGTCAGCTTTTCGGACTAGATATGGGCATTATGAGTTTGTTGTGATGCCTTTCGGATTGACAAATGCACCTGCAGCTTTTATGAATTTGATGAATATGATATTCCATCAATATTTGGATCAGTTTATAGTGGTTTTTATTGATGATATTCTAGTGTATTCGGCGTCCGAGGAAGAGCATGCAACACATTTGCAGATTACTTTGCAGATATTGAGAGATCATCAGTTATTTGCTAAGTTCAGTAAATGTGAATTCTGGTTGAAGGAAATTCAATTCCTGGGTCATGTAATATCAGGTGAAGGTATTGCAGTGGATCCAGCTAAAGTTGAAGCAGTAATGAAATGGGAAGAGCCAAAAACAGTGTTTGAGATTAGTAGTTTTCTGGGTTTGGCAGGTTATTACAGAAGATTTATTCAAGATTTCTCCAAGATAGCGGCACCGATGACAAGGTTGACAAGAAAGGGTGTTCCTTTTGTGTGGTCCTCGGAGTGCAGGCGCAGTTTTGCAGAGTTGAAGAAGAGGTTGACTTCAGCACCAGTTTTAGAGATTCCGTCGGGTAATGGCGGATTTGTTCTGTTTACAGATGCATCTAAGAGAGGTTTGGGTGCAGTATAGTAAAGTAGTTGCTTATGCCTCCAGGCAATTGAAGAAGCATGAGGAGAATTACCCTACTCATGATTTGGAGTTGGCAGCAGTAGTTTTTGCATTAAAGATCTGGCGACATTATTTGTATGGTAAAAGGTTTGAGATTTTCACTGATCATAAGAGCTTAAAATATATTTTCTCTTAGAAAGATTTGAATCTAAGGCAGCGCCGATGGATGGAATATCTAAAGGATTATGATTTTAATCTGGCATATCATCCAGGCAGAGCAAATGTGGTGGCAGATGCATTGAGCAGAAAGGCGGTTATGAATCAACTTATGATCAGAGAATGGAAACTTTATCAAGATGTGGTAGAGAATTCCTTTCATGTGCCAAGTAGTCAGCGCCGAGCAATATTAGCAACTAGTGCAGTGGAACCTTCTCTTTATTGGCAGATAGTAGAGGCACAAAGAGCAGATGCTAATTTGGCAGATATTCTTAGAATGGATGAAGTAAATTTGGGGCGTGATAATGTGGCCAGATTAAAAGGAAGATTATATGTTCCAGAAGATGCAGAAATTAGACAAAAAGTTTTGGAGGAAGCTCATAGATCAAGGTACACTATCCATCCAGGTAGCACTAAAATGTATCAGGATATGAAAAAGTATTTCTGGTAGCCAAATATGAAGAAAGAAATTGCAGAGTTTATAATTAGATGTGCAGTATGTCAGCAGATAAAAGCAGAGCATCAGAAGTCAGGAGGATTGTTACAGCCATTACCTATTCCGCAGTGGAAGTGGGATGACATAGCAATGGATTTCATAGTTGGTTTGCCCAGCTCATCAGGTCATAATGCAATATGGGTTTTCGTGGATAGATTGACCAAGGTTTGCAGATTACTACCAGTTAGTATGACGTGGTCAGTTGATAGATTAGCTAAGCTGTATGTAGAAAGGATTGTACCTTTGCATGGAATACCAGTCACCATAGTTTCAGATCGAAACCCTCGATTTACCTCAGGTTTTTGGAGGAGTTTACAAAGAGTTGTCGGCACAGAGTTAAGGTACAGTTCAGCTTATCATCCACAAACAGATGGGCAGACAGAAAGAACAATTCAGACTATTGAAGATATGTTGAGAGCTTGCTGTCTTGTGTGGGGAGGTATTTGGGAGCGTCATTTGGGCCTAGTTGAGTTTGCATATAATAACAGTTATCATTCAAGAATTGAAATGGCACCCTATGAAGCATTGTATGGCAGACCATGCAGATCACCATTAAATTGGCATGAAGTAGGAGAGAGGTAAGTTTTGGGCCCGGAAATGATTCGTCAATGTGCAGAAATAGTAAAATTTATTCAAGAAAAGTTGAAAACAGCCCAAAGTCGCCAGAAAAGTTATGCAGATGTTAGACGCAGACCATTACAATTTGAAGTTGGTGACTTTGTATTTTTAAAGGTATCTCCTACTAAAGGTGTATTAAGGTTCAGTAAGAAAGACAAGTTGAGCCCGAGATATGTTGAACCGTTTCAAATAAAAAAAAAAGAATGGGTGAAGTAGCCTATAAATTGGATTTGCCAGCAGATTTCACTGATGCTCATGATGTGTTTCATGTTTCAATGTTAAGAAAATATATCAAAGATCCAACTCAAGTTGTCAGTTATCAAAGAGATGATTTGAAGCCAGATATGTCAATGCCGGAATATCCAGTGCAAATTTCAGCCATAGAACTCAAAAACTCAGAAACAAGGAAATTGAATTGGTAAAGGTTAGATGGGAGAATAGATAAGGTGGTGAAGATACTTGGGAATTAGTGGAAGAAATGAGGAAAATGTACAATCCATACTTGTTTGAGTAAGTTTTATTCTTTTTAGGTGATAGTATTATATGAATTGCATTGAAATGTTGATAATTGGCTTCCATTTTAAATATTGATGACCATATTAACCTCAATAATATATATTTTTACGTAAATATATTGAAAAAACTTGATAGATATATACAAATTAAAATTTATTATTGTAATTCGGTTTAATCGGTTTGGTTTGGTTTCTAGAGGTTAGAAACCGAACCAAACCGAATTTTCTAATTCGGTTTGGTTTGAAACCAAACCAAATTTTTTTCATGTTCAAACCGAACCGAACCAACCAAACCAAACCGAATCACTCGGTTCGGTTTGGTTTTTCGGTTTGAACTGAATAGTGAACACCCTTCCTGCCCTAGCTTTTTCGTAGTAGAGGATTTGGTTTCTATATAGCTTTCGCTTTACGGATTCGATCTTGTGCGAGACCGATTCCGTGTCTCGTGGTTGTACCCTGGGAGAAGGTCGCCGAACCCCAATCGCACCGTATAGTGGGGGCGATACTTTCTCTAAAACGAGTTCCATTATGGAACACCTCCACAGTTGCCTTTCGCGCTTTCATTTTTCTGTAATCGCCATGCTTATTATCTATAATCTCATGTTATATTTCTGTTTTCGGGATGCGCCTATGTACATGTTACTTTTTATTGTGTTTGTCATATGTTTTGCACTAATTTACATGTTGGTGAATTACCATGTTCGATGCCATTATCCCACTGTTTTCACAACACAGTCATCACATTTGCACTCGGTTCTACAGGCATCACAGGCTTCTGATTTCTATGCTCTTTCTCAATGGCTATTAACATTAATAAATCATCCAGAGTAATAGAACCTTTGCGATGCTTGAGAGACATCTCAAAATCCTTCCATGATTTCGAAAACTTCTCAATTATCGACATCACCTGGAACTTTTCTAGTAATTTCATATTAGCATCAGTCAAACCATGAAGTAAGAGTAGGAATTCATGGGCATGTTCAGACACAGATTTTCCCTCTACCATTTGAAACTTTAAGAACTTGACAATAGAATATTTTTCAAGACCTGAGTCTTCAGTGTTATATTTCTTGTCAAGTTCCTCCCAGAGATCCTTAACAGATTTCGCAGAAGAACTACTGTATACATCAAATAGTATGTTGGACAAAGCCAACAGTATGTAGCCATGACATATACGGTCGCGTTGCTTCCACTCATCTACTATTTTTTTACTGTTGGGATCATTCTCAACTAGTTTAGGACAATTTGACTCAATAACCGAGATAAACTCGATTGTGGTAAACCGAATCTTCATGAGAACTACTGTATACATCAAATAGTATGTTGGACAAAGCCAACAGTGTGTAGCCATGATATATACGGTCGTGTTGCTTCCACTCATCTACTATTTTTTGACTGTTGGGATCATTCTCAACTAGTTTAGGACAATTTGACTCAATAACCGAGATAAACTCGATTGTGGTAAACCGAATCTTCATGCGATATTGTCATCGCTTGAAGTGCTATCCCGAGAATTTTTTGGGCATGCTAGACATATCCACACAGGGTGCAACCACATACAACATGAACGACATGATAAATAACTTCTCTAAGATTGTTGGAAAAACAATGTACATGGAATAAATAATCACATGAACATGTGTAAAATATGATGACATGAACATTACATACATATCGTCCCACAGGTATAAGTAAGATCCGATTCCAATT
Organism: Colocasia esculenta; assembly: GCA_014218235.1. Lineage (NCBI taxonomy): Eukaryota > Viridiplantae > Streptophyta > Magnoliopsida > Alismatales > Araceae > Colocasia > Colocasia esculenta. The sequence continues at coordinate 78,829,020 of CM024759.1, read as the reverse complement.
CAAAAAGAAAACACATGCAAATGAGTGCAACAAATTAAGAGAAATAAAATAAGATTAGAACACTTAGCCGAGCCACCCGCAAGGACTCCCCTTAGAGAAGTTATCGCCCCCGTTATACTAGTGCGGCAGAGTCAACGATCTTCTCCCAAGATAAAATGGCTATAGAGACGTATCTCCGGACGAAGACGATTCCTCCTCGATGATAACCTTAAAAACACGTTCTTCTTCGTCAATCGAACAGAAGTTATGATGTGAGATCTACTAAATAAAGACAGAATGAATAGAACACATTCGAGAGAGAAAGCACCGAGCGTGGAAAAGATCAGCACCGCCGTCCACAAAATAACGCCTCCACGTCGTTCTCTCCCATAACCGCCGCGCTGTTCTGTTTCTTTTCCAGTCACGCCGCCGCTTTTCCTCACAAAAACGCCAAAACAGCTTTCGCAGCTCCGTTTTCCACCCAAGAAAAGGGAAACGCCAAACCGCCAGGCCCTTGCGTTTTTGGGATAAAAAGCATCATGAGTTTTACAAATTTAATAAAACCCCACAAAATTTTTGGGTTAAAATAAACCCTCACAAGACCACAATTTTTCTAGCTATTAGATGGGTATTACTTGCTGAAGGTTATTGCCTGTGGGTTGAGAAATATATCTAAGCTTAGAGTGAAGCTCTTGGGAGTGAATTATCATAGAGATTGAGATAGGTGATCAAGGAAAGGTACCAGCACCACGGAGCATGGGTGTCATGGATCTTTCTCCTCCTTCCTCAGAGTTTTTCTTCATTTAGGACAGGATCTTGAGCTTGGCTGGTATCTCCAGGGCCAGTTATTTTGTGGTTGTGCATGGTTGATCAATTATGAGATTCTGGTGTGAAACATGGTGGGGAATCTTCCATGTTATCTTATCTATCCAAAACATTTTAGGATTGCAATGAAGAGAGAGCATGTGTCCTGGCATTTTGATGATCAAACAGTGGGATGGAATGATGGCAGGTAGTTTGGCCAGTGAAACTCATATTTGGTATTCAACAGATTTATCCCCTTTAGCAGGCATGTAGTATATAGACAGATTGCCATTAGGAATCTGGTTGCATCTTCAAGGTCACTGCAGCTTATGTTCAATTGCATATAAGGAATGCCATATTGGATTTAACATTAATCAAAAACTGAGGAGAAGAGATCTCAGGGCTCTTCGAATAATGTCAAGAGTTATATCTTTGTAGGAACCATGATGCATTTTAAAGAGAAGGAAATGATCGAGACACAAGAATTGGATAATGAGTTTAAAGAGGGTTTTTAGTTTTTATCCTCTGTAATTAACTTGTAGTATCTGTAACTTGATGATTTAGCTTAGGACTGTTCATTCTTTAGTTCAACTTGGATAATTGAACCGACCCGGTCGGTTCAGTTTGAAAGACCCTTTGGTTCAGTTCAAAATTTCATTGTAATCAGTTCAGTTCGATTTTTTATTGTGAAATCGAGTTGAGCTGAGTATATATAGAATTAATTAATATTTTATAATTTCACAACAAGTCTTGTGAGACAGTTGGTTAACGTCTTGGGTTCTTTTCAAGAGGTTGTGATTCTCATAAACACCTCAAAAACCTGTATTTTTCATTTTCGAATCGGTTCAGTGCGATTCGCTTTGCGAAAGTCCTCACATCGAATTTGCGTTATAAAAGAAAAAGATGAATATGACTGAAATGACTTGTTTTCATTTTTCACCCCTTAATTAGCCTTAGATACAAGAGAAGTAACTTTTCTTTAGAAGTAGGTCTTTTCAAGGGAGAAAGTTAAAATTTTCTTTGGTTCAAAGTTAAATAGTTAAGTTATAAGGCTTAAAATTAATTGTAGAACGTTACAGAGATTAAACTAAAGAAACCCAGGTTATGTGGTCGGTGGTCTTCCTCTGTCGAAGAAGTTGCCTCTCCAACTACTCCCACAGCTTCTTTAGACTTGGACGGGTAGAGCGGGAACTAGGGGTGTCAATGGGCCGAATATGGGTGGGCCGGCTCGGCTCAGAAAAAGTCTGGAAAAGTCCGGTCCGGCCCGAAAGTTCGGAAAAAATATTATATAATATATAATTTTAATATATCTATTATAATATATCTACTATAATATATTTATAAAAAAATAATATATATTTTACTTATATCTATATTAATATTTAACTTGTAAAATATTATGTTTTTAAGTAGATTTATTGTAGAAAAAATACATATAATTCTCTTTCTAAATATAAAATTCATACTTAATATAAATCATATTTATATTTTTCGGGCCGGCGGGCCGACCGGGCCGGGCCTCACAAAGCCCAAGCCCGACCCTATTTTTTCCGGGCCGGACCGGGCCGGGCTAAAAAATTTTAACGGACTTATTTTCTCGGCCCAAGCCCGGTTAAAATCGGACCGGGCTTGCGGGCCTCCGGGCCGGCCCGGTCCAATTGACACCCCTAGCGGGAATATGGCTTGTTAAAAAAATATGTGAATTTTTTTTTTGAGAAACTACTTTTGTTACAAATGTAGACTATGGTTCGCGGCGGTACGGTCGAATCGCACCGTGCTTGGGCATGGGCGGCGCATAAGCATGGTCGGGTCGCCCAACCAGGTGACCCGGCAGGTGCCGCCGCGGCACGAGACTCGGTCCGGTCCTATTCGAACCGGTCCGAGGTGGTACTGCGCGGTCCACCGGACCGCGCCGATATTTTTTTTTACTTTCTCTCGCACACCCGGTGTATTTAAGGGGTCTAAACGGTGTCTAATTGAGATAAAAATTTAAACATAAGTTAATTAAGAGATGATAAAAATTATAGTAATTTTAGTTTAAAGTTTAAATCAATTTTTCATCAAGTAAAAATTATCCAAAATATCATTAGATCGACTTAATCTCAACATCTAAGGGATCTAAATGATGTCTAATTGTGATGAAATTTCAAACATAAGTTAATTAATAGATGATACAAATTATAATAATTTTAATTTAATTTTTTAAATTATTTTTTTGTCAAGTAAAAATTATCTCAAAATTTATTAAGTCGATTTAATCTCAACATCTATGCATCAATAACTCATGATATTTATATTTTTAGAATCAATACATTTTTCTAGTAATTATGATAACTTTAAATTTGACTTCATTTTGGGAATCAAATGTCGTCCGGTTAAAGTGCACAGAGGATTCGCCGTATCGCGACAAACCCTGTGTACACTTAAGGGGTTTAAATGGTGTCTAATTGAGATGAAATTTTACACATAAGTTAATTAAGAGATGATACAAATTATAGTAATTTTAGTTTAATTTTTTAAATTAACTTTTCGTCAAATAAAAATTATCTCAAAAATTATTAGGTCGACTTAATCTCAACATCTATGCATCAATAATTCTTGATATTTTATATTTTTAGAATCAGTATATTTTTCTAGTAATTATGATAATTTTAGATTTGACTTTATTTTTAGAACCAAATGTCGTCCGGTTGAATTGCACAGAGAGTTCGTCATACCGCTGCAAATCTTGTGTGCATTTAAGAGGTCTAAATGGTGTCTAATTGAGATGGAATTTTAAACATAAACTAATTAAGAGATGATACAAATTATAGTAATTATAATTTAATTTTTTGTCAAGTAAATATTATCTCAAAAATTATTAGATCGACTTAATCTCTACATTTAAGGATCTAAATAATATCTAATTGACATAAAATTTCAAACATAAGCTAATTAAAAGATGATACAAATTATAATAATTTTAGTTTAATTTTTTAAATTATATTTTTTTGTCAAGTAAAAATTGTCCCAAAAATTATTATGTCCACCTAATCTCAACATCTATCCATCAATAACTCATGATATTTATATTTTTAGAATCAATATATTTGTCTAGTAATTATGATGACTACGGATTTGACTTTATTTTTAGAACCAAATGTCGTCCCGTTGAACTGCACAGAGGGTTCGCCGTACCGCAGCAAACCATGTGTGCACTTAAGGGGGTCTAAATGGTGTCTAATTGAGATGAAATTTTAAACATAAATTAATTAAGAGATGATACAAATTATAATAATTTTAATTTAATTTTTTAAATTAATTTTTATTAAGTAAAAATTGTCCAAAAAATTTATAGGTCGACTTAATCTCAACATCTATGCATCAATAATTCTTGATATTTATATTTTAAAATTAGTATATTTTTTATGGAAGTTATATCCCTTACTACGAGAGTTTTGTGGACATATATACTCAGCATGATGAGGAAGATTATGTAAGAATTTGTTAAATATTCTTAGTTACATGTTAAGGAAGATGATATTAATTTGTAATTTTTCATGCATATGGCCAAGGGAATAGTTAGAAAAGAATGCTGAACCTTTCAAAGAAAAATGATGAATGTGAGGACGACAATATGAGTATTGTATTTGGCTTGTAAGAGTTAATGATTATATCTTTAATATTAGATGAACACTAAATGATTGTGTCATGATTTTGGTATGATTGTATGTATGTTAGATGAATATTAAATGGTTGTGGTGGGTTGACTTAAATGACTAAATAAAATTATTTATATATTTTCAACCTCTTTATGTGATGTTCTTATGTTTTACTCATTTTCTTTTGAAGTTTGCTCATTTTAAATATTAACCAAGTCACAAAACTAAAAAAATAAATCAAACAAGCTATTTTTCCACCGTACCGTACGGTACGGTATGGTATGTACCTTCCCACGAAGAATGCGGAACGGTCGATCCGAGCGGTACGGCGAACCTTGATATAGACTAGTCGAGAAACCTTATCTGCATACACTGGACTCAGTTTCGACTCTCAGGCGTCGTTTGGGAGCAAGTTTGGAAAGATTTTGAGACTAAAAAATCTCTAACAAAACAAAAGTGGAACCAAGTGTTCCAGCAGATGCATGAGCTTCTACGTTGGGTGATTTTTGGAGGAGGACAAAGACTGAGAGAAGAAAATTTCTCCCACTGTCTTTATAGAAGCGGAGCTAGAGCCACTTTTTGTCAAAATTGACACATACCACGAGACTTGTGCTCTTTTGTGTCTAATGAACGAGGCGAACAAAATTTTTTTTTTCACTTTTTTAAACATCTTGGCACTTCCCCACTCAAGCACAAAGGACGAGGGGAAAATTTTTTATCGTGCGACGCGATGTGTGAAAGCAACTTTTGTTGATTTCACAGTTTTGACGAGCGTTATCAAACGCTGCCTCAGACTTGATTAGATTTTTGTCTGAATTTGAGTTTTAAGTTGGAATCTTTCTTTTCTCTTTGTTTGAACCCAAGTTTTGGACAATCTAAATTAGATTCAGCAGAACGATTTTCTAAAACATGATCCAAATTCCAACCTTCGTACGGTGCGGATGAGCTCAACATGTCAATGTACTCCACATCAAGATTTGTTGTGCCACCGCGAATCGTGGCGGTACGGATGCAACATACCATCCTTAACACGGTCGGATCATCACTAAGAGCGAGCCGTCGCTGCTCCACTGCTGCTCCACTACTACTCTGCTCTGCTGCTGCTCCACCGCTGCTCCGTTGGGGGGGGGGGGGGCAGATCGAAGCTGAGAGAGGGAGAGGAAAGGGGGGTTGGGAAGCACCGAGGAGTGGAGGAGCGGGCCGCTGGGGATGGGGGAGGGAGTTGCCGCTGTTGCTTGCCTCTGCTGCTTGCACTGCTACTCACTCTACTACTCCGTCATCGTTGCTCTGTTTGGGGGGGGGGGTGCAGAGGCAAGCCGAAGCGGAGAGAGGGAGAGGGAAGGGGCGGGGAGCACCAGGGAGTGAAGGAGCGGGTCGCTAGGGGTGGGGGAGGGAGCCACCTCTGCTCCGCCACTACTCCGTTGTTGTCCCGTTGCATCTCGTCTCTGCTCGCACTGATGCCGCTGCTCCGTTGGGGGGGGGGAGGCAGATCAGAGCGGAGAGAGGGAGAGAGAAGGGGGCACAGTGGAGAGATGGAGAGAGAGGAAGAAGGGTGGGGGTGGGTTTCGCCGAAGGAAGAGGGAGGGGGGGGGGTGTGGGTTTCGCTAAGAGAGGAGGAAGAAGATGGGTGTGTGAGGTAAGGGACCGGTGCGATATGGGTTGTATTGTACCGTGTCCGATGAAATTTGATCCGATCGAGTCTAAGGGGTCCACGAACCGTGCTCCACATCCTCTTTGTGCTTTTGGGATGCGATATTGTATGTATTTTGGTGCTTATTAAAATACATACATACACATTTTGTATACCTCATCTCTTACATGAGGGTATCCTGGATATTTTTTTCAGGGTCTCAATCATAAAAGATAAATATTTATTATAAAGTTGGTCTTACAATAAAAATTGATGAGAATTGCAAGAAAAATAATCTTGTTAATTTAAAGAGAGAAGAAAAAAATCTCATCAAATCCTTTCAATTAATAGAATTATTCTTTTTTTTTAATTCACATCTTCCGTATTACAAGACCAACCTTGTAATAGATTTTCTCATTAAAAAAAAAGGGAGGAGGTCTAGGCACCAGTTATGCATTGGAAATATTGACTTTATTTCTTAACATCAAATTTGACTCTAATTATAAATAACAGCATGTCATATCATTATATGAGGGTAATTATATAATTGATACTTAATAAAGAGAGGATTATAGTACATTTCCATTGATGTTCAATTTGATGTCAACAAATGATGTTAAAAAATCATTTATATATCAATGCAGATTTTAGAGCATATAGGAGATCCCATCCCTATCTACAATAAAAGTTGGATTGAATACTTATACACCACGTATAGACCTTCCATTTAAACTAATCTATTTCCGATGTTATCCCCGCCTTTTTTTATGCATAGTTGGAATGCACAGGTTGTGCTGAAAAGGATAATATGAGAGCAAGAGAACTAAGGATTTTTGGGGGAAAAATCAGATAAAAGCCTATCTTTTGAAAATTTTCTCTTCTTAAAAGTTGTCATTTAGGGAACAAATTAATATTAAGAAATTTATCTTTCTAAAAGCCAAAATTATTCTTCTTTGCTCTAGATTATTCTCTCCCCCTCTTGCCGATATTTAATATTAATCTATGAAAGATGATACTTTTCTATCAACCCTCAAGTCTAACAATGTTTGCTTTCCAAGAACATTACTTAATTTAAGACAACATTTTTCAGAGAAATAAAAGAAAATTGTGTGGGCTTCACAAGACATAATTGAGAATGTGCTCAGTATCTCTGCTCTCTCTCTCTCTCTCTATATATATATGTATATTAATTGTGTAATAAATATTACTCTAAAAGAGGATGGGTGGAGCCACAACTATGACATATTAGTATCAACATTATGGTTTGAGATAAGTGCCTAAGTACTTTGTAATAGGTTCCAGAGTATCTAATATATATATATATTATATATATATATATATATATATATATTATTTGATAGACCTTTGGAGCTAAATAATCACAGGTAGGGGCAGGGAATATGAGAGAGGGAGGGAGTCTCCTAATCATTCCCCCATTCTACACTCTTTGATATCTCATCTTATATATAGGTTACTTAAAATTTTTTATATTTGTTATTTGGGTTTTCTACAAATATAACCGTTGGCTTGAGAGTATAACCTTTCATGGGCCTTCAATTTATGCTACACGAAGAAAGTTTGCACAAATGAGTACTCAGGTTTACTCATAGGTTTCTTATCCACCAAGTAGATCATCTAAATTTATGAGATTCGTCCAAAACAGAAATACGTTAACAGTGTATATTTGGATATTAAACATATTTTCAAGAAACAAACATTTATCATATAATTCTAAAATTTAAAATTATACAACTTTTTAGTTAGAATTTATTGTTTTAAACCTTGGCAAAATTGGCTCATTAACACCTTTAGGTATGGCAGTCGTGGTGAATAAGAATGTCCTGGATGATAACATAATAAGACCTCTTTGATAACTGAATAGGCCAAGGCCAAGAGTTATCCAACCTATCTCATCTTATGAGTTGTTTGGTTGGAATATCAATTTGATATAGTAGTTGTTTGATATCTATTGTTTTCAAAGTGTTAAATAAATATAGAAGGGGAATTAAAGATTCAACAGGGGTGACAATGAGAGGGGAATAAAAGAAAAAAACTGGAGGAAGAGGAATAGATGTTATTTTAGACTGTCAGAATTTACATTCTACTATTTTTAATGTTTTTGTTAGTTGAAACCACCTACATCAACTTACTTAAACAACCTTTCTTTAAATTCTTTTAAGTCACTCCTTGAATACTATTATTTATAATAAGACGGGAGTCTCATGCACTACGCCCGATATATAGGTGTGAGTTGTTATTGTATGGAGAGAAATGTTTATTGCACTTTCACATTGCACTTAAGTGCAATGTGATTAGACAACAAATTTATGTGGCATCTAACAATTAGATTGTCATTTTATCACTCCTCATGTGAGGGGTGTCACATAAGTTTTTACCTAGTCACATTACACTTAAAATACAATGTCTAAGTGCAATAAACCTTTCTCTTGTATGGAATATGAATATTCCTCACTTTCCTCTCTAGGAAATTTTCTTAGAAGGCTCGTACTATAGCAAAATTTGCCTTAAGATCCAGAGTGCAAGTAACTTGGTGATTCCCTCCTATTCCTCTTTGTTTGTATTAATTGAGAGCTCTATACCTTTCTTAGTCTATAAAGTTCTCTCTTTTTATTTGTCAAAAAATTATGGAATTCGGATGTACCATAATAATTAACTTTGAATTAAAAACTAAAATCAGTTATTATTCTAATAAAATAATAATATTGATATATAAAGAGTGGCAAAGTGATTAAGATCCTCCTCCACATATATTTTAATGATCTAAATTCAGATCTTCGCACTCACATTTCCTACCCAAAAGAATATTGACTTTTAGTTTTTACTTTTTATGTATTCTATTTTTTAATTTATATTATTTTCTCATTCTAAAAGTATTATTTCTTGAAATATTTTTGCCATACCTATCACCATCGAGGATTAGCCAGCTACAAACTAGGAACTACCATGTACTACGTATCTACCGACTACGGACAGCTCAGGCGGGCGGGACGAGAGCTCTGTCCCTGTTAAAAAAAATAAAAAAGGGAGATGCTGGTTTGGTGTCTCTTCACCAACGCACCCCACCTACCCCCGCCGTCGCCACAAGAGCTGGCCATAAAGGTGGCAATGGGTAGGATTTGAGGTTGACTTAAGAAGAGAAATATTTAATGTCAAATAATTATTTTACCAAACAATTCTCTCTCACAAATAGAGGGCTTTGTCATCAAGATAACAGCAAAATCCACACTCGTTTTGTACGAGCAGATAATATTTAACTGAACATTTCAACTAAATATTAAAGAGTTATTTGATCTTAAAATAGATCGAAGATATATTGAAAATAATTTTAAAATTTGAAAATATTTTCATTATATTTTCAACTTATTTTGATACCAAATACGATTTAAGTGTTTCTCGACTTAAAAAAAAGATTTGGTAAATAATGAGTACGAGTTTTTATTTGGGATAATAATATTTTAGATTTTTAAATAAAAATATGTGAAGATTCTTTACGTTTCTTATATTTTCTTATATACCCTGGTCAGACAGATCATATATTATCTATAAAAACTCTGACTCTAAACTCCGATGAATAACTACTTCATGGTTGATAAAAAAAAAACAACGATGAAAAAATATTTGAAGAGTATTCCACACGAAATCAAATGTAAAAATATAAGAGATTAAAAAAAAACCTGGTCTGAGATCGTGCTTTGGAGTACGAGAGGAAAATTATCATAAAAAGTAAAATTTTAATATAAACGATGTTGTGTCCTCACTTTTACCTACTCTATTTGTATCCTCTAAAATTCATAAAAAATAAATCCAGATTCCTCTAAACCCTAGGCTGTACTCTTAAAAGGATGATGCACATCCTACTGAGAAAGAACTTTGAGTCTTTGAGGGATACGATAGTTCCTGTTTAATAAAATTCTAGAGTGTTACAATAGATAAAAATAAAAAATAAAAATATTTTTTAATATCTAGGTGAATAGAATAATATTTAACAACCTCCGGACCCCAGGGTGCGGTCTCTTGGCTTGCACGCACGGCTGGGGCCGGACTGCTGTGTTCGGACCCTTCCGGAGGCCGTGCCGTTTTTAACAGCCTAACCGAACAACGAACGGCCATCACTGCCCCCCAAAGGAAACAGCAAAGAACGGAACGGAATAGAACGGCGAACTTTAGGGACCCACCTCTCCCATTGGCCCACGTGGCAAACGGTGAAGTCATCAACAGCATTGCATGAGTCCACAACAAATGAACGAGCAACCATGCCTACCCCCATTGGACGGTCCCGATTCGTACGGCCTCCATCCAACGGTCGGCGTCGCCCCTCCCGCCTCTTCAGTTAACGTAGAAAGGTGGTCCGCGGGGGCCGGACCCCCGCGTTAAAACCTCGAGGTCTCCTCCATACCAACCCACCTCCACTACGCACCAAATACCACCGCCGGCGACGGGCGAGCAGGTGCGGAAGAGGGAGGAAGCACCCTGCACGCCAGCCAACGCGCGAGCTCCCCAGCCATGGCCGCCTCCGCCTCCCTTTCCGCTCAGGCCGTCGTCTCCCGCGCGCTCGCTGCCGCCGGCCACCCCGCCGTGGGTCAGCCCGACCGCGTCGCCCTCCCCGCGGGCTTCCGCCTCGGCTGGATCGGCGGCGGAGGTCTCAGGTCGTCGCCGGCGGCCGTCGCTCCTGCCGCCTCGCCCAGGAGGGGGAGGCGGTCGGGATGGGGCGCGCAGGTGCGGGCGGCCGCTGTGGAGACACTGGAGGGGACGGCGGCGACGGCGGCGCTGGTGGAGAAGTCCGTGAACACCATCAGGTTCCTGGCCGTCGATGCCGTGGAGAAGGCCAACTCCGGGCACCCCGGGCTGCCAATGGGGTGCGCTCCGATGGGGCATATTCTCTATGACGAAGTGATGCGGTACAACCCCAAGAATCCCTACTGGTTCAACCGTGACAGGTTCGTGCTCTCCGCCGGCCACGGGTGCATGCTCCAGTACGCCCTCCTCCACCTTGCCGGCTATGACAGCGTCAAGGTGAGCTTGGATCTCGCTGCCCTCTTGCGTGCGCTTGCAAGCTCTGGATCTGATCTTCTGCTTCTTTTATTACATGATTATTACTATTCGGTTAAGTCCGAGTTTGCTCTTAAATCTTCTGTTACTACTTACGAGTGATGGGATCACTTTGAAATCTGTGCCGGGTTCAGAATTTTTACATTACCATGTAACCGTACATCAGATTTTTGAGCTGGGTTGGTGACAAGGTTCGATTTGAAGTCTTTGTACAGTCAAGTTGTGCGGGGATCTCGAAGTTGTATGCAGAAATCCGCCATATACAGTTGGGTTCCCTATATATTTGGTCTCATTGTAAAGTAAGAGAGAGATGCTTCTTTGGTGTTAGGTGATGTTAGAGAGAGAGAGAGAGATACGCTTCTTTGGTGTTAGGTGATGGTTAGCTGATGCTTCTTTGGTGTTAGGTGATGTTAGTTTGGATCCTAATTTGTCTAACTTGGAGGCGAAGCTGGTGTCCGTGAGTTGTGCGTGTTTAAAGTACACTGGTGTACCTAATTTCACTTTAGACTTTAGAGGCCATCAACCAATTTTGACAGAACAGGGTCTGTGTATGTAGCATGATCAGAAAACATGTGATGGAATGTTCTTTGTTAAACGGGTACCGACTTAATTTAGTACTTCTTTACTCCTTGTTCGCGTCCTTTGTCTTTTGAATTGGCTATGTTCAGTGGTCCTGTTTCTCTTTTGATCACTAACCTCCTGTCTTCTGAAATTCATCACCAGGAAGAAGATCTGAAAGGTTTCCGTCAGTGGGGAAGCAAAACTCCAGGCCACCCTGAGAATTTTGAGACTCCTGGCATTGAAGTTACTACTGGTCTGTTTCTGGAATTAACCCATGGAATCCTCTTATAGTTTGTCTGTCTCTTTATATTTATGAATTCTGGCTGTTGCATAGGTCCTCTGGGTCAGGGTGTTGCAAATGCTGTTGGATTAGCACTTGCTGAGAAGCATCTAGCTGCTCGTTTCAACAAGCCTGACAATGAGATTGTTGACCATTACACGTAAATACCTTCTTTCTCTTTTCACCACAACTGATGGTGGTTTATCTGTGTTATATTCAACTCCAGATACATCATTAACTTCAATGTATCCACATGTTTATTAGGTATGTTGTACTTGGAGATGGTTGCCAGATGGAAGGCATATCAAATGAAGCTTGTTCTCTTGCTGGGCATTGGGGTCTCGGGAAGTTGATTGCTTTCTATGACGACAACCACATCTCAATTGATGGCAACACTGAAATTGCATTCACTGAGGACGTCAGTGCTCGTTTTGAGGCCCTTGGCTGGCACACTATCTGGGTGAAGAATGGGAACACTGGCTACGATGAAATTCGTGCTGCAATCAAGGAAGCAAAGGCTGTCAAAGACAAACCAACACTGATAAAGGTCTGTTCTTTCTCATGGATTTTAGACGGCCATCAACCAAGGCAGAATTTCATTACCATTGTGTTATATGTAGGTAACTACTACCATTGGTTATGGATCACCCAACAAGGCAAACTCCTATGCCGTACATGGAAGTGCATTGGGTGCTAAGGAGGTTGATGCGACTCGGCAGAACCTTGCATGGTCTCATGAACCTTTCCATGTGCCCGATGATGTCAAGAGGTATGATTTTGTGGATGCTCTATTTTCTCGTCTGGTTGAGTTTCATGCTGGATTCCACTTGGTAATGAGTACAGTTGCTTCATCATTGTAGCCATTGGAGTCGCCACACCCCAGAAGGAGCTGCTCTTGAGGCTGAGTGGAATGCAAAGTTTGCAGAGTATGAGAAGAAGTACAAGGAGGATGCTGAAATTCTGAAGGAAATAATCACTGGGGAATTGCCTGCAGGATGGGAGAAGTCTCTCCCGGTGAGCAGATTTAAATTTGTCTTTTGCTTGTTTATTATTGTGGTCTCCTTTGTATATTCATCACTGAGATCTGCTTGTTATGCAGGCCTACACCCCTGAGAGTCCAGCTGATGCTACCAGGAACCTATCTCAACAGTGCCTTAATGCACTTGCTAAAGTGGTTCCAGGGCTTCTTGGTGGCAGTGCTGATCTGGCATCTTCCAACATGACATTGCTAAAGACATATGGTGACTTCCAGAAGGACACACCTGAAGAACGAAATGTCAGGTTTGGTGTCAGGGAGCATGGAATGGGTGCAATCTGCAATGGCATTGCCCTCCACAGCCCAGGACTCATCCCATACTGTGCTACTTTCTTTGTTTTCACCGACTACATGAGAGCTGCCATGAGGATCTCTGCCTTGTGTGAAGCCGGAGTTATCTATGTGATGACCCATGATTCCATTGGACTGGGAGAAGATGGGCCAACACATCAACCCATTGAACACTTGGTGAGCTTCCGAGCCATGCCCAACATATTGATGCTTCGGCCTGCAGATGGCACTGAGACTGCTGGTGCATACAAGGTCGCCGTCCTCAACAGGAAGAGGCCATCTGTCCTTGCCCTCTCCCGGCAGAAGCTTCCTCAACTTCCGGGAACGTCTATTGAAGGTGTTGAGAAAGGAGGATACATAATTTCAGACAATTCCACAGACAACAAACCAGACCTTATCGTTATTGGCACTGGTTCGGAGCTGGAAATTGCAGCAAAGGCTGCAGATGAGTTGAGGAAATCAGGGAAGAAGGTTCGCGTTGTGTCCTTAGTTTGCTGGGAGCTGTTTGACGAGCAGTCGGACGAGTACAAGGAAAGTGTCCTCCCTACTGCCGTCACTGCCAGGGTCAGCATCGAAGTGGGGGCAACACTTGGGTGGCAGAAGTATGTTGGGAGCAAGGGCAAGGCCATTGGGATTGATCGGTTTGGAGCCAGTGCTCCTGCAGGAAGAATATACAAAGAGTTTGGCATCACCGCTGATAATGTTATTGCAACAGCCAACTCACTTTAACTTCTGCTTGCTTTGGGATTCCACTGGACCTTTGAGAAGGCCATTTCACGTTCTGGGTCACTGCTATTCTTTGCCCAAAGCGTTCCAAGTGATTCAAGTCCACTGTTGGACTTGTAATAAAGCCATTCTTCACTTTTCTTCCTCTCTATAATGTGGTTTTGAACCTTTCTTCCTGTGCCCGGGTTAGTCGAGATGATGAGCTAGTAAGATAATGAGTCTGTATTCCCCTTTCATGTTTTCAGTATGAAATTTGAACTATCATTTCAAAGAAAGAATCCGAGAAATGTCATGTTGCTGTGCAGGCGTATTGTGTCCATGGTTTGTCGATTGATTCCTGATTTGTTTGATTCGTCTGATTCTCTTCATATATGTAATATGTGTAACATCTTATTTATCTGAACATCACTCAAGCAAATTTTTATATTTATAATTTTATTTACTTAAGATATTATATGTAAATAAAAATTTATCTTTTATTTGAATCTAATAAAAATATTAAAAATTATATTTTTATCAATAAAAAAATTAACTCTCTTATCTAAAAAAATTGTAATTTTATTTATTTCATCAAAATATCAATTTTTAAATTTCTCATAATTTAATCTAATTAAAACTTTTATAATTTAAACAAATTACATAGAATATTAAATTAAAATTTTGATAAAACTAGTTAAATATATATATATAATTTCTCTAAACGTTCTCACTCTCTTATTGACATATATTTGTAATTTTATTTACTTAAAATATTTAGATAAATAAAATGTTTCACCAAAATATTTATCATATATATATATATATTACATAATTGATATCGAGTCTACTTTCTTATTCGATTCTCAATTTGATCGAGCCAACCTTGATTGTATTTGATGACTAATCTGCCCAAACCCCTCAGTTCCCTCCTTTTATGATGTTGGAAGGCATTTCATGGTCTTCCTCGCATTGTAATTAGTGTTGTGCCTAGTGGAAGAGAAGAATTTAGTGCACTTGAGTTGTGTACTTTTTACTTGTACTTCTCTCCTCTCATTGGCCAATAGAAAAATGGCATAATACATCCATCCAATAAAATGTGAGAAATACAAGTGAAAAGTGTACAACTTACGTGTGCTAAATTATTCTCCTAGTGAAAAGATGGTGCTCCCAATCTTGAAAGTGCCGCACATAGGTTTTGATGCCGACCTACCTCATGACAACTATTTATTCTTAGAGACATATTTTTGCACTTGTGAAAGTGCAGAAATACCTAGTCATCCTGCACTTCTCCCCTCCCATTGGTGGAAAAGATGAGAGATGTCTATGTGGCAGCTTCATTCTCAACAATGAGAGGAGAAAAGTGCAGGATGACTAGATATTTCAGTATGAAAGAATCCGAGAAATGTCATGTTGCTGTGCAGGCGTATTGTGTCCATGGTTTGTCGATTGATTCCTAATTTGTTTGATTCGTCTGATTTTCTTCATATATGTAATATGTGTAACATCTTATTTATCTGAACATCACTCAAGTAAATTTGTATATTTATAATTTTATTTATTTAAGATATTATATGTAAATAAAAATTTATCTTTTATTTGAATCTAATAAAAATATTTAAAAAATTATATTTTTATCAATAAAAAAATTAACTCACTTATCTAAAAAATCGTAATTTTATTTATTCATCAAAATATCAATTTTTAAATTTCTCATAATTTAATCTAATTAAAACTTATATAATTAAACAAATTACATAGAATATAAATTTAAAATTTTGATAAAACTAGTTAAATATATATATATATATAATTTCTCTAAACGTTCTCACTCTCTTATTGACATATATTTGTAATTTTATTTACTTAAAATATTTAGATAAATAAAATATTTCACCAAAATATTTATCATATATATATATATATTACATAATTGATATCGAGTCTGATTTCTTATTCGATTCTCAATTTGATCGAGCCAACCTTGATTGTATCTGATGACTAATCCGCTGCCCAAACCCCTCAGTTCCCTCCTTTTATGATGTTGGAAGGCATTTCATGGTCTTCCTCGCATGCTGATTAGTGTTGTGCCTAGTGGAAGAGAAGAATTTAGTGCACTTGAGTTGTGTACTTTTTACTTATACTTCTCTCCTCTCATTGGCCAATAGAAAAATGGCATAATACACTCATCCAATAAAATGTGAGAAATACAAGTGAAAAGTGTACAACTTAAGTGTGCTAAATTATTCTCCTAGTGAAAAGATGGTGCTCCCAATCTTGAAAGTGCCGCACATAGGTTTTGATGCCGACCTACCTCATGACAACTATTTATTCTTAGAGAAATATTTCTGCACTTGTGAAAGTGCAGAAATACCTAGTGATCCTGCACTTCTCCCTTCCCATTGGTGGAAAAGATGAGAGAGGTCTATGTGGCAGCTTCATTCTCAACAATGAGAGGAGAAAAGTGCAGGATGACTAGATATTTCAGTATGAAAGAATCCGAGAAATGTCATGTTGTTGTGCAGGCGTATTGTGTCCATGGTTTGTCGATTGATTCCTGATTTGTTTGATTCGTCTGATTCTCTCATATATGTAATATGTGTAACATCTTATTTATCTGAACATCACTCAAGTAAATTTGTATATTTATAATTTTATTTATTTAAGATATTATATGTAAATAAAAATTTATCTTTTATTTGAATCTAATAAAAATATTTAAAAAATTATACTTTTATCAATAAAAAAATTAACTCTCTTATCTAAAAAAATCGTAATTTTATTTATTTCATCAAAATATCAATTTTTTAATTTCTCATAATTTAATCTAATTAAAACTTATATAATTTAAACAAATTACATAGAATATTAAATTTAAAATTTTGATAAAACTAGTTATATATATATATATAATTAATTTCTCTAAACGTTCTCACTCTCTTATTGACATATATTTGTAATTTTATTTACTTAAAATATTTAGATAAATAAAATGTTTCACCAAAATATTTATCATATATATATATATATTACATAATTTAATCTAATTAAAACTTATATAATTTAAACAAATTACATAGAATATAAATTTAAAATTTTGATAAAACTAGTTTTATATATATATATATATAATTTCTCTAAACGTTCTCACTCTCTTATTGACATATATTGTAATTTTATTTACTTAAAATATTTAGATAAATAAAATATTTCACCAAAATATTTATCATATATATATATATATACATAATTGATATCGAGTCTGATTTCTTATTCGATTCTCAATTTGATCGAGCCAACCTTGATTGTATCTGATGACTAATCCGCTGCCCAAACCCCTCAGTTCCCTCTTTTATGATGTTGGAAGGCATTTCATGGTCTTCCTCGCATGCTGATTAGTGTTGTGCCTAGTGGAAGAGAAGAATTTAGTGCACTTGAGTTGTGTACTTTTTACTTGTACTTCTCTCCTCTCATTGGCCAATAGAAAAATGGCATAATACACTCATCCAATAAAATGTGAGAAATACAAGTGAAAAGTGTACAACTTAAGTGTGCTAAATTATTCTCCTAGTGAAAAGATGGTGCTCCCAATCTGAAAGTGCCGCACATAGGTTTTGATGCCGACCTACCTCATGACAACTATTTATTCTTAGAGAAATATTTCTGCACTTGTGAAAGTGCAGAAATACCTAGTGATCCTGCACTTCTCCCCTCCCATTGGTGGAAAAGATGAGAGAGGTCTATGTGGCAGCTTCATTCTCAACAATGAGAGGAGAAAAGTGCAGGATGACTAGATATTTCAGTATGAAAGAATCCGAGAAATGTCATGTTGTTGTGCAGGCGTATTGTGTCCATGGTTTGTCGATTGATTCCTGATTTGTTTGATTCGTCTGATTCTCTTCATATATGTAATATGTGTAACATCTTATTTATCTGAACATCACTCAAGTAAATTGTATATTTATAATTTTATTTATTTAAGATATTATATGTAAATAAAAATTTATCTTTTATTTGAATCTAATAAAAATATTTTAAAAATATACTTTTATCAATAAAAAAATTAACTCTCTTATCTAAAAAAATCGTAATTTTATTTATTTCATCAAAATATCAATTTTTTAATTTCTCATAATTTAATCTAATTAAAACTTATATAATTTAAACAAATTACATAGAATATTAAATTTAAAATTTTGATAAAACTAGTTATATATATATATATATAATTTCTCTAAACGTTCTCACTCTCTTATTGACATATATTTGTAATTTTATTTACTTAAAATATTTAGATAAATAAAATGTTTCACCAAAATATTATCATATATATATATATATATTACATAATTTATCTAATTAAAACTTATATAATTTAAACAAATTACATAGAATATTAAATTTAAAATTTTGATAAAACTAGTTTTATATATATATAATATATAATTCTCTAAACGTTCTCACTCTCTTATTGACATATATTTGTAATTTTATTTACTTAAAATATTTAGATAAATAAAATGTTTCACCAAAATATTTATCATATATATATATATATTACATAATTGATATCGAGTCTGATTTCTTATTCGATTCTCAATTCGATCAAGCCAACCTTGATTGTATCTAATGACTAATCCGCTGCCCAAACCCCTCAGTTCCCTCCTTTTATGATGTTGGAAGGCATTTCATGGTCTTCCTCGCATGCCCGTTAGTGTTGTGCCTAGTGGAAGAGAAGAATTCAGTGCACTTGAGTTGTGTATTTTTTACTTATATTTCTCTCCTCTCATTGGCCAGTAGAAAAATGGCATAATACAACTATCCAATGAAATGAAAGAAATACAAGTGAAAAGTGTACAACTTAAGTGTACTAAATTATTCTCCTAGTGAAAAGATGGTGCTCCCAATCTTGAAAGGCACACATAGGTTTTGATGCCGGCCTATCTCATGACAGTTATTTATTCTTAGAGAAAGATTTTCTGCACTTGTGAAAATGCAGAAATACCTAGTCATCCTACACTTCTCCCCTCTCATTGGTGGAAAAGATGAGAGATATCTATGTGGCAGTTTCATTCTCACCAATGAGAGGAGAAAAATACAGGATGACTAAATATTTCTGCACTTTCACAAATACAGAAAACCTTTCTCTTATTCTCAAGATCGAACTACGGGGATAAGAATGACATGTACGATGACAAAGAAGTATTTCATGGACAGATAGCTCTATTATTGGGTGCAGAATTGCAAACTTGAGCTGGCATCTAAAAGTCAGCTGGGCGGGGGGGGGGGACTGCATTCCCTTCTCAACTTCTAAACACGGTGCAGTTGTCCCTTTCCACCGTCCGCGGTCAACTCTGTGGTGTGGGATCTGCGTTGTCAGTTTATAGTGGAAGAGATGTATGACAGTTTTTGAGAAGAAAATGTTTGAACTTATCTATCACCGAGTAATAAATAGACTAGCCATGTAGTAAATATTTCTCAAAAAAATAAAAATTATCGATGAATGCGGGTATTGTGAGAACATCTTCTCCATTGGCTCAGGTTCCCCTGTGCTCACCTTCTCAACTGGCTTCACCACATTGTTCTCAATGAATTAACGATTGGGTATTATTGGCTTGTGTGTAACGAGGCACAATTAACTTGATAAAAATGTGTGGTTAAGTAACCAAATATCTTCCGATGCCCGAAATAAAGTGATTTTTTTCTTTTTTTTTTTTGGTTTGTAAGGATGATTTGTTCTTAATGACGAAAATATGAACTTGAGTTCATTTAATTGACTAAAAAACCTTATATCCTAGGGTACAAATTCCTTTTTTGACACAACTAGTGTACAAATGCAATCATGGGTTTGACCATTACTAGTTATAATTTGCACATATAGAGTAAAGCA
Organism: Colocasia esculenta; assembly: GCA_014218235.1. Lineage (NCBI taxonomy): Eukaryota > Viridiplantae > Streptophyta > Magnoliopsida > Alismatales > Araceae > Colocasia > Colocasia esculenta. The sequence goes on along the minus strand of CM024759.1, from coordinate 78,809,136 downwards.
TGTGGTGTAGATTAGTCTAAGATCATACACATTAAACATTAGAAAGAATTAGATATTTAAGTAAGCGAGCATATGGTAGCTAAATAAATGAAATACATACCCTTTTGGATGTATAGTAACAAACATTTGTATTCGGAGAGAAGCACATGAGTTTTCAATCGATCTTGTCGGTCATCTTAAGTTGTTGGTCATCTTTGGTATTAAAGTGACAAATATTTATGGTGACAAATAACTTCAATAGTGACAATAGGGTTGAAGTTATTCATCACTCTTAAGTAATTATTTGCCATTAGTAAAGAGAGTGACAAATCATTAGTTAAAGATGACAAATATTTTTTTATATTAAGAAAAAAAATTATATAAGAAAAGAAAAAAAAAAAGATAGTGGAATCCACACACCACTAGTGCGGGCTAATCCCGTGTCCAAGACGGGAACTATAACTTCACATCCTAAATGGTAAGTATTACTCATCAAAAGTTTCTTCAATCTTTTGTCCATTTATCACAACCTCCCGGTAAAGAGAAGTCTGCTTGCATAGGTGAGAGGGAGTTACCATAGAAGATGCCTTTCAGTTCCAAGTAGAACCATGAAAGAAAGAGCACCTGATCGAAGAGTATGGAGTCTGGACTTGAACGGAGGAGGTTGATATACATAGGTGGCTTATAAGGGGACCAGTGAACAAAGCAAAAAATGGGATAAATCTGAAGATGATAGATGCAGGGTAATTAATTTGGAGATGGCCTGCTCTAATGAGAATCAGAATTTCCCTGTGGAAGGTCATAATTAATCCCCACAACCTCCTACCTGCACAAATGCAACGTCAGAGAAAACTCTCCTTGCCCAATCTGTGGAGTAGCTGAGGAAAACATATCACATGACTTGATGTTATGCCCAGAGGCCGCAGAAATTTGGAAAGAAATAACTCTGCACCTGGGTTGGCAGACACCCCCGTCAGATGTAAATCAATTTAATCTGGGCATAAGGTCTGACATGGGGAGAACTCTCACAGGTCGGCTGGAGCTTCGGATCGGCTGACCTCCCAGGAACCTGAGCCAACAACTTGAAGTGGCTTGGACCAAATATTACGGCGACGTCTAGGCCAACGACTCAGGTCGGTTAGACCGACCTTTTTACGCTCTTGGGCCGACAATAGCAGCTCGGTCAAGGATGAAGCTTACCTAGCTCGGCCCTAACGGACTTGCAACACGACATGTCTACGGAATTTCCGAGAATGGGCACGTAACAGTGGCGGATCTTAAAAATTAATTTAGTGGGGTCATTTGAATCTACGGGGGTCACCCTTAAATTCAGTGGGGTCATCTTATATAATCTTACATAAAATTTTGACCTATATAAACAAAAAAAAAGAACTCTTTAAGACTCCCTTCCAAGTCAGTGGGGTCACGTGACCCCACTGACTGTTGAGAGGATCCGTCACTGGCACGTAACGACTGAGACATTAACTACTGATGTAATATTTGTGGATCGTGCACCTGGTAACGTCTGCCATTAAGACCACAATATGTATGATCTTGCATGACGGTTACGATGACGACCAGACGATAGTTACGGCGATGTGGCGCAAGAATCATGGGCTCGCCCAATAGTTACACCTTGGATAGCCTACTCTTATAAAAGAGACAGGACACTCCACACGCAGAGGTACGTAATCTGAGTCTTCTCGAGAACCTGACTTTCAGTAATGACTTGAACGTCGAAATGTCTGTCCATAGGGGTCTCTTGGTGGTCTCGTAGGTCAGAGCTCGGCAGATTGTCAACACATTTTTCCTTAGCCTCCTCGCCTCGAGTCTACCCCCGTTACAAACAGTAACAAGATCAAAGCATGTGGTATGTTGTCCTTGTAAAAACTAACTGGGTAGAGAGGGCCAAGAAGAAAAAGATCTGTATAGCAGGTAGGTTTTCAGCACAAATCTCAAAAAGAATTCTATAGCAGGCTAGCAGCCCGGCGAAAAAAACAACAGAGAAAGGATGGGAAAAAAATAAACCTTGGTGGTGCTAGTCCAGAGACAGAAGACAACACATGCATGAACGGGGGAACGTCATCTCGGCGTGAGTGTCATATCTAGGTGATGAAACGCCACTGGTAGCTGAGGTGCAGCTTGGGAAGGACTGCAACTAATAGAGTATTTGAACCCACAAAACTTGAGGGAACATGGTTAGAAGGAGACAAACAGCGCTCTCACAGAAAGCATCCTGCAGCCTCAATCTGCCGCTGTGGAAATGCTCTAAGTAGAAGGAAACAGTTCAAGGCTACACGCATAAAAGGATTTGGACAGAGTGCTGCAAATTGGTTAGCGACACAAGCCAAGATAGCAAACTTCTCTATAGACTGTTCTCATACAGCACCTTGGCAACTTTAAGAAATCTGTGAGGAAGACAAGAGACGGGAAAGGCAACCATAGTTTGCAGAAGCCCCCATGACAGTGAATCTATGTTTAAACAGTAGGAGGTTCCTTTTCTGGTTTGGCTTCAGGTTTTCCCTTTTTTGGTGTCTACTGGTAGCTGTGTCCTTTTAATGCAGTATCGCTCTCCTGATGGTGCAGTTCCATTACATGCTGGTTATAAATTTTCATGTGGATTAGTGGCAGAATTCACAAGAATTTCCTTACAGATATTTCTATCACATGCTGGTCTGCCAAGGACTTGCTCTGTTTCTTTTGCGTCTGTTCATGGAGAGATTACAAACATATTTCTTGCTGTGGACATCTTTCAAGTAAAGCAAAGAAACTTTTTCCTGCAGGCTGCTGCCCAGATATTTGAGGATGACCTTTTTAGCTAGCAATAAGTGCTGGGAATGAGCTCGAAGAAGGCTGGCGGAGGAATGAGCTCATAAGATTAAAACTGCAAGCAAAACTCCCAAAAAATTGGGGTGCAACAAAAACTTTTATGAGCTTCCGTGCGCTGTGAAGTTAAATTCTACCTGCTTCCTTCACCGTGCAATTTTTTGGACCGGTGAGATTTTTTTTTTCTAACGTCACGTAAATACGTTTATCATTTAAAAAGTTGCTTTGCAGAGACACCTCACAGACGCAAACAGGAGCTGGGGGTTCCACTTCCACCTCATTACTCTAATTAGACTTTGTTCTTGTGGGGATTCAATTGTGCGAGAAGAGGGACCTCTCCGGCCCCTAAACTCTTCTCTTTGAGAATTAAACTGTCAATTCTAGATCTGTCTCTTTAAATAATCATCCCAATTAAAGGGAAGATGTGAAAATTTTGCAAAGTTAATGCTGTCGAGAGGACTATCCAACATGAACAAGGTGGGTGTTTTCATGACACTTGTGCTGATGGTTGAATAGGCACGACAGACAGTGATCCACCGGCCCCATTGTTAACTCTCTTCACATGTACGTGAGTAATCCTTAGCTTTAGAGCTTTTCAGCAGTTCTTTACATTAGAATCTTTTGTCTTTCTCTACATTTAGTTGTCCTTTTACGTTGTTATATTGTTTTTTTTAAATAATGCCTTTTTTGGACAGAATAGATCCCCTTCTTTGTATCAAGTGTAGGATTTGTTGCCTGTTTGGGGCGTGGGCTTGTATGAATGAGAGGAGATACGCATGATGGTTATATATAATACTTCCATATTGAAAAATAAACAAAGATCAAATAATTTAGAATAGTGGAGCCATTTTCGTTAATTTTCCCAAAACTTTTGGGTCAGAGGACCTAATTACTTAAGAACTTCAATGTATGATGTTTATTTGATATTATAAGTCGAGCTTTTATTGAAGTTACTTATTTTAGAGGACCTCGGTTGGGTCGATCGGTTAGAACTCTTGCTTAAAAATAGGAGATCCCGAATTCGATTCTTGGGGGGGTTTACCTGATTTACATGTAATCATCGATGTGTGTAGATCCGAGATTTTTCAGGTCAAGTGGGGTAAGGGCAATACGGGTACACGGAAAGTAGGAGCTGCCAAATCCTGATCTTGGAGTTCACGAACACCAATCCCTGAACCCACAAAATCACACGGACAGAATTTCCTCGATACAAAAAAAAAAAAAGTTACTTATTTTAGGCGTTCCTTTCCCCTTTCTTGCCTTCTGCTTTGCTGCATCACCGTGCATGATATTGTTTCTTTTTCTCACATATTTAACAGAGTTACGGAAAGATTTCATAGTTTGTAAGACATATATCTCCTATAATAAAGATCAAATTTTATTCTTTTAAAAGATGCCTCGTCAGTGAACAGACGAAGATTCGAATTTATCAACAAATAATTATGTTCTTAACGGTCGATATGGCGTCACTCGAACCTCCATTTTAAGCCTACAAAGATACTAAATGTAGAAGGCTCTTGAATTCTTAATGCAACGACATTACCCTAGCAAACCATGTATCTAAAAAAAAAAAACCATGTATCTAAACACCGTGAAGAAGCACTGCCTACTTTGCCTTTGTCGGAATGATTCCTCAAGTTCTAGGCATGTTTGGCAAAATTTTTGGTTCAACGTCATTTTTTCATATGACTTTGGCTCATACGATTCACAGGTCATTGATTTGATGTGGACTTACAATTGTGCATATTGATAGCTTTTCATTATATTATAAACTTAGAATTATACATATTTTTATATGTTATTAATCTTTAGTGCATGATATTATATCATTCAATGATTGAATATTATTATCAAGTGGTGTGCATATAGAATATGTGAAATTAGTTATAAAATCTCATAACAACAAGAAATTTTGAAATCTGAAAAAAAAAAGAAAAATCTTTGTTGGAGTTGCATGGGGTTCAAACCACCTGCAGTAAAAGATGGTAAGATCATTATGTATTGTACCACCAAATTACAGTTTCAATGCGATTTAGCAATTTGGTGAATCTTGCTTCTAAAATCTTTATATTGTATTCTTATTGAAAAAAGTCATCAATTATATCTCTATAGTTAGCAATCCGTCAAAATAGAAAAAAATATTCTTCAACATGTAAATATAACCGTTAAATAAGGGATCAAACTACTAAAATATCCCTCTTCACAATATAGATAGATAGAGAGAGAGAGAGAGAGAGAGAGAATTATTAAAAAAATATTTTTTTTGAGAGAGTTATGAAAGATAAGTTAGTCTTTTTACTCTCTGAATTCAATTATGATTAGATTAAATAGATGTAATTGTGGTGGCCAAATCTGGCCACCTAGGCTCATGATGGCCCGTTACGGCCCTCTCATGTCCTGTCAACAGATGTGGCCCCATTTCAAGATGCCACGCCCTCATCAGGGCGGGTCAGAGGCCTCCAAGGTATAACCCCCGTGATCGGACTTCGCCAAGCTCCGCAGCAGCGCATTTTCGAACAGGTCATCGGTCCTTTCATACCGAACAACCACGGATGCTCCCGAACAGCACGTTCGATCCTCATGCGGGTCACCTGCTCGATGATCTTGTCCGGAGGTTGCCGAACAGCTCTTCGTGTCCTCACGGCGGTTATAACCGCCCCAGGCCACGCGCCCCATCATCAAGAGGCGCGTTAACTGCCTGGCATCCCAACGGACATCTGAGCGCATAACTCCTCCCGTTATGCACGCCCATCAAGGCGACTTTCCAGGCACGATCTACCAACGTTACGCACGTCTGCCTCAGCACCTATGCCTATAAAAGTACAGGTACAGGACCATGCACTGGTACGTTCTCTCTCATGCGAACACACCCTTACACTCAAAAACCCCCTGCCTTGCAAGCCTCGTACTGACTTAGGCATCGGAGGGTTTTCCCCAGTCTTCACCGGGCCCCCCTGATCCATTCTGGTGATTGCAGGATCCTTCGTCCGCTACCGGCGACCGCCATCTCCCTTACACAAGTGTCAGGCCTGATCCGCTCCGGCCCAACAAGGAAAAGGCCTCCACACTTTTGGCGCCGTCTGTGGGAACGACGTAGCCATGGCTCGCGGACGAACCTCGTACCAGAACGTGGGGAGTAGGGCGACGAGATCCCGTCAGTCACGAGCGGACTCTCGCCGGAGATCCCCTCCCGTCGACGTCGACATCGCCCCTGCTGGCGCTAACAACGACGTCCCTGCGCCAGTGGCCGCCGCGCCGGCAACTGCCCTGGAAGTAGCAGAACTTCGGGGGCAGATGCAGCAGTTAACGGGTGTCTGCCTTGCCCTGCAAGCTCAGCTGGTTGGACCACCAGCCCCGGCGGTTCCCCTGCCACGAGAGCGGCAGGCGGAGTCGTCGCATCGGCATTCTCGCGTCCTCCCGGCGCCTCAGGAGCAGCAGGCAGACTCACCGCGCCGGTCGCATCGAGCCCCGTCCGAGGAGCGGGCACAGGAGCGCCGCGGGCGTTCGCCCCGTCGCTCTGTTGCCTCCCCCCGTCCGCCGCGATCGGTTGTGGGAGCCAACTCCCACGCGTCCGGACGAGGGGACCCCGCCAATTCCGAACAGGAGCTCGCCAGGCGCCTGCGACGCGTGGTCGACCTCGAGCGCCGCGTGGACGCGATGGTTCAGCGCGCGGAAGGGAAAGCTCCAGCGGAAGATGACCTGAACTTCCGCTCCCCTTTCAGCAGGGAGATCCTGGAAGCTCGGGTCTCTCCCAAGCTCCCTCTGCCCACCATCGCGCCCTACGACGGCACCACCGATCCGGCCGACCACATCCACGGCTTTGAGTCGCACATGGTGTTCCACGGAGCATCAGACGCGGCCAAGTGCAGGGCCTTCCCTGCAACCCTCAAGGAGACTGCCAGGGCCTGGTTCGAGACCGTTCCGGCGGGATCCATCACCTCCTTCCGCCAACTGAAGAAGTCCTTTCGGGACAACTTCCTTGGTGGAAGGTCACAGCCGCGAACGGTAGCTTCCCTCCTGGCCGTATGCCAGAAGAAGGGCGAGGCGCTCTGGGACTTTGTCAAAAGGTTCTGAACAGAGGCGCTTCGCATCTCGCGTCTGGACGTCCCTCTGGCAACCAGTGCCCTCATCCAGGGCACTCGCGACGGTTTCTTGCAGAGGACCCTTGGAGTCCAGCAGCCCGCCACCCTAGCCGAGCTACTTTCCATCGCACAACGCCATGCGGCTTGCGAGGAGAGCCTAGCAGCGGGTAGAGTGGAGCAGGAGGAGCAGTCTGACAAGAAGAGGCCTTCCGATAATGGCTCTGACTGTGATCGGAAGAAAGGACGACGCAACGGTGACTCTCCGCGCCGTCCGCGCCCCTTCACCAACTACACCCCCCTTACTGTGGCACCCGAACAGATCCTGGCGGAGATCAAGAACGAAGCGTATGTTCGGTGGCCACAGAGGATGCGCTCCGACCCCCGGAGGCGCGACCAAAACAAGTACTGTCGCTTCCATCGCGACCACGGCCACGACACCTCCGAGTGCCGCCAGCTTAAGGATGAAATTGAAGACCTTATCAAGCGCGGCTGCCTTGGACGGTTCGTGCACCGGAATGAAGAACGCCCCAGACACCGAGAGCGGACTCCCGAGCATCCGATCAACAATGAGCCCAATGGGCAGAAGATCAACGTGATCACGGGAGGCTTCGGCGCAGGCGGAGAAAGCACTCGAAGCCAACGCGATTACACAAGGCGAGTGCACGTTGTAGATAGGCCTTCGGCACCTCGGCCGACTCCATATCCCACCAGTCCAGCACGCGCACCGCCCGAGGAGGCCATAACCTTCTCGGACGAAGACCTTGTAGGGGTTACGACCCCACACGCTGATGCGTTGGTCATTTCGGCCACCATCAATCATTGTAATGTGCGCCGGATTTTGGTGGATAGTGGAAGCGCCTCCGATGTCTTGGCTTACGATTGTTTTGTCCTCATGGGCCTGAAAATCGATCAACTCGCCCTCGTAAACTTGCCTCTGTTCGGCTTTTCGGGAGTTTCGGTACAGCCTATGGGAAGAGTTCGCCTCCCGATCACTTTAGGAACGGCTCCAAGGGTCGTGACCAAGATTGTTGACTTCTTGGTCATCAACAACATGCCTGGATACAACGCCATCCTCGGCAGAGGTCTGATCGGGCGCATCAAAGCGGTACCTTCGTCACTCCATCAGAAGATGAAGTTCCCAACCCCGAGCGGAGTCGGCGAAGTGCTCGGGTGTCAGTACGAGTCTCGCCGTTGCTATGTCCTCTCTTTAAGGGACAAGCAACCACTCGCGGATCCGACACCGCCAACGTCCGATCAGCCTTCTACCAGCCGAGGAACGCATGCTGAAGACTTAATCCCCGTCCAAGTAGACGATGACCCCGAGCACGTCTTATACATTGGCACCTTGTTGACAGAGGCCGAGCAGCAACGCTACACAGCCTTCCTGCTGGCCAATTTGGACATGTTCGCCTGGTCTGACGATGAGCTTCCGGGCATTCCCTCGGAAGTAATGGTGCATCGCCTCCGTCTGGATCCCCAGATTCCACCAGTTCAACAGAGGAGGCGACCTGTGAACCGAGAACGGTAGACCGTGATTCAGATCACGTTGTCAAAAGCCGAACTGTTGGGCTCCTCCGAGAAGCCCAATACCCAAGATGGATCTCTAATGTGGTCCTCGTACGCAAAGCCAATGGTAAATGGCGCGTGTGCGTTGACTACAAGGATCTCAATAAAGCAACGCCCAAGGATAACTTCCCCCTGCCGCGCATTGATCAGCTGGTGGACGCTACTTCCGGTCACGAGCTACTCAGCTTTCTAGACGCCTACTCTGGTTACCACCAGATCAGTATGCATCCTTCGGATCAAGACGCCACGACGTTCGTTACAGACCTGGGGTTGTATTGTTTCACCAGAATGCCTTTCGGTCTGAAGAACGCTGGCGCAACCTACCAGCGGCTGGTCAATAAAATGTTCGAACAACAGATTGGGCGCAACATGGAGGTCTACGTTGATGACATGCTGGTCAAGACGCTTCCGAGCATTGACCACATCTCCGACCTACAGGAAACTTTCGCAACTCTGCGAAAGTACAATATGAAACTCAACCCTGCCAAGTGCGCGTTTGGTGTTCGTTCGGGCAAGTTCCTCAGTTTCCTCGTGTCAAACAGAGGAATAGAGGCAAACCTGGAGAAAATCCAAGCCGTGCTTGAGATGAGCAGTCCGAAGACAGTGCGCGACGTCCAACGTCTGATGGGGCGTCTTGCGGCACTGAACCGGTTCATGTCCCGAGCAGCAGAAAGAAGTTTTAACTTCTTCAAGTTGCTCCGAGGCCCTAAAAGCACCTCGAAGCAAGGGGGGCAAGTACGGTGGACTCAGGAGTGCGAGGCCGCCTTCACCGAGCTGAAGGCGTATTTGGCAGCCCCTCCTGTTCTCTCAAAGCATGTGCTCGGGGAACCTTTGTTCGTTTATCTTTCGGTTACCGAACACTCCATCAGCGCAGTCTTGATTAGAGAAGAAGGAGCGGCGCAGCATCCAGTGTATTACATCAGCAGGGTCCTCCAAGAAGCTGAAAGGAGGTACCCTCGAGCAGAAAAACTCGCCCTCGCTCTCGTCACGGCTGCCCGGAAGCTTAGGCCCTATTTTTAGGCCCACTCCGTTACGGTTCTAACCGATCAGCCGCTGAAATCCATCCTTCAGCGGCCGGAGGCTTCTGGCAGGCTTATCAAATGGGCAATAGAGCTTGGTGAGTTCGACATCAGCTTTCGCCCTAGGACAACAATCAAAGCGCAAGCATTGGCAGACTTCGTTGCAGAATGTACTCTCCCTACCGAGCAGGATCCACCGTTGGCGGATGAACCCCCATGGGAACTCTACGTCGACGGATCCTCTTGCGTTACAGGGAGTGGAGCTGGCCTGGTCCTCACCTCCCCGGAAGGATTAGAGTTCCAATACGCCCTCCGATTCCGCTTTCCGGCCTCCAACAACGTGGCTGAGTACGAAGCTTTGTTGTCTGGTATCCGCATGGCTAGGCACCTCGGAGCCCTTCGGCTTAGGGTCTTCAGTGACTCCCAATTGGTTTCCAACCAAGTGAGTGGGCAGTTCGGAGCAAGAGAACCCCGCATGGCTCAATACCTTCAACAGGTCAAGAGCTAAGCAGAGGGCCTCCTATACTTCGAAGTCATACACGTCCCACGAGAGCAGAACGTGCGAGCAGATGCACTTGCCAAGCTGGCATCCTCAGGTGACATCGCCCCTTCCTGCTCCGTGTTTATTGAAGAACTCGCCTCGCCGAGCACTGAAGTAGACGTCGCAGCCATAGAGACGGGCCCACCTACTCCGAGCTGGATGGACCCTCTCTTGGCGTACTTACTCCGGGGTGAGCTTCCACCCGAACAGAGCGAAGCTCAGAAAATCAGGATGCGTGCTCAGCACTTCGCCCTCATAGAAGGCAAACTGTACCGGCGGTCCCTTTCAAGACCTCTTCTACGTTGCCTCAACCCTGAGGAGGCCCTTGCGGCCACAGAAGAAGTCCACGAGGGGCTGTGCGGAAGCCACCTGGGGGGCAGAACGCTAGCACGCAGCCTCATCCGAGCAGGGTTTTGGTGGCCTTCTCTCCAGAAGGATTGCATGACCTTTTCCAGGAAATGCCCAGAATGCCAGAAGTTCGAACAGCTCATCAAGAAACCCACCGAACAGCTTCACAGCCTGTTCGAGCCGCGCCCTTTTGCCAGATGGGGCATTGACATCTTGGGTCCCTTCCCAGAGGCCCAAGGTCGGACGAAGTTTCTGTTCGTGGCCATCGATTACTTCACCAAGTGGATCGAAGCCGAACCTGTTGCCACGATCACCGAACAAGCCGCGTGGAAGTTCGTCTGGAAGAACCTTCTCTGCAGGTTTGGCATCCCAAGAGTGATCACCTCCAACAACGGGAAGCAGTTCGACAACACCTTCTTCAAACAGAAATGTGCCAAGCTCGGAATCTACAACCACTTCACCTCCGTGGCGCATCCCCAGGCCAACGGCTTGGTAGAAAATGCCAACCGAACACTGCTGCACGGGATCCGCACAAGAGTGGAGGCTGCAGGAGGGTCATGGATTGACGAGCTCCCTAATGTTCTTTGGTGCCACCGAACAACGGCTCGAGTGGCCACGGGAGAAACACCCTTCCATTTGGCTTACGGCTCAGAAGCTGTTGTGCCTCTGGAAGTAGCTCTGCCCACCATTCGAACAACTCACTTCGATGAAGCCGCCAATAACCGTGCTCTTCGGGAAAACTTGGACATGCTTGGCGAACGACAAAACGATGCCAGCATTCGCCTCGTTTCTTATCAGCAACGGCTCGCACAGTATTATAATGCGCGAGTTCGGGAAAGGCGGTTCAACGTGGGAGATTTGGTTTTGCGCCGTTGTTCGGCTTCGGATCCCCGAAGAGCAGTCGGCAAACTTGCCATCAAATGGGAAGGACCTTATCAGGTCACCCATGTCCTTGGGAAAGGCTCATATAAGCTAACTACCCCTAGTGGCGAAGCCATACCCAGGACTTGGCATGTATCTAATCTCAAGGCTTACCATTTATAAAAGCCTTTGTTCAGCATCCTACTTCTCTTCTCCCTGTTCCTATGGTTACACAAGCTCTTAGCATACACCCCTAATCGGAACCTCCTTTTTGGTTCCCAATGATCTGCGATGTACATGCAACGCTTATAAAACTGGCGGATTTCCATCCGAGCAGGAACAATGACGAAAGGGAGGAGATAGAAAAAGAGACGCCGTGGTCAAAACATAGAAAGGGAAATCTTCATTTACTGATCTTTTATTACAAGCAGGTCCCTTGGACCACAGTTACAAAAGGGAAATACAAGAAGAACATGGAGCATGGAACTAAGGAGCCTGTTCGGAAGGGCCAGCATCTTCATCCGAAGAAGGCATCCGCCCAGACTGGAATTGTGCGAAGCGCACACCATCTAAACGGGCGTCATGGGTGCGACGCCGGCACTCCCGAACGACGGCCTCAAAGGCCTCTCGGGAGCGTTCAACCCAAGATAGCCGCTCCCCGAGGTCCTTCCCAGCGTTGAGACCCACTCTGTAGCAGCGGGCCCCATACTGCTCCAGATCTTCCTTGTATTCTGGCCCGGCCTTGTATTCAGCAACGGCACGGACCCCCGCATCTGCTACCACCTTGGCTAGGGCGTCCTTCTCGGCCCGTGCCAAGGTAGCATCCAGCTCCGAAGCCTGGAGGGCGGCTTTGAGGTTCTTCACCTCCTCCTCCAGCGTCGCCTCGCGAGCCTTATGTCCCGCTGTGAGGTCCTCGCAGAAAGCCGTCTGCGCCTCACAAAGATATTTTTGTTTCTGGCCCCGAGCAGCTAGGGCCTTGAGGATACCCAGTGACTTGGACATTCCGTCCGCAAGCGCCTCCAGATCGACGTCGCTCATGCCCTCATCCTCTTGGCCCTCCGGGTGGTAACCTTCTGTTGGTCTCTCCAGAGTCTGCTCGGAGGGAAGATCCAGGCATCTCGCCAACTGGTCGAGATGGGAAGCGGTGGGGCTCGCGGGCAGCTCCCTTGGCGCGTTTTCCATACGGCGAAGTGTCGCCTCCAACGCTGCCACTGAGGGGTCCTCGGGAAGCCTCTTCAACAGCACTTCTCTAAGGGGCAACCGGTCGTCATCGGACTCTTCAGCCCGAACACCGCCCCCAACTTCCGTTGCCTCCCCTCCAGCACCTTCAACTACCTTGGTGATTGCAATTACATTAGCAACCACCTCGGTGGGGGGAATGGGGGGCAGGGTGCCCCCAGCGGTAGCAGCAATCTCCTCAGCGGCCCCCGTCGTTGCGGCAGCTTCTTCAGTGGCCCTGGAAGCAGGAACCACTTCCTGTCTTCCGGATAGGGTCGCCTGTGGCACCGGAGCCACCTCATTGCTCGTCAACATCCCATCGATGGCGGAAGCTTCCGTCGCACCGACGTCTTCATTGGTCCTGGTGCTCTTCGAGACGACGATCCCCTCATCCTCCTCAGCAACGGCGATCTCTGCAGTTACCACCCCCGCTGCTTCGACGAGCGGAGGGTTCTCCTCCCCCCGAGCAGAGGACGCCACAACTCCTCCACTCCTCCACTCCTCCAGGTAGAAGCCTCCGCAGTGTTGCTGGCGGCACCGTGCTCGGCACCACCAGTATTGGAAGCGTCCGAGAGCTCCCTATCCCTCGAGCAGGTGGAGCCCCTCGCCTCTTCCCTGGCAGGACTTTCCGACACGTTGCTCACGACGACGAGCCCCAGTTCGGTCGCCATTCTTTGCGCGACCTCCGGACGAACCACGGAGGGCATCCGCGGTGCTCCCTGATCGGCCGACTCCGCAGCCTTACGTTTCTTGCGCAACAGCAACTGCGCCTCTTCCACTTCCTCTTCAGTCCCCTCCTCGTCGTGTTGAGGAGCAGCTTGGACCATCCTCTTCTTCTTCCGAGCACGGAGTTGTTTGCGTCCTCCGCGCCCTCATCGAACAGCACTGGCCTCTTCTTCATAGAGGCGGAAGGACGGATCGTCCCGTCGCCCTTCTCCGGTGGAGTCCGAGCTCCAGCCGAAACCACCTCCTTGGTGGCCTTCTTCTTCAGGCGAATTCTTCCGGGCCCCTTTTCAGGGACCCGTGCCTTTTCTGGGCGCTCCTGGGTAGACGAAGGAGCAACAAGCGCCGTTGTTACTGCGGCACCAACCCTCACGGCAGAGGGAACCCGAACAACGGCCGCAACGTCGTCGTCCTCGTACACCATGTGCGCCAGAATAGGGATCTGTTCAGCGAAATCTTCGTTCGCCTCCAGATCCCTCCTAGCCTCCAGCTCCGCGGCAGCAGCACACAAAAAGAAGAAGAAGAAGAGTTAGAGCCAGGTCACCAAACCAGCAAGTAAACGACCAGAGTCCGTATACTTACTCCACAGTTTGCTCAGGTCATGCTTGACGAGCGAGAACTCGGTCACATAGCCTTCTCCATTCCTAACACCTGCTCGAAGAAGACTGTCCGAGGCCCTCGCCTCGTCTTGGATCAGCTTTGGAAAGCTGTCCTTCCGTGCCGAATGGATAACAGTGGGGAATCCCCACTCTGCACCATCCCGGTGGCGCACGAAGAACAACCTGTCCATCCAACCCTTGTTGTTGGAGTATTTGTTGGACAGCTGTACGTGCATCCTGTCTGTTCTGTGCTTCGCATAGTAGATATCCGCTCCTGGCGGCCGAGAAGTAGACAACTTGAAGTGAGCTCGGAATACATCCGCCGAGCCCCGGATCTCCTTGATCTTGCAGATGACGCCAAAGATACATATGTACCTCCATGTGTTGGGCGTCAACTGTATTGGCAAGACGCCCCAGCAGTTGAGAAGCGCCTTCGCCACTTCCGGCAGCGGTAGCTGGAAGCCCGCCTCCAGGTGAGGAGACAACATGGTTTGTTCACCAGGAATGACTCCCCTTCCTTCGCATCGATGATCTCGTACTCATCACCGATTCTGAAGCGCTCACGAAGCCCACTATAATGGCGGCATCGTGGCCCGCTGGACGCCGCAACGGTGACCCCGCTCGCTCCGACAGCCGCGACCGCCTCCTCCCTTTTCCTGTCATCGTTGTCCGATGCAGAGGAGAACGGCGAGTAGGAGGGAGCGCGAGGAAGAAGATGATCACCCAAGGGGGCGCGAAAATCTCTCGAACGAAGAAGGAAGGAAGCTTGGGGAGGAAGAAAGCATGCGGCCTGACCACAAGAAGGGTTTTCGAAGGCGTGGCTCCCGCCTTCGCCCCCTCCTTTCTTTTTATAGAGAAGGAGGGGCGCGGAATTCGAAGCAGGTCCCAAAAACGCCTCTCCTTCCAGCTTTCGAAACCTCCTCCTCGATCGCACCGCTGGCGGCCGCTCAAACGCAACGACGACGCTCCTAGCTCGATGCGACCTCGCACCCATCATGATGGGTTAGCCGTTTGACAGGACTCCAGGCGACGGCACCACATAGCCCCCTGCAACGGGCCATCGCATTAAATGCGGAAGCGACGCCCTCGAAGTGCTCGCGTTACCGAGCCACTCGAGAGCGTGGGGGGCAAGTGTGGTGGCCAAATCTGGCCACCTAGGCTCATGATGGCCCGTTACGGCCCTCTCATGTCCTGTCAACAGACGTGGCCCCATTTCAAGATGCCACGCCCTCATCAGGGCGGGTCAGAGGCCTCCAAGGTATAACCCCCGTGATCGGACTTCGCCAAGCTCCGCAGCAGCGCATTTCCGAACATCGGTCCTTTCATACCGAACAACCACGGATGCTCCCGAACAGCACGTTCGATCCTCACGCGGGTCACCTGCTCGATGATCTTGTCCGGAGGTTGCCGAACAGCTCTTCGTGTCCTCACGGCGGTTATAACCGCCCCAGGCCACGCGCCCCATCATCAAGAGGTGCGTTAACTGTCTGGCATCCCAACGGACATTTGAGCGCATAACTCCTCCCGTTATGCGCGCCCATCAAAGTGACTTTTCAGGCACGATCTACCAACGTTACACACGTCTGCCTCAGTACCTATGCCTATAAAAGTACAGGTACATGACCGTGCGCTGGTACGTTCTCTCTTATGCGAACACACCCTTACACTCAAAAACCCACTGCCTTGCAAGCCTCGTACTGACTTAGGCATCGGAGGGTTTTCCCCGGTCTTCACCGGGCCCCCCTGATCCATTCTGGTGATTGCAGGATCCTTCGTCCGCTACCGGCGACCGTCATCTCCCTTACACAAGTGTCAGGCCTGATCCGCTCCGGCCCAACAAGGAAAAGGCCTCCACAGTAATCAAACAGAAGAAATATGAATTATACAATATATAGAATACAGAGATATAAGATATAATATGTGAATTACATATATTTTTCTAATTTTTTTTATAAGTAAGTATGGGATGAAGGTTTGAATTTAACACTTAAGGTATATAATAGAGGGGTTTAACCACTGAACCATTCTTTATGTACCTTTTTCTAACATTTTTCTCACGCCTTCTAATTTCATGCTAGATTTTAGTCTGAGCTGATAGTTCGTATGAAAAATAGTTTATAGGTGAGACTGATTCTTTGGAGAGGAGACGTGGTCACAGTACTAAAACTTTGGTGTCCTATCTTTTTCTTTCACACTCTTTCCATGTCATTTTTGTTTGAATCGAAAGATCTCGTCGAATCATATATTAAGCTATGCATCTCAACTGTCTGATCTAACCTTCTAATTTAACTTTAGATGGGTAAATTTAATGCAGTAAAAAATACGAACAATCAAAATGTGTCACTCTCATGCTACGTACGTCACAATTATAATATGTCTCATGTATCGTGTTCTTTTTTTTTTTTCTTTCCTAAAATTTAAAATAAAAAATAACTTGAGTCCAAGTTAAAGTTACTTAATTTGTTTGAGCTCACAATTCGGTTCCAATCAAGTCTTGTTTGGGTTGGACTTGCCCCCTAAGTCATTTGGTCTTGGCAAAACTTGGAAGAGTTTTTTTTTTATGTTGAAAAATGTGGCATGGTGATATATATATACTTGGATCTATTTGGACTTTGGACTAGAGTGAGACATAGATTCAAATTTCAATAGACGCCCAACTCCGGAACCAAGCCCTGGGCAACTAGGAAGAGCTTATTAAAGCATATAAAGCACAAAGGGATCCTTTTGTTCTTCACCCTCTATAATCTGTTCTAGTGAGGGATTAAACCGTCTTTTTTTTGGACGGTCTACTGAATAATTTCAGATTATGGGGACTTATAAATAAATACCAAGATTCCAAGAGCTCCTAATATACTGTGCCACATATTATACTCTATTATCTTATGGGGTTTAAAAACTGAAAAATTACTAATATAAAAATTACATACATGATGTAACTTGAAGTAAGGTTGTGCAAGGCAGGTGTACGGTTGGCGGTCTTCTACCCGACTCTTCTGGCCAAGAGTTTACCCGATGAACCATCAAACGGATCTAATGACCCGGAACCAAATCCAAAAACTGATAAATTACTACGTATCCGATCATTTTATCCGAAATATGCACTATCCTGGGTTAGACTATCCAAAAACGGATCTAATAACCCAGGATAGTGCATATTTTGAAGCAAAGTCCAACCCACACTCGATAATTATTTACCCGGTGAATTGTTGGTCCCGGGTAGAGATCTGATATTAGTTTTAGGTCTTTGTCAGGTTTTTTTTCGCACTGTGCAGTCTTTGTTTTATGTAGGATTTATTTTTAGGTCTCTGTTGTTAACCCCTCGTTATCTCCCTCAACGACTGTTTCACCTACGAAAGTGTGTAACTGCGTAATTATATACTTACAGAGTTACATATGTAACTGTGTAAGTATATAAATCTTATAACTGCGTAAGTATGTAATTACATACTTATGCAGTTACACAGGTAATTTTGTAAGTATGTAAGTACATAATTTTTTACACTTTAAATCTGTAAATATTTCTTCATGTAATTGTGTAACAAGATATGAAGTAGTTACATAGTTAAATATGTAACTGCGTAAGTATGTACTTACAGAGTTACATGTGTAACTACGTAAGTATGTAATTTTTGTAACTACGTAAGTATGTAATTAGATATTTATATAGTTACACATGTAACTCTGTAAGTACATAGATATTTTGTAAGTCTGTAATTATGTAACTAAGGCTTACCTAGTTACAGACTTACATAGGTTCAAAATGACTTATCTAGTTATCAGGCTTACCAAGTTACATAATTACATGTGTAATTCTTTTTGCGTAAGTATGTAATTTCTGTAACTGCGTAAGTGCATAGTTACAGAGTTACAGTGTAACTCTTTGTAACTATATGTATATTATGTAACTACACATGTAACTTTGTAACTTCATACTCTATAACTACACATGTAATTACATAGTTACATAGTATGTGTGGACGTGTTTCCCTATTCGGGCCTAGACCGAATGGGCCTCCACTGAGAATAGAGGGGACGGTCGCCGATGCGGATGATGACCTGCAAAACCTAGAAGGAATCAGGGGGACCCGGTTAAAGAACTGGAGAGAACCCTCTGATGCCAAAGTCAGGTCGGACTATAGGAGAGGCAAGAATAAAATGTTCTTTGGTGCGTGTTCGTGCGTGAGCGAGTGTGCGTGAGGAAAGTCGCATACCTTTGCATTGGGATCGCCCGTGCCTTTTATAGACAAGGGAGACGAGGAGTCCAGACGCAATCTCCCTCAATGATGATCGAAGGGACACGTCGGTTGGAGTCCCTAGGCGGGGAGTTGTCCGTTTGAGCCGCTCGTTGGGATCCCCTGTGGTTAATGCTTTTAACCATGGGATGTGTGTCGCGCCACCGTGTTAACTGCCTTCGGGAGGCGAAGGGCCGTTCAGGGCCCTCTGGCCAAGAGGTGTCGAGCAGGAGCCTGTTCGGTTGCCGGCTAGGCTGTGCGGCACTTGGTGCTCGAAAGCGCTGTGGTGTTCGGTGAGAGGCCGCATGAGTTTCGGACAGGAGGCTCATGGTCTGTTCGACAGACCGTGTTCTGCTCGAACAGATTGAGGGGTGTCCTGAGACTACCCTCGGGATTCTTGGATGCTGGATGGCCAGAGCGTGTTCGGAAGCCTCTGGCTGAACTCGAGGACACGTGACTCGATGACCAAAGCCCAGGCATCTTGATGAGCCACGATGGGTCATGATGGGCCATGATGGGCATGCAGGCCTAGGAGACTAGAAATGGCCTCCACACTTGCCCCCCACACTCTCAAGCCTGCTCGGGCTCCGGAGCACTTGAGAGGGGAGGTGTCTGTTCGATGTCGCCCTCGCATTAAATGTGATACCGATCGCGGCTGTGTGCACGGCCTCAGGGCGACGCCGTTGGAGCTCTCCTTGGGGACAGAGCGACATGATGGCAGCAATGGCGTGTCACATCGCGAGCCCGAGGTGGTATGTTTGAACGAGCTATTGGAAGTGGAAAAAACGCCACTTTCCCCTTCAAATTTTGTGCCTCCCTTCCTTATAAGGAAGAGGAGGGGAGAAGGCAGGGGCTCGCGCTTTCCTCTTTCAGAAGAGCTTTTTTCCTCGCCATTGCCCGTCGCCTTCTCCCAGCCTTTCGTCGCCCCCTCCCCCTCCGGCACCGATGGCTCAGCGTGCGGGGAAGGCTGTAGTCGAGGCCAGTGAGTCGCCGCAGGTGAAGACGAAGGCGGTGAAATACCGCAGCTTTGAGGGCCTGCGAGAGGCCGTGCGCCCTACTCAAGCGTCTCATCTTCATGAGATTTGCACACCCTTATCTTCACTAGGGGGCTGTGTAGAGATATTCTTTAGTCTCACACTGAAAGATAGTGAGAACAAGTGTGTGTTTATCAGCAAAAGTCTCACCTCTTCTCCCAAGAGGGCCCTTTTAAAGGACAAAACTCCAAGCATGTGAATAATACCTCTTGGGAGGCACACTTAAATCACGTCTCTTTAGTATGTAACTCAGAGACTCTGTAGCTAGGTAGGTCCCTAGTAACTAAATAATCAGAATAGCTTACCTACGTAAGTGTGTAATTATACATGTAACTCTATAACTAGGTAAGTCTCTAGTAACTAGGTAAGTTTTTCTGAAACTATGTAAGTCCCTTCTTCTATATCTATGTAACTTAGAGACTTAAAAATAAAATTTTCAAAATCAAGGATTGATTGATAATTCTCTGAATAAATAAGTAAATATTTATTTCTATAAATTATTAACTACTTACAAAATTACTTAGACAACTACATAAATATGTACTTACATACTTATGCAGTTACATGATTTACATACTTACACAGATACACATATAACTATGTAAGTATGTAATTATGTAGTTACACACTTTCGCAAGTGAAACAGTCATTGAAAAAGATAACGGAAGGTTAATGATAGAGACTTAAAAATAAATCCTACATAAAATAAAGATTGAATAACGTGAAAAAACCTGACAAAAATATAAAAATAATACCATATCCCTATTAAGAACTAACAATTAATTCTCCCAAAAAAATACTATGACCGGGTACAACTCATGCCGTTTTATCTCTCACCTCAGTCACGTCAATCGACATAGACCACCCAAAAGCAGGGCACTCGCACTTATTAGTAGGGAATTTCTCATTGCACGACCAATTCTAAATTCTATAATAATGAAAGAATATGTGTTGTTTTCTATTCCTCAATTAATAGAATTAGTTTTTTACAATCTACGCTATTACTATTGTAAAATTTATCTCGCAATAAGAAATTTTCTTTCTCATATAATTGACCAGGTTTGTTTGAAACGTCAGATGGAAGAATCGAGATATGTATTTTTTACCGAGGTACAGAGTGAAAATTTTGATATAAAAGTGGAAGAATCACATTCATCAGTGTGGAATGACTATTAAAGTCATCTACAAATATCACACATCAAATCTTAAGATTATAAATGGTAGCTTTAGAGAGAGAGAGAGGGGAAGAAGAAGAGAGAACCAACTTCTCATATGAGCCCCCCCTCCCAAACTCCATATTTATAAGATCTTTTAATCTAAGAGTCTTAATTATACAGTGACAAAGGTTCCAACAAATTAGATCCTATTAAGATACTAAGTGACACGGATCATGACCACATGTCAACAGAAACAAAGTTAACACATTACCTACATGTTTCATCAACTAGATTAGATTACATGACTATTCAAAGGGATTAGGTCAGCTATGCATTCAAACAATCTAGAAAGTGAGAGAGACAGGTCGTTTCCCTCAAGTGGATGATGTAACTCAATTCATGTCTTCTGCTCTCACTTTGGGGGGTTGGGGGGTCAACAACTCCCAACTCACTTTCAGCTGACAACCAACAATGGTGAGTCATTGGAAACATGTGTTGATCTATATATTTCCACATCTTGCCACTTGTGATTCTCCTTTTCTTTTCTTTTTATTTTTCCCCTCATAGATGTAATATGAGCTAGTCTTGTTCTTATGTGGGAGTGTCTGATTTTTTTTCCCCCCATTTGTGGGCACTTCAATGAGGAGAGCAGCTACAAACGTTGGAACCCACTATTTCTTTGAAAGAGAGAGAGAGAGGCGTAACAATTGTGGTATTACATATGTTGGTTTTGTGGAGACTTACGAATAGAGATTTTAGATAATTTCACATCAATTATTAAGAAAATATATTTGGCCTGACCTTCACCTCGTGAATGCAAGAAGAGTTTTTTTCGAAGATTAAATTTCACCACTTCCCTTGTCCCCCCTTTCTCCATTTCTCACATTTTGTGCTGGGAAATTCAGTTCTTTCCCGGGTTTTGCAACTCTTCCACACATGGGTCCGTGTTCTGACGACTTATTCCCAGCTGGACTCCCTTCGGCTGCAGCTTTATTGTGTGTTTCTTTTCTTCCTCTTCTTTTCAGAATTGGTTAGTTGGCGAGTGCTTTTTGTCGGGTGGAGTATTTAGAAAGGGAAAATAGTTTAGTAACACCATTTGGTAACATATTAAATAACACATTAATCAAAATACACCACAATCTTATTATTTATGAGGTATTTTTAACTTTTCTACTTCAGTTGTTGATGTGGCACAGTTTTAATGGTGATGTTACCAAATGATGTTACCAAATGGTGTTATAAAACTGTTTCCTTTTAGAAAGAGAACGGCCGGATATAAATATCCCTCTGGAATGGTCGGAGATGCTCGCATGGCATGTCGCGTATGCGTCACTTTAGCAACAGAGTGGTGATGATGGCGTGGCAGTCATCAACGGCGACGGCGGCAGTCGATGATCGACAGTGGCGACGATCGACGGCTAATGATCGACGACTGCGGCGTCCGACGGCTGTTGAGGTCGGCGACCGACGACGGCGATAATTGACGACGGCTACTATCAACCGAATGGACAAATAATTATCTAGTGATGATAAATAACTATTTAATAGTGATAAATAATTACCTATCAATAATAAATAATTATTTAGTTGTGACAATAGACTGCAGTTGGCGATCATCGCTAGAAGTGGCCGTCGACTGTAGAGGCCGGCAATAGACCGCAGTTGGCGATCATCGCCGGTTGTTGATCGCCGCCATCGTCGGTCTCTGGTCGCCAGCCGCTGGCCGTCAACCCTCGTTGTCGTCGGCCACCGGTCACCGCCGCCATTGCCTCCCTATTGCCCTCGTGACATGCCACGCGAGCACCTCCGACCATTCCAACGTGGCATTTATGCCCGACTATGTGGGCACGTAGCATTTCTCATTTAGAAAAGCGCCTTTGTGGGCAGTAAGTCTTTGGACTTTCTAATCGCGGGTGCTCTATCGTACATCAGGAGATCAGAAGTTTAAATTCTCAAATCTGCAGAATTATTAGGTGATTTTCAAAAAAATTTATAATATAAGGTTTAGACGCAAGTCTTGAGTAGTGAACGACCTCTTATACAGGTCAAGACTGGCCAATCAACTTAGCATACCTAAAAGAAGTTTTTAAACTTCCTCGATCTGGAGTTGTAATACATCCACACATCTAACTGTTCGTTTTGTTACCAACACGTAGACGTGTTGGTTGCATTTGACTTCTATTGTTGTTGGGTTTCTTTTAATTTTATATATTGTTTCGAAGAAATATTTATTATATTTATAAGAGGTTCTTATGAGTGATTCATTGTGTCTATCTACTCAAAACCACTCACAAGTGAAATAAGTATTATTGTACAAGTGCAACAATTATTTTTCGAAGTTGCATGGAGAAAAAGCTACAGGTATTTCAGCATGATCCTGTAACTCTTCAAAAGAAATCTCTCGAGAAGGTCCACTCTCACTGACTTCACCATCCTCAAGAAATCTTGTCTTATTTGTCTCTATAATGATGGGAACATGTGATGGACAATAAAATCTATACCCTTTTGATCTCTCTGGATAACTAATGAAGAATCCACTGGTTGTTTTGAGGTCAAAAGCTTTCTCTTGTGGATTGTATGGTTTGGCCTCAGCTGGACACCCCCATGTGAAATTATTTTGCTCCCGTGCTCACGATAGTAAAAATAAATGTGAGATAATCAACATTTGACGTGATTGATTGAATATCAGAATTCACCTCGGCACCACTCAACACTCTCATAACGGGCGTTGATTGTGCCAACTTGCATTTGGCTCCGTGGACACGTGGACACGAGAGTAAAATAATTTTTTATTTTAAATATATATGCGTGTATATATCTTCAATACTCGACCAATCACAGCGGATGTCAACTATTTTTTTTTATAACGAGGAACCTCCGCCTCGTGTGATTTTGTGGGTTCAAGAATTGGTATTCGTGAATTTCAATGTCAGGACTTGTTAGTCCCTACTTTTCGTGTATTTGTATTGTCCTTACCACACTTGACCGGAAAAATTTTAGACTTCCACACTTTGAGAATTGTATGTAGATCATATAAACCCCCTTAGGAATCAAACTCGGGACCTCTACTTTTAAGCAAGAGTTCTAACCGATCGACCCAACAATGAACGCCAACTATGTCAACTTGCGCTTGACTTTCGTGGGCACATGAGTAAAATAATTTTCTATTTTAAATATACATTTGTATATATATATATATGTTCTATTCATGAGGTGATAAATAAATTTGTAAAAAAAGAGAGAAAAAAACACTTGTATCTAAGACTTCTTTTCAACTTAGCCCTCCCCCATCTCTCTCCCTCCCCCAATCACCACCCTCTCTCTCTCTCTATCTCTATCTCTCTCTAACATTGGAGAGGGGGACCCCACCTTTGGCACCCCCACCACCCTCCCCCTACTCTCTCTCCCCCAATCGTGGCCCCTTGTTCTCTCTCTCTCTCTCTCTCTCTCTCTCTCTCTCTTATCAGCACTAAAGGGTGAGACTCCCCCTTCGACAACCCCACTTTCCCTCTACCATCTCTCTCCCTTCTCCCTCTAATCTCTCTCTCTCAAGAGAGATATATTAAAAATTCATCAATTATTTAACAATTCTATTATGGTGTGATATGGATATGGGCATGGCCCAACAATCCCAGGCCCTCGACCGAATAAGAGCCACCTAGGGGACCAACACAGTAGGAGGGGACCCCCCTCTCACAGGCACTATAGTCTCTCCTCAAGGGAGGTAAATCCCATAGCCAGGGTGCCCACTCCCGCACGCGAACCAGTCAAGGTGTCATCCTAGGCCGACCCACTCCCCAGTCATGGATAGTTGGCTACCTCCGACCACTCTGAGGTCGGGTCTCCCTACTCGACGCCCAACCTCAGAATGAGGGTCGCGTGATAGGGCCATGGACATAACCCAACAACATAGGGCTCTCGTCCCAATAAGGTCCACCTAGGGGCCTAGCACAGTAGGAGACCCCCCCCCCCAAACGCACTATAATATCCCCTTAAGAGAGGTAAATCTCATATCAAAAGTTTAGATTTACCTTCAGAGAAGGAAAACTTCAAAAGAAGCTCAAAGGTCACAAGTAAAAGGGTCCTGACTAAGTGTTGTCTTCAGGCGCTATCAACTCTCTATCTCTTTAAACTATTCATTCCCTATTTGGACACTTTACTGAATTGACTACTGTTAGTGGGTCATCTCTCGGACCATCTTGGGACCGACTTTTTTGTGGGCCGAAGCGGATTGAGATGGCAAGGGACTTGTTCACCACTAACAAATTAACATTTGACGTGATTGGTTGGATATCAGAATTCACCTCGGCACCACTCAACACTCTCATAACGGGCGTTGATTGTGCCAACTTGCATTTGGCTCCGTGGACACGAGAGTAAAATAATTCTCTATTTTAAATATATATGTGTGTATATATCTTCGATGCTCGACCTATCACAGTGAGCGCCGACTATGTCAACTTGCGCTTGACTTTTGTGAGCACAGGAGTAAAATAATTCTCTATTTTAAATATAAATATATATATATATGTTCTATTCATGAGATGATAAATAAATTTGTAAAAAAATAAAAGAAAAGAGAAAAAGAAAACACACTTATATCTAAGACTACTTTTTCAACTTAGCCCTCCCCTCTCTCTCTCCCTCCCCCAATCGCCACCCTCTCTCTCTCTCTCTATCTCTCTCTAACATTGGATGGGGGGACCCCACCTTTGGCACCCCCACTGCCCTCCCCCTACTCTCTCTCCCCCAATCATGGCCCCTTGTTCTCTCTCTCTCTCTCATCAGCACTAAAGGGTGAGACTCCCCCTTTGACAACCCCACTTTCCCTCTCCCATCTCTCTCCATTCTCCCTCTAATCTCTCTCTCTCTCTTTTAAGAGGGATATATTAAAAATTCGTCAATTATTTAACAATTCTATTATAGTGTGATATATATGGCTCTGGGCATAGCCCAGCAACTCCAGACCCTCGGCCGAATAACAGCCACCTAGGGGACCAACACAGTAGGAGGGGTCCCCCCCCTCATAGGTATTATAGTCTCTCCTCAAGGGAGGTAAATCCCATAGCCAGAGTTCGGTTCGGTTCATCCATTATTTTTTAACAAACCGAATCGAACCGTATTATTGTAGCAAATCGAACTGAACTGGTTCGGTTCGGTTTGAACCGAAATATCAAAAAAAGAACAGTGAGGAGTTGCAGGTTTCGAATCCGCGACCTTCAAAGGAGGTTGCGCCCGCTCTAACCAACTGGGCTACAAAGTGTTTTGTGAAATTATATGGTATTATTTAATTATATGTATATTTGGATCATTTAGGTTTCTTAACACCAAACCGAACTCAACCCATGAAGTCTTCAAACTGAACTGACCCGGTCGGTGCGGTTCGATTCTTCGAGTTGGACCAAATAATGAACAGCCCTAACCTCTGACTACTCCTAGCATAGTAGGAGCCCCCCCCCCCCCCCCCCAAAGGCACTATAGCATCCCCTTAAGAGAGAGAATTTCCATATCAAAAATTGAGATGTACCTTCAGTGAAGGGAGACTTCAAAAAAAAAAAACTCAAACGTTAGGTGTTGTCTTCAGACGCTATCAACTCTCTCTCTCTTTAAACTATTCCTTCCCTACTTGGACACCTCACTGAATTGATTATCGGAGGGTCCTCTCTCGGACCATCTCGGGACCGACTTTTTTGTGGGCCAAAACGAATTGAGATGGCAAGGGACTTGTTCGCCACCAACAAATTAACTCTCACTTTGAACTCATCTTAGGTCGACGTGGTCTTCTGCTAACTAGGGCTGTTCACTATTGGTCCAAACCGAAAAACCGAACCGAACCGACCGGTTCGGTTCGGTTTCATGAGCTGGGTGGTTCGGTTCGATTTTTGGTTGGGAAACCGAAATGAACCGAATACCTATATATAATTATATAAATTATAGAATTAAACAAAAAAAAAACGTAGCGCAGTGGAGGGCGCCTTCACGCGCCCTCCACGCGCATGGCGGTCACGAGTTCGAAACTCGCGACCGCCGAAAAAACTGTCTTTTTAACAGTTTTGCCAAAAAATGTCATAAAAACGCCAAACATACCATAAAAATATTAAAAAATGTCAGAAATGTAATATTTCGGTTTGAACCGAATCGGTTCGGTTCGGTTCAAACAGTAAATTTGGTTCGGTTCGATTTCTCCCAAAAATAGAGAAAACCGAACCGAACCGAACCGAACCGTGAACACCCCTACTGCTAACTGACTCGTAAGTTGGGTCAGTTGGGTCAGGATCGACCACATCAGGGTGTTATTTGAATATCTGTAATATTCTTATGACACGTTAACCAGAGAAACACAACTTACTTTATTTAGATTTTAATATGTAGATTTTAGGGATATAGTTAAATATATGTGATGTATTTTAAGGGTATGTAAGTAAATTTTCCTTTAAAAAGGACAAGCTTCTAAGTAAAAATCAAGGTCTTTGAGGCTTTGAGCTCAATACTAAGTAGTCAGGATTGCAGATATTAAAAGATAATTGGAAATCACAGAGTTAAAAACTAGAAAAATCCATTTTTTTCTGGCATTCAAATCACGTCCCTTGTACAATCTCTCCTGCTGTCGTACAAAAACACAACCGCGCGAGTGTGGAATCTGTGCGAGAATATTTGGAAAAAGAAGTCCGACATTAAAAAAAATGCTAGAAATTATTCAGGATTGATTGATATCTGATCAGAAAAGATTGAAACTTAATTTGACGAACTCCCCCCTTCAATGGAAGAAGAAGGATTTTTGGCAAATGCTGATAGTATCAGACTGTGGATTGGAGGCGATTTAGAGATAAATATATACACATGATTCTCAGATATACATATCATGTATTTGAATATATTATATTACAAATATTTTTACGGTCAAATTCTATTCAAGCGAACCCAACTAAAGTTGGGTTAAGGGGTAGAATTAGCTAATCTATCCTCAACATAAAAATTCTTCTCTACCTCTGCACTCTATTTCTCTGTCATACACATACATATCGGTCTTTGATAAGGATTTTTTTTGTCTCTCTTAAATTTATTTATTTGACATTTATGTCCATATTTTAGTAAAATATTTTTTAGATTCTGACGATCATTTAACTTAAAAGATGTAATCGATTGTATATTCATATCAAAGATGGAGTGTGTTTAATAAAGTCAATATTTTAATTTATATACGAAAAAAAATATTATAGTTTTTAGTAGTATATATGTACATATTTATTTCTATCATTTATTAAAGTAGAAGAATGGAATCTTTCGCGTGCAAGTAAACAATTGACGATATGTCGGTGACGTAAGATCTTCTTATGTAAATTTTTATTGCAAAGAATTATCCGATTAATTACTTAGTCCGATTACTTAATCAAAACAGAGATACACAGCACTGTAAAAAAAAGAGGAAACATGCAAGTGAAACGTTGTAGAGGGCAACACATAAGCCCAAACAGCCATCAAGAAAGAACAAATGTAGTGGCGTAAACAGCGTACGTACCAAGCAATCATGAAAAAATAGTTAGTATTTGGACGATGACATAGCATAAGGGGCAGTAGGGAACGATGATAGGCGACGACGGCCATAAAGTGACAAGTTTCAATAGATTTATAAAAAATTTAAATTTATAAATATAATTTTAGATTTAAAATATTATTTATAAAATTTGAAGATATAAATTAAAAATTTTAACGATAATTTAGATTCACAAATATTATCATTGGTCTCATAAATATAAATTTTAGATTTTAAAATATTATTCCTAAGGTTTCAAAATATTTGATTAGGTTACAAAATATCAATTTGGCCATATAAATACTACCCTTGGGCCTATAGATAATGATTTTGGACTTTAAAATAGTGACTTTGGAGTTCATCGCCGATCACCGACCACCACCATCGATCTTTGATTGCTATCGCCAATTATTTCCTATTGTTGTTTGTCAACTCGCATGGCCTCTAACATGGTGTCATAAAAATTGCTTTCTCATACCTAAATGTAAAATATCTTTTAACTCCACGATAGTGGAGAGTGAGTTCAAGTCATTCAAAACCGTATCTATCAACTCCATGCGAAAAAGTTAAAAATCTGAACGCCAAAGCTCATGTGGGGGTTGGAGATCCCGCTGTCTTCTACGTCACGAGACGATGTTTTCCAGCTTGTCGTCGCCATCACTTTTACCTTTACTACATGCACGCACATGAACGACCTTTTCTTTCCTTCTCCCTTCTGAAAGCCCAATGTGAACGGCAGTTCTCTTTTTACTGTGTTGTCGATGCCGTCTGAGGTGGAAGAGAGGGAAGAAAAAAACCTAAGATATCTGATTAGGGCAACACCCATGAAGGGCTGCCTGCCTTATATAGATTGGGTGTGAACATCCTAATTCATATATAGATTGGGTCTACCATAAATGCTAAATCTGGCCAGTAGCCAAAGTTGGGATCTCTCTCATTCTCGTGCCCACCACCAGCGAATCTTCCAATTTTGCCAAATGGATATAAGTAGGAGGAATGGAGTGGAGAATCCTTCTCCCATTGAAGCAAAGAGCCAGTAGTTATTGCTATCATTTCATTTGTGTGTGTATATATGATCAATTTAGCTATTACCAACCATATTATGGGGCACATTCAAATCCATTTAGTATTTGCATTGTCTATGCACCCACCTTCCTAAAAAACAATGTAAAGCAAGGGGGGAAAAAAAGGAAAAGAGAACAATGGTGGGTTTTAAATCTATGTGAAGATCGTTTACTTGTACTATATAAAAAAAAAATCTTGAATCACCAAACACTAAACAGACGGATGGGTTGTCAGAGGGGATAACCCTAATCCCATCTCCTCCACGGTGCACCCCTTCTGTTGACACAAATCAAATATCAGGGTTAGTTATGAGTTCTTCTTTCTTCTTCCTTCCCTACCCTGCGGACCCCCCAAACTGGTGCAAGGGAAGGAGAGATTTAAGGGTCTCCATCCATCCCCTCTCCTCTCTCTCTCTCTCTCTAAAATCCAAACTCTTAACTAAACAACCCATTTTGTTATTTCTACATTTCAAAAAGATGCCAGGTCGGGCCTAATCCCCCCACCATAATCCCAACCTTAACCATCCCAAAACTTATCAGAAAAAGCCAGGGGAGGAAGAAGAAGAAGATAGAGCCCTTTGACCTTTCCAGTCCCCCCTTACCCTTCTTCCTCCATTTCTTCTTCTTCTTCTTCCATGTGAGTTGCAGCATTGCGCAGTGCCTAGTACTCCCCGCCACCACCCTTCGGAAGAGCCAGGGCTGAACAGAGAAACAAAGGGGGAAGACCCACTTTCGGATCTCTGCAGGAGACCCTTCTCTCTGCCCATCTCCCCCAGATTCTTACCATTGCCCAGATTCTCCTGTGCAAGAAAAGGGATCAAAGGTGGCGCCTTTGCACATGTAGAGAGATCAAAAGGTGTACACAGAGTCACAGACAGAGAGGGAGCTAAGAGAGAGAGAAAGAAGCACCATTAGAAATCTTCTTTTTCCTCTGCATTGCATCCCGTTCTTGATCTTGGGATTCCCCAAAACCCTAATCTTGCCAGGGAAGGAGGGAGGAGGAGGTGGAAGAGTGCGTTGACATGGATTCTTCCTTGTTGTAGGTGGTGTTGGCTGGGTGCCCAAGATGGAGAAGACCCCCTTCCACCACCACCACCATCACCATTACCATCACCACCAGAACCAGCGCCTCTTCCGCTACCCGCTCCCCAAGTTCGTCGTCCTCTCCCTCTTCATCGCCGTCGCCCTCTTCTTCTTCTTCCACTTCTCCCCCCTGTCCCCTTCATCCCCGTCCGCCGTCGGCCGCCTCGACCGCCGCTCCCTCCGCACCGCCGCCTGGGGTGGCCCCGCCTGGGAGAAGCGCGTCCGCTCGTCCGCTCGTGTCCGCCCCCAGCGCGGCCGAAAAGGCATCTCCGTTTTCGTCACCGGCGCCGCAGGGTTCGTGGGCACCCACGTCTCCGCTGCCCTCAAGCGCCGCGGCGATGGCGTCCTCGGCCTGGACAGCTTCAACGACTACTACGAGCCCTCCCTGAAGCGCGCCCGACAGCTGCTGCTGGAGCGTGCCGGCGTCTTCGTCGTGGAGGGCGACATCAACGACGCCACCCTCCTGCGCAAGCTCTTCGACGTCGTGCCCTTCACCCACGTCATGCACCTGGCCGCGCAGGCCGGCGTCCGCTACGCCATGAAGAACCCCTCGTCCTATGTCCATTCCAACGTCGCCGGTTTCGTCTCCATCTTGGAGGCTGCCAAGGCCGCCTCCCCGCAGCCCGCCGTGGTCTGGGCCTCCTCCTCCTCCGTCTACGGCCTCAACTCCAAGGTGCCCTTCTCCGAGTCCGACCGCACCGATCGACCGGCCAGCCTTTACGCCGCCACCAAGAAGGCCGGAGAGGAGATCGCTCACGTCTACAACCATATTTACGGCCTCTCCATCACCGGCCTCCGATTCTTCACCGTCTACGGCCCCTGGGGCCGCCCCGACATGGCCTACTTCTTTTTCACCCGCGACATCCTCCGCGGCAAGACCATATCCATCTTCGAGGGCCCCGATCACGCCACCGTCGCCCGCGACTTCACCTATATCGATGACATCGTGAGCGGGTGCCTGGGGGCGCTGGACACGGCCGAGAAGAGCACGGGCACCGGTGGGAAGAAGAAGGGCCCTGCCCAATTGCGAATCTTCAATCTCGGGAACACCTCCCCCGTGCCCGTCACCGAGCTGGTTAGCATCCTCGAGAGGCTTCTGAAGAAGAAGGCCAACAAGAAAGTGGTGAAGATGCCCAGAAACGGGGATGTGCAGTACACACACGCTAACATCAGCCTGGCGCAGAGGGAGCTTGGGTACCGCCCCAGCACCGACCTGCAGAGTGGCCTCAAGCGGTTTGTAAGGTGGTACCTCGAATATTATTCTTCTTCAGGAGGGAAGCGGAGAACTAGTGTCTGACAACGTTGGTGATGATGGTGGTAGCAGCAGCAGCAGCAGCTAAGGGACAGAGCTTTGCCATGTGTTGGCATCTTCTCATGGTTGGTTTGAATCTATTTGTTCGAATTCTTCCTCTATAGTTGACGTTCTTATGGCGTTCTTCCCTGCCTTCTGCATGGCCCTTTTACCGGAGCTCTTAATCTTCGGTACCTTGGAAGTTGGTTATCCGGTTCATGTTGGAAGTTGGTTATCTTTTGTTGCCAGATATCGGTTGTTCTCGTGATATGAAGCTGGACAAGGAAATGGAAACATTTCTCAACCCCGTCCGTGGGTGCTTTCCAGACACCACACCACTTTTATTTTTTCTACTAGATAATTGGCATCTAGCATGTTCTGTATATGATATATGCTAATTTTTGGACAGCATTGTTGAGAGCCAAATTACAATAAATAACAGTTCTGTGTGCTGCATTTCCCAGTTAATAATTTTCAGTTCCTTGGGCTTATGTTTTGCCTCTAAATCTATTGTTGACCATGTGAGAAGAGGCAGTGTAATTTGGCATTGCTTCGGCATCGGCAATTTGATTCTTGGCACATGCCTTTGCAGTAGACTTTCTCCTTTCCATGTAGCATATTCATGCATAAAGTTATGTGCTATTCCTTTTAAAGAAAAAAAAGATAATTTTTCTGCTGTCATGAAACTGGAAGTTTTCCAGTCAAGAGATTTCTGGGGTTAAAAATACTGCCTCTTTGAATAGGCATCCTGTTCTTTCAATGCTTCAAAAACAATTGTGTCCAACAATAGATTTGATAATGATGGTATGCTGACTGATCTGAAGTGAGGTTCTGTTTTTGTTGTCAGTATGTGTTCCTATGTGGTGGTTGAATTACATTTTCACAGATGAGATAGTGTGTAGTAATGTGAATAACTAGAGAATTGACTGTTTGTTCTCCAGTATAAAAATTTTGGAGCAAAAGAAAAGTATAGGACTTATATGTTGATCATCTCTTACTAGAAAACCTGCCGTGTTTGATTTATAGGATGTTGGACAGAGGGTTCTTTTTCCCCCTTTGAGACTACCTTTGTTCTTAAATTTTATTTCATTAAAAAAAATTCCTATTTTTAGAATTGTTCCATTGTAATTCTCCTGTTGTTTGGCAAAATTGTGACCATTTTAGAGGGAGTTTGGAGGAACTAGGATGAAACTTTCACATGTGGATTTGGGTTTCCTCAAAAGAATAAGATGGTTGATACTTGATACAACGGGTGTTTTTGGATGAGGATCCAAGTTATCAAAGGAGAAGAAATTGTGTGGCAGGACACCTAGTTGAGGAAAGTTAGTGAAGACTAAGTCACTTCCCTAACAATTAGAGAGGTGAATGAAATCAAGTGTGTGCTATGCCTCATTTTCTCTTTAAAATAATTATAGTTAAAAAGCAGACAACATGTAGAAGTTGGATACACCTGAGTTGAGTTGCTACCATTGAACACCATTTCCCAATCATCCATTTACATACTAAAATTTCTATTCAGAATGCTTGATCCCAAGTAGGTTTCTACAAGTCTGGTGTTTATTTATAGATGAAGTTGGAAATCACAGACATGAACCTCCCAACCCTCCAACACTGTTTTCTATTCTTCATTCAAGGGTAAAAGATCTCATGTGGAAACCTTCTGTCAATCAGTGTGTTTCTACCCATAGATCCACTGCATCAACATGAGTTAAGCTAGGATATGTTCTATTCTAAATTATTTAGAACATTGAGTGGTTGTCAACCTGATGCCATTTGTATGTGAGGGACTTGCCATCTTGGTGCACTGTGACCAACTGTATCTCATTGTTTTACTGGATAATAAAAGATTGCGACAGTTCTTTAGGAGATGTTTTGGCTTTCGAAGAGTTTGTTTTCAGGGATCCAATTTCTGATCTGCTTTTTGGCTCATTGAAAGGATTCTTTGAGATTGATGTGGGATTGCAGATGTAAAGCTCTCCAATATCTCTTCGTTATTCTCCATTGTCCTTGAAATAGTAACAACCCTTTTTGTTCTTTCTTGATTACAAAAGGATGGACAATTATTCATGTATATTAGATTTGATCTTGTGGAGTAATTTGTGATGCCATGCCATTCCATTTTCCCCTGAAAAACTAGAATGTTATTACTTTTTCCTAGTGACCTTTGCAGCGAGGGTTTGAGAAATAAGAATCCTGTGGAAGGAATGAAGAGCCATCAAACCTGTTCTTTTGGGTCTTGTTACTCCCTGGCATTAGGTCTTTAGGCTAATATGCAAATACTCAAGTGGGGCACTCTAACAACCTCGAAATGGGATCGGCAACCGTCTGGATAAAAGAAATATGAAGGTTATACTCATGGGACTGGTAATAATGCTGCCTTGGTTGCTTTTTTCTTTATTTGAACTTAGCTTTCTACTCTCTCTTTGGTCAAAATGTGAAATGAGGAGTGTCAAATTCCTTTTTGACATAGTGAGCCCCCTGTATGAACTGTTAATTCCCTTGCAATCTGAGTTCATTAAGATGTTGCACTATGAATGTGTACATAATGACAAAAACATCATATTTCCCTCCTTTAAACTATCATTTCTATCATGACCGGAACCCATCCAAATGCAAGTATGGTCCACATCTGAATCAAGAAAGGATATGAGATATTCAAGAATGCAGAATGGTGAATCCCATGCAGAAGACGACTTATGAGCTTTACCTCTTCATGTGCTTATCCTCCACTTGTAACTCTGCATTCTACAACGGACAAGATTATCTTTCCTCTCCCACATTGTGGTTGGCTTTGGCCCTTAACGAGTTTGAACGCCGATTAAACATTTTTTCCTGAGCCATCAATCACCTACTGGCTTGATCTGAAGAAAACGTCCATTGCCAAAGTCCAAAGGGAATCAACCATCTGGGTCCCCCCGCAAATCATATTGGATGATCTCCAGCTGATTTCTGCCTCAGCTCAGCATTCTATTCTCCTATTGCTCCATAGAAATTACTCTTGCACCAATACCTTCCCTCCTCAAGCCAAACTGCCTCACGTAAGCTTGTCCAAGTCTTTATCTGTTGCCTCTGCATCATTCAGAGTGCTTAACTGGGATTAAGATGTTTTCAAAGATCATCCTGCCTCCTAATTAAACCCATCAGTATATATGTTACTCATGGGCCATTGATGACGTTGCATCTCCCCTTGGAGAGTCAAACTGTTCGACGAGACTCTGGTAGTCTACAAGCGCAGGAACAGGGGGGGTACCTTTTCTCCGAACTTGCAAAAGAAAACTCTCTGAATAACTGTGGTGGAATTTTGCAGGCCTATTTCATCCCACGAGGACTGCTGGTTGGGATATTGGAGGACATGACAACATCCTTGTCCCACTTGCCTTTGCAGACGTGCAGAGGTGAAAGACATAAGTAGTCAATTCCTCTTAATATATCATAGCCTAGCACCAGAGGAGGATCCTCTGATGACAAGATGCATGTGAAACCGGCTTGGAAGAGAAAGACTTTGTGTACTTCTCAAAGTGTAAAAATGTCATGTCATCTTGCACTTCTCTCTTCCCATTGGTAGGAATCAAGGTGCCACATAGATCTCTCTCCTCTTTTTCACCAATGGAAGGGGAGAAGTGCAAAATGACATGACATTTTTGCACTTTGAGAAATACACAGTCTTTCTCGGCTTGGAATTCTTAAAAGCTGCTTCTTTGACGGGGCATCCAGATGAAGGACTCCTATTTTGCTTCCCATTCCATTAATTGATCTTAAAATTTTGTATGCTGCAAACTGCCGCCTGTTGCGGAGCTGCTTGAGATTTTTGATGCGGAATGGATGAAGTTCTTGCATCATCTGCTTATGTTGTTGGATGAGATAAACTTAAGAAGTGGTAGAACAACTCGTCGGACTGGGTCACCACCCTCAAAGGTGTTGAGCACGTGGTGGTGAAGTGGTAAGCAAGATCTTGACATGTTTACACATGAGAGGATTATTTTTGATATATAGATTGCCCATCTTCTCGACTATTGACTTTTATTAAAAATTCTAGTTATTGACAGATAGATAAGGAGAGAGCAAATATTTATTGCACTCTTACAAGTGTGCACTTTTTGAGAATTCTCATTAGACGGACACAATGTATCACCAGTGCATTGACCAATGAGAGTCTCACAAGTGTAATAAATACACTTACGAAAGTGCAATTAGTATTTGTTTGGAAATTTTGCAATCCTATGTTGAGTAGCTTCAGTATTATTTTGCTTTCGAAGTCCTCTCCTATGAAGGAATTGTTTTTTTAAGAGCAATGTCTTACAATATGCATAATGTGGATTGTAAGAGTATCAATTTTATTGGTTTGAATTGAAAGAATTTTTTCTCAAATCAAATCAAATTGAAATAGACTTCCAAGTTCCAACCCGAATTAAGTCGAACCGATTCATTTTGAAATCAAATCAATTTTTGGTTTAGACCAAAATATATTCAAAATCATTGCTAACACATTAATCTCTCAATAGGCACATATTTGTTGTAATATTTATGAAGAGAAAATATGAAAAATAAAAAGACATGATAATAATTTTAACTAAGAAGATTAAATCACTTCTAATCTTATAATAATTTACTATTATATAAAGAAGAACAAGTGGACATTTATATATTTTTTATAAACATAATGGTAATTTGATTTACTAGGGTTGAATCGATTTACTCGTTTAAAAATCAAATTAAACTGAAATTGTAAGTTTCAAACCAAATCAAATTAAATCGTAATAACAAAATATCCAATCTAAATCAAATTGATTGGTTCGATTTAATTTTGGCAGGTTGAATCAAACTCTGAACACCTAGAGAAGACCCTTTTCAAGCCCAACCAGCCAATAGGATTGCTCTCTTGCCACCAATCTTAACAATAAGCATCTCCTTTTTAATGAGCCAGCTTCCAAACTTTACCAACAAAACATATGTTTGTCAATGAGTTCCCATTTCATGCTTCATTTGGATAGTTTACATGAGACTGTTTCTTTTGTTGCCTACATGCCCGATTAGAATAATTAAAAAGATCTTGCTTCTTTAGTTGGTTTTTTTTTTCCTTCCCCCCACTATCTGCTTACGAATAAATTTTCTCAAGTTGGGCCGGGCACATTAGACGCATCACTCACAAATTACTGTTGTGGATAATGCTAGTTTACTTTACCCACATAAGATAGTCCGTCCTCGTCAAAACTTGAGTTAGTTCCTCGGTGTGTTTTATGTATGAAATAAAATATTTTTAGGTTTTTTTGACAAACCGTTGTTACATGAAAAATAAAAAAATATATCATCGTTGCTAAAATATTATCGAATATGTCACTCATAAATAAAAAAATATTATAAATATTACCATCTGGATGAATGACGTGGTGTTTCTCCCAATCTGTTTAACCATGAATTTGACCAACTTATGAAAAGAAATTTTTTATTTGCCCTTGAGTTAAACAACCCTAACATCTAAATCTCATTCTCATTCTCAAAGTCTTCAAAATATATAATAAAGACATTTTGTCAAAAACTATTAACTAATCTAAATAAGTAAACTTTGGAGAAATATTCGCTTCCTTCAGATGGAAGTAACCATGATGACATACCTGCAACATTTTTTCTATTTGCAGATGACAATGTCTCATACAACATTATTTTTTGTGCCAAAAAAAAAAACAATATTTTTCTCTGATTATTTAAAACTTTTCAGTTTCAAGCCCCACAAACATAGTGAAAGAACAAAGTCGCCCAACTAAAAGTTTCAAAAAATGAAAACCCACTATGCATTGGTATGCTCTTGTTACTTCAAACGAGTTACCTACGTGCCAAAATCGTAAGAACATTCAGGTGCACAGGTAATAAGAGACGAGGGTTAATGCGGCTGGAGGATGTCACGGCAATGGATGCCCCTCGAAGTTCTGTTCTTTCCCGGACATCTGATGTAGAGGCTTCCGCAAGTAATTCCTCTTCTTTCCCATCCTCATACATAAGAACTAGAAACAATACCAACCCAAAAAGCCAAACCCAATCCGATCAATGTTTATAGCCTTCAAATGATTGAGCCCTAAGCCCACCAATTCTTAGACCGTAACACTTGCACAAATCATTTAGTGATTCAACAGCGAGTGAGAACACTCATCTTAGAAAGCAAGTTCGTTAACAAGGGGAAATGCGTCATTGTCAACAAAACCAAGGAACAGCATGTGTAATGGTAAACATAAAATCTCTACTCAAGAAACAACATCAAAATTTCAAGGTCTCCGGCAATTAGCAGTCCTAACTCATGAAGAAAAACAAGAGAAAAATGAACATCGATCGGCATATGGCACTCATGAATTTGAAAGACTACTATTCTCTTCTGAGTTTCACAAAAAAGTCTCTCCATCTCACTCAATTATAACGTTGATATCACCGGGCATAGAATCAGACGTCTGCAATTGTGACCTCCACCTCCACACCAGGTTCAATTGTGATGGATGTAATCTGCTTCACCACTTCGGAGGAGCTGACGAGATCAATCACACGTTTGTGAACACGGAGCTCAAAACGATCCCAAGTATTTGTTCCTGAACAAAGGCAAGAAAAGAGAAGTCACAAAATAGTTAAAGCTCACAGGTCATTTAGCGGCCCTTCAAAACATCCAGAAGTGTTGGGTGTGAAACTAAAGATCTTAAGGGGGTAAACTACAATAAGAATACAGGTTGAACAGGTTAAGCACCAGTAGTTATTTTATTGCAAATCTAATGCAACAAAGCAGATGGATCGAAATCTGCCAAGCGGGGGAAATACTAGGCAGAAAAGAGAGCATACAAGCTATTGCTCAGGATACTACTTATCTGTTGAATGAGAATGTTTTGGCAAATGTAATTTTCATCTGCATCACAGCATGTTTTAAGAAATTTGCTCAAAATTATGTGAAGGATACTACTTATCTGAATCATCATGGGCTGCTTTATTTCAGGGATGGAATATCCGCAGATAAGCTATCCCTGAATAAGCTATACATATCTATAGAGAAGCTATCCATACTGGTCTGATAGCAAGACTTTGGAAGCTGTCTCCCGTTTATCCCCCCTGATAAGTAAAATATTGATTTGAAAACAGAGATAGGCGATCCGGGACTAAATCCCAGATAAATCCAAATAAAAGGTGATAACTCTATCCCACCCTTTCTACCTCTCACTCCTTATAAAGTTTTCAACCCTTACAGCTAAAATCCATCAAAATAAAAAACAAGGATAAATAGGGATAACCTATATGGATAGCCTATCCCTGGATAAGCTATCTACTTATCATGGATGCCCGAGTCAGGTAAGCCATTCGCAGATAGACCCCTATCAGACTTTTGACATATTGTAAAACTGCGGATAGGGAGGATAGGGCCTTGTGATAGTGTGGAATCCCCTGACGCGGTGCTCATAAGAAATCCGAGCTCAAACCCTTGGATTATGCTTCAGCACTGATAGCGCCTTATCAGTGTCAACCCCTGTTACCATATTGGTGCGCTCAGTCTCCGATAGTGGCTATTAGCACTGATAAGTGGCTATTGTTGTCTCGGAAGACTCAATCAGCTAGACGAAAATCAATGAACTAGAAAAATGCATGAAAGAACCTCAGCCAGATTAAAAGATATTTTCTCCTGCACCTCTACTTTATCTGCTACACCATCATCTTCCTCCATTTATCTTCTCATACTCCCTTCCCTCATTCATCCAACTAAACACTCAGTCTTGGCAGCATCTCAATCTCAAAACACTGAGAGACAGATCCCATAGATGCCTTGGAAGATGACAAAATACGCAATATGTTGAAACTTTCAAGCATTTCCTAAGCAGAGACAAAGCCTTGGAAATTTTCAGAAAACACAGATTTAAAAGTTATTTCTGAAACCATTCAATGTTCCATATGACAATATTGTCAACAAGTTAGCACGGCAAAGGTGGAACACCACAAAGTCTGAAGATTCACTCCTAATCATAAAAAATCAGTCGAATGACATATAAGCAAGCATGCCCAACCACACCCCACAGAACTGGGAAAGGAATCTGCTGTTGTCAGACATCTGCCATAACCAACATTCCTCATTTGGCCAACTTTAAGACATATAGACCAATTTTCAAACATCTGTGGCTTTCAAATAGAGAATTGATTGGCATGTGGTGTGCGTCATCTCAAAGTTTATGAAAAACATGAAATCTTATATCTAGCATATTTTCCAGATTGGTAGTTTCATTAGGCCCAAAGATAAAGAGGATACTAGAACCACAAACAGTACAAAAGGGACATACAAAATTCTTGTTGAGATTTCTCAATTACAAGTTGAAATTAAAATAATATTTTTACTTCATTGAAATTAGAATTAACACTTATAATTTAGCATATTTATGAAAGTCGTTACTTAAGGTTAGGTTAAATGAACAAGATAACTTTTGATGTGTATTTTCAATCTTTAACATGGATGATGTGCAAAACTTGTTTGCTTGCAACATCAACATCCAAACCTGTCCCCTATAAATTAACTCAAAACACATGTGGAATGCCCTCTCTATTGAATGCCAAATTTGCTGTTGTCCGCCCAGCAGAATTGTCATATTAGATCTTCAGCGAAAAAATGTCATCATATTCCTCAAAATAAAACAACAAAGAACCTTACCTTTCGATTGCAAATCAATCTATAAAGAAGCACTCTTCCTCTCTTCCACTTTCTTCTATGTTTGAGAATTCCTAATTAACAAAAAGTTCTTCTTTTCATGAAGTTGAAAATCAATAATCTCAATAACATATCCAACGCAATAGCATATCGTTGAAATTATTATAATCTCAATCTCATCATGTAAGATCATCACTGTTCAAAAACTCTGTAAAAGTTGGTTCCCTACGAAAAACCATTATGACGATAGTGTTCTTCACAAGTGATTCATCAAGCATGACTCCGTCACATCTCGACTACCTTTTTGCACACAGGACATGGACCATAATTTTCAGCCCGCCTTCTATACTATCCAACTCCCAAGTTTCAACAATGTTGCTCCCGCCACATATCAACCTTCGAGCATCAGAAGGCAGCGTTAAGTCAATGAAGAAAAATTAGTGATAATACGTTAACTCATACAAGCCAGTTTTTTGGAGTCCAAATGTCTTAATAGCATGTAGATATCCCACGTAAAGCAACACGGGATTAGCAGCGCAAACCGCTCGTCAAATATCCAGAACCATTTCCAGTGACCAAAAGTAGGCGTATGCCGCTTTAAGTGGCAGGCACATAGTATTCTTTAGTAAAAGATGAAAGCAAAGTTCGCTCTGTGCTCAACACGTTGGCTGCATTACTAGCATCCATTTAGGAGAGAGACAAACTTCTGATCTTCTTCAGTATAATTCACTTCACTAAAAGAACAAAACTTGCAATTCCTTTCTTCTCCAACTACATCCACTCGGTTCAACTCTAGATTCATGAAGTATGCATATTTTGCAGGCTCCCCAGTATTAAGGACGATTGAGAGGGGAGAGAAGACAAAGATACCGAACTAGCGAACCTAAAACAGAAGGCATAACCACGCGTTCACACAAGCCTAACGGGAAATGGACAGCGGAACGCCCAATGGAAGCCATAAACCATGCACAAAACAACACAGATATCATATGATAGACAGAGACAGCTGTGAGAAAATGCTAACCTTCACCACATGGGGACTTCCTGGTGGTAATGTGGAGGACCTTGGTGGGCATCCTCACGGGCCCCTTCACCCTCAGCTTCTTGTCCTTGGCGCCTCTGACGAGATCGGCGCACACTACACGCGAATCCATCCATACCACGGAGATATTAAGCACCCAAGAACAGAAAGACCAGAATGGAAAGGTGTAGCTCGCTCACCAAGAGAGGGAAGGGGTTGCGGGGGCCCGCGGATCCCTACCTTTCTCGAGGTTCTTGACGCTCTTGGAGGAGAGGGTAATGCGGATGCGGTGGGTCTGATCCTGGGGCTGCTCTTCCAGCCCCTGCTTCATGGGCTTCACCGCCGCGTACGCCATTCTCCGATCTCCGCCGGCGCCGGTGAGGTCGGTCAGAAGAGGCGGGAGTGGATGGCGAGAAGGGTGACCGTATTAGGGTTTTGGGGATTTTATACGCGTATACACCTCATCAGTCCATGAACTGTGGATTTCCAATACTGCCCTGCCGTACCTTCCTACCAGGGTAGATACTCTTAGGACACGTACCCCAGGAGTGGTTTGCATTTTTAATTATATATATACGATGAATATTGGATTTACTCGTGCTTTAAGAGGTAATAATTCTTTTTTTTCTTATTATTGCTAGGATAAATATAGGGAGATGTATTTTTGTGAAAAAAATAGATGATAAGATAAGAATTCATACTTATATTCTTCCAAAATAGATTTAGCCTGAATAAACTATTTTTTGGTTAAAAAGTGGAAATTGTTAAGAATATGGGATTGGACTTTTCAAACAATGTCTTTGACAAATTAAATAAAGTCACAAAAATGTATGAAAAAAGTTGACATTCTATATCATCGCTCTTCTCTACTCTAATAGTTCCTATCAACTAATGCATTAACTCATCTAAACACGTTAACTTGTTAATGTTAGCATGTTAATTGGTTAATTGATTATAAATGGGTAGTGGACAATAACACATTTATTTTAACAAAAGAGTGGGAACTAAATAAGAGGGTCTCATTTCGACCTAATTAATTTTCTCAATAAAAAGTTATAATTTTTGCCTAATTAGAGAATTAGATAACTACATACATATATTTTCATATATACTTTTAAATATTGACCTCATCACATATATTCCATACTCCATAAAAAAACATGGGTCATATCTAAAGAATATTCTGTGAAAATAAGGACAATATTGTTAAATGAGTTTGAAAAGAGGATAATGTAGCATCCCACTTAAAACTTAATTTTGTATAACTAGACTGCATAACTAATTTATGGGTGTTTACATAAGAATAATTATTGTAACGCTAGTTAACTAAATTATTTGTTTATATATAAATGGATAGAAACCTAACAAGGATTACAATTGTTTATTTCAATATTAAAATTTTGTCGAATCCATTCTAAAGTTTGTAAATTTATAGTTTCCGCATGGTATATTATATTATATATTGTGGATTTGTTTTTTTTAATGTCTGGAGACCTTCTTCAAGCCTATAGAATTGCTAATATTATAAAACATATTTTATGAAACACTATTAAGTATGTCTAAAATTACATATTCTTGAAATGACTTGTACAATACCAAGCTAGTGTTCGATGTTATTCTATGTTCAAGGATAATGGCCATTTGTGTAATTTAGGAGTCAGACTTTGATCTGTTGATTACAGTAGAGTATCTACATCCACTCTTGTGCAATCAAATAAGGCTCCATGGGTGTTATTCATCCAAACACCTAGGTGTTTGATTTGGGCCCTTATATTGTGGCTTAGATGCATGTATGTAATATTTAAATTTAAATTACATTTTATATGTTTCATAATGCCAAGTGACATGGGTGTGAGGATTTGCGCATAAACATAATAAGATCTGATTTGGAATATGTTTCGATTTGTTAAGATTAGATTTGATATATTATGATTACCTATTTATGATTTTTGGAAGACATTTGTTAAATGTTGGGAATCAAAATGTTGATAAACATGGATATGTCAACTATTATTTGCATCTATCTTATTAATATTTCTTTACATTATGTTATATGTTTAGAGTATGCAGAAATTAATGTTAAGTTTGTAATAACACTTGATTTGACAGTTATTATATGACAAATAAATGATTAGTTTCGAAAATACCCACTAGATCTTGACACTCAAAACATATAATTAGTCATTTTCAGGAGCTTCTAAAAGAGCTCCAATATAAAGATCTTTATTGATGCGTAATCTACTTGTATATCGTATCGAGTTACTAACATTGAACCTCTTATTGTTTGAGCAAAAATAATGTTATCTCAAATTTTAGATATTG
This sequence comes from Colocasia esculenta, assembly GCA_014218235.1. Classification (NCBI taxonomy): domain Eukaryota; kingdom Viridiplantae; phylum Streptophyta; class Magnoliopsida; order Alismatales; family Araceae; genus Colocasia; species Colocasia esculenta. Next base: position 78,765,980 of record CM024759.1, on the reverse strand, counting down.
TTACGCGTTTATTTTCCTCTCTTCTGACGAGCAGGAGAACAGCATAGGTTTTATTCCGTGTGTATGAATTTTAACTATGTAACTTTTGGGATTTGAGATGTATGTCGTTATAAACATTGTAAATTATGTGTTTTTAATTTTTATGTTAGTGGAAAATTGTATTATCGGAATTATGTGTTTTGTGATATTTTTTAGGATAAATTAATTAAGAGTCCCTGATAGATATTTGACTTATTTTTTAGTTCCTGACAGAGTTGTAACTCATTACAGTAAATGTTATTTTCTATTACAGTATATATTAAATCATGTTACAGTAAAGACCTCATTATTACAGTCAGAGACTTCTAATTAATTTTTTCTATTTTCTATTATCTCATGATCTTTAAAATTTAATGATTAGACATCCAAACCCGAGATGGAGAAGGAAGCGCCGCAGAAAATAGTCTGACAAAAAAATACTCAGATTGGGGTGGGAAAAGGGTCGCCAACCGTGAATGAGAGGGAGAAAGAAAGAGGATAGATTAGCCATCTTCACCTTTTAATCCAACCATTGCTTTTATTAGATAAGTGTGGGGCAGGGATTTAAACTTACCTCCTAAACTACTATAATTTAGATTCAAACTAGCAGAATTTACCGGTATGGTATTCGTGATGCAATGCATTCATATATGGAGTGGATTTGAAGAGACGAAGATTTCAAAGGTATATGAGATATTTCCATGTATTTCTAATTTTCTATGCGTCTATCTCCTTAAAGAATTATTTAGAAAAGTTTTCCTACACACGGAAAAATGTATTCAGAAAACAAACAACCATCCATTTCTCTCTGCTAGATTTGACATTTTACATACTTTTTTTTTTTTTGAAAAGTGACATTTTACATACTTATCTTGGTTGATTGGGCACACAATCTGACATGTTAGGAATACAATCTGACGTCTTAGGAACAAAGTGATTTGAGATGAACTCTCAGATTTGGGGATTGATGGAGTATGGCTTGCACACACACTCCTATCTTAGACTAACAAATACAAGGACCGATGTACTGAGGAGTTAGTGGTATGGAATCCATATCCGCTGCGGACCAATTGGGATATTCATATCCATATGCAAACAAATAGATATGACATCAGAACGTCTCCATCTATCAAGAAAATAGAAGAAATCAGAAACCCACAAAGTCTCACAGGGCTTCCAATGGAGGGCTCCAAGGGAAAAGAAAGAACTGGGCACACAACAAGAGAGCAGCAGCCGCCTCCATTGTTTCATTCTCTGCATAGTGTTGTCATCATCTCCACTCTGCATCAGATAACTCACGGGTCAATCCTCGACCAAATGAACAGCTTCTTGGTATCCATGATGAAAGCTATTACACATTCCGCTTTGAAGATCCTACTGTTTGCCGATGTAGCCCAAACAGCATGCAATATCCTAGCCAACGGCTCTTGCCAATCCAGATTGGACATCTCTGCATCTACCCTCGAACTAAATCTAGCATCTTTAGAGGTTCCCAGCAACTGAGGCTGTAGACATAGCTAGACATTCCACAAAATCCTTACGACTACTCATCTAAAGAAAAGATGTTCACTGGACTCTTCAAAAGTAGTAGCTCAGTGGGTACATTCAGGTAGCCTTCCAAGATGAATTTCCAAGAAAATATAGTCTCTTGGCATTGCTTGTCCGTCTGGAACTTGAGCTTTCAGATCAGCTTATTCCAAGTCAGTTTACAGAAACCCTCCAACAATATTGTTAGACAAGATTAATCCCAGAAAACACCATTCTTTTCCCATTAGCTTGTTCCCTCCGACAATGTTTTCATACAAAATTCAACCGGGAAAACACTGTTCTTTCCATGATCCCCATTGTCCAGAGTATTCTGCAGGCAACCAAGTCGCCGACAAAGGTAAGCAAATTCTCTAGACTGCTCTTCAGATAAACATTTTCAGAACTCAGGAGCCAAATCTCCTTACCTTTATCGTGGGATAGCTCAAGGCTGCAAACAGCTTGAGAAAGATGGAAGAGAGAGGCAACTCCAATGCCACATATCCTGCCAGAATCTGATACATTTTCCATTCTCCACCAAGAATGTGAATGACCCCATAACATCTGAAATCTAACATATTCTTCCAGTTTGGACATTGCCAAAGAAGTTCATTGGTTCTCTCCTCTGCTTATTGCAAACCCTGTAACGTTTAGCCCCTATTACAGTATTACCTCCTGCCAAAGGGCTCCATAGTCTTCCTGAACTCTCATAGTCATATCACCAGAAGAGCAGTGTTAAATTGAGCAATGCTGATTAGGTCTGTTCCTCCTTCCAGTTTCCCAGATTCGGTCCCTTTCCAGAAGAATTTTTAATAGCTTCAACTTCCTTTACAACTGACATTGCAACATTTAACACAGACAGGATAAGTGACAAATGAAGAAAGAACAGTGCGGTAAAATCCATCCACCACAGCATAAGATAGCAGTCTAGCCTTTCCCCCCTTCAAGTTTTTATCAAATTGCTGAATTAGAACTGTCAAATCTTGTACATATGAGCTCTATTTGACAGCCGTTCACCAAAACAGTTGATAGCAAAAGCAAAGAGTGTAAAACTCAATAACAGTCCTGCTTGTTCCACATATTTCTTCCACAACTACTCCAACCCGTTCAGAACTCTGAGTGTTCTTCAATTTATGTCTCCCATAGAGAATAAAATTGTGTTATCAGCAAACTGAAGATGAGCAAGCCATTAGGCCTTGTCTACCCACTTGTATTCCTTTAATCAAAGCACGATTTGCAGCTCTCTCCCACATCTAACTGACCACCTGACTTACCAGAATTAATAGAAAAGCGGCCAGCAGATATCCTTGCCCGAGATGCTGAGAGCTATTAAAAGGCACAGAGTTACACCCTAGCCTAGGTAACCTGACTTTCCTATCAATTTCAGCATCAGCAAACAGCTTAAGAAAAGACATTCTTAGCTTTCCTGTCTGGACTTGGTTGTGCGTTCAGCTCCAATTTTTAAAGAACTAGAAATATATGTTGAAAGTGGTAAAATCATTCATAGGCATCTTCAAACTAAAAGGGATCGGAACCCCAAAAATCTTAATGCAAGGATGAGGATGACTAGTCTTCAACAGGACACCACAGCAACCTTCATCACATGGCACACCATCTAGAAGCACTGCACAGTGATTTGCATATGCTGCTCTGGCTACAAACTCTGCTCAGGCATTTTTTTCCCACATGCTAAACCATTTAGCTGTTTCGTGAACAGCAAATACCACAGAATGAAATGACACCCTTTCATGAAGTCGCAACTTCCCATCTCGGACATTTCATCGACCAAAGCAAGTTGACAATGTTCGTGGCTCAACTCATCGCCTCGAATGTGTTGCTGCAGAGAGCATGGAATCAGAACAGCCATGGCGATCATCGGGAAAAAAACGGACCAGAGATCACAAAATGGGAAACCTCCTGGACAACCAGTCATATATTTATGACAGAAACAGACATTCACAAGCTTATTTATGTTCCACTTACCTCGGATTTCTAAATGAAACGTGTGAATCAGCAGAACTACATCTTCCCCATCAAAGAAAGAAATTTCTTCGCAAAAAAACCAAGGCTGTGCAACACATCCGAAAGACAAAACTTCAACTTTCATCTCTGGTTTCCACCTTTTGTATGAAGCCCTAGATTCCTTCTAGCCGAATCGCTGGACTCCGCAGATTCCAAGTGCCACCAGTTCCCAGTAATCGTCTTGCCCGCTAAACCCATGGCACCATCATCGCTGCTCCCCGCGGATTCACCACCGTCACTCCCCGTTTCAAGACCGTAGCCCTCCTCGTCGTCAGCCCATTCCGACCGGTCCTCCCCCGGACTGTACGTCCACTCCAGCCTCTTCAGGAGCTCCCGATCCTTCCACCGCCCCATCACCGACGCCGCCTCCTTCGCCGCTTTCCCTGACGCCACCTCCTGCCAGGAGAACCCCGCGTCCGCAATCCGCTTGAGCGCCCCCTCCCTCTTCTCGTCTCCCACGACCACCGTCTTCAGGCACCTCATCTTCGCCTCCCTCAGGACCCCAGCGAAGCCCAAGTCGTCAGAGACCAGCACCAAGCATCCCAGCAATCCCCGGTCCATCGCCTCCACCATGTGCTCCCTCAGAGCCCGATCGGCGGCCTCCGGCCGGTCCGGCACCTCGCGCACCACCACCCCGGCGCGCCGCAGCTCCTCGGCCAGGCCGTACCCCACCCTGGGGACGAGCACCTCCCGCGCGGCGCGCCGGTACTTGTCCATCTTCGCCGACAGCTCCGCCGCCAGCCTGACCCGTCGGCCACCCCTGGCCGACCCAAGCCGGGCAACCCGCTTGGCTTGCTCCCGCTCGTGGAGCTGCCTGAAGTGGTTGACGAGCCTGGAACGCTGGAAGAAGCGGCGGCCGCAGACACGGCAGAGGTGGGGCTCGGCGGGGGCGATCGAGCCCGCGTCCTCGAGGCGGTCCAGTGTGCGGCGGTCCCGGCGCTGGGCGCGGACGGGGGCGGGGACGTGGCGGAAGGCGTGGCGATTGGCGTAGGCGACGGCGAGCTCCACGGGGCCGAAGCGGGACGCGGCGAGCTTGAGGCGGACGGCGGCGTCGTAGGGAGGCACGGAGTTGGGGGGCTTGTTGTCGAGGTCCCAGAAGACGGCGACCGGGGGCAGCCCCCGCCTGGGCTTGGGCTCGGGCTCGGACGACCAGGTTGCCGTGGTGGTGGCGGCGGTGGAGTGGCCGAGGGAGAGGAAACGGCGAAGAGAGGTGATCGATGGGGAGAAGGCAGAGGAGATGACGGTGGTGCTGGCGCCAGTCCTCAGCAATCTGAGCATGGCAGCTGTCTGAGATGTCGCGCGAGCGAACCCTCCCTCGGTCCTCCCACCTTCTTTAGTTCTTAGCTTTCGCCACCGCAATGTCGGACATTTTTTATTCTATTTAATATATATATATTATGGTTCCAGGGCCGTGCCATCAATTTTTCCATCTCCGATAAGATATAAATAGTAGGGTTTTTTATTTAAATAATTATATTTTATTATTTAATTAATTAAATAATCATATTATAAAATTAATTCTCAAAATAATCACCAAATTACAACGTTGGTAACTTGATGACCAGAAGACCGGATGCTAACATGGAGTCGGCATAGGCAATACCGACTTCGATGTCGGCATTGCAAATGGCGACTTTGGAGTCGGCATTCATATTGTCGACTCCAAAGTCGGCGTTGCCATTGCCGACACACAAGTCGGCAATGGCGACGCCGACTCCATTATGTTAAAAAAAAAAAACTCATGATGGAGGAGCGGTCGACCGCTTTTGACAGGCCATGGGAAAACGCAGCAGTATGAGCGGTTGACCGCCCGGGCGGAAGAGCGGTCGACCTCTTTTCACAGAAATGTGCAAACAAACGCAGGCAGGTAAGTTGGTGTTTTGTGTTTTTTTAAATAAAGGGTTAGGCCTAAATTTTGTAGATGTCTACATAAAGGAAGAGGCAATAAATTTTGTGTTTGTATAACATAACTAAAAATTTTGTGTTTGTATAAAGTAACAAAAATAACAATTATGTGTGGTTGGAGTAAGAAACTAGGAACATAAGAAACGCTAGATTAATAGCCAAAATATTTCAATGACATCCAATGATACTGCTTCGGCCAACCAAAATGTTTGTAGATGTATAAGTCACATATACATCATGTCTAAATCACAAAATACATCAAAATAGTATATGTACACGAAAAATATAACTAAAAAATATCAAGTACAGAATATATCTCAAAAAAAATGTGGAAACCATCTCTTCTTTCCCTTTCTAGATGCTCGACCTTGACCACGACCACGACCACGATTGTGACACTGCTCATGTATCTCATCCTGTGCATCAACCTCTGTCTCCGACTGTGACTGTGTCTCATGCACTAAGATAGCATCACATGACTCTGACTGTGCTGTTTTAGAATCCATATCCTCTGATATACTGCCTAATGTCTCCTCAAGTAGATCAGACTGACTCTGCTGTGGTAGTGTGCTAGTCGAATCTCTGTGGCGTCGCTGGCGACGATATGTACCTACTGTAGACTGTGGTGGTTGTGTATCTGGAATGCCCTCATCTGTCAATATCTGTGAAGCTCCTACGTCATACAGACCATGCTGTGAAAATGTCATAACATTTGGAGAAAAGTGAGGTGGTCCTACATCATCTGGCTGCTGTGGCGTGCCTGCACATGGCTCTGAAGGTCATGCATCTGATGTAGATGAATCTGTCCATTGAACCTGAGATAGCACACTATCAATGTACATCTGCATGGCTATATATCTAGACTGTGTACTATCTGATAGCATATCATCCTGAAGGCCATCAGTAACCATCATATGTAAATGTTTCATACCTTCTACCAGACTCCTCTCTATGTGATCACGCGGCTCATAACGCATATCATAAGTGAAACCTGGCCGACCAATGTACCGCCTGGTTATAGACCAATACCAAGAGATATACTCCACTCTACCAATACCAACAATGTCCTCATCTGGTGGTATAATGTAATCTCTCCGACGATGTTACATCTGTACAAAATGTGCAAAATATCTAGCCTAATCAATATGCCCACGTCCCTTCCGGGTGACACGATCTAATGCATCAACAGGACTAGGAATAGGTTGTACTCTACCAAACTGTCTAAGTACTCTATTTGGAACATGCATCTCAACAATAGAAAAACAAAGAAGAGGAACCCGAGACAACCAAAGATCATATGCATGCCTCGAAACAGCCGGTAATATCTACAATATATCATAAGTGTATGGCTCCCACCTAACTTGTGTTGAAAATGCATGATGTAAGTGTAAGTGTAAGTGTAAGTACTATATCCTCTGTGTACAATACAATAGGTTTCATTATGTTTACTTGATAGTCCTCTTGATGATCAAGCTATGATCTATATAATCTCAAAACATGTCAAGGGTTATTTATCTTTGCTCTCAGAACATTCCACCTACAATTTATTTGTGAGTTAGTAAAATTTCTATAATTAAATAGTCATACAACATTCTGAATTTACATGTGACCCAAAGGCATGTCCCCAAAGGATGCATCGCAATATCAGGACATCCCACATGTAGTCGCTCCCAAGACCACAACTACAAAATAAATCAAATATTTAGAAGAGGAAATAAATTGTTAGTGTAACGTCGCGCATTTTTCGGATCTCCGTGGATCCAGGTTTAGTGGGTTTGGTGGCCAATGTGTGGCCCATTAGCTTGTGTCTCAGGTGTTCGCGCGAGTTGTGAGGCTTGGTGGGCCGGCCGTTGGGCCCAAAGTGCTCACAGGTCTTGTGAATGTGAACGCGACGGAGGCTTGCATCGCGATCTGAACGCGACGGCCCTTGGGGTCGCATTCCTGTTACCGATGTTTGGTGGGCGTCGTCTGCATGGCTGCCGCGTGTCGCTCGCCGGGCAGTCAGCTGACGTCAGCCTTGGGAAGGCGACGGTCACTTAGGTCGCGATCAGCCGCCCGGAGATGCATGTCGCGATCCCAAGGGTTGTGCGTTTTTAAGAAACCCCAGCCGAACAGAGCAGGGGAAGCTCTGCTCGGCTAGGGGGAGCTGCTGCGGGGTTCCTTCGGGCGGCTCGAGGTTCTGGAGATGCGTGGGGCGTGTTCTCGCTGCGAGGACGTCGCGTGGAGCGGGGGAAACGCCGAGGGATCTTCGATTTTCGCGTTTTTCACGAAGGTAGGGTGTTCTACCTTGATTTATGCTGTGGATTGCTTGTTAGTTCGTTTATTATTTTTGAAATAGTAGATACCATGCTAGGGTATCCATTAAAGCATGAAAAACGTGAATTAAACGTGGTTTGAATAGTCGAGAAGGGTGATCCGTGGAGTCCCTCCCGGTTTAGGGTTTTCGCCTGCGAAGGCGACGGCCCAGGGTGTCGCGACCTTGTCACGACAGCCCGATCCGTCGCATTAGGGTTTCTGTTGCGACGTATAGGTGGGTCGCAATCTGATGGCGTCCCAGGTTCTTATCGCGACCTAGTTATGACAAGTGAACCCATTGTGTTAGAGTTTCCTATCGCGGCATGTCGGGGTGTCGCGACCTGGTTGCGACAGTATCCCATGTCGCGACCTCAGCAGTGAGGTCTGGTTATGTATGTTTTTAATGATTTGATTATTCGATTATTGATATTTGAAGTGTATGGCTTTAGTAAGTGGTGCATTGGCACCTATAGCGCTCTTTGAGCGTGTCACCGTGTTATTAACATGTGGTTTACTTGGTTGTGGTGGCAGTACGTGGCGTAGCATGGGAGTGTGCATGGTGCACACTCGATTGTGGTGTGACTTTTGTAGTGCGTCGTGGTAGTTGGGCAGTGAGGTTCCAGTGTGAACCTAGCCTCGGCATCGTTAATAAGTTATTAAGGTGATTTAGATAGTGAAGTGTGTAACTAGTTTATGATGGTTGGGTGTTGAGTTTATTGAGGCTATGGAGGTCATGAAATGACCAATGATAGGCCATGTATGAATGGTTAAGGTGATTTATGCGTGAGTATCTGTGTAGGTTAGCTTATGGGTCACAGAGTGACCAGATTTAGCTATTCCTCATATTTACACCGTGGTTTGCAATAGAAATTATACATTAAATATCGTGGTTTGTGTGCTAGCCAAGTGTGGTGGTCCGGCGCCTATTCCGGAATGCCTCTCTAGTCGGGTACCCCTGGTTCTTTGTGAGCCAGGCACGTGCGTTTGTTGTGCTTGGGGTTGGTCCCGGTACAGTGTGGTACCGTTGAGGTCTGTGTTGTCTTCCTGGACACCCTCACTCCTGTGTTTGAGTTGTACGTTCGGCTGAGGGAAAGACGACAGTAGGGCAGCGACTTGTGTTTGTGGGTGTGCAGTCGCTTGTAGCGCGCTCGTAGCTGGGGGTACGGACACCAGTAGTAGACACTGGTCCCCAGCTAATCCTATTTTCCAGTGCCTCACTTTAGGGTGCTCCGGCCATAGACCCTAGAGGTGCCAGGCATGGGCCTGCAGCTGTGTGTCTGCAGGTGTGGTGTTGGTTGGTCTCTACAGTTGTTTGACTTGTTCTCGTGGAGCGGCAGTTAGACCTTTCGTCCGTGACTGCGAGACTGAGAGATTGTTCTTGTGTTGTGTTGTCTGGGTTGGATACTGGTCTGATCATCCAGTAGTTCGTTCCCGTGTGGTGGCGTCGTTCCTTTCCGACTCGTGCTTTGTCACTGGTTGTGGTTTACCCGATGTGCCTTGGTGTTGGTACATTTGTAGTTGTGGTTGGTGAGAGGAGACTCACTAGTTGTGATTTGACTCGTGTGGTGTGACCTTCCACTTGTTGTGTTTTACCCTTCTTGGGTATGGTTCCAATTATGGTTTTAGTGTGTGATGGACTAGTTAGCTGTAGCCAGTCCTACTACCTTATGTGTGGCTTTCGGCGTATTTGTGGTTTGGGGTATAATGGACTAGCTCTTGGTTTGTAGTCCAATTACCCTTGTGCTAGAGGTTGCCCGTGAAGCTACTAGCTTAGACGGTGGTGCGCCTGTGTAGCTTATGGATTAGGCAACCAGCTGTTGTTGTAGTTCGCCTGTGAAGCTTGTGACCTAGGCAGAGGTATGCCTATATGGTCTGTAGCTTAGGCGACTAGTTGTTGTTGTAGTGCCTGTGAGGCTATGGCTTAGGCGCTGCTGTAATTGAGCAGACTAGCAGTGTTATACTAGTCCTGTAGTCCCACATTCCTTCCGAGGACTTTATGTTTATTGTCATGATTATGTTTAATTGTTAATTATTGTAATGTTGTGAGCATGCCATGGTTTGACTATCGGTGTTGCCAGTGAGACCCTTTAGGGTTGAAGTGTCCGTAGTTTCTAGTGTTGTTTCGGGTAGCCCCTACTAAGCCTGTGACTTGTTGAGGCTCACTCCCCTACAGTTCTTTTCAGGGCTTACCGTTGGTTTGGCTTGTGGAGGCGTTGTGTCAGACTTGTACCACCAACAGTAGTGTAGTAGTTAGTGTTGTGTGAGCTTGTGCTCCCTCGGGGTATGCCCCAGGTAGTTGTACTTTTTAATTGGACATGTAATTATATGTAATGGGACAGTTGTACAAATATGTGAACAGATATAAGCACATGTACTTTCTTGTGACTTGTATTGTTGTGGTTTGTCTTTTATATTCTTACTGGATACTTGTGTGAGATATCATTTGCGAGACTTCGGTCCGTTCGCAGGAGGCGGATCTGGATATGGAGCCTTATTGGGCATAAATACCTCAGTCTATCACAGTTAGAGGTAAAATAAATATACATTAAATGACAAATTACCTGAAGAAGAGTCAATGAACCACAAATGGTCTTGGCATCCGACTTGCATGCAATAGACAACTGACGATAGAGATAAGCAAGTGTCACACCATCCCACGAGTATCTACTAGCTTGATCAAAGTCATCTGGCAATATCAAATAATGGTTCATCATCTCCCTCGTCCATATTCTCATTGTCATCTATATCATCTTGTGAATCTATTTCATCCTCCTCAATCACATGTTCTTCTGTTACATGGTGCCTACATACCAATCAAATATGGCAAAAGATTTATAGTATGTTATGTGAATGTATCAAAATATTTTATGAGGATGATGAAATCACATACCCTGATGAGCTTGCACTATGAAAAGTATGTGAAGGATCAGTGATTGGCATGAAAGGATACTGTGAGGAGCCACCTCCATAGTCAATAGACCTCCAAATAAAATTTGTAAATTTTATCAAAATTTAATCACACTAATATATATTTCGTACAATTATGGGAGACAACTTACCATGTGTTATAATCTGTAGGTAAAGTGTGGTCATATGATTCGTACCGTACATCTCTCTCATCAGCATCATCATTCAACATACGTGTGAAAAGTCCACTAATTGGTTGTTGATACTCATAGTGTTGAGTATGCAAGTTGTCATCAATATGACCATGTATTTGCACTTCATTGTTGCTTTTAATAGATATATTATCTACATCTTCTTTCTCCAAATATAATTGTACAGTAGATACATGAGAAAGATACAAATCGAACATACTTTCAACTGTTTCATCATCTTCAACTCTCACATCAATATATTCACCTATAGAAGTAGGCCACTTGCATGTTATACCAATCTTAATATGTCTTTCGTCATATTTCGTCAAGATATGTAATTTCCTCATCAACTCAGTAAAAGTTGTCTTTCTTTATACGCAAAATACGTACAATGTCTCCTTCATATTGAGGTTTATGATCCTCAATACGTAACACACCATCATAATAACACATTAAAGAAATATTTGAACTAGTCATATATGTCATTTATAAGATAAATAAATCACATTTATCAAACAAGAATATTTAAACAAATCACATTTGTCAAACAAGAATATTTAAACAAATTACATTTGTTAAACAAGAATAATTAAATAAATTACATTTGTCAAGCAAGAATAATTAAACATCAAATTTATATATATCTAACATTCATAAAAAATTAACATCAAATAATATAATAAAAATATTAAATAATTAATTAAACATATCTGGTTCCTGGTGGGTTGGTGATGGGGGGGGGGGGGGGGGGGGGGGGGGGGGGGGAGGAGGCGCAAGCGGCGTCCGGGTTCGGGGGAGGTGAGGGAGAAGGGGCGTTCGGGTGGGGGGGATGTAAGGGAGGAGGTGGCGGCGTCCGGCGCGGCGAGCTGGCGCGGCGAGCAAGGCGACGGCGCGAGCTAGTTCCACTGTAGTAGGGTGAGGAAGAGGGGGGTTTCGGCCCTTAGGATTTTAAGGGAGGCTGTCGGCATTGGGAATGCTGACTTCAGAGTCGGCATTCTCAACGCCGACTCTCGAGTCGGCATTCTGAATGTTGACTCCGAAGTCGGTATTCTCAACACTGACCATTTTTTCCCCTCTCCCAGTCACCGGGTTGCCGATGTGGCAACTTGGTGACTATTTTGAGAATTAAATTTAAAATCTGATTATTTAAATAATTAAATAATTAAATATAATTATTTAAATAAAAATCTTAAATAGTACTTTTTATTTTTTAGATAAAATTTTATAATTTCAAAATATATCAATGCGACGAATTTGATACCGTCCAATTGGACTATATGTCCAACCCCGATATATATATATGCATAACATATCAAATTCTCATAAATTTCTAAAGTTTTGACCCTATCACTTATGACCCTATTTAACCCTATCTCAAAGCATATTTCCCATGCTATTTGTGTTACATTAGAACCATTCAACCATAGTTAGGTTAACAAAGTGAAACAACAAATCTACCTTTCACTTTAAAAAAGTTTACTAGTTGATTTCTCTCTCTTCGGTGTCAAGTAAAGATATTTTTGACCTTTAGTTTTATTGATGATTTCATCTATATCTTAATGAAATATTCTTTAATTTTGCCAATCAATCAATTGCAAGGATAAAATTGATGAATTCTTTTCAAGGATGAGATACAGATAATCCGATCAAATTTTTAGACATATCTATGAGAATATAGTAGTCTCTGGGTGCACGTATTTTCTCTACCTTTTTTTTACTGATTTTAAAAATGATTATGGTAAAATAAAATGAAATTATTTTGTGAATTTATTATATAATTGGAAGTTATTTTACCCCTTATTTTTTATTTTTAGTGAATATGATCTATAGACTCGATACTATACCGATACGTACCAAAATTTTCAAACAAGTCTTTAAAAAAAATAAAATAAAAATATTATTATTCATATGTACCGTGCCCAGAATCGATGCACTCCTAGAATGATATGGCACATCCAACCCTGCCATAAACTAAAAATTTTGAGTTTTTTTTACTTATTACACCATGGCTTGGCAGTCAGAAGAAAAGTTATAAACAAATTACTACACCATGCGATCGAATGTGCCAGGTCATACTAAAAAATTTAAAGACTACGTCCCTCAATATCTCTTAATTGACAAATATCATTCGTAATTTTTATAGTCGATCGAACAAATAACTAAAAAAAGAGTGTACAGTGAAATCGTCACACAAATTTATGCTATTTGATAGTGAAACAAACTCTATAAATAAAGGAATATTTATTAGGAGTATCTTCTCTTAAGCTAATACCTAATTGATAGGTGGTTCATATTTCATGTTCAGATATAAAATGATTTAGAGATAATTTTGTGCGTACTATTCATATGTAAAATATATATAAAAATATCTTCTTTAAATATACCATATTTACATATGTCATCATTATATCAACTTGGTTCCAAAATTACCACTAAAGTTAACCACCATCTACTTCAATATGAATATACTAGGAACATTCACGCCAACAGTTTGAAACTAATTATAAATGATGAGAGAAAGAATGAATGACGAAAATGTTCCTAAATTGTGTAAGAGGCCTTTACTAATGAAGAAAAATGTCCTTTCCTACATGAATTTTAACCACCTCCCATTTGGTTAATGGGACAAAACGTAAGGGTTATAACAAGTATGAACATGCTAGTTATTAAAGATGATATATATGAAAATTTATATGAAACTTTTTCCAGAGACTCAAAGGTTTTCTTTTACCTCATAAAGAGAAAATTATACAATTTAGATAATTTGAATACCACTGATGTCCAACATCAACAGACCAATGGGTCAGGTCCCAGAAGAGTAGAAACCCACGTTAATCGCCCATAGAAATATTCGCGTAAGCCATTAAATAACATGAGGACTATTTTGTCATCCTACCATGTAATTAGTTCACAAGAATGACAAATATGAAAATAAGAAGAAAAAAAATTGCTAAAAAAATAAAAGAAACTACACAAGATATAGACACGTTGCTTTGTCCACGTCTTGTCACTCCATGCGGCTCCGTATGGGGTCCAATCATATAGCGGGTGGACAAGTTAGATCATGCGTGTTGTTCATCTAAAGTGTGCAATAAACTTCCTCGGGATGACTTGCACCGCATGCCAGCAATTGAAACAAAGATGACTCAAATATTTTGAGAAGCATACGATACACGGCAACAAAACCAGCAACATTCATGACCCAGATGTCAAATCCATGTTCATTAAAAGCCATATAAAGAACTAAACTGTGTACAAGTTCTACAGCATGCTCTCAGTTCGAAGGAACATGTTCTAACCAAGTGAGATGGTCCATTTTACAACGAGGAATGTGTCATTCAGGATGCCTCTGTGCCTCCTGTTCAGATTCATCTGCATCTTCAAAACGGTCATCATTGATACGGAGCTGCAACATGTAAGTCAAAATTTAACCATTAGCTGTCCAAAAATGCCGCTTTTAAGATGTAATGCAACGTTCGTTTGTTTAAGGAAGAGAATATGTATCCAGGTACTACATGCACTTGACAAGAAAAAAGATCATTGTTGTCTTGTGCCACTCCAGACATCCAGACTTTATGCTTTATGGATCTCTTCTAAATTCAAGCAAAATCAGTGAAGTTTGGTTTAAAAGTTTCATGGTTCATCTTGGAGTCACTAAAAGGAAAACCAACTTGTATTTATCAGTCTGTCCTCCAAAACTCACAAGTATTTTCTGTCACCCTCAATTCTCCAAGATTTCACTCCCATCTAACTACAGCCCTTCACAAATAGAAATATGAAGAAGTTTCTACTTCTTGCTGCAATTTCATCTCCAAAACCAGGAAAGGGGATGCCTACCTCCTGAATTACATAAAACATCTTCTACAAGAACTAACTTTCTGCGCAGAACCTCAATCCATCTGATCTGCTCATTGTGAACTAATCTTAAATATGAAATATATTTCAGAACATAAATACATGAAACATGACTCCATGAGTGATAAATTTAAAATGCTCTTTACAGATCAAATCCAAAAAAATGGTTACATAAGGCCCAAAACCATAGTTATCAATGTGCCCCAAGGCATTCTTGGGGTCCTTGAGTGCCTAAGCACTTAGGTGCCCACCTAGGCAGCACATCCAAGGTGGTGCCCAATGCAATATCTCCCTCCTATATGAAATTTAAATATCTAAAGGTATATAATGTATGAATAATCAAAATACAATTATGCAATAAAAACGTAATATGGCTTATAATTAAAATTTGAACATAATATTCACTAAAAATATTTAAACATAATGCATTAGATGATTCTTGAACGATTAGGCTTTTTTAACATTTAACGATTGTGACAATGTTAATTTTGGAATA
Source organism: Colocasia esculenta (assembly GCA_014218235.1). Taxonomy (NCBI): domain Eukaryota; kingdom Viridiplantae; phylum Streptophyta; class Magnoliopsida; order Alismatales; family Araceae; genus Colocasia; species Colocasia esculenta. The sequence goes on along the minus strand of CM024759.1, from coordinate 78,750,767 downwards.
TGGAGCTTGAGATGCCTTTTTGAGTCCTCATAAAGCGGACCCTTGCCTAGCCCTCAATTGGGAGCCTTCTAGCCTAGGCGGGTGCCTTGACAACTATGCCCAAAACATAGTACTAAAACTTAATTCTCTTTCCTTTTATGTGCATCAGGGATTCTTTTCCTTCTGCATGCTCCGACCTTGACAACCATGCCAAAAACATAGCACTACAATTTCATTCTCTTTCCTTGCATGTGCATCAGTGGATTCTTTTCCTTCTGCATGTCCCGACCTTGACAACTATGCCCAAAACATAGTACTACAATTTCATTCTCTTTCCTTGCATGTGCATCATGGATTCTTTTCCTTCCACATGCTCCCACCCTCCCCATCTTCATGCACTTGCAGTGCCTCCTGTGGGTTTGCCATGAGAAACACCCAGACGCCAGACTATGCTGCCATTTGCAGTCAACAGCGACCCTCGATGGGACTGCCATAGGAAATCTGTGGCAGCCCTAGCTGCCAGCATTGCACCAGAGGGAGCTGCCATTGGAAGCCAGCAGCAGTAACCCCAACAGGCTTGTCTAGACATGGAATTCCAGATTGGATCAGGGGTCCACCGATCCCAATCCAGCCGGGATTGGTTGGAATCGGCCAGAATCAGCCAGAATCGGCTGGATCAGCCACGGCTGATCCCAATCCGGCCAGAATAGGCCGATCCGGCCGATTTTGCATTCCATGGGTCCAGAGGCATGCCCATCTCATTTTCTCTGTGTTCTCCTCCGCTCTCTTGCATCTCCTAACAAGAATTAGAGGCTCCTTGTATTTCCCCAATTTCCGATTGCAAAAGTTTCATCCATGATCCATCAAGGAACTTTACCCTCTGTAAACTTATATAGAAGAATTTTCCAATGGTTGAATCAAATGTTTTCAGTTACTTTGCAGTTCATTCTCTTTTCGCTAGATCTTGCAACACCATAATGACTCAAAAGGATTCATGTGGCGTGCCCAGAGAAATCAGTGTGGTTGTAGGCAAGTGAAAACAGGCAAATGTTGCCTGAGTGTACATCATTAAAAAACTGTGATGAATGCCACCATGACAAGCTGGGTTTTTGATGATGTGGTCCTGATAGGCACCATCAAAGCAGGCAATCATAATCAGTGCTGTCAGAGCCAATCAACCATGGGCAACATGTATGGTAAATACACCGTTTCTCATACCACACCATTTCCTCATATGTGCTTTCAGATTCGATGGCAAGTTCAGGCAATGTTCTTGCTTACAGATGATCATGTATTGTGGTGCCACATGCAGGGATTATTCCCCGGATATACAATTTGAACAAAGTTGTTTCAGAAACCACACACCCCCACCACCACAGTTAAGATCAAGAGGGCTTTGTGTGAGTCTATATGCATTATCCCGAAAGGTAACATCTTTATGTTTCACAAGTAAACTGTTCCCCAAGTCCAACCTTCTGCAAGGCCAATCCATCTTGTCAGCTATCAGCATGTATGTTGGGTTCAAAGCAACCTGTGGATTGCCAGTACCTGTTGAATAACAGTGGGAACTGGAGGAGTACATTCTACAAGTGTGGGATAACCAGACCCCTTCAGGAGATTCTAGATAGACAGAAGACCAGCTGGTATGGCAGCCTATCAGTGAAGTTCAAATATGAGCTATATTTAGGCACGAGAGCGTGGTTGCAATTGATCCAGAATAACCATTCGATAATGTCCAGTCTGGCAGAATTGGACTGTGAATCTATGGATGGAGTTGTATCGTTATGCACATTTCACAGGGCTCATTCACGTACTAAGCGCTTTAACAGGAGGAATATCATCATCATGACCAGGAGTAAATGACCACCGGATATGTGGACTGCCCATCAGATTTTTGGGCTGCCAATCATGGCTACTGATGAAGTTGACGTGTTTACACATCAACTCAAAGATAGCAGTGATAGTAAATAAATTACATTATTGTTACCACTATCTCATGAAAGTACCACAAAACCTGTCCTTATCAACATATTATGCCTCCAAGCAGAAGCAAAAGGGGCATAAGAAGAGAATTGCCTCTTCTTCCTTGTGCTAATGGATGAACATATTATGAGACTCAGTCTTCTATGTTGAAGACAAACGTGCTTCTTGCGTTAGCATTTTCTATGTAGTATAAGGCGTGAGGCGACCACCTAGGCGATTGAGGTGATATATTATAAAATAATATATATAGTTTAAAAAATATGAATATATCTATAAATATCACCAAAATATGTGCATGAAATTAGTATATTTCATAAACTTAATCATTCATAAATGTCAAATTATTGTATGACTTACTAAATCTATTCATTTCTATATGTAAAGTAACTAAAATTTAAGAAACTAAATTGCAAGTAAATAAATAGGCCAAGTGGACCTCTTTATGGGCCAATATATGTGACTACAAGAATGAGAAGCAGTTCTCTTCTTGTTTCTTCTCTGCTTCTGCTTGGAGTTGAAATGTCTCGAGCACACAGAATGCCCTCTTGCAAGAATCTCGTGAGATTCTTGGTCTCAGCTGAGCCCCACAAAACAGAATCCCCGAGATGGGCTTCCCAAAATCGCCGAGAACCACACCTAAAGAAAGGGCTGCCCCTGTGGTTCCTCCGTCCTATCCGCCCTCCCGACTGAACCCACTGTCCCGTCCCATCCAAACTCTGCCTTGCCCCACAGGTGACTCCATGCAAAAAGGACCAATTGGGTCCTCTTTTTCTTTGTTGGCTGGGCTGCACCAAAACTTGGACCAATTAATGACTGGCCCATTCAGTCACGAATTCAGCTTGGGGGATAAATATGAGATGTGTGAGCATCCAGCTCCCCCCAAGCCTAGGCAAGCCCGAACCCAGGACACCACCCTTGGTTCGAGCGAGACCCTCCCTCCCCTAGGGCATTAAGGGGCTTGGTCTCAACCATGGTTTGCCGAATCGGAATCAGAAGGCGAATCAGGTTGCTCCTGATTCGCCCCGATTCCCCCAGAATCGGTCCGAATCGGACTGATTCGCATGGGTATATTATATATATAATATATCATATGATATATATATATGTTGCATATATATTACATATATCATATTTCAGACACATTTATATTGATTAAATACATATGTAATATATATCATATTTATAATGTATAACATATATTACAAATATGATATAATATATATATATATATATTATATATATAAGGGAATCGGGGCGAATCAGGGATCGGGTTTCCCCTGATTCGCACCGATTCGGCAAAACCCTGGTCTCAACCACTGCCTTCACTCCCCAAAGAACTTGGAGAAAGATCCCCTAACCCCCAGCCAGGGGCCTGGAAGTTTTACAATCCCATGTGGCCCGTTCGGTCCCAAAATACAACCTACTTCAGCAGCATGGGAAAAGCCCCATCTCATGTGTTTTCACACCTAGATAATCCTATGATAAAAGGTTCGGTGATCAACTACAAAATTTCTATTTTATATTTTTTATGTTGTGGCACTCTACAGCATGAGCTTTATGTAACATCAGGCTGGTCCCTTCAAGCTTGGCCCAAATACGAAATACTATGTTATGAGTTATGTTTTAATAATTATTTTTCTTAATCACCAATAATAGTTAAGTTTTAATCATTATTTTATTAATTTTTTTATTATGCTATTAAGAAGAAAAAAAAAACACAAATACTAATGTTCAGCTACAATTTAATGATTATGTTACTATTTTTTTATGTTATTAAACAATTTAAAACAAACATACTGATGTTCTGAGTTATGTTTTAATAGCTAGTGTCATTAAATCAGTAATAGTTATGTTTTAATGATTATGTCCTTGAAATTTTTTATTACGTTATTAAAAAATAAAATGAAAATATTGATGTTCTGAGCACGGTTGGTCGTGTCAGCACGGTTGGTTCTCCCATCTCTTTTTTTTTGTCTTTCCCCACATCTTATATATCTAAGGGGTCTAAATGAGTCTAATTGAGATGAAATTTTAAATATAAGCTAATTAAGATATGATACTTTTAGTTTAATTTTTTAAATTAATTTTTCGTCTAGTGAAAACTACCCCCAAAAATCATTAAGTCGACTTAATCTCAATATCTATACATCAATAATTCCTGATATTTATGTTTTTAGAATCAGTATATTTTTTTGATAATTATGATGATTTCATATTTGACTTTATTTTTACAATTAAATGGCGTCCTATCGAGGTGCATAAGATCAAAGTTGTGTTGGAATCAGGATTGATTGTACCGCCACATATCATGGCGGTACAGCCGATCCGTACCGCCACGTACTATGGCGGTGTGGCTGACCTGTACGGTGCCACGGTCGGCTCCCCCCTCTTCTTTTTTTTATTTTTCTTCCCCACATCCGACACATCTAAGGGGTCTAAATGATGTCTAATTGAGATAAAATTTTAAACATTAGCTAATTAAGAGATGATACAACTTACGATAATTTTAGTTTAATTTTTTAAATTATTTTTTTATCAAGTGAAATTATCTCAAAAATCTAGGTCGACTTAATCTCAATATCTATACATCAATAATTCTTAATATTTATGTTTTTAGAATCAATATATTTTTCTAATAATTATGATGACTTCATATTTGACTTTATTTTTAGAACTAGATGTCGTCCTATCGAGGTGCGTACAATCAAAGTTGTGTCGAAATACAATGACTTGATTTTTCAACCTCTTTATGTGATATTCTTATATTTTGCTCATGTTCTTTTGAAGTTTGCTCATTTTAAATATTGATCAATTCACAAAATTAAAAAAATCAAATTAACTCCTTTCCCACCGTATCTTAGCGGTACGGTATGGTACGTACTGTACCGTGCCACGGAGAATGCGGCACGATCGATCCGCACAGTATGGCGAACCATAGTTCTGAGTCATGTTTAATGATTATGTTATTAAAAAATTTATTATGTTTTAATGAAATTTAAATAAAGATATTGATGATGTTTTTATAATTACTGTTATTAAATCATCATTAGTTATGCTTTAATGATAATGTTATTAATTTTTTTATTATGTTATTAAAAGTTTTATTAAAACAATATTACTGAAGTTCTGAGTTATACTTTAATGATATGTTACTAAAAATTTACTATTCTACTAAAAATTTAGAACAAAATCTTTTTTTAAGTTATATTTTAATGACTACTGTTATTAAATTAACAATGTTGCTGAAAAATTCCTGCTGAAATGTTGCTGAAAGCCTGAAATCCTGTTAAATCCTGCTAATTCCTAGTGAAATCTTTATGTTATATTTTATGCATGCTGATATCCTAAGATCTGATATTTCAAGATTTTACTGAGATCTGAGATCTCTTCTCTCCAATCCCTCTGAGACTAGGGCTGAACATGGTCCAGTCCGATTAGGTTCGGGGCCATTTTCAACGCAAACCAAACCGAACCGATTCAACCTTGGACCTAAACCAAACCAACTGAACGAACCAATTTGGTTCGGCTTGGTTCACAGTTTGGGCCTTTTGGGCTTTTTTGTGTTGTTGGTTCTTGTTAATTTTGGGGATGTTCACTTTTTGGGCATAAGATTTCAAACTTATCTTATTATTTTTGCTATGGGCATTTGGCTGTTCGACAGGTTGACATTTATAATTAATCACACTGAATTTAAAGAGCTACAAATCTCAAATTAAAAAAAGATTTAAAAAATGAAGATTGAGCAATGAGCAGAACATAGCAGTATATATAATAAATGAAAGAGGTTTTTGCATATAAATAAATAACAATTGTTAAAGTGGAAAATGCATATCATAATTCCTGCATTTGTATTTGTAGGCATATCATTGAAAGTTCTGATTGTGTGCAAAAAGACCACAGGAATGGTCTTTTTGCACGTTATCTACATTTTTAGTGATATGTGCACAAACACAAATGCAGGAGTGATAAATCTGCATTTTTCTAACAATTATATGCAAATAAACTCCAAAAGAAATAAAGCATATAAGCAGATATCACCAAGCTCACCTGCTTTTCAGCTGCTCAAAAAGAAATAGCATATTTGTACATGAGAACAATATTATGTTGATTATAAAGAAGAAAACAAAATATGCATACCTCTAGAACTGAATGAGCTAGATCATTATGCCCATTTGCATGACCAATGGGATTGGCAACCTCTTCTGAGAAATGCCATTCAGAATCAACCCCTATATGTGCATGAAGTGTGATCGGGAAAGTAAAAATTTTAACTGACATGAAATGTTACTGTAAAAGACTATGTGAAGATGATGGTTCATACCAGCATCGACAACCATTTGTTCATCACCAAAAACCCAATCATTTTCTTCATCTTGCCCTGTAAGAAAGGCAAAAAATTTCAGAATCTCAAATGTCATTTGAATTCTGCATGAACAAAAGATTAACATAGGTCACTACCCACCTTCATTAGGATCAGGATTTAGCTCAGCGCAATCGCAGAAAACATCAAATAGGGCATCCACTGTTGTCGATGCAGTTAAGGGGTTCCAAATTAAAGAGAAACAAAAAGGACAGATAACAATATGCTTGAGGGGGGGAAATGCAGGAGTTCCAGATCTCAACTTTTAAAATTTATCTGTTTAACAAGGCCTTTCATACCTGGTAGATTAAAGTTGAGGCAGGATACTGAATTTCAGTGATCAAGAGATAGCACAAGGGCAGGAAACTGATGACAGTCAACAAGTGAATATAAATGACTGTAAATGAAGAATCCAAGTTTATTCTGTTTACAGGAAACCTTGTACAGATGATATTTCAAGAATATCAAGTGGTTAGTGATATAGAAGAACAAAGTACCCTACGAAGTACACACCTACAGTGACAAAGACATGAAATATGAGAATCCACCGAGGCACATGCTCAATCAAGGCATGGTAATTTCATACATGCACATGTCCATGTGTATGTATATGCTTGCATATACAGAGACCTTTGTGTGCATGAGATATATAATATACGTGTGCATGAGATAAGGGTGATCCTACTAGACCTTTCACTCAAATATTGTTGTTCTGGCTAAAAGTTAATTAGAGCTTTAGAAGAATTAGTTGAATGTGATGCCAAATAAATCAATCAATCATATGGTACACTACGACAATCTGCCAGCTATCATTCTATTAGACAACAATAGGAGTTGACAGGAAACAGTAAACCACCTACTTGGCATGACCTACAGTTTCAAGCAATCTCCTGCCCTGAGTGGGAAACTAACTTGAGGTAGCACCAAAGAACAATTGTTGATACAGATCTGAACCAGCCAAGGTCAACAAAATCAGAGAAGAAGTTTTAGTGAGAGACTGGCTTAGATCTGTATTTTTGTATTTTATTCCAAGAAGTCAAACCTTCAGTCCCTCACTAGAAAGAATGAGCCCAGTCAGATCAATCCCGAGTGGGAATGTCCATGCTGCATACTAGATCCAATCTCTCCAAACATCAGGACCTCATTGATGGTTTCAGAATGAGATAACTAAGCATACAGTCCAGTTAGAATAAGAAATTATCCCCTGGTTTTAAAATGGCTCTAATTGTCCATTGATTTAATGTTGAAATGGTGAAAATACTCCTCTCTTGATGCGATGAGAGAAAGAGAGATATAATTTAGTTTGACCAAAACAACGATACTGTCTTGATAACATGTTTCTGTTCACTACAAAAAGAAATATGCTTTGTATATCCAAATGGTTGTTAACACCAGAGTGACATATGTGCATAAAATAGACCCCACCCCTGCAAGAAGAATATAATATGAATGAATCACTTGCAAGGCAAGTGTAAAATTCAGTCTGCAACAGTGAAATTTATGACATATATGTGGATATGTATATATGATAAATTTCACCAAGTCCATAAATGAAGCAATAAAATTTTTATGCCCCTTTTATGTGCTTCTTTGCAGTATTATTTTCATAACATGTTGTGATGGATGGCGTTAGAGTTTGGCTATCCATACTGTTATGGATGGCGCTGTATAGGCGGGCTGGACAGTTTATTGGGGCCTTCTTGTATGCCTATACTTGTACTTTTTTCTCTTTTTGATTAATATACTTGTGGTACTATCCACTTTTTTTAAAAAAAAAATTCATAACATGCATATGAAATATGTTACAAATCAATGACCTGTAAATCCACTTGCAAAGAAATAAAGACGGATGGTCAAAAGAAGAGATTCAAGTAAGGAATTCAATTTTCCCATGAGTCACTTAACAGTAACCCAGAGAGCCAACAGCATAAAAGCAAAATCCTTCTGTTTTCTCATCTACTATAGAAATCAAAAGAAATGAACACCATTTAAGGATACATTGACTAGGTTCTGACAGCACAAGCCTCATCTCTGTGACTTTTGATAGGTCCAATTCTTCGGTGCATTCTGAATCCGAATCTTCTGATGCTTCGTCCTCGGCAGCTTCTGTTTCAATCTTCACAGATAAACATAATTTAACTGATTTAGAAAGTTGAAAACAGAGCAAAAACTTAACAACAATAAAAATCTTTTAAGCATGCTGCTTCGTATGTCATGTGTGATTCAAATCTCTAACCACTTCTTGGTTTATGCCCCTTACTTGCAGAAGGAATTTTTCTACAACATGCATGGTGTGATACTACAGGTTATAATGGCTAAATGCAGGACAAGTAAGCACGTGTTCATGAACAGAGATCCACAAATGTTTTTTTTTTTTTTGTGAAATGTGGATGGTACCACAGATTATATTAAAAGTAAAAGAATGTTTAGAGGTATAACCACAAAAACCTCTGTACAAATTGCACTTCCCCGCCAAAGAAAACTCAAAAAGGAGAGATCACTAATAAAGTGTACCACCTTAATTACCCAATAATGGAAGGAGAGAAGAGTTCTCCCCCCCCCCCAATTACAATAATGCACCGCCCAAAAAATTACTTTTTCACACACAAAAGCCAAAACCCTCTCCTCTGACCCCACTTGCCTTCTGAATATTCTGCTAGTTCTCTCAGTCCATAGGGCCCAAAGAGTGCCATGAAGGATGAGCCACCAAATAATTTTGTCCCCCTTAAGCCCCCACCTCCTGTGCCACTTAGATAGAAGCTGTTTCACCGAAGAGAACTGCTCAATAGGTTGCCTGGTCTGCTGTCCAATCATATCCCACAAAGCTGTGGCAGAAGTACACGAAGTGAAGATATGGTCCAAGTCCTCTTCTGACTACCCACACAAAGAGATCCACAAATGTTGTCCAGAATGTTTTCTATCTCGATCATAAGGGGCAGGAAGTATGATGCCAGTAAACGGGAAAAACGGTGATTATGGTACAGAGATTAAATTTGAATATGACTACCAACTAAAGTACAGAATCAAGTAATCAAATCTATGAAGTTAATGAGGAAATTCATCCGATTTTGGTTCCCATCAGATGACTCTTTTTTCTGGTTATGACCAGATCACATCAACTCGGATACAACATGAAATGCCCCCAGTTATTTCATAGGATGCCATTGTTTCAAGTTTTGTGTGCCAATATCACTTATACTTTACTTTTATTCCAAAAAGCTATAATTTAATATCTGTAATGCCCTACTGTTGATAGATGTACAATCAGGCAAAAATGCAGATGGTTAATTTTAACATTTTAATAAAATATTTTTTGGAAGTTAAAATCTGATAAAATATAAAACAAAAAATTAGAACCTAGATGGATGAGGATAAATTTTCACAAAATTGATAAATTTAATCCTTGATGAATTGAGCTCAAATGATCAAAAGATAGAGAAGATGGAAACCCCGGAAAAGAAAAGAAGAAATTAATAAAATTTAAGCGTCACAATATCATGCCTGATGGAGACAAATTCTACAAGTGCTGAACTACTGTGTTTCAGTATGCTTTAGTTTCTCAAAATTCTAACTTTGATTGGAGTTGAAATAGTGAAAACCAAAAATGAAGGCACGTTTAAAGATATTCATTTGAGTCCACCATCTTGGGAAGATACTTCTAGAATTATACGTTACATAGTGACATTAAGAGTTCTCTGAACCACCAACATAGAGCATGAGCAAGGGAAAGCTGTTTTTACTTCAAAGTAGCATACTCGACCATTTGTCCCCCGCCGCTAGGCGGTTTGGACATGGGGCTGGGTTGGGGGGAGGGGCCCCGGGTTCAATCCCAGGGCAGGGCTTGGGCTTCCCAGTGGTGTTACCACTGGACTATAACCCAAAAAAAAGAAAAAGCATAATCGACCATTTATTGCAAACCATAAAATGTACCAAAGCATAAAATGGTTCCTAAACAAATAAAAGGGATATCTTGTTTCGTCGTCATGCAAATCCCTCACTGACATCAACTTAGAACAAGAGAAATGCTAACAGGTAAATAAGAACACTGCCTCAAGTGTAGCCGGTCCCCCTAAAGCCCCATGGGTGACGAGGAAATCCTTAATTCCAACTTAGTCAATCGAACCCAAAATAGCCCATATAAACAGATAAATGGCAAATGATAAATCAGTAACGTGGTCTAACATGTAAGCATCTCGTGGAAATTGGGGGAGCACGTATAAAAGTTGTAAAAGAGTAATGTCTGAGGAACCATAATAAGCTTTCTTTACTTGAAAAAAAAACTCCAAAAATATCTACAAAATGAATCATCGAGAAAGAGACTTCACATAGAGCAATAATGACTTTACACAAGCAATTTTAAATGGCATCATCGGACCTGTGTATAGATGCAGGGAAGAGCATACGCCTCAGGATCCCTCGAAACAGCATGCAGTGAAATCGACAAGAAATCCACTGCGTACCCTCTTGTGTTGTCCATATCGCTCAGCCAAATCACTCTCCTTAACCACCCCAAACAAGAACATGACGAACAAAGAAAAGAAGATTAGCACCCAAAAGTAAAACATCTGCTGGCGGAACCTACCGAGAAAAAGGAACGGGCGAGAAAAGAAGACGACACACGGAATTACAGAAGGATAAACAGAGACGCGGAGGATGAAAGGAATGGACACAAGTAGAAGTAACACCGGCAGCAGAAGTAGACTACTTGCTAGTTATGTAGAGCGTCCCAGGGGACTGGGGCGGCCGGCTCCCGAGGGCGATGGAGACGCCGGGTTGCACATGCATCAGCTGTTCGCCGCCCTCCTCGTCAAGGCGCGGCTGCCCGGTCCCCTCGCCTACCCATTCCGCAAAGTGCCGCAACCCCGAAGCCACCATCAGGCCTGCTCTGCCAGCACCGGCACAGGAAGGGAGCTGGCGGCCGAACTATTCCAGCGCTCCTCCCCTCCACACCTCTTCCCCTGCCCTCCCAAGCTCAGCCTCCCTTCTCTAGTTAGGGCGCCAAAACGGCTACGGGGTAAGAGCGGCAACGGGGAAACGAGCGGAGAAGCAACCTGTGGGAATAAGAAAGCCCCCGCTCAAATGGCCGGTGGCCATCTTTAACTTCGTTCTGGTGTGAATTCGTAAAAATAGATGTCAGAGAAATTTTACATTACAGTTTAATTGTTGGAAATTATATATATATATATATACATCTCGATTCTTTTAAGATAAATTAATTAATAATTTCTAACTATATTTGACATTTTTTTACTATAACCAGATTTAACATATATTATAATAAAATATAATAAATTACAGCTCTATTAAAAATAAAAATAAGTTAAATATTTGATAAAAACTTTTAATTAATTTATCTATTCTTTTATATGTTTCTAAATATTAATTAAAATATTTAAAAACTATTATTGAATGAGTATCTATATCACCGTTATATGAAGAGAAAGTCTCGTTATGCACCGTGTAACAAACTCACCCCCCCCCCCCTAATTGGGGGGATTGAAGACTTGAAGTCGTTAGTAAGAGTTGGCCCACCCCCAATGGGAGGTGTAGAGGTATGTACCAAAATTAACTCTCGTATGAAATTGAGTACTAAATAAATATACATACTATATAGATAATAAATTGTTTTAATATTAATTTCATCATATATTTGTATGTCTTGCCATTCTATCGCATTCATCCCACCACATTTGAGTTAAAGGGATAAAATGACCAACATAAACGCTCATCTTATAGTCTAATAAGATTGTCAATGGACTAGGTCGAACGTAGGAGTTAAATAAGTTCAGCTTAAATTTGACTCATCAATATAAGAGTCCACATCTAATTTAGGCTCGAGTTATGTCAAGCTGGGTTGGATCGACGTGTTTACAAAATTATAAAATTTGACTAAAACTCAATCAGAACGAAGTGTTTGAATAAAAATAAAATTAATAAAAAATATACATAATAAATATAAAATTTATAATCTATTTTTTATGTTAATTACTTATTTTATTTGAAAAGAGAATTTTTATTTTTAAATAAATAAAATAACATAATTTGACTAAGTAAAATTTAAAATTGAGAGGAAAAAAAGAAAATAAAACAGATTGAATTGACTTGTCAGACCGAACTCAAAATCCGAATCCAACTCGTGAGTCTAGTTAAACTGAATTTTTAGACCCGATTAAAATTTTGAGTCGAAAAAAATCTTACGATCTGACCTAAAATTAAACTTAGTATACGGACTTGTTGGACTGGCTCACAACCCTACAATAAATGCTTTTATGTCTCAGTCATTTCATTCCAACAACTCATCCAACTATTGTTGAGTTTAATAGGCCGAAATGACTACCTCACTTTAAATCTCACAAAAATATTTTGTCCATTAATTTCTCTCTATTCGGTGATGGATAAAGTTACATCCACCAATTCAGGACTGTGTGACGATTATGCACTGCATAATATTTCTTAGATTCCCATCACTGATTAATCATGGAGATATAACCGATGAACCTTTTATTAAATACGGCCTGTGGGTAATAAAATTAATATTTTAAAGATGTATTTCATAATATATTTTTTATATATGTATATTCATATATATATATATACGTTCTCTGAATTGGTTATTCATACAATCTTTTAAATTTTTACTAAACTAATATAGGATTACACTCTTTTACTTCAGCTTGATATGTTCGAAATCATTAAGTAGACTTATAGCTAACAAAGATTCTCCTGTAAAATGATTCGATGACATTCTCAGTGATAAATGTCTTACTGGTCTTGCCTTTTGGGCATACTGAGTATATGTCTTTTATTTCTGTCCTGTTAAATATTCTAAGTATATAATATTGATTAAGTCAATCTCGAGTTCACAGAGATTATTGCAAACCGACTCTGAATATCTAAGACAAAGAGCATGGATCTAAGATCTTGTTAATGAAAAGGAAAGTCTCAATGATTTATGTTGACACTGATTCAATCGACAAGAAGTCAAGTATGAGAAAAAGATTTTAAAATCAATTTTTTGACGCTCAAGTCGAATATTGATATAATAAAGAAATTAAGAAGAATGAATATGCTAAAAAAAGAGAGAGAGAAGAGAGAGCGCGATCCAGATCAACTAAGATCTCTCGTTAAGATCTGAACCTTTGCCCTCTTACCTGTGCCTATAGATTTATATTTGTAACACCCCAAATCAATATTGGTTTTTTATAAAATTATAAATTTCTCTGAATTTAGCATACTTGTATAAGTAAATTTAGATATAGAAATTCAAAAGAATATGTGACAAATCATTATATGTGACAAATCATGTCACATGTTAATATCATTTCGATCATGCGTACTCCGACAAGATGATAACAGATTTTAATAATAAAATTGAATTTAAAACTATCATAATTACTTAGAAAATATGTTGATTATAAAAATATGAATATCGAGAATTGTTGAAGTGTGCACATCAAATTTAATTTGATTTAATAATTTGTGGATGAAATTTTATTTTAAAAAATAAATTAAAATCACCATAAAATGTATCACCTTCCAAATTAACTTGTGTTTGAAATTTTATCTTGATTAGATATCGAAGGACACTAAACTTAATATCCAAAAAAACTTAAATCAATTAAAATCTATTTAAGTAACAACTGTTTTTCTTAACCCCAGAGAAGAAACTTGCACACGTGTGGGGTTTACGTGTTAAAGGCTAACATAAGGGAAATCTCTCCTAATGTGGCTAAAAGCAACTAGTTAAGTAGAAGAGAAGGATTGATCTCCCTAAGTGTTTTGCATGCATGGAACTTGAAAACCTATATAAACCATCCCTAGTCACTTTGAACGTTACTTTGGCCTGGCCACCTACATCCCGTTCTCTCTCGCTACCGCCATTGTTGCTCCTGCTGCTGATGAAGGCGGCACCTAGGAAACGAGAAGAATAAGAGAGAAGACTTCGATTCATTTCCTCAAGTAGGTTCTTCTCTCTCTCTCTCTCTCTCTCTCTCTCTCTCTCTCTCTCTCTCTCTCTCTCTCTCTCTCTCTCTCTCTCTCTCTCTCTCTCTCTCTCTCTCTCATCTCTCTCTCTCATCACTTCTCCCCCCCCCATCACTTCTTAATTAATTGAGCATGTACATCTACTTTAAAGCTTTCCTTACATCTTCTGATTAGTAATTCCCAAGTGCAAAATCACACCTTGGACCAAGAACCGCTAATTTGCATCCCAACGAGAAGAGAAATCTACCCAAAATAGGTATGTGTCGTTGGAATCGGTCAACTGATTTTTCTGATCCGATCAACTGATTCCCTCCACCTAGGAGGTCCTGGTCGGTCTGAGAGAGTTGGTCGACCAATTTTATTGATTCAGTCAATCGATTCTGCCAGTCGATTGATTTTACTAATTTGATCGACTGATTCTATATGATTCGTCGACCAATTGTACTGATTTGATCGACCAATACTTCCTCGAACTTTGAAGCGCACATTGATCGACCTACATTGTCTTTAGGTTGATCTAGCCTTATCTTAAGGTCAGCCTAACTTGTTAACCAAACTTTTCTTGGAGCAATCCTTATAGTAACCCTTGTATATTAAACTCTTTGCTTACTGAGTTAATTAAACCTCAGAATTGACTTTTAAAGGTTCCTAAGAATCAACTTTTATATGTTTCAGGCATATAATTTATAGTTTATGCATATTCATTGTGATTCCATTTTCAACGAGACAAATCTTTTATGGAACCACACTATTCGTATTTGTTGCCCAAGGATCACATTTAAATGTTTAATAAGAGTGGAAATGAGATGACATATTATTGAGTCTTCAGACTCTCATGAATTTAATGCATGTGCATGTGGGGCCGATCTAGTCTCGGAAAGAGCACTCGAATTTGTTTTTGATCACACAAAAGGATAATAGATATGCTGGATGTTTGACATGACAACTATTATATGCTACATTAGTTGACATTTTTATGTTCTGCTAAATGATTTGAATATGTTGTTACGTGCTTGATAAAGTGTGTAGGGCAACTATCATTAATTCCTCCTTCAACCTTAATGCTTTTATGTTGGTATTGAATATTTTCAATTTCACTCCTAATATTCTTGTCATCAATTCTTGATATATTGAATGTTTTGATATTCTTTCCTTACAACTATCGATTCCTAATTTTTCTTACAAATAGAGGGTGAATTTTACTGTGCACGATTGCTCATTCAATCCTACTCTTTTTAGGTGATCAGGAAGAATCAAGCTCATATGGGAAAATATGTGCTAAGGGACCTCGTAATGAATAGAACTAATAGTTTTCTCTTCTCCTTTTGACAAGACAGTTATATATGTTTCAGTTGTAAAAAATTTCGCTGCACTTATTAGGCTCTTAGCACGACTGTCGGCATGTAATTTTACACTATTGTTATATAAATGCACGTACATTTAGGGTTGTTGTAGTTTGTATTACTATCACGTTTTCCAGTAAATCTTGATTAATCGATACGTGACCATATTTATAGGTAGAAAATGTGAGTTCAGCCTAGACTCATTGCATAAGATAGACTACGAGAGGTCGTGAAATAGTCGATCGAGGCTCTACTAGGAGTTGATGTATGGCCTTAGATGAGGCTCCAAGGTGGAGTTAGAGTAATATTAGGGTTCAAAATCCTTTGTCGAGAAGATTAGGAGGGGTAGATGTGGCCTCCAAACAATGACACGAATCCCAATCACAATTTGATATTGGGCCAATCATGGGACCCCATCAAATATTTTTCTTAAATACTTAGAAAGGTATCATTCTAATAAAATTTTCGTTAATAAGTGAGATGGTCTAAAAACATGATTCCATAATGACAATTGTAATAACCCAAAAATTGTAAGTAAATTATACATAATCTTAATTTTAGAGTTCAGGAAATAAATCTAAATAAAGATAAAAGATGGGGTCTATAGTTTAATATGTCAAGCCACATGTGCACCATATCTTGGTGGTGTAAGTTTCTAAAATCTTAACTCTTAAGTGGTACCTTCAGCCATTAGATAGTAAATTATTTGCTATGGGTCACCTTGAGAATTGAACCTAGTATCCTATCAGTGGTGCATTGGCACTTAAAGACAACAAGAGAACACACTTCTATACCAAGAAAACATATTTTTGTACCCTAAAAATGGGACCATAAATACGTGTTGAAAAGCTAAAACTTAACTTGGTTACGATGTCTTCATCTGCAGCAACCCAAAGAGGAACTAAGGTATTTCAGGATCATAAGCTTTCTAAATTAAGGTAGGTATTTCTACTCAAGTCAAATTATGTTATTTTCATATTTCCTTGTTTATTTCGTTTATGATAAAGCATGAAAGAATAATGTCTTCTTGATATTCTTAAACTCGCTATTATCTTTTCATTGTCTGAGTTATCTATCTCATTCCATGAAAGACTAATTCTTTGGCGTGTATGATTGCCATTAGTAGAAATTGTATCTTTGGTATGCTCGGCTCTTGTCTCTATCCCTTTATTATTTTGGATCTTAAGTCTTGTTCTTGAGGAATTTATTTTTTCTATGAAATTTAAGATTTCTATTCGTGTGTTTTCAGAAGAAAAAAAACTCCTCCTTAATTCCTCTCTTGCGTGAAAATTCTTCCCTATTTCCTTCTAAAATATTTCCAAATTTTCACTTAAATGTTCATCAATGAAATGTTTCTATTATTTAACCATACTTGGCCTTATCTCATTTCATATTTCACTTCTCGTTTATTCTCAAATAATTTTGATTCTTGTACTTGAATATTATTTATTTTTGAGCCCACGAAATATTATTGTACATCAAAGTCACAGATCTTCCTTATGGTTATTTTATTATGAACCTAGAGTTATTTATAGCCTTTGATAATTTTCTCCAATTTATTTCCCAAGAACACCCAATAAAATACCCTTCTAAAATATCCATAAACTACCAAAATTTTCTTCTAAAATTCCCCTTATAAATAAAGTCATAATCAAAATGATTTCCTTTTAGCGAGTCTCTTCATGAGTTGAAGTTAATTCAAGAGTCGAAGTTTGATTATAAGTCAAAGTTTGTTCATGAGTTGAAGTTGTTCATTAGTGGAAGTTTGTTCATGAGTCGAAACTGTTCATCAATTGGAGTTTGTTCAAAGTTAAAGTTAATTGTTCATCAATCGAAATTTGTTCATGAGTCGAAGTTATTCACGAGTCGAAGTTCTTCATGAGTCGATATTCTTCATGAGTCGAAGTTCTTCATGAATTGAATTTCTTCATGAGTCGAAGCCGTATTCTCTTTAGCCGAAGTTGTTCTTGAGTCGAAGTTAACTTTTGTTAGTTGAAGCTTTTTTGAGTTGAAGTTTCTACCTTATCAACTAGAGTTTCTTCTTGCTACTTGAAATTCCCTTCTCTCAGTCAAAGTTCACTTTCAAAAAGGATTGATTCCAAACTTCTTTAATTGACTTGTTTCTTCATGATTATTTTTTTATTAATTTGAGTTCCTGCTAGACTGAATATATGTAATTACTCATAATTAGTTATTGCTTTACTTCACTAGTTATTCCTGAAATCTTCACTATTCATTCTATCCCTTCACTGCTTGAAGACTTTAAGTTTTAGTATACACCTAAGATCGCTATTGATTTATTAAATCTTGATCACTATATCTTATTTACTTAGTTAGAAGTGCAGAAACTGAATGTCATATAAAGCGAAGTGCTATGCTATGAGAGTCAACTATTGATGCCATAATGATGCAAAATGCTGTTGAATCACACTTATATTTTACCCTTATATTTTGGTGATAACAAAACTTATGATTAATTAAATATTATTAAATATATTTAATATCATTTTTTCTAATAAATATAAATTTATGATATTTTGGTGATAACAAAACTTATGATTAATTAAATATTATTAAATAAATTTAATATTATATTTTCCTAATAAATATAAATTTATGGTACTATCGTTGTGTGATTTGCACTGAAAAGTCAAATCGATGTCTATTCAATATACATCGATTTCAATTCACAAAGTGGCACATCGATTCCCTTGAAAACATGGATTTCACTCAAACATCGATTCCCTTGAAAACATGGATTCTGTTCAAACATCGATTTCACTTAAACATCGATTTCACTTAAACATCGATTTCACTTAAACATGGATTTCACTTAAACATCGATTCCCTTGAAAATATGGATTTCACTTAAACATGGATTCGGTTCAAACACAGATTTCAAACTTAAACATCGATTTCCTTTATATTTCAAAATGTTTTTGGCATTTAGTGAAAAGTCAAATATATTTCATTTGCGTAATCTTCTATTTTTCTGACATAAGATCTTTTCTATCTCTCTAGATCTCTTCTCCCTGTCAGACAAAAAGGACTTACCTACCACTTCTGGGTGACAACATGAAACATAGAGGTATGAGCATTTTTGACAGAAACACTCTTTGATCTAAACACTTTCTTCTATGCTTGCAAACCTCATAGACCACAAGATGTCAGAAAAAGAGAAGATGAGCAACGGCTAGAACTCCAATGGATTTGTTGCTCAAATAAAAGGATGAAGCAAGGCCAAAAAGAAAAGTGAGAGCTTTCCTGAAGATCTTAAAGGAGTGTACATTCTGTGAGGAACCTCAACTTCATATACACTCAAAGAAAGAGATAAGAGCTCAAGCCCAATCAAGAGAAGCTGTTCATAGCAGAATTTTTCAAAACTTTCAAGCCTTCCTCTCTTCACTCTCTCTCTCTGTGGTCATTGTAATTCTTGAGGAGAGTTCTTTGCTGAGAGTTTCTGGGTTATAGTCCATTCTTGTAAAACTCTTAGCTTTGTTCTTTATTTTCTAAGAAAAATTTCTGTCCAGCTGAGGGACTGTACTCAGTGTAGAACCTAGCTGGGGGTTTAAGTCTAGCAGAATCGCACTGGGGTTTGTACCAGGAGGTTGGCTTCTTGACCTGTAAGAGAAGTGGGCTGTCTTCTTGCCCGGGAAAGAGAAGAAGACCAGCTAGAGTGCTGAGTGTTGTATTGTCCTTGAGGGGGACTGTACCCTTGGTTAGTAAAATCACAAGAGATTGCTTGGGGACTGGACGTAGGACTTCCATGTGGGAAGGGCCGAACTAGGATAAATTCCTTGTGTTCTTTGTGTGATTGTTCATTTGCTTCCGCACTGTTACTCTCTGTCACATTCAACTAACCAAACTTTCAAGTGATAATTTCTGTGTTTAAGTTTCTATTTTAGATTTCAGAAAACCTATTCACCCCCTCTCTAGGTTAGCTTGTTGTCGTACCAAAAGGGCCAACAAGTGGTATCAAAGCGAGGTTCTCTGATCAATCAAGAAGATCCAATGATCTTAGAGAAGATCTATGGCAGCTCGAGGATTTGTTGAAGGTCAATCAGTCACCAGACCTCCATTCTTCGATGGAGAGGATTATCAATATTGGAAGATGAGAATGAAATGCTTCATTCGAGGCACAGACTTTGATCTGTGGCAGGTAATAGAGGTATGTGATTTTGTTATTGTTCATGCTGAAGGTACTACTTCTATTACAGCAGCCGATGAAAGTAAATTATCTTTAAACTTTAAAGCAAAGAACTATCTATGTTGCACTTTATCCAAAAGAGATTAATTCAGTAGAATATCTGCATGTAAATCAGTTTAAAAAATATGGGATAAACTGCAAGTAACTTATGAAGGAACATATAAAGTAAAACAAACTAGGATAGATATTCTTATTTCGCAATATGAGCAATTTAAAATGCTTCCAAACAAAAATATCACTTAGATGTATAATAGATTTTCGAGTATAGTAGTTGGTCTAAGTTCTCTTAGCAAATATCTTTTTAATGAGGTGACTGTCAGAAAGATACTTAGATCTTTAACTCTTTCATGGACCCCAAAGGTCACCACTATTGAAGAAGCTCATGATCTAACCAAATTTTCCATTGATAAATTAATTGGCTCTCTCATGGCACATGAAATCAATATGGAGCGACTATCTTAAAACTCATCCAAGAAAAAATTTACTAATGCTCTTAAAGTTGCAGCTGCTCCTTCCACCTCTTCTTCTTCTTCTAGTTCAAAAAATATAGGTTCTGAAGACAGCGATGTGGATGATGTCCTATCCAAACTTCAGAAAATTCTCAAGAAGAAGAAAAATGGATCAAGAAGATACAAAAGAAAGAAAAAAAGGAAAAAAAACTAGTCTGCTAGAATGCAAAAAGTCTGGACATCTAAGACCAGACTGTCCTAAACTCAAGAAGACTGGTCAGCCAGAAAAATCCAAGAAGCAACACAAGAAATTCAAAAGAAAAGTCATGGCTGCTGCTTGGGACAATGATGAAGCCACAACTTCAGAATCATTAAGCTCAGATCCTGAAAAAGAGCAGGAAAGTCTAGCCCTCATGGTAGGACTAGATGAGGTACATTCTGACCCATTTTTTGATTCATTCACTGATTTAGGGTTAGAGTCTGAAGACTTAGAAGAAGTCTTTAATGAACTTTATGAAAAACATAAAGGTGTTGTAAAAGAATTAAAAATTCTGAAAAATAACACTACTTGCTTAGAAAACACCAATTCAAATCTTAAATCCGAAATGGAACAATTAGAAAAATAATTAAAAGAAAGTAAAGATA
This sequence comes from Colocasia esculenta, assembly GCA_014218235.1. Taxonomy (NCBI): domain Eukaryota; kingdom Viridiplantae; phylum Streptophyta; class Magnoliopsida; order Alismatales; family Araceae; genus Colocasia; species Colocasia esculenta. The sequence continues at coordinate 78,729,818 of CM024759.1, read as the reverse complement.
ATAATTATCTTTTAAATGAAGATTTGAAAAGCAAGAACAATGAGAAGTTAGAGTTAGAAGAAAAATTGAAAACTCTAACTGAAGAAAATCTTTATTTAAAAGAATATGTTAGAAAATTAACCAAAGTGAAAACATCTTTAGCTCTATGATTAAAAGGATCAAAATCTGAAAATAATAAACAATGTCTTAGATACAAACCTCCTGAAAAAGGAAAATAAGTCATAATTCTTGGAAAAATATTCATTACCAAAATTTGTAAAAGAAACAAAGATGCCTCAGAAAAAGGCTCCTGTAATGAACAAGCTCTATCAAAAGGAAAAAGTTTCCAAAAATTGTGTTCTAAACAAACATTACAAAAGACAATAGGAACTGCAAAACAAATTATATTCATTGTTGTTCTCATTGTAATAAATTAGGACACACAGTAAATACATGTACAACAAGGCACCTAGTATGGATTCTGAAAGGATATTTTTATACATCTAACCATCAAGGACCCAAAAAGATTTGGGTACCTACTTCTGAATAAGTTGTTTGCAGGATAGCCTTGGAGCATCAGGAACAAAGGATGCTCAAGGCACTGGTGGAGTCTCTCATTGAGGGGGAGCACAGACTAAGGGAGAGTTATTCATTAGTGTCAATCATTGTTGAACCCCTCAATGATAAGAAGTTTTCACAAAAACGGGAGAGAATGCATGGTAAGATCCTTCATTTTTGGTTTGTGACAAAAAGGGGGAGAGTATGCATAGTATGTATTATCTATGAATTTTCTGTATTTTCTATGTTTTAAGTATTTTTGTCAGAAAATTCTCATAAGTTTTGTCATCACCAAAAAGGGAGAGATTGTTGAACCACTCTTATATATTTACCATTATATTTTGGTGATAACAAAACTTATGATTAATTAAATATTATTAAATATATTTAATATCATGTTTTCCTAATAAATATAAATTTAAGGTATTTTGGTGATAATAAAATTTATGATTAATTTAATATTATTAAATATATTTAATATTATAATTTTCTAATAAATATAAATTTATGGTACTATCGCTGTGTGATTTACACTGAAAAGTTAAATCGATGTCTATTCAATATACATCGATTTCAATTCACAAAGTGCCACATCGATTCCCTTGAAATTATGGATTTCACTCAAACATTGATTCCCTTGAAAACATGGATTCTGTTCAAACATCGATTTCACTTAAACATCGATTTCACTCAAACATCGATTTCACTCAAACATCGATTTCACTTAAACATCGATTCGGTTTAAACATAGATTTCACTTAAACATCGATTCCCTTGAAAACATGGATTTCACTTAAACATGGATTTGGTTCAAACACAGATTTCAAACTTAAACATCGATTTTCTTTATATTTCAAAATATTTTTGGCACCTAGTGAAAAGTCAAATATATTTCATTTACGTAATCTTCTATCTTTCTGATAGAAGATCTTTTCTATCTCTCTAGATCTCTTCTCTCCTGTCAGACAAAAAGTGCTTACCTACCACTTCTGGGTGACAACAAGAAACATAGAGGTATGAGCATTTTTGACAAAAACACACTTTGATCTAAACATTTTCTTCTATGCTTGCAGACCTCATAGACCACAAAATGTCAGAAAAAGAGAAGATGAGCAACAGCTAGAACTCCAACGGATTTGTTCAAGTCTGCTCAAATAAAAGGATGAAGCAAGACCAAAAAAAAAAGTGAGAGCTTTCCTGAAGATCTTTAAAGGAGTGTACATCATGTGAGGAACCTCAACTCCACATACACTCAAAGAAAGAGAGAAGAGCTCAAGCCCAATCAAGAGAAGCTGTTCATAGCAGAAGTTTTCAAAACTTTCAAGCCTTCCTCTCTTCACTCTCTCTCTGTGGTCATTGTAATTCTTGGGGAGAGTTCTTTGCTGAGAGTTTCTGAGTTAGAGTCCATTCTTGAAAAATCTTAGCTTTGTTCTTTCTTTTCTAAGAAATATTTCTGTCCAGCTGAGGGACTGTACTCAGTGTAGAACCTAGCTGGGGGTTTAAGTCCAGTAGAACTGCACTGGGGTTTGTACCAGGAGGTTGGCTTCTTGACCTGCCGGGAAAGAGAAGAAGACCAACTGGGGTGCTGGGTGTTATATTGTCCTTGAGAGAGACTGTACCCTTGGTTAGTAAAATCTCAAGAGATTGTTTGGGGACTGGACGTAGGACTTCTATGTGGGAAGGGCCGAACCATGATAAATTCCTTGTGTTCTTTGTGTGATTGTTCATTTGCTTCCGCATTACTACTCTCTATCACACTCAACTAACCAAACTTTCAAGTGATAATTTTCTGTGTTTAAATTTTTGTTTCATATTTCAAAACCTATTCACCCTCTCTCTAGGTTAGCTTGTTGTCGTACCAAAAGGGCCAATAAATGCTACATAGTGGGAGCCATCTATTGAGCTTATAAGGGCCACCTCTAGAGTTATGTCTACCAATGGATTGGACTTGACCATATTTCTTGGAACTTCTTGACATTTGTATGCAAGAATTGTCAATGAGTACATGCCTGATGAATACTTGTTGAGGTTTCGAACCTCTTGCAACTTTTTGGGGCCTCAGACACTTGCTACATGATATATGCTCGTAACAACATGAGGGGCCCGATCTGGTCCTGGGGATAGTGCCTAAAATGACAATTGACGATCTGGGAAGTCAATGATCAAGTGTTTCGTATGGCATCACTACTTGCTTGCTTGTTATACTCGACTCGTTGCTTGTTACACATGGTACTCACAACAACTCGAGACACTTTTGCTTACTTGATATACTTGACATGACAATTCATGACACTACTTGCATGATATACTTGACTTGTTATCTGTGATACCCATTTGACAATTCATGGCACTATTATCTACTTGATATACTTGACATGTTATTTGTGTTACCCACTTGACAATTCATGATACTTGATTAAAGCTTGAGGAAGATAAGTGCGATCTGACTAGAAATTCAATTGATACAAATTTATGTGACCAATTCTTAGAATGAATTATACTTGAAATTCTTTAGATATTACCTCAGTTCTTATCGATTGGGATTGGATCATTTCTTGATGTGATATATGACATGTGTCTTAAGATTATCTCATAGCTATTTGATTCAAGATGACCATGCTTGATAATCAGTTACTCAACTTTTAGCTCTTTTGAAATTTCAGTAATGACATGATATATTTTTAAGGACTTTTCCTTGAATTTATTGATTCTAAAATGACTATTCTCTTATTGTGATTTGATTATCTTGAAAGTAATTAATTTGATTTGACTTAGATGGTAAAATTTACTGAACATTCTGTGCTCATACTATTTCTTTAACATTTGTTTAAGTAATTTCAGATCTAAATAGCTACTAAGAACGGGTTAAGAGAGAGAATGTTACCTCTTTTTACTTTATGTAATTTTGTTACTCATCTTCCCCCCAATAAGTTATTTTGAGGATTTTGTAACCAGCATATATAGACTTTGCATTATGTAATTTTATTGTAAACATTTGTAAATTAAATAGCATTATGATTTGATATTTGTTTGGTCGCACCCTATCATTTTAGAGTGTGACAACAATACTCATTTAAACATTAATAACAATTAAATAAACCTCTCCAAAAGCAAATATAAATGAGGGTGACCTAAATTCTTAGAAATTTTAGACAGACAGAAGTGTTTTATTAGGTCTCACACATAAATAATCTAATCAACTAGTTAAATCTAACAACTCAAATGCCACTTTAAATACAAATTTTTCACCACTTGGTTGGACAAATGTATATATATGTAACAACAAAGAATGATAAAACGTTGAATATTATAAATATTCACCAAGAACATAATATATAAGAGCAAAACTTGAGTGTATAGTAAATCTCCTAATTCTTATCTATTGGTTTATGTGGCGCTTATATTTTGTTATTATATATCTGATACATCTTTTTAATTTTAATTTGATTAATAAAGCTAGAGTTTATGATACAGTTACATTTTATAAATATGTACTAAATATTAATCATAGTACAATGACATTGCAGCGTGGGCTCCCTTATAAATTTGTTCACTGTGTGCATATTAAATTTTGCATTAGATTAACGTGAGTCTATAAGTAGAGTTGGGAAAAAATGAAGTCCTAAGTTGGACATTTGTTAGGATTTAAACACGCATCTCTTACACTTAACACTTCATGTAGAGTAGTACCACATTCGTTCTTCGTCGTAAAAACTTTCTATTAGTGTACAACGTTAATTTCAAAAAGTGTTTACAAACATATGATACATCACAAGATTTAGATTAAAAGAAAAATATGATAAATTAATTAATAGTCCTGATTGTAATATGAAAGATCTTTACTGTAATAATACTTAACATAAATTGTAATAGAAGATAAAATTTACTATAATAAATTACATTTTTATCAGAAACTAAAAAATAAGTCAAATATTTGATATAAACTTCTAATTAATTTATCTAAACAAGTATAAGAACTTGTTCCAGAATATTTATATTAAATTGTTGACAGTGGTTATGAAATTATGTGTCATGAACTTGTGATGCCCCTTCCCAATTTCGTTACCACAAATGCACATACTTCACATCATTTACATCACTTACGATTTACATCCGAAAAATCAAGTTTACACTAGATTAAAAAACACAACTAAAACTTACATTATCCATACTGCAGTTATCTAAAAACCTCCACGGATCACCCTCCAACCTACTCCATATTAGAGTGTGCACCGCCACATTTCGGACGCCTTTCAGTGGGCGCTTGAAATGTGGCAAGATTGGGCTCAGCACGAGTGTGGCGCTCTTCTGGAGTTCATCATGTGTTTGAGTATTTTTTTTTCAATCTTTAAATCATTAAAAACTCTTTAAAAAAAGGTTAATCATGAGTGTGAGTCATGGCCTATAGGTATTGATGTTCACGGTTCAGTTTGATCTGAGTTAACTAATGATCATTTTTTTACTAACCCGAGCCAAATCGAATAAAGTTTCAAACAGAATCAAATCAAATCAAGATTTTCTATTTAATTCGGTTCAAATTAAAATTTAATATTTAATTAAATATAAATAAATTTATTAATATTTATATATTTAAAATAAAGATAAAATTAAAATACACATATTTATATTTAACTATATAATAATTTTTTATGTTTATAACATGTATATTATAAAATATTACTATTATTAAATAAAATTTTAATTCATTTGGTTTGGTTCAATTTCACAAAAAATGAAATCGAACTGAACCAAACACACACCAAACCAAACCGAACCGAACCAAATCGGTCTATTTGATTTAATTTTTTGGGTTGACCTGAATTGTGAACACCTCTAGCAAAGGGTTGTGAACCGGCTCCGATTGAGTGAGTAGAAACTCGAAGCGACCCGTTTGAGATGAGATAAATGCTGAGAGACAATAAATGAGCTATAATTTTATTAGTTAAAAAATAAAGAAAAAGATTTTTAATTAATAAAATTATTTGAAAAACAATTTTCATCATCTTTATTACCTTCTTTGGAAGACACTAAATATTTCTAATACGAGAGATTGAATTCTGTTTATGAGGAGCACCAATAGATAGTTTTAAAATTGGAGAAATATTTTTAAATTTAAAGTTAGTATTTATCAGCCTACATTCATTATTATAAAAGTTTAACTAATGTCTTTAAATCTTAAAAGTTATATTTTTAGTTTAAAATTTATACTTATGAGCCTAAGTTATAATAAAAACCTAGTGGATATTTTTCAATTCTAAAGATAGTTATTTAAAGTCAAATTTTATATTTATAAATCTAAAATTTTAATTTATAAACCCACTACAATTTGTCATTGTCGCTTCCCATCGCTTGTCATTTAATCGCCATCATCGTTCGTACTAATGATGTGACAGTCCACGTGACATTATATAAATTATCACATCATTTGATAAGTGTAATAAATATATTTACTAAATATGTAATAAATATTTCTCTTGATTTATTAATTTTCACAATATATTATAGACATGACACATTTAGTACTGTACTTGTCGTAAGTTACATCACTTCATGGCATGGTAACATGTGTCAAATCTATGAGAAATGACAGTTGCATGTTGGAGACCAATCTAATTATGTTACATCACATTTAACTATTGATCTAATTGTGTCATGCTACGTCTAATTAGACATAGAATGACAGGGATTGGTGATTGATCATAAGAGGTGGGGTGATAGACAGTGAGGGCAATGTGCGATGGTAGACTATGGTATGAGGCTATGTGACATCACATCGAACTAAACCTAGTATGGTGGTGCTAGATTGGTTGGTTGCATATGTCAATATATAACTAGTATTTCTTCTTAATGATACTCCTCACTTTACCTATTAGTATGGTCTTGCTCTACTAGTGTTTGCTGTAATGAGTTGTATATTAATATACATCAACACATGGTTTTTATCTTTTAAAATTTTACCTATTCAAAAACTATTTTAAAGTTTTCTTTACTCTCAAAAGTAGCATTTTAAAATTTGACTTGGACCGGCTGGTTCAATTAGTAAACCAATGGCTCAATCTTAAAATCAGGTTGATAACTTATGTGAACTAACGAACATCTAAAATCTGGTCAAATCTAGCTAACATGTGTAGAGGTCGGAAAATGGTTAACGAGCTTTCATTATCTAATCCCCACTAACTTTTACATTTTTCTTTTGTTGAGGGAAACACCGACTTGCACCATAAGAAAGAAGAATGGTTAGGGGGTCTCCCTAGAGTGGTCTCAGGCGAGAATTCTCCGACGCTCAAGTTATGAAATTGGTCAAAATGTCGAGAGCCGAGGAAGGAAGAGAGGAAAGTGCAAGAGTTGGAGAGTTAAAAGAGAGAGTGAACCCTTGTTTGAATAGGCCTCCAGCCATTTTTTCAATGTCTCTATCTCCTTATGTCATTGTCCCTTTTAACTAAGGGGTCCTCTGAACGCCTTACTTCTTCTCGACTATATATGCAGACGAGTTGTATGGAGAATGATGGAACATGTGCCGCATGAGAGTGGTTGCTAGAATGGGTTGGGGAGGGGGACGACATGCACCATTCTTGTAGCATTGGTAGGACTGAGAACACGTTTTGACTACTATTAAATAGACAAGACATGCTAGGAGGGGAAACTCCTACCATATATTGCAAGCGTGCACCATGCCTTCGGCGAGCCATATGATAGGAATGGGTCAGGTGGCGGGAGTGGGGCACCCTATGTCTTGGAGGGGGAGGGGGAAGAGACGGGACCGAGAACTCGAATTTGGTGAATACTTGGACTATCTAGAGATGGTGAGCCCAAAGACAAGGAGTTAGAGCTCATATGGGTCCCGTCCATCCCCTTCCCGTGCCCCTCCTCCATTTAAGCCATCGCTAGAGAGTGAAGCCTCGATTAGGCCCAACCCATTTCCCTTACATTGGTGGGCCAAACAGATGAGGCCTAACGGGCCATGCCGATTTTCCCCCACCTCAACTCAAACAGATTTCATATAACCCACTCAACTTGATAAAATTCATGTGACCTGACCAAGTCTAAACTTTTAGTATATTTTGTATTGTTTCTATCATTGATTTTCATGGTTAGGTTTTCATTTAGCATTCAAAGAAGATGGAAGATGAGGAATATTTTTTTGAATTCTACCACTTTATTATTAACAGTAATAAGACTTACCTTTGAAAGTTGAAAAGATTGTATTTGAGAAAATAAGAAAGAATATACTTGAATCTCCACCAACGTCGAGATTGGTTGGGACGTTGGCCTCGCGCCTATTATGGTTACTTGGCTGGCCCATACCCCCAGCCAATCCTATGTTAGTGGGTAAAAAGTGATTCTCAATAAGAAAAAAGGAACAAACCTATGAGAAGTGACCGTCCCTTTTTCAATATGTTCTTATTTGATGGATTCATTTTATATGGTATTTATTATTAGCATAAAATAATCACATTATTTTTAGCTTGTAATATTGTGATATAGTACTTATTTTTTAATATATATATATAGACTATCATTATTTGTAACGGCTCTGAATATCTATACCCAATAAGGGTCCATATCTAAATCCGTCTCCCGCGAACGGACTGAAGTCTCGCAAGGGATAGCTCGTACACGAGTACAGGAAGAATATAAAAGACAAACCACAACAGTAAGAGACACAAGAAAGGATATGTGCTCATATCTGCATATACAATTTACATCTATCACATTACATTATTACATGTCCAAATTAAAAAGAGTACAACTACCTGGGGCATACCCCGAGGGAGCACAAGCTCAGACAACTCTACTAACACTACTGCTGGTGGTACAAGTCTGTCACAACACATCCTCAAGCCACACCAATGGTAAACCCTGAAAAGAACTGTAAGGGAGTGAGCCTCAACAAGTCACTGGCTCAGTAAGGAACCACCCAAAACCACACACACGCAGAAGAACCTCAACCCCAACGGGTCTCACTAGTAACATCGGAAGCCAAACCATTTCATGCTCACAACAAAGCATAATTAACAATTACTAAACATAATTAACTCAGTTGCTGCAAATCTCGGAAAGACGAAGAGACAATAGCACCATTAGTCCACTTAATAACTGTAAAGCCTAGGCCACAAGCCTCACAGGCACACCACCTCAACAACTGGTCGCCTAAACTGTAAGCCACATAGGCAAAGCATTGCCTAAGCTATTAGCTTCACTGGCAAGCCTCTACACATATGGTAACATGATTGCTAACCAAGAGTTAATCCTTTATACCCTTAAATCCCGATATATCGAATATCACACCTAAGTAACAGAACTGGCTACCACGGTGCCAATCCATCATATACTAAACCATAATCGGAAGCTTATCCAAAAGGGGGTAAAACACAACAAGTGGAAGGTCTCACCACACGTCCCCCACAGAGCACAGCTCCACCTCAACACCTGAAAAGACTGGTACACAAGGTACCACGATAAACCAATACCCACAAAGGGTACAGGTACCCACCACCACGAGGTACCACCACTGAAACACAAACACAACTGCGCCACCACTAGGGCACACCACAACCAGTCAAACCACAACTAGTGAGTCACCGCTCACCAACTACAACTACAACTGTGCCAACACCATGGCACACAACCACCGATAGAACTACAACTAACACACATTATAGCCAATAGCAAAGCACGAGCCGGAAAGCACGACGCCACCACACGGGACAGACTACTGGTTTATGATGTCAGTATCCAACCCGGATAACACAACACAAGAACAACCTCTCAGTCTCGCAGTCACGGACGAAAGGTCCAAGTGCAGCTACACAACACAAGTAAAGCCAAAGAACTGTGGAGTCCAACCAAACCACCACAACCTACAGGTCACACACCCTGCAGGCCCATGCCTGACACCTTTAGAGACTCTGGCCCGAGCTCTCTAAAGTGAGGCACTGGTAAACAGGACTAGCTAGGGCCCAGTACGTCTACTGGTGTCCGTAACCCCCAGCTACGAGCGCGCTACAAGTGACTAAACACAGACTCTCACAAGTCACTGTCCCACTACCATCTTTCCCTCAGCCGGACGACAACTCTCCCCGAGAGTGAGGGTGTCCAGGAAGACGACAAGACCTCGACGGTACCACTGCACCGGGACAAGCCCCGAGCACACACAGGTGCCTGGCTCACACAAAACCTGGGGCTCCCAACTGAAGAGGCATTCCGGAATAGGCGCCGGACCACCAAACTCAGCAATGCACAAACCACGATATATGCTTATATATTCTTTATTACAAACCACAGTACAAACGTAAGGACTAGCTTGACCTGGTCATTCCATGACTCACAAGCTATCCTACACAAGCATACACATAGATCCCGATAGTCAACCACAATTGGCTTATCATTGGTCACCATGTGACCTCCAAACCATCTCACACTAACACATACGTATATCACAACAATACATGCAACCTTGCCTGTCATTGGTCACCCTGTGACCTCTACGGCAATACACATTACTTAACATGTATAACATTGTAATACTCCTTAAAAGACCATAATAGACTAGGGCTGGGTTCATATGTGAACCTTCACTGCCCGGTCACCTCATACTAGCTATACCAGCTATACTACAATAATCACAATATCGACCACTAGCCATGCATACTCATGCACAACACTCAAATTATATAAACATCACGTAAAAACATGCTCACTTCGTGAGCTCCACGCTTAACACTTAAACCACACACAAACGACACACTAACCACGCTCACTGAGCGCTACAAGTGCCAAGGCATCATTAGCATTGCCATGCACAATAATAAAACAATAATCGAATAGCCAAAACACCAACAGCATGCAAAGCAGAACCTTCGGGTGCTATCGCGACAGAGGCCATGATCGCCTTCTGATCGTGAAGCTACGATATGGCGCGACAAGAAATCCTGTCGCGACGGGTCGGCCTGTCACGACCTGGTCGCGACAGCAAAACGCCGCCTTCTCAGGCAAAAACCTAATCCGGGAACCATCTCCGGATTTCCATGCAAACCACATTTAATTTCCGATTTTCATACTTTAATGAATAACCTAGCATGCTATCTATTGTTCATAAAGCATTAAACCTATCGAATACACATCACATGCTATCCACGCAACAAATCAAGGTAGAACTCCCTACCTTTACGAAGAACGCACAATCCAAGCATGGCGCGGCGTTTCCCCCACTCCTCGCGTCAAGAGCGCGTCGAGAACCTTGCCAAAACGCCAAAACACCCAACAGAGCCGCAACAGCTCCTCCCCTGGGTCGAGCAGAGTTTGCAGAAGCTCTGTTCGGCCAAACCTTTTTAAAAACCACACAGCGGTTACTAACGCGACACATCTAACCGTCGCAACCTGATCGCGACAGCTTCATGCATCGCCTTAACACTCCAGACGTCAGCAGCCCCGCCCCGTGTATGACACGCGGTGCGTATGCAGGCGTCGACTCCAAACAGAGGCAACCTTAACGCGACCCCCGATATCGACGCGTTCAGAACGCGGCCTACACCACCGTCGCGTTCACACTCAGTGAACCAACGGACACTACGGGCCTAACCTGCCGGCCCACTAAGCTCCACACAACGCGCGGAAACCACAACCAAGGCCCAATGACCCCATATTGGCCATGAGCACCACACCAAAACCAATAAACACAGATCCGAACTACCACTAATCCACGATCCGTGAAGATCCGAAAAACGAGCTACGTTACATTATTAGTGGTTCTTCAGATTTTAATATATATTTTATTTAATTTAAATATGTGTTAAAAGTGTATTTTTTATGGTTCTAAGTTGCTACTCAAGAAACATTAATATTTTATGATTATATAATAACTGTTTGAGTAGATTTACTGTAATAAGTCACAAAGCAACATGAATCGTGAACCATTGACCTATGACCCACTAACTTTTTCAAGCCAAGAAATGGGTTACGTTTTAAGATAATGCTCAAAATACTTTTGTGTTTGGGAGTGTATGTGGTTTGAAAAACATCTTAGATGGTCTGAAAGCATCTACATGTTTGGAGTCATAACCATGTTTGGTATTATAATAGATTAGAGATAGAGTGGAGGTATTTTCAAAATTCCGATCTATCTTAATATCAAACATGTTCTAAAAATATATAAAAAAATTATTTGACAAATTCTTTAAGAAAAATGAAGCATATGTGCTTTGACATATTTTGATATATATCAAAGTTCAAGGGAGAGATACAATGACATCAAAGGGCCTTGTGAAATAACAGGGCATCACCTTTACTATCGATAAATCATTAATTGAAAATCTAAGTGTTATATCATATTTATAGAGGAGGTTAGGCTATTAACAACCATAATATGACAAACGCGTGTATCAATAGTGGAGTTGAATCAGGTCCGAATAGTTATTTATGTCCCTACCATCTTCTTTATCAAAATTGCTTTATCGAACTATACTTTTGCATTAATGTGACCAAGCAATCTCTCAATAATGGTCCATCTTAGGCCTTGGTGCTAACAACATGAGCCAACTAACTTGCATAGCAACTTTATGATCTTGTGCAAGGGGGCCCACAATCTTCTATGGCATTTCTGTTAGAATTATGTGGCCTATGATCCAATACACGTACATCGGTTGTACATTTTAGTTCATATCAATTTTATATTAATATTTTATTCATTATATATTGATTGAGTGCTTCTATTACATACCAAAATTTATATACATATATAATGAAGATTAAATCATGATGAGATCATGATAATTGTTAGGTATCCTCTGAGATCCCAATGTGTAGTGAAACAAAACACGATCGAGATTGTCAGAATACTGACTAAAAACTCCAGTGTTTAGCGGAAATAATGACTCTCCCATGTCAATACAACAACCACATTGCTCAAAGTTGTCCACATGCACAGCCTCTATCATAGTCCACACGAGTCGGTAGCGTAGGGGTCTCCTCCATTGTGGTCTTCACCTGACAGTGCTTCTTTCACCTATGTTTGGAGAAGAAGGAGAAGGAAGGGAGATGGGGAGCTGTTGTACTCATGCAAAAATTGAAGTAAGAGAGACTCTCTTTCAACTTTTCAATCCATCTTTTATAACCCTTTAAACTTGCACCCCAAGGCTCCTCCCGTAGAAGGAAATGACTTGTCCAAAAAGCCTCTCTGATCAGGGATAGTCATATGCACATTATTTTAATGGTTGCAACTTTTGCATCTCTCTTGGAATCTCTATTCTATAAATATTTCATATCTTTCAGACCTTTTTGTGTGTGACTCAATAGACCCAACATCAAGCTGGTCGTAGATTCATGAACTATTAAATATCTATTTGTTGTTCACATCCAACTAGTCAAAACTCCAAAGTCGAATCATAAGAATTAACCCTATAATTCTTCAATAACTCTTAAGTCTATTGTCTTAACAACTTAGGAGCATCTATTGATTATAGTCACTTTAAGTATCGTGTCATAACCCCTGATGATATCAGGAATAATTATTCCAATTGGTACATTTTGATTGTCAATTATCATGTAATTATTATCCTTCACTAATGATGTCTCTCAAATTGAAAGGAATTGCCCGGTACATTTCGCGTGTCCAATCCTCCATGACTAATAGACATCAAAACCTCCTTTCTGATTCTATTTACTGCTCTGGTCAAAGACTTATTCAGTCATATATACAACAGGGACATATCCCTTGTCGGCATGAGAGTAAGTGATTCCATCTCGTGACTCAATTACCTTTGCATGATTCTTACCAGACCCAATAACCATATGTGATTAGACCTGTGGGTAAGACCCATGGATATGACATCGAAGTATGATCATTTTGCATGTAAGACATCTTTGGTGACTCATCTAAAGACCACTTGCACCACTAAGATCATAGAAACTTATAACTTAAAGATATATTCAGACTCAAGTGTTCTTTATAGGTCAGTTCAGTAAACTCATCTAACCAATGAGCACATATACATCTACCTCAGAGTCTCCACCCTAGTGATCAATGAGATCAATCACCCTCGTCATATAAGCAGGTAGCATGTATACTAATATATCTAGAACTCATTATGTCCATTCTCAATGGGCTCTTCGACTAAGAACATTTAGGACTTATATTTATATGATGTCAATAACCCCTTATGATTTGTCATCAATTGCATACGTCTATAGACTACATCATGAGCTAAGAAGATAATGTATAACATGATGAATAGTAATTATTCAAGTGGTCATCTTACTCACAGACATAACCAATTATCAAGACAACATTAATCAACTACTGTATGATGATATCTACCTATTGACTTAGACGATTAAGTGGACAACATTAATCAACTCCCTCCAATATGGTAAACATTTTTACCTACTGACTTAGTCAATTAATTGGAAATGATAATTGACTACGTTCAGTATGGTAAACCTTTTTACCTACTGACTTAGTTGATTAACTGAAAATGATAAATCTATTACTTTCAGTATGATAAACCTCTTTACCTATTGACTTAGTCGATTAATTGGAAATGATAGTCGACTACTCTTAGTATGGTAAACTCATTTATCTACTGGCTTAGTTGATTAATTGGGCAACATTAACCAACTACTTCTAGTATGATGATATCACACAAATTTAGTCATTTTTTGTGTCTTATGTGAAAACATAGTTGATTAATTCAATATTATTAATAGTGAGTACATCCAATGATTGGCTTGTAGGGCACCAACATTTAACAATAATGTGATGAATCTTGTATAAATATGTGTCTTAAATTGTTCTTATTCAAATGATATTTGAGAATGACAACAAATGTTCGGTAAGATCAATACAAGTTATGTCTACTCATATGATGAAAGTGGTTGGTCTGATAATCACCTGTATGGATAATAAAGACAAATTTTTAGGTATCCATTAGGGAATGCATTCATTGAACTGATTCAACCTTACATTTTTTTATCGTCATTATACCTAACTGTCAAACAAAACACTCTTATATTGTAGTAGCATAGTCGGTCCTTAGACTTGAGTCACCAAGAATGTCATGAATGAAAGTTGCTATATCTTGATTACTAGCTTATAGATCTAAGCTATTAAGTCTCGTACAGTTAGTGACTCAAACCTAGTGGACAACATGGAAACACTCAGTCTTGGTACATAACTAGAGAGTGAACACCATACGGAAGCATATTTAGAAATATTTGGCTAGGTGCAAACTAAAAAATGAGTTGTCCAATTATGATTATTATGAGTACTAGATTGTGTCTAGCCAATACTTAAAAATGAACAGTATAACCATAACCTTGTACTAATTGGATATTCAATGAATAAAAAGATTATAGTTATGTCGTATCTATATGTAGACATATTCCAAGTGGGAGTCATTGACCATATATCTTTTAGGATCATGACGTAGTGCTTGGTGTTATTCATGGTCTAAAAGTCTAGTGAAATAATCATCGAATGATTTTTCATCAATTTTATATTAATTATGTATCATGTGATGATATATAATTAATTAATTGAACTAAGTCTAAGAATAGGTTCTTGGCTTAGTAGGTTTGAAAATTGGACTAATATTTAGGCCTAAAGAGTCACACATATAATAGTCCTCTTTAGATGAGGTAAGATTTGAGTTATAGAAAATATGAGTTTTTATGAAAACACAAATGTCTATAAATAGTAGCATGTGGCAGAATACTGGGTTAAGTAATTGGCTCTGCCCTAGACACCCTTCTATCTATGTCTCTCTCCTTGGGGTGCCTCCTCCTCCTCTCTCTCTCCATGGTGCTACATGGTAGAGTTGAGATCCAGTCTATACGTGGAGAATGCAAAGAGAAGCTCATTTGCTTCGAGTGCTTGTGTGGATACTTTTGAAGATTATGTGTTTGTGCGATTCACATTCCACTGATATGCATGAGAGATTTGCAACCCCACAAAAGTGAAGAATTGTTCTTTTTGTTGTGATTGTTCCGTTTCGATTTCAATTCTGACATCGATATCACGAGAAATCGTAACTTTTCGCTTTTCTTGGATGGAATTCCTTATGATTTTATCTAATTTGAACCCATCTAAAAAATGCTAGTTGTTGCACCTCCAGTGAATAAGTCTCATATTTGAGAACAAATTTCACATAATTCTCTCTTTCCTTTATTAAATCATAAAAAAACTGATGAGATAATCAACTGTGAGAATTCGGCCACTGGGTAGCAAAGCCGAGCTAGAGTGCTCGGTGATGCCCCATTGGCGCGGGGGGGGGGGGGGGGGGGGGGGGCAGGTCCCACGCGCTTGGACTTAATACATGGTCCTCTAGGTATTAAGTGTTCATCAACTATTGACCTCTTCTCATCCATATATGCTTAAGACTTACTTTTCTTATTCTAACTCAAACATCAAAAAGAAATCTTTTATCTCAATCATTATAAGAGTTTTGTCACATTCCAAGAAAGACTAGATATATATGGACTCGTAGTCACAGTTTGCTATGTCGCGTCAATCACCGTACTGTGCTAGGGCCAACACGGTCCTTGGCACAGTTGGGTTGGGAGGGGGGGGAGGCTTTGGAGGGGGTGCTGCATGGAAGGGAGGGGGGAATGAAGGGGTGTGTGCAAAGGTGGAGGGAGGGGATTGGAGGGGGTGCTGTGTGGAGGGGGGCTGCATGGAGGATGAAGGGGGGGGGGACCGGAGGGGGTGTTGCTTAGAGGAGGGGGGGGGGGCGGGTAGAGGAGGGGGCTATGTGGAGAAAAAGGGGGGGGGGGGATCTTGTGGGCTGAGGAGGTGACTAGAGAGGGGGGGATGGACCTAGATGCGAGGGGCTGCATAGAGAAGGGGGGGTGTGATATGGTGGGGTAGGGGGCGACTAGAGGGGGGGGGACTAGAGGGGGAGGGGGCAACTGAAGTAGAGAGAGGAGAGAGAGAGAGAGAGAGAGAGAGAGAGAGAGAGAGATACATGTGAGTGGTGGTGGTGTGAAGGCTATCCAATGTAGTATGTGTCGTACCATACTAGGTCAGGAGGACTATGAGTTTATTAGATCCTTCGGCATGACCAACCCTATTTGTAGTAAGTGAGCCCACTAGATTGGCCTATTTAATTAGTGTAAGTCGGTAAGACTTTGCATGATCAAGTATAGATAATATATTTTAAACTGATATAAATTCATGTGAAAAGTATAAATTAGATGAAATTGGTTTCCTTATAAATATATTTTAATTCTTTACAACTTTCATGTTTGTGACTTCTTGCAAATGTGCCATTTAATAGGCGAAAAAGGTTAAACAATGAAAATTGTGCGAGAATTGAAAGATTTGAAAATAACATACATGTCCTTGCTACTTAAGTAGACAAGTGAGTGCACAAATGACTAGTTTGTGAAGGGGCGTGCTTACATGGGTATGGCTTTCTATCCATTAAACATATTCAAATTCAATTGTAATTTATCCATCATATAAGTTAAAATAAAATGATATGTGTAGGCAATGCCATGGGATAGCGACTACTCCATAATTAATGTCTACTACATAATACCAATTTATATCTAAGGACAATAGAATTTAGTAAAATTTGGGAGCCGGTATAGTGGTTACTGTGACGTACCGTCCTTTGCTCTTATATAATCGAGCAAGCAAGATTAAGCATCATTGGTCTAGTACTTCAACATTATGTACTTGACCCCTTATGCAAAACTATATTACATTGAAAATGTTTGTTTAGTTTAATTGGTTCGAATTTTTTAATATAATTATGAAAAGATAATATGGGTTGATTAGATAAGTTAGATTTATGATATGATTTGACTGAAGATAGTCATATATGTATACAACTAGTTGAGCCCCTTGCAATGCACGGACGGGTTAAGGTAAAAAAAAAAAACTTGAGAGGTGGGGAGGGGCGAATAATTACAAAAAAAAAACGACCAATGTAGTCCAATACGAGCGACACGCATGCGGCCCTCATTGTCCGTGATTGCCATTATAAATGGCCAATGCGCAAAAGATAGTAGAAAATTATAAAAATGAAAATTACAACAGAGTTCTTTACTCGTCACGTGGTGGTAAAAAACTCTAATTTATTAGATAGTATAGATTTGATTTATCAGAATCCTTAAGTTATTTGTAATCTAGAATATATTAATTACTGAAAATTTGGATATGAATAAATTTGAATTATATTAACTTATTTACATTTTCGTAATTTATGTTATATGCATAGAATATGTTTAGGTTTATATTAAATTGTTAGTGTCATGTGATTTAACAAGTTTGTTATGTATAGGCTACTTTTTAGCCCAAGATGGGACCTCCCTTGCGAACGGAGAGCAAAAAGACAGGACGCGGAAGAGAAGAAAAGGCAGCACCGAGAAAGGAGAAAAGGGAGGGAAAAAAGAGGGAGAGCGCCAAGGCACGGGAAAGAAGAGAGAGAAAAGAGGAAAGGTTGGCCAAGGGGACGCAGGGCGAGCAAAGGGCATCAGAGGAAGGTAGAGAGAGAAAGAGAGAGAGAGAGAAGGATGGGTGGGAAGGACGCGACGGAGGAGCAGGTGGCGCCGATGCGGGAGGCGTTCTCGCTGTTCGACACGGACGGAGACGGCCGGATCGCGGTGTCGGAGCTGGGGATCCTGATGCGGTCGCTGGGGGGGAACCCCACGCAGGCGCAGCTCAAGGAGATCGTAGCCCAGGAGCACCTCACCGGCCCCTTCGACTTCCCGCGATTCCTGGAGCTGATGCGCAAGCACCTCAAGCCCGAGCCCTTCGACCGCCAGCTCCGCGACGCCTTCCGCGTCCTCGACAAGGACGGCTCCGGCCTCGTCGCCGTCTCCGACCTCCGCCACATTCTCACCAGCATTGGCGAGAAGCTCGATCCCGCCGAGTTCGACGAGTGGATCCGCGAGGTCGACGTCGGAGCCGACGGCAACATCCGCTACGAGGACTTCATTCTCCGCATGGTCGCCAAGTAAAAGAAATGATAAGAAAACGCGCTCGCTGCTGGTGGGTTTCTTCCTTTTACTTCCTTTCCTCGCTGGTACATCAATTCATTTCTTCGAGAGATAAAATTCGAATGTAATGTCGTTGTTATCTCATGTTAGGGCGACGAATTCCTAATCTCCGTCTCTTAAAACTCCCGTTATTATGTACGTTAGAGATTCTGTTATATTTATGTTTCCTTTTTCTTACTTGGTTTGGTTTCTTTCTACTTGTTAAGGAGGGAAGGGTTTCGTTTTGGATCCGAGAAATTTAGTGCGCCTTGTCTTTTCTTTTCGGGTGTTTGTTTGAGATTGTAATCTTCAGGACACCCCTTTTTCTGTGAGGCGGTGAAATGGTTCTGTGTGGGGATATGAATGTTTGGTCCGACTAAATTGTGGCTAATTTGTCATCCATCCGTTATCTCTTCTATCGGTTGATGCATTCAGCTGACTGAAATGCGTATTGTATTATTCCAGATGCTGTGAATCTGCTTCCACTCTCCTTTGTTTACGATAATCTAATGCCTTGTTCTTTTTCCTAATTTACAGTGATTGAAAAAGGTAGGGTTGGGAAGATGGCCTCGTATACCATCCATGGATTTGGTAGTCAATGTTCTAAAAGGTTAGATGTAATATTTAATTGATCAATTCTAACCTCTCATAGTTTTCATGGAAGGTTTCTGTCTTCGGTTATCTTGCCTCTAATCACTATATATACTATCCAGTAACCTCATTATATCTTGCCTCTAATCTAGGGGTGTCAATGGGCCGGGCCTGGACCGGGCCTGGTCTGGCCCAGGCCCAGCCCGGTCTCCAGATAACCGGCCCAGGCCCAGCCCAGGCCCGGGGCAAAGCCCGGTTTTCAGGAATATGGCCCAGCTCGGGGTCAGTTTTAAGGCCCGGCCCAGGCCCGGTCCGGCCCGGCCTGGGGCGAGCGGCGTGCGAGGCGGGGGCGCGGGGAGGCCGAGGCGGGGCGCCGGGAGGCCAAGGCAGGGGGCCAGGGGCGCGGGGAGGCCGAGGCGAGGCGCGGGGAGGCCGAGGTGGGGCGCGCGGCATGCGAGGCGGGGGTGAGGCCGAGGCGGGGGCGCGGGGAGGCCGAGGCAGGGCGCGGGGAGGCCGAGGCGGGGGCGCGCGGCGTGCGAGGCAGGGGCGCGCGGCGTGTGCGAGGCGGGGGTGAGGCCAAGGCGAGGCGCGGGGAGGCCGAGGCAGGGGCGCGGGGAGGCCGAGGCGGGGTGGGGGAGCGGTGGGCGTGGGCCGGCCGGGCCGGCCAGGCAAAGCCCGGAATCGGCCCAGATTTTTTCCGGGCCGGGCTAAATTTTAAATTTTAATAAAAAAAAATTAGGCCCAGGCCCGTGTTATACCGGGCCGGGCTTCCGGGCCTCCGGGCCGGCCCGGCCCAGTTGACACCCCTACTCTAATCACTATATATACTATCCAGTAACCTCATTACATCTTGCTGAGAAACCTACCTAATACCTGTATGCAAGTCTGACCAAAAAATGGTTCTAAAATTTCCACTGGTGAAGTAGATAATTACATTCTGCACGATTAGCTGGTTTGTCATTATGTAGGGATTTATCTTTTTTCTTCTTCGCTGCAAAAATTTCCCACATCCTCTGGACAGAAGTAAACTGCAAGTAAATATATACTTCAGTTATTGTGCAACTATCATCAGATGATGCACATCTAATCTGCTGAACCAAACAAAGTTATTATGGCATAGAGTGACAACAGACCTCCACTTTAGAAGACCTCAATGACTGTGTATCTTTTCCTTCATAACTATGGATAAGGCCCTCTGTCAAGGATTTTAACACTGCAACTAGCTAAGAATTGATGTTGAGTCTCACTAGGCTCTAGCCTGATGGCCAAGTTTAAGCTCAGTAGTCTTAGGATTTAGGAACATTCTCTTCCCTGAGACTAGTCTTGGGAAGATACTGAGCTGCTCCAAGGAGAGGTCTGAAGATGCATGGCTCACTATTGACCAAAGCTTGCATTGGCACCCCTAAAACTGCTGATCCTTGGGTGAGTTGAACCTAGACTTCCCACCAAGATTTGTGGAACTGGAACTGGTTCTTAGACTGGTGGGCGGTGGTTCCTGTTCTGGTTCAGACTAGGATTAGATCAGATCATGTATCAGGGCCAACTTCCACTGAATCCCTTGTACGTTCCTATTCTAAATTATGAAAATAAAAATAAAATGTTAATCACGTTGTAAGGACTCAATTTGAGATTTAAACCATAATTTCTCTAGATCAACTCATTAAGACACTGAAAAACATACTAATCAACTCTAAGACTATTTACATTATGTGAAGAAAATTGTGCATATCATCAACTAAATCAAAATAGTTGAAGGCTCTAATCTGAAAAATCTTCTTTTTTGCCTTATTTTGTATGCCCCAATTTTTTTATCCTTTAGTTTGAGCCTGAAATCGAAGACTGATGGAGTGATGGGGGAAGATCCTGATCCAATCCAGGCTGGTCCACTTGGGAGCCTGGCCATTTCTGCAAATCATGGTTCCCACATATCTAGGATTTGAGCAGTCTCCTATTGGAAGCTTAGTGTTCGTGCACATACTTAAACAGCTTAAATAAACCCCGACAGTTATGGTACCGATACAGATATACCTAGAACTCAACATTCTACTTTCCCTTACTATTCCGGTAGTCTTCCTGTCTGGTAGTCTTTCTGTTCAGCACTGTTCTAATGGTGGAATAATTTTCCTTTGGATACTATGAGAGGTCCATAATGTATTCTTGGTCTGGCAGGGAGTTCTCTCTCTTCTTTGTCCTCATCGGGATCCTCCAAATTTAGCTTCATGGACAGTTCTTGATGCTGAGAAATTAATTGATTCCAGGTTGATAGGTCATCTTCTTGGGAGGGAAGGTACTTGGGGCTTCACATTGATTCCCAAGTAGAACAAATATGAAATACCTCACTTTTTGAACATTGACTTTACTTCCATGCTTCCTTGGATTTCAAGAATTTGCTGTTGCTGAAGAACTATATAAGCTTTTGACGTAAAATGCACCTTCATTTGATCTTGGAAGAACCTGGTCAAATGAATTCTGGTCAAAGTTGACCTAGTATAGTTACTATAGTATTAGCATTAGTTGTTTGGACTTCAATGAGAGATTTTCTCCTCAGAAGATCTTCTAGTAATTGGCGTTGTTGAAGTGTTACGGACACAAATGGGAGTGAGGATTCTTCTAGTTTACTTTTCAAATTTTCTTTGCGGGTAGGATTAGAGGGAGGAAGCTGGAGTATTTTTGGGAATGGGTATGTCAAAGAAAACTAGTGAATCTTGCTTCTGAGTTCATCTGCCTTGCTTTTATGGTTTTCCTTTCCCAACATGCACTTTACCCTTTTGAGGTGCCTCCTTGAGGCGGAAGAAGAGAAGGCAAAGACGGTGGCATCAATGACAGCAGCAGCAGGTGGCAATGTCTCACGGCAGGCTGCGATGGTGATGGCAACAATGGGTACACAAGTAAATGGCTTTCTTCTTCCTCTTCTCCTCCTGTTATTCTTCCTTGGGTTTTCCTCTTCCTCCTTGGTTCTTATCTCTCTTTTCTTAGCCCTTTTTAGATGTTGAGGGGGGACTCGATGGGTTGGGACTGGATTTGCCGAACCAAAGCTGATCCACTGCGATTCAGCTGATCCCCTCAGTAAGAATCAGGGTGTTGGGGTCAGGATTTTGATCGTTTTTGAGGAAAACCTGATCAGATTGCCTGATCCTGGAGAATGGATGCTAGACTTCAAAAGCTGTGGAACTTAAAAATAACATTTGAGCAAATGTCTTTGGAAGCATGGTGTGGTAGAGGGAGGCAGGCCTCTACGTAGGTGTTTTTTAGTTTTTGTTAAGATGAGCAAGAGTCCATAAATCATTATGTAGAAGGAAAAGATTTACAAAGAAGAAGAGAAAAAAGAAGAGATCACCTGCCAAGATGGTAGATATGGGCCTACAATCCAACCCAAAACCTAATACAACCTCAGTTCGGGGGATACATCTCCTCCACAAATACAACCTTAGAACCTCGGAGCCGGTAATCCAGCTACTTGACCTGTAAAACTTCCAATAGTGCGGGCAATGGATACAACTATTAATAATTTCTACCAGATGATTAAACTCAGATTTGAAGGTCCTGTTGTATCTATCCCTCCAGATTGCCCAAAGGAGGTCAGGTAAACTCATCTTCCCAAGTTTCATCTTCCTGAGTGGTCGGCTTTAACTCATTCTGCTCCATAACGAGTTGTAAAAATATCTGCCTACCAATCCATCTGCCTCTACTGCTTTGAAGAACACCTTCCAAACAGCATCAGTAATAACACACGTCAGTAACAGATGATTGATGCTTTCCTCAAAGCATCCACAAAAATTAGAAGTAACTGGCGTAAGAAGCTTTAAACTCCTTAATCTGTCCCCGGTAGCCAGTTGTCCCTAAGCAGTTTTCTGAAGGAATATTTTAATCTTTAGAGTAGAATCTTATCTCATATCTGAACACACCGGCCCACTTTAATACACCTTGCAGCAAAATCTTAGAGGCTGATGAAACTGAGAGCTGCCTTTCAGCTCCCATCTCCATTGCTTTCTATCTTTAGTGTCTGATTTAATGGTCTCTGGATAGGTGTTACCAACCAGATAATGTATAGGAGAGTTGGGGTGTTGTCTGCAATTTGGGTGATTCTTTGTAGCTTTTTCAATGTTTTACGTCTGGAGAGGTCGTGAGGTTCGGTAAAGGCGGCTTTGTTGTATTGTAATCCGTTCCCTTATTTTCCGTACTTTCATAGGCTAATATCCTACATTCACATCCCCTCCAACCCCAGAAAACAAAAGCATATGTTTAGTTATATATTATTGAAAATTTGGAAGTATTGAACTCTGCAGCAATGCCTTTATTGTCCATCCCCCGGATGATATGGGTAGGGAACCACCCAGGTTCTGTGTTTTCTATGAAGTGTCTCTGCCACTACGGCAGAGGCCCTTGGAAAAATGAGAAGGAAAAAACAATAACTATATAGGATAGATTTCATAAAATTAAGTAGGCGTTAAGATTATGAATGGACATTATTTGTTCATCTGACTCGAACAATCTTTAGGAACGAGGGGCTCTAATTTTGATGGAAGCTCGGATCAAAGAGGTAGGGGGCAGATGAACCAAAAGGTAGAATTGATGGAGACGGTACTTGCTAGGGTTGTCAATGGGTTGGATTTGGAATAAAAAATGAGTGTTTCCACTTTTTATAAGAAAATTTGGAGTCAGAAATAGAAAATAGTGTTTTAGTTTTTGCATCTATTTTCGTTTTAAGTTGAACAAATAGAAATAAAATGAAAATGAAAATTTTGGATGCAACAATATTTATATAATGAAAATAAATTTATTAATACATTGATTATTAAATTCATGAATAATTCCATATGTAAATTTAATATTCTAGTATAGATAACTAGCAACAATAAATAAAATTTTATTTTATTTTACCATATCTTCTTCATCAAATACATAATAATGACTTTTATTAAATGAAATATGATAAGATCAAATTAGTATAATAACGTCATATAATTATATATAATGGCTGAGTAATAAATAGTCTGACATATATAGATATGAAGGTTGTGAGAGAAAAAATTACCATATATGAGAAAATGAGAGAATGACCACTAACCACTAATTGGAATAAAGATTTACAACATTTGCATATAGATTAGAGATGGACGATAGTAAATTAAAAATTTAAGAGTTAAAAGTTTAGATGTTGTGGAGTTTTTATTGTAAAAATATTATATAATATATATTAAAAAAATTTCAAAAAATGGAAACTGAAAAACATATGCGGAATTGGGTGTTTGCTTTTTTGCATTCTATAAAAATTCAAATATCTATTTCCGTTTTCAGATATTTCTTTTTTAGAGTTTCGTATTCTATAAAAATGTAAAAATAAATTGCCTAAATGGAAAATGGAGATCACTTGGCACCCCTAATAGCTGCGAAAGGTTGCGGAGTCCTGGAATATAGTAAAACTATTTAGATGTGAAAAATACTTACTACCCGCCTAACGGGCTGTCTGCAAGCACAAAGTGGGTTGGAATATGTGAGTCCCAGGCCCATTTGCATGTTTGGATAGGTAGTAAGTATTTCTCTTACAAACATTACCCACAACAGGATAGCTTTGGGAGCACCACTGCTTTTCCTTTGTTTGCCGAGAGCGATCACTGTTCAATTCCTGTTCAATAATGTAGAATTCACAAGCTGATCAATGCAATTTTGATTGGTTGTGTGATCAGCATATTTCATGGTGTACGCCGACCTCATCAATTTCTTGATGCATTTGGCAATTAGTTCATTAACTTTCCAGGCTGATTGCTTGAGATTCTTGTGTTCTCTTCTTGTCGGCTCACCCCCCACTCTCCAACATAAAAAAGGATGAAACAAATTATTGCGTCTTTCTCATAGATTATGATGTGTCTGAGAACCTGTTTGGATCAAGGTGCAGTTTCTACACTTTTGAGGGGGGGCAGAAATGATTGATCTGTTTTTAAGTTCAATGGTGTACTGCAAGTTAGAAACGAGTCCGGTGACTATATATGTTCTCCGTGTACACCAGA
The DNA here is from genome assembly GCA_014218235.1 of Colocasia esculenta. NCBI lineage: Eukaryota > Viridiplantae > Streptophyta > Magnoliopsida > Alismatales > Araceae > Colocasia > Colocasia esculenta. Next base: position 78,704,703 of record CM024759.1, on the reverse strand, counting down.
TTAAAATGATAGGGTCAGACAATTTTATGAGGGTTTAAAGAAGGTTATGAGAATAAATATGTTTATTAGTGTGTCAAGTCAAACAAAAAGAGCTTCATGTTATTTGGAGGCTATTCGGAGAGGCATTGAGAATGTGAGTGCACGAAGAATGTTGATATTTTTGGGTCTCCATGTAACCTATGAGAAATACTTTTTTTTTTGTTCAATTGATCTTGTACAAAGTTACTATTGAGAGGGTCCGGGTTCAATACCCAGAGCCCCTCCCACCAATCGATGCCTCAAGTTTAGAGAAATTCTTAAAAATAATTTTTTCAAAAATCTTTAAAGAACTTGCGCTTGATGTGAATAGAACCTACAACTTTCTGATGCACGTTGGAGTGTTCTACCAATCAAATTACTCATCATGTGTAACTTATGAGAAATATTTGTTATCCGTGAAATAGATAACAAATATTGTTCAATCTCTAACTTGATTGATTGGACATCGGGTTTCACGTCTCATTGATGTGTGTCGTCTTACCAATTAAGTTGAGGGCTGAATAAAATAATAGAAATTTTTTCTCCTACTCTATTTGCTTGACTAGTAGACTATGTCTTTGTTCTCCGTGTACGGTGGAGTGGAGTGGGCACTGGGAGGGGCAGGGATGGAGCGTTTCGGATTCGAATCCGGGTGGGGGTTGCCTTCCTAGTAGTTTTACCTACAGATTTACTAAACATCCCCCCCCCCCCCCCCCCCAAAAAAAAAAAAAAAAAAAACTCTTTACAGGATTTATTGCTTGGGTTGCATGAAAATGGTAAAACGGAGGCTTATAAAACCATTAATCTTCTGTAGGACTTACAATTACAATTTAACTATCACTCATAAAAAGCTATCCGTTTGATGTTGAAAGGCAGAATGGATAACTACCTCAACAGTAATATTTGTTGTCTAATTAAGTACATAAGAAGCATGATGTGGCTTGTTCAATTTTTAAATGATAGGCAAATATTATTTATTATTAAAAAATTTTAAAACATAAAGCTTATAAGTTATCTTCATATCTTGTTATTTTTAATGTAAACCAATTATATGAAAGTTGAACGGATGATATAATATTTAATACACATGTTTTCACTCAAACAAATAGTAAATTCGATTCCACCTTCCCAATGGAAAAAAGAGGCAATATTTTTTCCTTGTCGCCAAATGCAGGTTTGATTTTTTTTACTTTTTGAAACCCCTCAGTAGGTAAATGGCCATATATGGAATTTAAGAGGACATTCATCATTTGGACTGCGAAAATTTTGAATGTCCATCCAAGTAAACTGCATTTGAGTTGGATTGTAGTTTTCGAACTTCATAGCCTGTGTTATTTATATATCCCTGGAATTATACGCTTATTTGGCAAACAACCCAGAATACTAGGAATAACCCTTTCAGATCCCTTCCAACTTTTAGGAAGGTAGGGGGTTTGTAAAAGTAAAAAAAAATGGAGGGGCTAATTCTAAATATATAACAAATTATAATGATTGGAAATGGCAATCCCTTAATATAGTGGACAAATACTTTCACTGACATTTGTCGATTAAAACAAGAAAAGATAGTGATAGAATTAGCCTTGATAGCATATTCTTGTCTTGATTAGCGACTTGTCAGATGTGATAGGCAGTGCTGCTGTGCCCCCACTTATCCTGCAGCTAGATCTGAACGGGTGTGCGGTTTGTTTTGCTATGAAAATTATAAGTCTCCAATTCTGCATACATTGGTTTCGAAGAATTAGTGAGATGTTAAACTTAAATTGGAAATACTTTGTTTGGATGTCTGTAAAATGCTCAGATGTTTAATATTACTGAACTGAGGTGGATAAAAAGATAATTGCGTGATTTTAAGATTTAGTAATTTATGTCATGTTTGGTATCGAAATAGATCGAGAATAAAATGAAGATATATTTTAAATTATGAGGATATCTTCAAATTTTTGAATATATTTCAGTTTATCTTCGATCTATCTTAAGATCAAACGGCCGAATTCCAAATGTAAGATAAAAGTAATTTGTTTTATGATATACCAAATAACATTTTACACTGAGAAATACTTAGTGCCCTCTAAAGAGGACAATAAAGATGATGTGAATTGTCCTCTAAACAATTCTATTGGTTAAAAAAAGAAATCTTTGGAGGGCACTAGGCATTTCTTTTTTGCACTATATACAATGGTGGCACAATTACTTCAATTCCTCACAACCTTCTAACTCAGCAGAGGTTGGCTTGTGTGACATTCTAGTCATGTTCGGAAAGTTTTTAATTACATTTTTTTTTCATAAATACCTTTGCAAATAGGGGTTATGTCAAATATATCTCGCAGTTCAGAATATTATCAACAATATTCTCCAAATATCTGGATAGGTTGCAGTTATACCCTTGAGATTCCCTACCGTCAAAGAGAAACAAATATTCAACGATACCTATGATGAAAATCGTTAAAGAACCTCAAATATGTAAAATATCCACCAAGAGTTCTACCCTCTACTTCCTCTTCCTCGTCTTCTCCTCTTCCTCCCCAACGAGGCTAGAACTTGAGCATAACGTCTGCCCCGCAACCTCACCTTTCCTACCTCTCGTTGTACCTGTCAACACCATGGAGGATAGAACGGTTGGCGGCAGTAGCAGTGGGGGCTTCTAGTCCTCATCTCCCAAGGAGCCTTCTCTTCTAGCTTTCCTTAGCTGGATCATGACCCTTGAGCGATTGGACGACGTCGAGAAGCGCAACGAAAGGGATGACCCTAAGGGGTGGGATGGCACCTCCTGTTGCTGCAGTTGTAGTGGCGACAACTTTTCCATAGAGGCGGCAATGCACTTTCCAGGTGCTATAAGGGAGAAACGGAAAGGAATGAAGCGGAGGAAGAGGTGAAGGGAAGTCCGGGGAGAAGCGATGGTGGCCTCTTGACACCCACCACATCTCCGCCTCACCCGTCTCATCACCGACACAACTTTTGGGTCGCAAGAGGTTCAGGTTTATCGTTGGCATTTTGGGGCCTCTGAGGATCTAAGCCAAAAGAGGTAGGGGATCAACTACTCGGACCAGTGTTCCATCTCGACAGTGTCATCGTCGTGGCAATGGTGCCCTTGGATTTGAAATCCAATGTGGTAGGAGACCATTTGGACGAAGGAGGCATGGTTACTATCGGGAAAGATTTGACATCAAGCTCAGATATGAATGCAATGTTAAGCTTGTCACCGTCAACATCGCCAATGAGTGCATCAACGGCCTCAGATGATTGACCTCAATTTGCGATCGGAGAAGGAACATAGAAGATGTTGTCTTTATCCAACCGACCTTTACCCGATAAGATGGTCATGAGGAGCCTGGATTTCATTTCTTTGGAGTCTACGACAAGAAAAAGTTTGCCTGCGAACTTTAGCTTCCTCTCGGAGAGAGAGAGAGAGAGAGAGAGAGAGAGAGAGAGAGAGAGAGAGAGGGAGAGAGAGAGAGAGAGAGAGAGAGAGAGAGAGAGAGAGAGGAGAGAGAGAGAGAGAGAGAGAGAGAGAGAGAGAGAGAGAGAGAGAGAGAGAGAGAGAGAGAGAGAGAGAGAGAGAGAGAGAGAGAGAGAGATTTATCATTTGTCATCTTAATAAAACTTAACTTGAATCAAATTTACAAGAGTGCCGACAAGAATATGATCATAATTTATTTGGAAAATGTTGTTGATAATATGCTAAAGTGATAAATATATTTGACATAATCTCTATGTACAAGGGTATTTATGTAAAAAACTTTTTAGTTATAACATATTTTTGAGTATTCGCAAGGTTTAACATATCACTGTTGGCCTGCGCAAAATGACCGCCCACCCATGCAAATCCAACCCTCTGATTTCCCTCGAGGATGATGCATGGCCAGTTCAGGCCCCGATTGTTCCTTTCTTCTGTCAACAATCACTGTCCACTATACGAGGAAGAGCCCAAGGCAACATTTTATAATTTTGTGATATTTAGATATTGTGCTCTTTTGATAGTTGTAAGAAACATACGTGCCTTAAAAACATATCAAATTTATAGTGAACTGACGACTTGATATTCTATGATATTGATGCCTTGTTCTGCAATTCAAGAGAAAATAGAGAACTACAAGTCCTTTTTCGATACATATGTATTTCTAATGAAGGGCTTACATGGGTTTGAGTTACAGATTTTTCTCATAAAACAATTGAGGAATCTTTAACGGATCATCGTATATTAACGAAACTTAAAAGAAAATTTTATAGAATAACTATGAGACCTATCTTATTATATGATATCGAGTGTTAGACAGCATAAAAAAAACACATTAACAAAACGTGTAGCAAAGATGGAGATGTTGAGATGAATATGTGATAAGACTAAGAAATATAAGATTAAAATGAGCAATTTCGTGAGAATTTGGAGGATAGCTCTAATTGATAGGAAAATGAGAGAAAATAAATTTAGGTGGTTTGGACACGTGTACCGTTGTCCAAATTAGATGTCGGTTAAAAGATGTGATTAAATTTTAGTGGATGTCAGTAAAAAAAAAGAGAAAAACTTAAGATGAGACAATGAGATGTTGTTAAGAAAGACTTAAACTTCTTAAGTTTAAATATGAATATAGCACTTGATAAAAATCTTTGACAAAAAATAATTCATCTAATTGGCCCCAAGTAATAGGATGAGGCTCTGATGATGATGAGTACTTTTTATACTACATAAAGATATGAGTTTTTCCCTTTATGAATATAAAAGCTAGGAAGAGTCTTTTCTTATGTATTATGAACGTACGATCCCCTCAATATCATTGAGGTGGGGTAAAATAAGCCTAGTCCATTCAGTTCTGTCCACTCAGCCCATTAAAACAAAGAGGGCAAGGTTGGGTCCAACTATTGCCTTACTCTTCAACAACAACCCATGAAAAAGAATAGACGTAGGCCTAGTCCACCATACCCCCCCTCGGCCTTTAGGATTGACGTCTATGAACAACCTGATACTCACTGTGGTAGTGTTTCCTGTTTGGTAGTGGGCCGAACGGGTCTCCACTAAGAGAGAGGGAGCGAACGGTGGCCGGTGCGGAGAAAGGCCTGCAAGATCAGAAAGGACGTCAGGGGAGGGGGGGAGTTGAAGAACCGGGGGGAACCCTCCGATGCCTAAGTCAGATCAGACTGCGTAAAGAGGGCAGGAAGAGAAGGTTCCTTGGTGTGTGGATTCGCGTGTAGGCAATTGTGTGGGAGAGATGTCTTGTACCTCTGTATAAAGGTTACATGTTCCTTTTATAGGTGAGGGACCCGAAGGGTCCGGATACGTCCTTCTCCAATGATAACGAAAGGGGCGCGTTTGTTGAGTTCCCGGAACGGGGGTTGTCTGTTTGAGACGCCCGTTGGGGTTTCACGCTGTTAATGCCCCAGATCGTGGGGTGGCGCACCACGTCGTCGCCTTAACTGTTGTAGTAGGCGAAGGGCCGCCTAGAGATATAGGCCATGGGGATGACGCACAGGTGCTAACGGGCTTGCTCGGTGCTCGGTGAGGCCGCCCGGTGCTCAGCACGGTTGTTGGGTGTCCGATGCCTTGACGCTATGGCGGCAAAGCATTCGAACAGGAGCCTTGCGGTCTGCTCAGTCGACCGTGTCTTGCTCGAACAGGTTTGGAGGTGTCTGGAAATTACCTTTGGGACCCTTAGGCGCTTGATGGCTAAGATGTGTTCGGAAGCCAGTAGCTGAATCCGAGGACACGTGGCCGAAGGGCCAAAGCCTGATCGCCTTGTTGGGCTATGATGGGCCTATGGGCCTAGGAGGCTGAAAATAGCCTCTACACTTGCCCCCCACCCTTTCAAGCTTGCTCGGATGTGTCCGTAAGCACTTGAGAGGGGAGGACTATTCGGTGACGTCCCTCTCGCATTAAATGTGATGCCGATCGCGGCGGTGTACGACCATCAGTAACGCCGTTGGAGTTCTACTCCGAACCGCCGTTGCATGATGGCGGAGGAGACGTGACGTGACCAGGAACTGGAACGGCCCGTTCGAACAGGCCGTTGGAGCGGGCGAACCGCCATTTTCCACCTTCGAATTTCGCGCCTTCCTTTCCTTATAAGGAGAGGAAGAGGGGAGGCGAGCGCCTCACGCCTTCCTTCTTCAAGAAGCTCTTCTCCCGCTCTTGCTGTCCGTTTCCTTGCCCCCCTACATCTTCTTCTCCAGTCTTCTTCTGCGCCGACTTCCAGTTCTGATGGCGCAACGTGAGGGGAAGACCGTTGGGACGGCGGGAACGAGCGGAAAAGCGTCGGCAACCACGAAGGGGCCGAAGTACCGATGCTTCGAGAACCTCCGTGAATGCTATCGCATCGGGGAGGAGTACGATAACATCACGGTTCGCGAGGACCAGACCTATTTACTGGACAAGTCGGGTGCTTCGCGCTTTCCCTGGATATTCTGGAAGCAGGGTTCCGACTGCCATTGCCGGAAGTGGCGAGGGGCCTGCTGAACGCATGGAAGATAGCACCAATCCAGTTGACGTCGAACTCGTGGAGGACGATCTGCATCTTCTGCATTATATGCCAGGAGCGAGGGCATCAGGCCTCGGCAGACATCTTCCGCAACCACTTCAACCTCGCCTCGTCGCCGCAGTCCGAGAATGGTGTGATGTACACCAAGCATCGGACGAACAGGATGCAGATTCACTTCTTCGGCCGCTTATCGAACAACAGGGGCTGGATGAGCTGCGTTTTATTCGTCGATCGAAGGAAGGGGGCTGGAGCGCCAGAGTGGGGATTCCCCACTCGGATATACAAGCCGTTGAAGAAGGACATCGCGCCCTTCCTGATTCAAGACGCGGCGAAAGCCTCGATGGATTTGTCCTCGCTGCTCGTGGACCATGCCGAGGATTACCTGACAGAGTACCAACTTGTCAAGTACAAGCTTAGCCGAGCGTGGGGTGAGTTTCCCCGTCCACAAACTTGGCCTTATTTTGCTGAAGATATAGCTTCTGAGCCTTTTGTTCTTCCACAGATGCTGCCGAGCTAGCCGCTGGTCGGGACCAGGAGGACTTGGCCCTGTTCTCCAAATAGATCACCGTCAGGGCATACCTGACGTATCTGGGCAAGGATGTGCCGGTGAAGACCGGAGGCAATCGGCCCGCTGCCAGCGGATGACCCGCCGAGCAAAGACCTCTGTGCATCAACCTTCAGAAGGAGGCCACTCTGCGGAGGGAGGCGACTACCCCAAGGAGGGAGGTGACGGCTCCGAGGCAGGAGTCTAAGGAGGAACTCGAGGCCGCCCCCCAACTTCGGCTCCATAAGAGGAGGAAGTTGATGAAGCCGGCCGAGCTGCAAAGGGAGGCCGAGCAGAGGACCATTCTGTCCGAGGTGAAGCCCCCTAATCGTAGAAGGGGTGCTCTCGGAGATGGGTCTCCTCGGAGGCGATGATCGTCGATGACCCCTCCGACGGGGACTCCTTGGAGGAGCTCCTTGGGAGGCTGGAGCCTCTGGCCCTCGCTAGTGTGCATAACGAAGGAGCGACCTCGGAGAGGGCGCTCGTGATTGCCGAGGGGGCGCTGAGTACAGCGGCGGCGACCGTGGGATCTGCGGCCGAGCAAACACCGGACTCCTCACCGACCTCGGAGGCGGCAGCAGTAGGGCGTGCGACGGAACATGCCCCTCAGGTTGTCGTCAAATGAGTGCCTGAAGGGCCAGGGTCCCGACCGAACAAGCAGCGGTCGGCGAGTTGGTAGCTCCTCCCGAGCAGGCACTCGGGGTGGTCATCGCGGAGGAGGAGCCGAACGAGGATCGCGCGACCTGGCGTGGGTGTTCGCCGCAAGATCCCTGTGCCACCTTTGGCATCGGACATGGAGGCTGCGCTGGAGCGCCTCCAAGAGGGTCCTTCCACCAGGGGCTTGCCTCCTTGCCCCTCCGCCGAGCAGTTGGAGGTGCTCATGCGGTGCCAAGGGGCAAGCTCGGAGGAGACTCCGGAGAGGGAGGAGGAGAGGGACCAACGGGAGAGGAGCCGCTCGGAGGACGCCGAGGTTGATGCCGAGGAGCTGGCCGGCAACATCACGCGGTCAGTGGAGGCACTCTTGAGGCTGGCGTCGCGGGCGCAATACCAACGGCACCTATGGGATGCTGAGATCACATTCACGTCTGAGCGCGAGGAGCAGCATCGCCACCGAGAAGCCGAGCAACAGAAGGGCCGCGCTGAAGGCCGCCGAGTGGGAGCTGGCCATCGTCAAAGCGGAGAAGGTCGCCCTCGTGGGGGTCCTTCAAGAGGCCGAGGCTCGAGGCGTCGCCGAGTATAAGGCCGGGCCAGAGTTCCATAAGGATCTAGAACAGTATGGCGCGTCCTGTTATAAGGTCGGTGACGAGCGGGGACGACAGCAGGCCATTGTGGAGTACGCTCGCAAAGCCTTTGAGGCCGCCCTCCGAGAATGCCGCCAACGAACCCAAGATCCGCACCTGGACGGTGTCCGTTTTGCCAGTTTCGGGGTAGGACGGATGGTGTTTAGTGCCGAAGATGTTGGCCCCTCCGACTGAGTTCCTTGAGCCTTGTACCCCCTTTTTTTCTCTTTGACATGTAATTGGCCTTAATAGGCTGTGTACATTATTTCCTTGATGAATAAAAAACTATCCTTTTTCTATCCTTTTCCTTGTCATGTTCTTTTCAAATCAGAATTCATCGGTGTCTAGAGGCTCTTAGGTACCGCGCAGACCTTCCAAGCTGACAAGCTCCGGCCAGGGGTTTGTACCGAACACCTCTGTTTTTGGGGCTTAGGTACCGCGCAAGCCTTCCGAGCTGAGGAGCTCCAGCCAGGGGTTTGTACCGAACACCTCTGTTTTTGGGCTTAAGTACCGCGCAAGCCTTCCGAACTGAGGAGCTCCGGCCAGGGGTTTGTACTGAACACCCTTTCCACAAACCGATAGAACATGAAAAAGAGAAGTAGGATGCCGAATAGAAAGGCCCTTCTTATAAATAATAAGCCTTTAGGTTTAACACATGTCAGGTCCTCGATATGGTTTCTCCGCTAAGGGTAGACAGCTTATAGGAACCTTTTCCGAGAACCTGAATGACCTTATAAGGTCCTTCCCATTTCAGAGCGAGTTTGTTTGTTGCTCTTCAAGGATCCGAAGCCGAGCAACGGCGTAGAACTAGGCCGCCTTCGAAGAAACGCCGTTCACGAACCCTAGAATTGTAATATTGCGCTAGCCTCTGTTGATAGGAGACCAACCTTATGCTGGTGTCGCTCTGCCGCTCACCGAGCATATCTAGGTTCTCCCTTAGTGCGCGATTATTGGCTGCTTCGTCAAAGTGGCTTGTTCAGAGCGTTGGGAGAGCGAGTTCCAAAGGCACATCAGCCTCTGTGCCACAGGCCAAGTGGAAGGGAGTCTCTCCGGTGGCGACCCGAGTAGTTGTTCGGTGGCACCAGAGTACGTTAGGTAGCTTCTCTATCCACGAACCTCCTGCTGCTTCCACCCTCGTGCGTATCCCGTGCAGCAGTGTTCGGTTGGCGTTTTCTACCAACTGTTAGCCTGGGGATGTGCTACCGAGGTGAAGTGGTTGTAGATGTCGAACTCCAGACACTTTTGTTTGAAGAACGTGCTATCGAACTATTTCCCGTTGTCGGTGGTAAACACCTTCGGGACGCCGAACCGACACTGGATGCTCCTCCACACGAATTTCCATGCTGCTTGATCGGTGATGGTGGCGACAGGTTCGGCCTCGATCCACTTGGTGAAGTAATCGATGGCGACCAGCAGGAATTTCTTTCGACCTTGAGCTTCTGAGAATGGTCCCATGATGTCAATTCTCCACCGAGCAAAGGGCCAATGTTCGAAGAGGGAATGCAACTGTTCTGCAGGCTGCCGAATAAGCTGGCCGAACTTTTGGCACTCCGGGCACTTCTTAGCGTAGGACATGCAGTCCTTTTGTAAAGTAGGCCACCAGAATCTTGCTCGGAGGATGTTGCGCGCCAAGGTCCTTCCACCCAGATGGCTTCCGCATAGACCCTTGTGTACCTCCTCTATAGCCAGTGCGGCCTCGGAAGGACTAAGGCACCGTAAGAGGGGACTGGAGAGGGAACGTCGGTAAAGCTGACCTTTGACGACGGTGAACTTTTGGCTGCATAGTCGAATCTTGCGAGCTTCGGTCTGGTCGGGAGGAAGCTCTCCTCAAAGTAGATAGGCCAGAATAGGGTCCTTCCAGCCCGGGGCTGGTTGGATAGTTTCGATGGCCGCAATATCTATCTCTGTGCTTGGCGATACGAGCACTTCAACAAAGACATAACGAGAATGGGTGATGTCGCCTGAAGATGCTAGTCTGGCGAGTGCATCTGCCTACGCATTCTGCTCTCGAGGAATGTGCACGACTTCGAAGTAAAGGAGGCCTTCTGCCTGACACTTGACCTGCTGAAGGTATTGCGTCATGCGGGGCTCCCTTGCCTCGAACTGTCTGTTAACCTGGCTGGCGACCAGCTGGGAGTCGCTGAAGGCCCGTAGCCGAAGCGCTCCGAGGTGCATTGCCATTCTGATGCCGGACAGAAGTGCTTCGTATTCGGCTGCATTGTTGGAGGCGGCGAAGCGGAATCTGAGGGCGTACTGGAATTCCAACCCCTTCGAGGAGGTGAGGATCAACCCTGCCCCACTTCCTGTGACACAAGAGGACCCGTCGACGTAGAGCTCCCATGGGGGCTCGTCTGCCAATGGGGGGTTCGTCTTGGTCGGAAGAGTGCATTCCGCCACGAAGTCTGCTAGCGCCTGGGCCTTGATAGCCGTTCTCGGTCGGTAGCTGATGTCGAACTCTCCAAGCTCGATGGCCCATTTGATGAGCCTTCCGGAAGCCTCTGGGCGCTGTAGAATAAGCTTCAGTGGCTGGTCGGTTAACACCGTGATCGGATGGGCCTGGAAATATGGGCTGAGTTTCCACGCAGTCGTGATGAGCGCCAGAACGAGCTTCTCTGCTCGGGGATATCTTCTCTCAGCCTCTTGAAGCACCCTGCTTACGTTGTAGACAGGGTGTTGCGCTGTCGCTTTTTCTCGGATCAGTACCGTGCTGATGGAGTGTTCGGTGATTGATAAGTACTCGAACAGTTGTTCTCCGAGCACCGGCTTTGAAAGAATTGGCGGAGCAGCGAGATATGCCTTCAGCTCGGTGAAGGCCGCTTCACATTCCTCGATCCACCGTACTTGCCCCCCTTGCGGTGAGGCACCTTTGGGGACTCGCAACAACTTGAAGAAGTTGAAACTCATTTCCGCTGCTCGGGACATGAAGCAATTGAGGGCCGTGAGGCGTCTGGTGAGCCGCTAGACATCGCGTAGAGTCTTCAGACTGCTCATCTCCAGTATGGCTCGGATCTTCTCGGGGTTGGCCTCTATTCCTCGGTTGGAAACGAGGAAGCCGAGGAACTTCCTTGAGCGCACTCTGAACGCACACTTGGCTGGATTGAGCTTCATGTTATACCTTCGCAAGGTGGCGAAGGTTTCCTCTAGGTCGGCTATGTGGTCAGCGCTTGGGCGCGTTTTGACCAGCATATCGTCGACGTAGACCTCCATGTTGTGCCCGATCTACTGCTTGAACATTTTGTTGACCAGCCGCTGGTAAGTCGCGCCTACGTTTTTCAAACCGAACGGCATTCTGGTGAAACAGTAGAGGACGAGGTCGGTTACAAACGTTGTGGCATCCTCATCCGGTGGATGCATACTGATCTGGTGATAACCAGAGTAGGCATCCAAGAAGCTGAGCAGCTCATGCCCGGAGGTTGCGTCTACCAGCTGGTCTATGGACGGCAGAGGGAAGTTGTCCTTGGGCGTTGCTTTGTTGAGGTCCTTGTAGTCGACGCATACGCGCCATTTGCCGTTGGTTTTGCGGACGAGGACCACGTTGGAGATCCATCTAGGGTATTAGGCTTCTCGAAGTAGCCCAATTGATCGGCTTTTGACGACATGATCATAGAACACGATCTGTCGTTCACGGTTGACAGATCGCCGCCTCTGCTGGACAACTTGGATCCAAATTCAGGCGGTGAGTCATCACCTCTAGAGGAATGCGTCCAAGTTGGCGAGCAAGAAAGCCTTGTAGCGTTGTTGTTCGGCTTCTGGTAGCAATGCACCAATGTAAAGGATGTGATCGAGGTCGTCGTCCACCCGTACATGCAACAGGTCCTTTGTAGGCGTTCCATGGCTTGTTGAAGCCTCACTAGTCGGCGCAAGCGGAGCCACCGGGTCTTCAGCGGGCTGTTTGCCTCTCAAGGAGAGAACATAGCACCGCTGAAACTCACGCTGGCTTCCGAGCACCTCCCCGATGCCTTGCGGGGTTGGGAACTTCATTTTCTGATGCAGCAATGAGGGTACAGCTTTGATGCGGCCGATCAGACCTCTGCTGAGGATGGCGTTGTACCCTGGCATGATTTCGATGATGAGGAACTCCACCATCCTGGTCCTATTCCTCGGGGCTGTTCCCAAGGTGATCGGCAAATAGATTCGACCCATCGGCCATACAGAGACTCTAGAGAAGCCGAACATAGGCGATTTTACTGGAGTCAGCTACTCGGCCTTCAAACCCATAAGGACAAAACAGTCGTACGCCAACACATCCGGTGCACTTCCATTATCCACGAGGATACGTCGCACATTACAATGGTTGATGGTGGCCGAAATGACCAACGCATCAGTGTGTGGAGTCGTGTCTCCTACAAGGTCATCGTCCGAGAAGGTGATAGCCTTCTTGGATCGTGCGCGCATCGGACTCGATGGATAAGGGGTCAGCCGGGGCACTAGGGACCGTTCAACCTGGTGCACCCTCCGAGGATAACTGCGTCGGTTCTGGGTGCTCTCTCCGCCTGCGCCGAAACCTCCCGCGATCACATTGATCTCCTGCCCATTTGGCTCGTTGTTGATGGACTGCTCGGGGGTTCATTCTCGGTGCCTCGGGCAGTCTTCGTTCTGGCGCACATAGCGTCCTAAATAGCCACGCTTGATCAAGGACTCGATCTCGTCCTTGAGTTGGCGGCATTCGGAGGTGTCGTGGCCATGGTCACGGTGAAAGCGACAATACTTGCCTTGGTTGCGCCTGCGGGGATCAGAGCGCATCCTGGGTGGCCACCGAACATATTGCTTCTCCTGAATCTCGGCCAGGATCTGTTCGAGGGCCACTGTGAGGGGGTGTAGTCGGTGAAGGGGTGTGGTCGGCGCGGCGAATCCCCATTACGCCAACCCTTCTTTCGTTCTCGGTCGGAACCGTTGTCGAAAGACCTCTTCTTCTCCGCTAGCTCACCCTGCTCAGCTCTGTCGGCTGCCAGACTCTCCTCGCACGCAGGGTGGCGCTGGGTGGTGGAGAGGAGCTCGGCGAGGGTTGTCGACTGTTGCACCCCTAGCGTTCTTTGAAGGAACCCATCGCGGGTGCCCTGTATGAGAGCACTGGTAGCGAGCGGGACATCCAAATGTGGGATGCGTAGCACCACGGTCTGGAACCAGTTGACGTAGTCCCAGAGAACCTCGCCTTTCTTCTGCTAGATGGGCAAAAGAGAGGCCGTCGTGAGGAGCTGGGACCTTCCGCCCAGGAAATTGTCGTGAAAGGACTTCTTCAACTGGTGGAAGGAAGTGATGGAGCCCGCTGGGAGGGTTTCGAACCAAGCCCTCGCGGTCTCCTTCAGAGTGGCCGGGAAGGCTCGACACTTCGCCGCTTCTGATGCTCCGTGGAACACCATGTGCGACTCAAACCCGTGGATGTGATCCACCGAGTCGGTGGTGCCGTCGTAAGGAGCGATGGAAGGTAGGGGGAGCTTCGGAGAGACCCAGGCCTTCAGGATCTCCATGGAAAACGGGGAGCGAAAGTCCAAGTCATCGTCCCCCGGAGCTCTGCCCTCAGCCCTCTGGACCATCGCGTCCATGCGCCGTTCCAGGTCGACGATGCGACAAAGATGTCTGGCTAATTCTTGGTCGGAATGCACATAACCTTCACGTCTGGACCCGTGGGAGTTTACACCGACAACGGAGCGCAGAGGAAGAGCCACAGCAGACCTGCGGGGTGAGTCATCCCGCCGTTCTGGTGTTCGGCAGGCCGACGAGGCTCATCCCGACTGTCGAGCCGACTCCTCGCGTCGTTCGTGATGCGCCGACGGAACAGGCAGTTGTCGCCGGGACGACTCCGCCTGCTGCTCTGGCGACGGGGGGATCGTTGGGGCCGACTGCCTCGCCAACTGGGCTTGGAGTCCCTGACAGACCCCCATCAACTGCTGCAACTGCCCCTAGAGCTCGGCTACCTCCTGGGCCGAAGCTAGGGTTTCGACCGCAGGTCCGTTGGTAGTTGCTCCGGTGAGGGCAGTGTTGTCGCCGGCGAAAGGGGCTTGGTCACGCGAGTCCGCGTGCGACTGACAAGATCGTATCGCCCTGCTGCCAGGATTCTGGTGAGAGGATCGTCCGCGAGCCATGGCAGTCGTCGTTCCCACAGACGACGCCAAAAATGTGGTAGTGTTTCCTGTTCGATAGTGGGCCAAACGGGCCTCCACTAAGAGAGAGGGAGCGAACGGTCATCGGTGCGGACGAAGGCCTACAAGACCAGAAAGGACGTCAGGGGGGGTCCGGTTGAAGAACCGGGGGGAACCCTCCGATGCCTAAGTCAGGTTAGACTACGTAAAGAGGGAAAGAAGAGAAGGTTCCTTGGTGTGTGGATTTACGCGTATGCGATTGTGTGGGAGAGATGTCTCGTACCTCTGTATAAAGGTTACATGTTCCTTTTATAGGTGAGGGACCCAAAAGGTCCAGATACGTCCTTCTCCAATGATAACTGAAGGGACGCGTCGGTTGAGTTCCCGGAGCGAGGGTTGTCCATTTGAGACGCCCGTTGGGGTTTCACGATGTTAATGCCCCAGATCATGGGGTGGCGCGCCATGCCGTCGCCTTAACTGCTGTAGTAGGCGAAGGGCCGCCTAGAGCTGCATGCCATGGGGATGCCGCACAGATGCTAACGGGCCTGCTTGGTGCTCGGCGAGGCCGCCCGGTGCCCGGTGCTCAGCACGGCTGTTAGGTGTCCGGTGCCTTGACGCTATGGCCGCAGAGGGTTCGAACAAGAGCCTTGAGGTCTGCTCGGTCGACTGTGTCCTGCTCGAACATGTTTGGTGGTGTCCGGAGATTACCTTGGGGACCCTTAGGTGCTTGATGGCTAAGACGCGTTCCGAAGCCAGTAGCTGAACCAAAGGACACATGGCCGAAGGGCCAAAGCCTGATCGCCTTGTTAGGCCATGATGGACCTATGGGTCTAGGAGGCTGAAAATAACCTCTACACTCACCAAGGGTGAATCCTCAACCCTCTGACCACATCAAGACTCCCCTCTCCAAGGCATAGGGCGTCCACTTTTGGGTCCTTCCTTGCCACGTTAGGGCACATATCGTAGGCCGCATGGCATGCACCTACATGGATAGGTAATGACTTTCCTTCCTACCACACACACCCCTTCTTTATCTCAGAGAGGTTAAGAGTGTTTGCAGAGCCTCACTCATGTTGTAGAAGTAGTGCACGCCATCTCGTTGGCCCACTATTGTGCCTACTCCCATATGATACATGCCCAATCTTTCTCAACAATTCATCTGCATGACGGGAAAGAGGCAACTTGTCAAGACTACCAACCAATGCTTAAAAGAGAGTAATTAGCAATGAAAGGGGTAGAGTGCATAACAAAGAGCCTATGGCTAGGCAAGTAGGCTAGCCAACTTCTAGAGGATCTCTCTCTCCCTTCTCCATTTTCAGCTTCTCTATGTTTCGACTAGCTTCATTGACTTGAGTGTTAGAAAGTTTTTTTTTCAAAGTTATTCTCAGACCTCTTCCATACCTCTTGTATAGGGCATTAACGGAGCAAATATGAAGCAAATATGAGTTCTCCGTATTTGTTCCGAATAGTTAATCAGATAATATGTGTACACTTCGAATAAATTTTAGATACGAAATAGATAATTTAGTCGGATAATTTTTGGATTCGGAGTGGATACAAATTTTATCCACTTTGGAAACATGATCCCAATAAGAGACATTAAGTGATCTAAAAATTAGAAAAAAATCAATAAAATCCTTTTAAAAAAAGTATAACATCAAAAATAATCTCTAAACAAAAGATTAATATGCATACAAATAGAATAGAGCGAAAGTTAAACGATTACTTGATTTTAACTAAGGAACCATTAAGATTTTCAACATTGAACATAAACATTCATAAATCGATCTTAAACGGAGCAGAGCAACCATTTAACGTCTACTCCATTTATGATCTAAATATTATTCGTATCCAACATCCGTTGCATGGGATACTTGTTAAACGTATAATATCTACCTAACTGGATACAAAATCCGAAGTGGATCCAAATAAAAAGCCTCACTCCTGTATTTGCATCAACTTAGAGAGCACGCGGAGATCGAGCGAAGAGAGATCTCTCTATAGATATATTGAAGGTTTCTCTCTCATTTTAGGTAAATTTTTCACTAAAAATTTATATATCTTCATCAGGAGAAATACTTAATGCACTTTCAAAAGTGCAACAAGTGCACTTTCCATAGCTCCTTATTGGTCAATGCACTGGTAGTGCATTGAGCCAATCTAGTGGGAGCCATGGGAAGTATGAAAGTGCAATAAACATTCTGCTTCACCCTTGGGTACCCGATGGCAAAGATCATCCCAGACTTAATGAATGATGATGGAGAAGAGGTCTCTTCACAATTGCAAGGTAGAGTTACGCATCTGCCCAGGAAGGGGATCCCCCACCCCCAATGGGAACGGACATGACTGCCGATGACCTTCAACTTGGGCAGTGTTGTTCTGTCGCCAAGGTTGACATGCAGCAGGCACTCGCAATCTATTTGGCCAAAACAGGAAGAACGAGTAGGGAATTAAGATAGCAACAACACCAGATACCTCTTCTGCATCTTCTGGAAAGACTCAACAAATTTAAGTGGGACTGTGGGAGACTTGGAGAGATTGAACAAGAAAATTATACGTTACTGGTTACTGAAGCCAACTATGGTGATGAGAAGAATGGAGCAACAAAGTGTTTAAATAGATGGAACTTTTGCCGCAGCTCACTTAACAACACAATCACATATAAATCGTCCATTGGTCATCAGTTTTACTGCATAGTGTTGAACGCCCTACACTCCATGTCATCACATATGCTGTCATATGGACCAGCCTCCATACCTGCTGGTTACCCTTGCCTGTCCACCTTTCCCTTCCAACCTAGGAGATGATCTTCCATGCCTCATGGTCTCACCCAATGTTGCCAGACTTTCTGTTGAAGCCGCCTCCAAATTTGAGTGAAGAGAACCAGCCCATGAAGGTATGATGTATAGACTTCTCCCATCATAAATGTAGGCAAACCGACTACTAATTTCATCAAAAACTGAGTTATTCCGAAGCACATGAAGAACTTCTAATGCATAAGCCCGAATACATATTCCCCTACAGAGAAAACTGAATATTATCTCCGACTCCCACTATTAACCTTCTTAAAGTGTGTCTACTGCCCTCTGCTGATTAGAGGTTGTGCGTTCCTCCCCTTTACCCTCCCCTGGATGAAACAGTGTGTATTCTGTAAGAGAGAGAGGTTCATATTGCTGAGAGAAGCGGATGATCTGGTCACACTGCTTGGCTGACACAAATTTGCGATTCAACAAGGTTGCTGCTATTGGTTTCTGCTTGCCTTTTCTCAGCATTCTGGTTGCACATGCCAAGCCAACGGACAGGGAAGTTGCCCCTGCAATTGAAGATTTTCAAGCAAACTTCCATCTAGAGGACTCTGCAGATGATAAAAGAGACCAACTTCCAGTTGTGTAGGCCCACCTGGGCTATAATTTGGGTTGCAAGAATGGTACACCAAGGATTAACTGTTGGGGGGTTTAACGCCTTCTTGCACTAATAAACAACTGAAGGAGAGGCTAAATTACTTATTTGCCATGGGAATTGAAGCATTTAAAGCAACCCATCTTACCTAAACTGATGTGAACATGAAGGCAACCCATCTTATCTAAGGGATAGAGGGGGTTGATTTGCCTAATTTTGGGAAGCTGTTGTGGCTTGGCCATGTTGACATTAATTAGCTGATTTTGAGCAATCTTTCCAGAAAGATTTATTTTGGAAAATCATTCAGCCGAGATACAACAAACATTCATAAAAATAACAATGAGAGTGAAGAAGCCAAAATTAAGCTTACATCTATGGAGAGAAATCCTCAAGAAGTTAAAAGGTAGACATGAACAAGCAATTCAGAGAAAAAGGTGGCAATGGCAATGAAAATATGGAAACTTTTCGTTGAACACTAGCAGAATAGCCCAATATATAGATTAGCACACACAAACTTTCCCAATACAAATAGGAATTTGACATCTCCCTAATACTAATTAACTTTGGTACACATAAAAAGACATCCCTAACTGATGCAGAAAGAAGAAATAGTGATCCAAGTAGAACTAGGATATACGAAGCTGAGACAAGGGAACCAGAGGATAGGCCTAAACAAGAAAAGGACACCTAGAATATACAAAATCCACTAACAACATTCCCCCTAACTGAAAATTGTCAGATCATAAACCAAGAGCTTATAAAAAATGTATTGAGGTGCAAGACAATCAAGATTTGAAGAAGAGGTCAATAACCTACTTGATAGATGAATAGTAGATGAGCCAAAGAGAAGAATAGATGTAAGAGGCAATCAATATTGATAAACTTGAGATCACGGGAGGACAAAGTTTCCAGTAGTAATAAAGAGGTTTATGATTTTGGAAAATGACACCAAGATCATGCGAAAATACATTCATCCATATATGTATGTATGTATGTTTGGCATGTGTATATACATATATACATATATATATATGTATATGATGTTACATACATAAACACATAAGTGAACAATCTCACTAAAAAGAGTGCACAAAATGAAACCTATTTGCGCAAAGCATCTGCATAAACTGGTGGAACTGAGTGGCCAATTGAGACTATTAAAAACAGGCTGCATTAGATATACAGCCAACACAAAAGTGGAAGAAATTTCAAGAAAGGAAGGCTAAACAACGATAGAGTTGTAAGGAGTGCAGTGTGTGTGCTCCAGTAGTCATCCTTAAAAGGATGTCTCTATTGTCGACGATATCAGCAATAAGGACATTGTCTAAAGTAGAAATGGGAGAGTAATTTGGATGTAGAGTTTGCAATAAGTGCAATAGAAGAACTACAATGGAGGATGATCAACCAAATGCCCAAAGAAAACTCTAGTTGAAGAAATAGGCTGCTTTACTAAAATCAACATGCTGAAAAACCCCTGAATTGGTATAGAATGTGACTAAACCTGGAAAAGAACTTTTGGATAATAAAATAAACTCTGACACTCTTGTTGTAGCAGTTTCACTAATAGACATTGAACATTTTGCTGCAACAATACATAAAATTAGTCATACAGGATAATTGCCCATATTACAAAGTAGAACTTTTGAAGATATACATTGTTAATGGTAGATCCATAATTTAGTAAAAGTTTTCCCCTATGTTTTAGGTGACCGCTTGATCTGTTCTCATATTATCTACAAGCATCACCTCTCTTTCCATTATGCAACAAAAACTATCAAATATAAGGTCGACCATTCTTCATACAGCAGATACATTATTCTTAATAGAATTGTGTAGATAAAGAGGATGTGGACTTCTGAAATCCTCTAAAATCAACTTTTACAGACAAATGGAAAAGCAATCCTTATATATATGGCCATGAGATTTGTTACTTCATATGCTGAGAGTATTTTGACATAGAACAATGTCTGCCAACGATGTTGCGATCTATTCCTACTTCCATGCATTTAGATATTGTCAAAATGTCCTATTTCATCATTCACCTAAATATTTGAGCACTCTACCAATCAATGCATATCCCCCTTCATGATAACCTACTTCCATGCCCAAAACACAAATATTCGAAATCGGATTGCCAATTAGTTTTCAAGAGGTCTGTTAAGTGATAAGCAGACCTTACCATGCTCAAAATTTCCTCTTCAAGGTGTCCACCACCTAAACAAGATGATATAATAGTGAAGATAATAAATCCTTCCTAATTGATTCTTTATCAGTGATACACTTGAGTTACTAAATAATCATGAAGTTGAGATTAGAGAACTGGCATGTATAGATGGTGACGGAAAGAAGTAGGTAAACAGAACACATAGGTAGTGTTGGGATGTTCGTCCTTGAGCTTCCATTCTTATACTTGTAAAGTCCTTTTCCATTTGTAATACATTGGTGTGATGTCCACTTTTCTAAAGGAAACGTGTCCACAAGATAAAATTTCAGAAACCCTGGCGTCAATTCCGTGCATCTTCGAAAGGAAAAAAGCTCTAACAGTGATGCCTGCTATTATTCCAACAAACTAACAAAATGGTGGCCAAGAAAATAAAAAGAACCAATGCCAAGCCATTTCCCCATCAACCTTTTCCAATCCTTGTCAATTAGGAAAAAGAACCAGGCATTAGGCAGGAACATCTAATTCAGAGACAACTATTATTGTAGGCAAAGGAGACTGGAAGCAAATAAGCAGCACCCGCAATAACATAAAACGCATACCAGTCAGCTGAATGAATCAAACCTTAGAATAGATATTAGATGAATAAGAAATTAGTCGCAACTTGGTCAGACCAAACATTCACATCCCCAAGACTAAAGCACACAGGCGCTTACAGGCATGTTGAGAAAATTACAATTTAAACAAACGACCCCAAAAGAAAGGCCAGAACACACCCATTCCTCGGATCCGAAACAAAATCCTCCCCTCCCTAGCAAGTGGCAACCAAACCAAGTAAGAAAGACGAAACGCCAATGTAGATGGATTTCTAGCGCACATAATATCAGAAATTTTATGAGATGGATATTAGGAACGTGTCGCCCTAAGATGAGACGACGATGACATCACATTTGGATTTTGTCTCCCGGAGAAATTAACTGATGTACCAGCGAGAAAAGAAAAGACAAAGGAAGAAACCCACCGGCAGCGAGCGCGTTTTCCTATCGCGTTCTTTACTTGGCGACCATGCGGAGGATGAAGTCCTCGTAGTGGATGTTGCCGTCGGCTCCGACGTCTACCTCGCGGATCCACTCGTCGAATTCGGCAGGCTCGAGCTTCTCGCCGATGCTGGTGAGAATGTGGCGGAGGTCGGAGACCGCGACGAGGCCGGAGCCTTCCTTGTCGAGGACGCGGAAGGCATCACGGAGCTGGCGGTCGAAGGGCTCGGGTTTGAGGTGCTTGAGCGTCAGCTCCAGGAATCGAGGGAAGTCGAAGGGGCCGGTGAGGTGCTCCTGGGCCACGATCTCCTTGAGCTGCGCCTGCGTGGGATTCCCCCCTAGCGACCGCATCAGGATCCCCAGTTCCGACACCGCGATCCGCCCGTCCCCGTCCGTATCGAACAGCAAGAACGCCTCCCGCATCGCCGCCACCTGCTCGTCCGACCCCTCCTTCCCACCGCCCATCCTCCCCTCTCTCTCTCTGCGTGTGCGTGTGCGTGTGTGTGTGTGTTTGGGTGCCGCCTCCACGGAGCTGCTCTCCCGCCCGCTTTGCTCGCAATCCCCTTGGAGAAATACTTGGTGCACACCGTTGGCGTGCAACAAGTGACACATCGGCAAGCACACCCAATGGGTGCTTGTCGAGTGGTTTCAGACAGGGTGATGTGGGTGATGTGATTTTATTTTTCATAAATATCTTGTCCCTCACAGTCTCGTGGAGAAAGACACTGTTGCCCTTTCTTCCTTCCTTTCCCGCCACGGACTGTCTTCTCCCCTTGTCTGCTCTTTCTCCTGGCGAACGACGCGAAGTCTCTGCTCCCCAGCCACCAGGGGTGTCTCGTCTGTGAAGGCACGCCCCCGTGGGGGGACCGTCCGCAGTGATGGTCGCCGGCTCCCGTGCCTCCCGCTTGCGTGCACGCGCCAATCTCCAGAGTTGCGTGCGCACGTCCGCCTGCAAGTGCCTACCGGCGGCGAAAAATCCGGGGATCCCCGCATGCATCTCCAACACCCACCACCACCCCCTCTCGCCCCTCCCACGGTCGACGTCGCCTGCCCCAGGCAGCGGCGAGGAAAGTGTGCCGGACTCGTCGGGAACCGCACACGCGCGGGTGCCCGTACCCCTCGTTGCCCGAGCCAGCAAAGGACTCGTGGACGAGCTCACCCCTCACGTTATTTCGACGGCATCGGAGGCCCTTCGCCGGAGCTTTGACTGTGTCAGGAAGGGACCAGTGGTGCTGGACCGCTGAAATGGACGTGAACAGTGATGATGATAGGTCGTCGGTGGTGACACCACGGGCGAGGAAGTGAGCTCAAGAGTGAAAGCACCGGGGGGATGGCGTCGGAACCTAAATATGGGTAGCAATGATAGACGACATAGACCGGAGGCCGGGCGACGTCGATGTGGGAGCTAGCTGGGGCTGGCAGAGATCTTTTGTGGACAAGTGGAGGGCATGGAAAGGGTTGTATCTGCTTATATTTGTGTATGAGAAAAGTTTGTATTTTTTGTGGATGAGTGGAGGGTATAGAAATGGTGGAATATGCTTATATTTGTGTGTGAGAAAGACTTGTATTTTTTGTGGATGAGTGGAGGGTATATAAAGGGTGGAATATGCTTCTATTTGTATATGAGAAAAACTTGTATTTCCTGTAAATGTAATTCCATGACAAATTCAATGTTGTTAAACATTAGATGGCAGCACTCAATGTTATGAAAAATCAGATGGCAGCTCTGTACAATTCTAGTATGGCAGTCAGTCAGCCAGTGTGGCAATCAGATGGCAACACATTCACCAATAAATACCAAATGTTCACCAATAAATACATTCATTTCACCTATAAATACCATAAACACCAACACTTGCACAGATCTGTAGTCTTCCACTTTGCCACAGTCTGTACACCTATATGTAGAAGACATTCACCAATAAATACTATACATTCACCAATAAATACCACACATTCACCTATAAATACATTCATTTCACCTATAACTACCATAAACACCAACGCCTGCACAGATATGTAGTCTTCCACTATGCCACAGTCTGTACACCTATATGTAGAAGATATTCACCAATAAATACCACACATTCACGAATAAATACATTCATTTCACCTATAACTTTCATAAACACCAACACTTGCACAGATCTGTAGTCTTCCACGGTGCCACAGTCTGTACACCTATATGTAAAACACATTCACCAATAAAATCCGAATATTCACCAATAAATACCGGACGTTCACCAATAAATATTGATATTTCACATATAAATACCACAAACATCAACACTTACATTAATCTGTACTCTGCCATTGTGGTTGTCTATTCACCTACATGTAGAACACATGCACCAATAAATACCAGACATTCACCAATAAATACTGACATTTCACCTATAAATACCACAAACAACAACACTTGCATTAATCTGCACTCTGCTAGTGTGGTTGTCTATTCACCCACATCTAGAACACATTCACCAATAAATATTGACAAATCACCTATAAATACTAACAGTTCACCTATAAATACCACAAACATTAACACTTGCATTCTTCTCCACACTTCCAGTATTGTTGTCTATTCACCTACATATAGAACACATGCACATATACATATAAGACATTCACCAATAAATACTGACATTTCACCTATAAATACCACAAACATCAACACTTGCGTTAATCTGCACTCTGCTAGTGTGGTTGTCTATTCACCTACATATAGAACACATTCACCAATAAACATTGACAAATCACCAATAAATACTAACATTTCACCTATAAATGCCACAAATATCAACACTTGCGTTATTCTGCACTCTTCCAATGTGGTTGTATATTCACCTACATATAGACCACATTCACCAATAAATACTAGACATTTACCAATAAATACTGACAATTCACCTATAAATGCCACAAACATCAACACTTGCATTATTTTGCACTCTTCCACAAACTTCACCATTTATTACTGAATTGTTTGTATTTATTGGTGAATGTTTAGTATATGTAGGTGAATAGACCACCACACTGAAAGAAGAGCTCAGATATTTGCAAAGTGTTGGTATTGCATTAGGTTATAGGTGAAATGACACCCTTTATTGGTGAATAATTAGTATTTATTGGTGAATATTTAGTATATGTAGGTGAATAGACCACCACACTAGCAGAAGAGCTCAAATGTTTGCAAAGTGTTGGTATTATTTGAGGTTATAGGTGAAATGACACCATTTATTGGTGAATTGTTTGTATTTATTGATGAATGTTTAGTATATGTAGGTGAATAGAACATCACACTGGTAGAAGAGCTCAGATGTTTGAAAAGTGTTGGTATTATTTGAGCTTATAGGTGAAATGACATTATTTATGGGTGAATTGTTTGTATTTATTGGTGAATGTTTAGTATACGTAGGTGAATAGACCACCACACTGGCAGAAGAGCTCAGATGTTTGCAAAGTGTTGATATTGCATGAGGTTATAGGTGAAATGGCACTATTTATTGGTGAATAGTTTCTATTTATTGGTGAATGTTTAGTATATGTAGGTGAATAGACCACCACACTGGCAGAAGAGCTCAGATGTTTGCAAAGTGTTGGTATTGCATGAGGTTATAGGTGAAATGACACCATTTATTGGTGAATTGTTTGTATTTATTGATGAATGTTTAGTATATGTAGGTGAATAGACCATCACACTGGTAGAAGAGCTCAGATGTTTGCAAAGTGTTGATATTGCATGAGGTTATAGGTGAAAGGGCACCATTTATTGGTGAATTGTTGATATTTATTGGTGAATGTTTAGTATATGTAGGTGAATAGAACATCACACTGGTAGAAGAGCTCAAATGTTTGCAAAGTGTTTGTATTATTTGAGGTTATAGGTGAAATGACACCATTTATTGGTGAATTGTTTGTATTTATTGATGAATGTTTAGTATATGTAGGTGAATAGAACATCACACTGGTAGAAGAGCTCAGATGTTTGCAAAGTGTTAGTATTATTTGAGCTTATAGGTGAAATGACATTATTTATGGGTGAATTGTTTGTATTTATTGGTGAATGTTTAGTATATGTAGGTGAATGGACCACCATACTGACAGAAGAGCTCAGATGTTTGCAAAGTGTTGATATTGCATGAGGTTATAGGTGAAAGGGCACCATTTATTGGTGAATTGTTGATATTTATTGGTGAATGTTTAGTATATATAGGTGAATAGACCACCACACTGAAAGAAGAGCTTAGATGTTTGCAAAGTGTTGGTATTGCATGAGGTTATAGGTGAAATGACACCATTTATTGGTGAATAATTAGTATTTAATCGTGAATGTTTAGTATATGTAGGTGAATAGACCACCACACTAGCAGAAGAGCTCAAATGTTTGCAAAGTGTTTGTATTATTTGAAGTTATAGGTGAAATGACATCATTTATTGGTGAATTATTTGTATTTATTGATGAATGTTTAGTATATCTAGGTGAATAGACCACCACACTAAAAGAAGAGCTTAGATGTTTGCAAAGTGTTGGTATTGCATGAGGTTATAGGTGAAATGACATCATTTATTAGTGAATAGTTAGTATTTAATCGTGAATGTTTAGTATATGTAGGTGAATAGACCACCACACTAGCAGAAGAGCTCAAATGTTTGCAAAGTGTTGGTATTATTTGAGGTTATAGGTGAAATGACACCATTTATTGGTGAATTATTTGTATTTATTGATGAATGTTTAGTATATGTAGGTGAATAGACCACCACACTAAAAGAAGAGCTTAGATGTTTGCAAAGTGTTGATATTGCATGAGGTTATATGTGAAAGGGCACCATTTATTAGTAAATTGTTTCTATTTATTGGTGAATGTTTAGTATATGTAGGTGAATAGACCACCACACTAAAAGAAGAGCTTAGATGTTTGCAAAGTGTTGGTATTGCATGAGGTTATATGTGAAATGACACCATTTATTGGTGAATAATTGGTATTTATTGGTGAATGTTTAGTATATGTAGGAAGACTTACTCGTGCGAATGTTTGTGACTCATACACGGTAGTGTACACATATGACTCGGACATGACTTCTAAGAAATACTCTTACTACCATGCAACTAAGTATAATGTATACTACATTGACTTACTCGTATGACTTGTACAGGATAGACCTACTCGTATGACATACAGTGGGAAGACTTATTCGTGCGAACATTTGTGACTCATACACGGTAGTGTACACATATGACTCGGACATGACTTCTAAGAATTACTCTTACTACCATGCAACTAAGTGTAACGTATACTACATAGACTTACTCGTATGACTTGTACGGAATAGACCTACTCGTATGACATACAGTAGGAAGACTTACTCGTGTGAATGTTTGTGACTCATACACGGTAGTGTACACATATGACTCGGACATGACTTCTAAGAAATACTCTTACTACCATGCAACTAAGTGTAACGTATACTACATAGACTTACTCGTATGACTTGTACAGGATAGACCTACTCGTATGACATACAGTGGGAAGACTTACTCGTGCGAACGTTTGTGACTCATACACGGTAGTGTACACATATGACTCAGACATGACTTCTAAGAAATACTCTTACTACCATGCGACTAAGTGTAACGTATACTACATAAACTTACTCGTATGACTTGTACGGGATAGACCTACTCGTATGACATACAGTAGGAAGACTTACTCGTGCGAATGTTTGTGACTCATACACGGTAGTGTACACATATGACTCGGACATGACTTCTAAGAAATACTCTTACTACCATGCAACTAAGTGTAACGTATACTACATAGACTTACTCGTATGACTTGTACGGGATAGACCTACTCGTATGACATACAGTAGGAAGACTTACTCGTGTGAATGTTTGTGACTCATACACGGTAGTGTACACATATGACTCGGACATGACTTCTAAGAAATACTCTTACTACCATGCAACTAAGTGTAACGTATACTACATAGACTTACTCGTATGACTTGTACGGGATAGACCTACTCGTATGACATACAGTGGGAAGACTTACTCGTGCGAACGTTTGTGACTCATACACGGTAGTGTACACATATGACTCAGACATGACTTCTAAGAAATACTCTTACTACCATGCAACTAAGTGTAACGTATACTATATAGACTTACTTGTATGACTTGTACGGGATAGACCTACTCGTATGACATACAGTGGGAAGACTTACTCATGTGAATGTTTGTGACTCATACACGGTAGTGTACACATATGACTCGGACATGACTTCTAAGAAATACTCTTACTACCATGCAACTAAGTGTAACGTATACTACATAGACTTACTCGTATGACTTGTACGAGATAGACCTACTCGTATGACATACAGTGGGAAGACTTACTCGTGTGAACGTTTATGACTCATACACGGTAGTGTACACATATGACTCAGACATGACTTCTAAGAAATACTCTTACTCGTGCGAATGTTTTTGAACCACTCTTATATTTGACCCTTATATTTGGGTGCTAACATATATATTTTTGGTTAAAAATATTGCGCCATTAATTAAATATTATTAAAATAAATTAAATTCAATATTATGTTTTCTTAATGAATATATATTTATGTGATTAATTAAATATGTAGGTGAAGTAGACAACCATACTGGAAGACTGCAGATCTGTGTAAGTGTTCATATTTGTGGCATTTACAGGTGAAGTTTATAGGTGAAATGACACTATTTATTGGTGAATGTTGGATATTTATTGTTGAATAAGTTCTATATGTAGGTGAATAAACAACGACACTGAATGGCTGCATATCTGTGAAAGTGTTGGTGTTTATGGCATTTCTAAGTCACGTTTATAGGTGAAATGCTAGTATTTATCGGTGAATGCTTGATATTTATTGGTGAATAAGTTCTATATGTAGGTGAATAAACAACCACACTGAATGGCTGCATATCTGTGAAAGTGTTGGTGTTTATGGCATTTCTAAGTGACGTTTATAAGTGAAATGCCAGTATTTATCGGTGAATGCTTGATATTTATTGATGAATGTATTATATATGTAGGTGAATAAACAACCACACTGAATGGCTGCATATCTGTGTAAGTGTTCATATTTGTGGCATTTACAGGTGAAGTTTATAGGTGAAATGACACTATTTATTGGTGAATATTGTATATTTATTGGTGAATAAGTTCTATATGTAGGTGAATAAACAACGACACTGAATGGCTGCATATCTGTGAAAGTGTTGGTGTTTATGGCATTTCTAAGTGACGTTTATAGGTGAAATGCTAGTATTTATCGGTGAATGCTTGATATTTATTGGTGAATAAGTTCTATATGTAGGTGAATAAACAACCACACTGAATGGATGCATATCTGTGAAAGTGTTGGTGTTTATGGCATTTCTAAGTGACGTTTATAAGTGAAATGTCAGTATTTATCGGTGAATGCTTGATATTTATTGGTGAATGTATTATATATGTAGGTGAATAAACAACCACACTGAATGGCTGCATATCTGTGAAAGTGTTGGTGTTTATGGAATTTCTAAGTGACGTTTATAGGTGAAATGCTAGTATTGATCGGTGAATGCTTGATATTTATTGGTGAATAAGTTCTATATGTAGGTGAATAAACAACCACACTGAATGGCTGCATATCTGTGAAAGTGTTGGTGTTTATGACATTTCTAAGTGACGTTTATAGGTGAAATGCCAGTATTTATTGGTGAATGCTTGATATTTATTGGTGAATGTATTATATATGTAGGTGAATAAACAACCACACTGAATGGCTGCATATCTGTGTAAGTGTTCATATTTGTGGCATTTACAGGTGAAGTTTATAGGTGAAATGACACTATTTATTGGTGAATAAGGTGAATAAGTTCTATATGTAGGTGAATAAACAACGACACTGAATGGCTGCATATCTGTGAAAGTGTTGGTGTTTATGGCATTTCTAAGTGACGTTTATAGGTGAAATGCTAGTATTTATCGGTGAATGCTTGATATTTGTTGGTGAATAAGTTCTATATGTAGGTGAATAAACAACCACACTGAATGGCTGCATATCTATGAAAGTGTTGGTGTTTATGGCAATTCTAAGTGACGTTTATAGGTGAAATGCCAGTATTTATCGGTGAATGCTTGATATTTATTGGTGAATGTATTATATATGTAGGTGAATAAACAACCACACTGAATGGCTGCATATCTGTGAAAGTGTTGGTGTTTATGGCATTTCTAAGTGACGTTTATAAGTGAAATGCCAGTATTTATCGGTGAATGCTTGATATTTATTGGTGAATGTATTATATATGTAGGTGAATAAATAATCACACTGAAATGCTGCAGATCTGTGCAAGTGTTGGTGTATGTATCAATTGTAGGTGAAGTTTATAGGTGAAATGACACTATTTATTAGTGAATGTTGGATATTTATTGGTGAATAAATTCTATATGTAGGTGAATAGACAACCACACTGATGCGGTAGTTGTGAGCTCTTCTACCAGTGTGGTGGTCTATTCACCTAGAAATAATGTCATTTCACCTATAACTTCAAATAATACCAACACTTTGCAAACATCTGAGCTCTTCTGCCAGTGTGGTGGTCTATTCACCTACATATACTAAACATTCACCAATAAATAGAAACTATTCACCAATAAATAGTGTCATTTCACCTGTAACCTCATGCAATATCAACACTTTGCAAACATCTGAGCTCTTCTGCCAGTGTGGTGGTCTATTCACCTACGTATACTAAACATTCACCAATAAATACAAATAATTCACCCATAAATAATGTCATTTCACCTATAAGCTCAAATAATACCAACACTTTGGAAACATCTGAGCTCTTCTACCAGTGTGATGTTCTATTCACCTACATATACTAAACATTCATCAATAAATACAAACAATTCACCAATAAATGGTGTCATTTCACCTATAACCTCAAATAATACCAACACTTTGCAAACATTTGAGCTCTTCTGCTAGTGTGGTAGTCTATTCACCTACATATACTAAATATTCACCAATAATTACTAATTATTCACCAATAAATGGTGTCATTTCACCTATAACCTAATGCAATACTAACACTTTGCAAACATCTGAGCTCTTCTTTCAGTGTGGTGGTCTATTCACCTACATATACTAAACATTCACCAATAAATACAAACAATTCAGTAATAAATGGTGAAGTTTGTGGAAGAGTGCAAAATAATGCAAGTGTTGATGTTTGTGGCATTTATAGGTGAATTGTCAGTATTTATTGGTAAATGTCTAGTATTTATTGGTGAATGTGTTCTATATGTAGGTGAATATACAACCACATTGGAAGAGTGCAGAATAACGCAAGTGTTGATATTTGTGGCATTTATAGGTGAAATGTTAGTATTTATTGGTGATTTGTCAATGTTTATTGGTGAATGTGTTCTATATGTAGGTGAATAGACAACCACACTAGCAGAGTGCAGATTAATGCAAGTGTTGATGTTTGTGGTATTTATAGGTGAAATGTCAGTATTTATTGGTGAATGTCTTATATGTATATGTGCATGTGTTCTATATGTAGGTGAATAGACAACAATACTGGAAGTGTGGAGAAGAATGCAAGTGTTAATGTTTGTGGTATTTATAGGTGAACTGTTAGTATTTATAGGTGATTTGTCAATATTTATTGGTGAATGTGTTCTAGATGTGGGTGAATAGACAACCACACTAGCAGAGTGCAGATTAATGCAAGTGTTGATGTTTGTGGTATTTATAGGTGAAATGTCAGTATTTATTGGTGAATGTCTGGTATTTATTGGTGCGTGTGTTCTATATGTAGGTGAATAGACAACCACAATGGCAGAGTACAGATTAATACAAGTGTTGATGTTTGTAGTATTTATATGTGAAATATCATTATTTATTGGTGAATGTCCGGTATTTATTGGTGAATATTCGGGTTTTATTGGTGAATGTGTTCTACATATAGGTGTACAGACTGTGGCACCGTGGAAGACTACAGATCTGTGCAAGTGTTGGTGTTTATGAAAGTTATAGGTGAAATGAATGTATTTATTCGTGAATGTGTGGTATTTATTGGTGAATGTCTTCTACATATAGGTGTACAGACTGTGGCATAGTGGAAGACTACATATCTGTGCAGGCGTTGGTGTTTATGGTAGTTATAGGTGAAATGAATATATTTATAGGTGAATGTGTGGTATTTATTGGTGAATGTATAGTATTTATTGGTGAATGTCTTCTACATATAGGTGTACAGACTGTGGCAAAGTGGAAGACTACAGATCTGTGCAAGTGTTGGTGTTTATGGTATTTATAGGTGAAATGAATGTATTTATTGGTGAACATTTGGTATTTATTGGTGAATGTGTTGCCATCTGATTGCCACACTGGCTGACTGACTGCCATACTAGAATTGTACAGAGCTGCCATCTGATTTTTCATAACATTGAGTGCTGCCATCTAATGTTTAACAACATTGAATTTGTCATGGAATTACATTTACAGGAAATACAAGTTTTTCTCATATACAAATAGAAGCATATTCCACCCTTTATATACCCTCCACTCATCCACAAAAAATACAAGTCTTTCTCACACACAAATATAAGCATATTCCACCATTTCTATACCCTCCACTCATCCACAAAAATACAAACTTTTCTCATACACAAATATAAGCAGATACAACCCTTTCCATGCCCTCCACTTGTCCACAAAAGATCTCTGCCAGCCCCAGCTAGCTCCCACATCGACGTCGCCCGGCCTCCGGTCTATGTCGTCTATCATTGCTACCCATATTTAGGTTCCGACGCCATCCCCCCGGTGCTTTCACTCTTGAGCTCACTTCCTCGCCCGTGGTGTCACCACCGACGACCTATCATCATCACTGTTCACGTCCATTTCAGCGGTCCAGCACCACTGGTCCCTTCCTGACACAGTCAAAGCTCCGGCGAAGGGCCTCCGATGCCGTCGAAATAACGTGAGGGGTGAGCTCGTCCACGAGTCCTTTGCTGGCTCGGGCAACGAGGGGTACGGGCACCCGCGCGTGTGCGGTTCCCGATGAGTCCGGCACACTCCCCTCGCCGCTGCCTGGGGCAGGCGACGTCGACCGTGGGAGGGGCGAGAGGGGCTGGTGGTGGGTGTTGGAGATGCATGCGTGGATCCCCGAATTTTTCACCGCCGGTAGGCACTTGCAGGCGGACGCGTGCACGCAACTCTGAAGATTGGCGCGTGCACACAAGCGGGAGGCACGGGAGCCGGCGGCCATCACTGCGGGCGGTCCCCCCACGGGGGCGTGCCTTCACAGACGAGACGCCCCTGGTGGCTGGGGAGTAGAGACTTCGCGTCGTTCGCCAGGAGAAAGAGCAGACAAGTGGAGAAGACAGTCCGTAGCGGGAAAGGAAGGAAGAAAGGGCAACAGTGTCTTTCTCCACGAGACTGTGAGAGACAAGATATTTATGAAAAAATAAAATCACATCACCCACATCACCCTGTCTGAAACCACTCGGCAAGCACCCATTGGGTGTGCTTGCCGATGTGTCACTTGTTGCACACCAACGGTGTGCACCAAGTATTTCTCATCCCCTTGATATGCGTGTTTGGCCCCGTAAGCAAGTAACGCAACGTGAAAGGAACAGGCCTTGTTTATAATAAACGACATTCCAATGTTCCACTGAATGAAACATTTAACGGATATATGGAGAAATATCGTATCTTAGGGTTAAAGTCGAAATAAAAAATTAATATTTTTACTTTTATTTTTTATAAGAAATTTTAGAGTTGAAAATAAAAACGAAAAAAATATGTTTCTCCTTCCGTATTTATTTTCACTTTGAGTCAAAATAAAATAAAATAAATATAAAAACAAAATAAAATTTTCAGATGCATTAATATTTATATAATTAGAATAAATTTATATAAGTATATTGATTATTAAATTTATGAATATTTTAAATATAAATTTAATAATATCTGCTACCATATTTTCACCTTCACGTACATTATAATGACACTTATTAAATGAAGTATGACAAGATCAAATTAGTATGATAAAATTATGTAATTATATATAATGGTTAAATAATAGATAGTCAATATATATATGTATGAAGATTGTTAGAGAAAAAAATCTTCTATTATAATGGAATAAAAGAGTGACCACTAACCAATAATTGGGATAATGATAGATGTCATTTGTAAATAGATTGGAGGTGAGGGGCAATAAATTAAAAAATTAAATTCAAAAGTTCAAGGTTGATGAGCTTTTATTATAAAAATATTATATAATATATGTATTAAAAGCTATCAAAAATAGAAACAGAAAAGCATATGCGAAATTGGGTGTTTTCACTTCCGCATCCTATAAGAATTCAGATATCTATTTTCACTTCCGCTAAGCTATTAGCAAATTCTTTTTAGAGTTTTGCATCTATAAAAATGTGATAACGGATCGGTTAAATGGAAATCGGAGATTCGTTGGCAGCCCTACTATTAACGAAGATAATAAAGGTGATATAAATTGCCATCTAAATTGTGACGGAACGCCTCGGCCAAGCCCGTTAAACCGATAACGCACTTGATCCGAGTCCGCCTCCCGCGAACGGGCCGAAGCCTCGCAAGGGATACCAAACCACAGTCCGTGTAAACATAAAGGAACACACCACATTTCATAAATAATTTTTCACAATTTACATAGCCATATTCCATTAAAACTGAAAAGGTGTACAAGAGTCTGGGGCATACCCCGAGGTACAACAAAAGAAAGTAAACAACTACAAAACTACAAGGCTACACTGCTGAGTACTACTCCGCTGGAGGTACTGACCCTGCTCCGCTACGACGCGGCCCAGAACTGGACGTCGGACGGGAAACGTCCTCCTCGCCTTCACCTGTGGGGGTAGGGGTGAGCCTCTCTAGTCACTGGCTCAGTAGGGAACTCCCCCAAAGCCGAACAAACCACAAACCACAGGTACAAAACAGTAAACAGTACCAACAACATATAAAACAGCTAAGCAGGTAAGTAAAGCTGTAAAAGTACTCACCGTCTGTCGACTACGAGAAACAACTGTAGTAACTAAACGGCAAACCCAAACAGGTGTACAAGCCAAAGTAGAGACAGCCAACACGAGCCACGTAAACTGGTTCGCGACACCAGAAACTGACTCGGACAACTAACACAGGTCCACCTCTCAGTCTCGCAGCCACGGACGAAAGGTCCAGCTGCCGCTCCACGTAAAAAGGTCAAACAACTGTGGAGACCAACTAAACACCACAACCTGCAGACCACACGGTCACAGGCCCATGCCTGGCACCTCCAGAGACCCTGGCCTGGGCTCGCTAGAGTGAGGCACTGGAAAAGGACTAGCTGGGGTCCAGTACGTCTACTGGTGTCCGTACCCCCAACTACGAGCGCGCTACAAGTGACTAAAAACAACCACAACTGTCACTGTCCCACTGTCGTCTTTCCCTCAGCCGGACGTACAACTCTAACACAAGAGTGAGGGTGTCCAGGTCAGACGACACAGACCTCAACGGTACAACACAAGTACCGGGACAAGGCCCCGAGCTAACAGCCTGGCTCACAAAGAACCTGGGGCACCCAACTGGAGAGGTAACCACGGTAGGCGTCGTACTACTCGTCACGTACACAAAACCACGTGCACGTCACACACAAACTGCGTAAAACCTCAAGTAAACCACAAGTAACCACTGGTCCACTACATGTGAACCCAATTGACTCGCGTACACAACGCGCAGTCACCGAAGTAAACAACTAACAGCATACCTTGTATGCTAAACACGAGAACCATGTACACTTAGTGCACCTCGTATAATTTCACGCATGCATTATCGATAAAACACCATAAATAGCCGTTTCTGTTCATATAGGAGTAAGCGGCCACATCGATTGCCGCTTACAGGAAGTAGACGGCAAGGTCCCTGGCCGTCAACCTCATGGCTGAAGAGCTTGGCGGCAAACGATATTGACGCCAAGTTCTCCGGCCTTAAACCCTGCAGAAACCCTAATCCGGTCCTGCGGGTTTTCTACTCATTCTTATTACAGAAAAACATGTAAATGCTATTCCTCTAGCATACTAAAACCCAATACAACCCACTAAAACATGCTCTGAACATTAAATAACACAAACCACCCATTATCCCGCATGGTGCAACTCTATCCAAACATGGATTATCATGCTGGTTCAAGTAATTATGATATGTTTTAATGTTTCTACGGAGCTACCAGGGTTCGTCCCCTACCTCAGAACGCGTTAGAATCTCCCGCAACTCCCCGGTTCACGCCGAGCCCTCCGCGAGCTCCCACGCGAATTGCACCACGCCGCGACGTTTCCTCGCGCAATTCGGCGACGCCGCGTGTCCCACGATCGACCAGCCACTCCTCGATACCTGTTAGAACCTTCAAAAACACCAGGGCGCGAAGCTGGGGCAAGAGGGAGAGAGGGTGAGCTGAGGGAGCTGCCCTCGGGTGAACATATAACCTGCTGAACTGACAGGTTGGCGTCAACCCCCTTGTCGCCCACATGCACCGCCAACATAAACGTCCACAACTACTGCCGCCAAGTTCATGATGTAAACGTCCATGAACCTGGACGCCAACAGTCAACGACCACCTCTTGGCCGCCAACTCAGACAGAACAGCAGCAGGTCCTATTCCAATTCAGGACCCACCCTGCTCTTCACCTGCTCAAGCCACGCAATCACACCATGCATTCCACACACCCAACTCACACCGGCCTCACAACGGCCGCCACAACCACAATGCACATGATCCGCATGGATCCGAAAAGCACGCGACGTTACATAAATAATCTTGTTAATTGAGAAAGAGAGAGGAGAAAATTCGGATCTCCTTTTCATGCTTCCTTTGAAAGACATATGGGTCAATGTCTTGTACATCTAGACCAATGTTCTTCTTCTTTTGGGGTAGGGAAGAATTTGAGTGGCGAGGAGGATCAGTGAAATAGAGATAGAGGCCTTGCGATTCGGAAGGTTGTGAGGATGAGACTCCTTCATCGCGAATAAGTGCTTGTAAGCCACTCCTGACCCATGCCTCGGCCCTGCTCTCACGTAGAGCCCGCTAAAAGTCTGTCTCAAATGGATCTCGAACTATGACATGGACACTAGAGCTCTAGGATGGGAGCTATTGTTCATCAGATGATCCTCCTTCGTCATCTTCTAATGTAACATGTGTATACATCCTCTTCTCTATCCTAACATGTCTCAAATGTTGTGTTATCGCAATCTTGATATCATATGACATCTTCGGACAACCAATAACTTCACTATTTCTTGCACTTTTGCCGCCCGCCAAGTGTTTCTTTAAGCGGAAGACAATTCCCCCACGGAACTGTATAGAACAATAATTGTATTGGAACCAATGCATGTTCCCTTGAAGCATTCTTCCATATATTGTGACTCAATATTATCACTCTCTCCTCGTGAAGACATGTATAATGTTATAACAATCACATAGGATAATACTATTAACATACATTAACAAACATTAACAAGTAGCAAACCATCAAAATCGGTCGATTGAACTTTGATTTTCGGTTGACTTACCTTCCCAAAGTGACTGGTTTATCAATATATGAGGATCGGTTGACCAAACTTTCCATAGCGACTGATTTTTGAAAGATATGAATATCGGTCGACTGAACTTCCCAGAGTGACTGGTTTTTAAAAGATATGAATATTTGTCGACCGAACTCTAGATAATTGTAACGGCCCCGACGCCCGGACCCCCCGTTCCCACTGAGAATTCGACCATCGGCACCGCCGCCCACTAGCTCGAAGACCCGGAAGGGCTAACGGACCAGTCTAAAAAGATATGTAACCAGAGTAAGTAACAACAACAACAATAAAATGTACCACAAAATGAAGGAAAAGCGTCCAACACAAGTACGAGTCTAGTGCAGTCCCAAAGTAAACAAAGTACAAATGTAGAAGGAAAATGGGATAACATATCCCTTAGGGGCATACCCTAAGGGTGACGAAACAAGTACGAGGGAACACTGCTCACGGAAGACGCAGTCTACTACGGCCCAGTCTCCTTAGCCTGCCGTGGAGGGTACTGCTGTGAAGTCTCACCTGTAAAGGAGGAAATGAGCTTCACGAAGAAGCCCAGTAGGGACTATCAATCTCCCACTGGTTCTAACAGCAGAATAGATATACATGTGCATAACTGAAATAAAGCAAGTAAATCTATTCTACTAACAGAGTAAATGCGGAAGCGTAAAGTAACAACACGACCATTGGTCTAAACCAAACATCGGGACTGGAAACCCGTGTAAACCACGGCACTGAGAAGAACCTAAGGCTGCAAACACAGACAGTGTACAACTGTCTGGACAAAGACACTAGCCACAGAATAACTACCACTAGTCAACCGGTCAGGTGCGCCATGCGCTTTACCCTCGACCACCAATCCATGTCTAGCACCTCCCGTCGGAGTGAGACACGGAACTAAAGTAACCACAACCTTCCGTAGTCTGGCCGGACTACGGTCCCATGCCTGGCCCCTCTAAATGGTACCGGAACCAAGTAGAGTGAGGTAGTGAGAAGGACTAGCTGATCTGCGCCGGAAGAACACCAAACCACCTCGGCGTCCCAGACTCAGCTAAGAGAGCTCTGCAAACGACTCTACGCCGTTGTCCCCACCGTTTTCCCCATTGCTACCAGAGTCCATGACTCGAAATCGCCCGCCGCCCAGAGAACTCCCTCAACATACGCATGGGGACCGGGGGTCCAGGTAACGGTAACAACCTCTCAACGGATAAGCCCACAAGTTCCTAGCACCGGGCAAAATACTAGAGTAGGATCGTGCTAGGAAACAGCACAGGTGCCAAGAAACAGAGTCGCAGCGAAAGGAAAACTCCGAATAGGTCGCCAAGTCACTCTCTGTCTGAGAAGGTGACACAAGGAATGTCGCCACCTGAAGGCGACACCTTTGTCTATCGCGACCTGGGTCAGAAGGCGACAAGGGCATTTTTGCGACCGCAGATAGAGGTCCAGGTGACCACCTGAGACCTCCCACAACGCACGGAAAAACAAGCATGAAGGCGACGTGTCGGGCTGTCGCGATCTGGGTCGTGACATCAAACTTGTCGCGACCACAGACATACACACCCGAAAGCACCTTCCCCAAACCATACACCCCAAATCCAGAATACACCAAGGGAGGGGGGCATGTAGTACGATCTAAACATGTAAATAAGGCTCAAACCACCCTCATACACACCCATGCATGCCAAGAAAATGCATCTACACTCAAAAACCTCACATGTAATCATGAAGGAGCACTCAAACCCAACCCCCATATCAAACACCATCAAATCAAACAAACAATCCACAGACCTAGCATGCTTCTAATGGCTTGGAGAAGGGGGTTTGGAGGTCCTAGCATGGTAGAACTAGGGGGAAGACAAGGGTCCCTACCTCAAAATGAAGACCAACCCATTGGGGTCTTCTCGTGTGCATGGCCACCTCACCGTCCACGAGCCACGATCATCCTACATGCCAACGGAGAGTCACAGCACGGAGAGAAGACAATGCCGGAGAGGACACCATGCCAAAGGGTGGAACCACACCGAGAAGAGCACCACCACAAGGCAAACACACCCCTCACAAGCCCTCACACCTCACATTCTCCCTCAAAGCCTCACCACGGCGGAAGCACACACAGAGAAGTCAGAGGAGAGGAAGAACAACCAAAAGAGGGGAAAGAGAGGACTGTTCTGAGGCCAGTGCACTTATATGCCTCGGAGTTGAGAACGCAACACATTACCTGTCGCGTTCACTTACTGAACGCGACGGCTAACCTGTTGCGATCCCAAGGTCCTGGTCAGACCTGACTAACGGAAATGCCACGTGTCATCCTCGTAGACCTGACACCATGAACGCGACACTTGACATGTCGCCTTCATCTTGTCAATGGTTGACACTTGTCCCAACTGTCCAGAATACAGGACGACAAAATTGCATAATGTGGTCAGAGGGCTGAACGCAACAACATGCCTATCGTGTTCCTAACCAGAACGCGATGGCCATCCCGTCGGCTTCAGAAGGTGACGTCCCGATACGTCGCTACCTTCATCAGAAGGTTGCTGACCAATGAAAGGAGGATGTTACAATCTAACCAACAAAAAATCAATTTCGTCCTCGAAATTAAGGGCGAAACCCAGAGAACAAGCCAAGCAAACATACCAGTCACTCAAACAAGTAAGGAAAATGCTCCCGCATCTCGTCCTCGCGCTCCCACATAGCCTCGCCACCGACGCGATTCTCCCAAACAACCTTGACGAGCGGGATCTGCCTCCTGCGTAGTTGCTGCACTCTGCGGTCCACAACACTGACCGGGTACTCTGGCACTGACAGATCTAAAGCAACCTCTAACTGTGAGTAGTCCAACACGTGCGATAGATCTGGCATGTATATCCTCAACTGCGAGACGTGGAAGACGTCGTGAACACCTGCCAACTTGGATGGAAGAGCCAACCTGTAAGCGACCTCACCAACCCGCTCCAGGATGGGAAAGTGACCAACAAACCTTGGGCTGAGCTTGCCCCTCTTCCCAAACCTGAGAACGCCCTTGGTGGGTGAGATCCGTAGAAACACACTGTCACCTACCTCAAACTGAAGCGGCCTCCGGCGAACGTATACGTAGCTCTTCTGTCTGCTCTGTGCTATCTGCAGTCTCTGTCTAATTAGTCTCACTGTGTCTGCACACTTCTGTACCAACTATGGCCCCAGTAACTGCCTCTCTTCAACCTCATGCCAAAGCAAAGGTGTCCGACACGGTCTGCCGTACAGAGCCTCGTAGGGCACCATCCCAATGCAAGAGTGGAAGCTATTATTATAAGCAAACTCCACCATGGGAAGGTGCGACTCCCAGGTGCTGCCTCAGTCTAGGCAACACACTCTCAGCATGTCCTCGAGGGTCTGTATGGTCCTCTCCGACTGACCGTCTGTCTGTTGGTGATAGGTTGAACTTAGCCTCAACTCGGTGCCCAATGCCCTCTGAAAACTGCGCCAAAAACAAGAAGTGAACCTTGGATCTCTATCTGAGACAATAGAGACCGGATGTGGCGGAACGCCTCGGCCAAGCCCGTTAAACTGATAACGTACTTGATCCGAGTCCGCCTCCCGCGAACGGGTCGAAGCCTCGCAAGGGATACCAAACCACAGTCCGTGTAAACACAAAGGAACACACCATATTCTATAAAAATTTCACAAGTTACATAGCCATATTTCCACAAAACTGAAAAGAAGTACAAGAGCCTGGGGCATACCCCGAGGTACAACTGAAGAAAATAAACAACTAACTACACTACACTGCTGGAGCTGCTACTACACAGCTGGAGGTACCGACCCTGCACCGCTACGGCGCGGCTCAGAACTGGACGACGGTCGAGAAACGTCCTCCTCGCTCTCACCTGTGGGGGTAGGGGTGAGCCTCGCTAGTCACTGGCTCAGTAGGGAACTCCCCCAAAATCGAGCAAACTAAAACCACAGGTACAAAAGCAATAAACAGTACCAACAATTTATAAAACATCTAAGCAGGATATGAAAGATGTAAAAGTAATCACCGTCTGCCGACTACGAAAAACAACTGTAATAATTAAATGGCAAATCAGTACAGGTGTACAGCTAAAGTAGAGACAGCCAAACACGAGCCACGTGAACTGGTTCGCGACACCAGAAACTGACTCGGACAAGCTAACACAGGTCTACCTCTCAGTCTCGCAGCCACGGATGAAAGGTCCAGCTGCCGCTCCACGTGAAAAGGTCAAGCAACTGTGGAGACCAACTAAACACCACCACCTGCGGACCACATGGTCGCAGGACCATGCCTGACACTTCTAGAGATCCTGTCCCGGAACTCTCTAGAGTGAGGTACTGGAAAAGGACTAGCTGGGGTCCAGTACGTCTACTGGTGTCCGAACTCCCAACTACGAGCGCGCTACAAGTGACTAGAAACAAACACAAGTGTCATTGTCCCACTGTCGTCTTTCCCTCAGCCGAACGTACAACTCAAACACAAGAGTGAGGGTGTCCAGGTCAGACGACACAGACCTCAACGGTACCACACAAGTACCGGGACAAAGCCCCGAGTTAACAGCCTGGCTCACAAAGAACCTGGGGCACCCAACTGGAGAGGTAACCACGGTAGGCGTCGTACTACTTGCCACGTACACAAAACCACGTGCACGACACACACAAACCACATGAAACATCACATAAACCTCTGATAATAACGGTCCACTACACATGTACCCAACTGTACTTGCATGAACAACACGCAGCCTCGAAAGTGAGTAACTAACTGCATACCCGTATGCTAAACACAGAAACCATGTGCACTCAGTGCACCACAGGTGCCAACGCACCACTCATTATCGATAAATACCATTATCAGCCATTTCTACTTATACACATGTTGGCGACAACATCGACTGCCGCCTATAGGAACTAGACGGCAAGGTATATGGCCGTCTATATCCCGGCTGATGAGCTTGGCGACAATCGATATTGACGCCAATATCTTCAGCCACTGTTCCTGCAGAAACCCTAGATCGATTTTATAGGGTTTACAACCATTGAAACCGCGGGGAAACATAAGGAAACTCTTTTCCAAGTCAAGCATGCATCATTTTACAATTAGAACTACATGATTAACCTTTAAATTCCATCAAACCATCCTTAAAACCCCGCATGAAGAACCTTTACCCAAAAACTCAATTAACAGGCTTTTACATGTTTCCTATGCATGTTTTAACAGTTTAGAAACTCTAATGGGATTGTCCCCTACCTCTGAACACGCTTAAAAACACCTAAAGATCCCTGGTTTACGCCGAGTCCTCCGTGAGCTCCGACGGTAATTACACCACGCCACGGCGTTTCCAGGCACAATTGATCACCGCCACACGTTCCACGACCTCCCAATTATCCTTTTACAACTCTTGGAAGCATTGGGGAAGCAAGAGACATGAAGTCCATGCGAGGGAGAGAGAGAACATGGTGGAAAAGCTGCCCTCGGGTGACCCTATAACCTGCAGATTGCACAGGTCGGTGTCAACCCCTCTGCCGTTTAAGGCAACCGCCACCATAAACGTCCATATCACCTGCCGCCAAGATCATGCAGTCAACGACAACTTACCTGGACGCCAACAAGTCAACGACCACCCCTGGCCGCCAACTCCAACTCAACTGCAGCAGGTCCTATTTCATTTCGGGACCTAACCTGCACCACACCTGCACACACCACGCGTCTACACCACACTGGCCTCACAATGGCCATCACAACCACAACACACACGATCCAAAAGGATCCGAAAATAAGCGACGTTACATTACTATCATCTAAAAAGAAAATTTTGACCTCAAAATTCATAATACAACTCAAAGATAAACAACTTAAGCATACACACTTTTACAAATACTATCATCTAAAAAGAAATACAAAAACTTATTCAAACAGATAGGGATACCCTTTAGCCATTTCCTCGGCTAACTCCCAGGTATCCTCACCACCTAACCTATTTTCCCATCTCACTTTAACCAACTCGATTTCTTTATTTCTCAGCTTCTTTATCTTTCGATCTGTGATCTGCACCGGATACTCTGGCATAGTCATATTCGGCCTCAGGTCACCACCTTGATATCTGATTATTTGAGCTGGATCTTAATACACTTTCTTAACATGGAAACATGAAATATATCATGAACATCCGCAAAATCTGCTGGCAAATCCAGCCGATAAGCTATTTTCCCAATTCTCTCAATCACCTGGAAAGGTCCCACATACCTTGGACTCAACTTTCCAGTCTTACCAAACCTCATAATACCTTTACTCGGGGAAACTTTCAAGAAAACAAAATCTCCCACTTCAAACTGAAGTGGTCTCCTCCGGATATCTGCATAACTCTTTTACCTGCTTTGAGCTGCCTGTAATTTTTCTTTAATAAGCTTCACTATTTCTGTGGTTTGCTGAATCAATTCAGGACCCACTAATTACCTTTCTCCCACTTCATGCCAGTTCATTGGGGTTCTACATGACCTTCCATATAAAGCTTCATACGGTGCCATCCCAAGACTGGTATGATAACTATTATTATAGGCAAACTCAACCATTCCCAAATGTTGCTCCCAGCTACCTCCCCAAACTAAACAACAAGCCCGCAACATATCTTCAATCGTTTGGATAGTCCTCTCTGACTGACCATCTATTTGGGGATGATAAGCGGAGCTATATTTCAGCTCAGTACCAATTACTTTCTGTAGACTTCTCCAAAACCAGAAGTAAATCTTGGATCTCTATCAGACACAATAGTCTTCGGAATACCATGCAATGGAACAATTCTTTCAACATAAACTTTTGCTAATTTATCCACTGTCCAAGACATACTTATGGCCACTAATCTGCATACCTTGGTTAATCTGTCAACAAATACCCATATTCCATTATGCCCGGAACTCAATCTTGGTAAACCTGCCACAAAGTCCATAGCAATATCATCTCATTTCCACTGTGGAATGGGCAACGGTTGCAACAAACCTCCAGGCTTTTGATGTTCTGCTTTAATCTGTTGACAGATAACACACCTTGCAACAAACTCTGCTATTTTCTTTTTCATATGAGGCCACCAGAAATGCCTTCTCAAATCATGGTACATTTTAGTACTACCTGGATGGATAGTGTGACGGAACGCCTCGGCCAAGCTCGTTAAACTAATAACGCACTTGATCCGAGTCCGCCTCCCGCGAATGGGCCGAAGCCTCGCAAGGGATACCAAACCACAGTCCGTGTAAACATAAAGGAACACACCACATTTCATATATAATTTTTCACAATTTACATAGCCGTATTCCATTAAAACTGAAAAGGTGTACAAGAGCCTGGAGCATACCCCGAGGTACAACAAAAGAAAGTAAACAGCTACAAAACTACAAGGCTACACTGCTGAGTACTACTCCGCTGGAGGTACTGACCCTGCTCCGCTACGACGCGGCCCAGAACTGGACGTCGGACGGGAAACGTCCTCCTCGCCCTCACCTGTGGGGGTAGGGGTGAGCCTCTCTAGTCACTGGCTCAGTAGGGAACTCCCCCAAAGCCGAACAAACCACAAACCACAGGTGCAAAACAGTAAACAGTACCAACAACATATAAAACAGCTAAGCAGGTAAGTAAAGCTGTAAAAGTACTCACCGTCTGTCGACTACGAGAAACAACTGTAGTAACTAAACGTCAAACCCAAACAGGTGTACAAGCCAAAGTAGAGACAGCCAACACGAGCCACGTAAACTGGTTCGCGACACCAGAAACTGACTCGGACAAACTAACACAGGTCCACCTCTCAGTCTCGCAGCCACGGACAAAAGGTCCAGCTGCCGCTCCACGTAAAAAGGTCAAACAACTGTGGAGACCAACTAAAACACCACAACCTGCAGACCACACGGTCACAGGCCCATGCCTGGCACCTCCAGAGACCCTGGCCTGGGCTCGCTAGAGTGAGGCACTGGAAAAGGACTAGCTGGGGTCCAGTACGTCTACTGGTGTCCGTACCCCCAACTACGAGCGCGCTACAAGTGACTAAAAACAACCACAACTGTCACTGTCCCACTGTCGTCTTTCCCTCAGTCGGACGTACAACTCTAACACAAGAGTGAGGGTGTCCAGGTCAGACGACACAGACCTCAACGGTACAACACAAGCACCGGGACAAGGCCCCGAGCTAACAGCATGGCTCACAAAGAACCTGGGGCACCCAACTGGAGAGGTAACCACGGTAGGCGTCGTACTACTCGTCACGTACACAAAACCACGTGCACGTCACACACAAATCACGTGAAACCTCACGTAAACCACAAGTAACCACTGGTCCACTACACGTGAACCCAACTGACTCGCGTACACAACGCGCAGTCACCGAAGTA
This sequence comes from Colocasia esculenta, assembly GCA_014218235.1. Taxonomy (NCBI): domain Eukaryota; kingdom Viridiplantae; phylum Streptophyta; class Magnoliopsida; order Alismatales; family Araceae; genus Colocasia; species Colocasia esculenta. Next base: position 78,659,717 of record CM024759.1, on the reverse strand, counting down.
AACACTTAACAGCATATCTTGTATGCTAAACACGAGAACCATGTGCACTTAGTGCACCTCGTATGATACCACGCATGCATTATCGATAAAACACCATAAATAGCCATTTCTGTTCATGTAGGAGTAGGCGGCCACATCGATTGCCGCTTACAGGAAGTAGACGGCAAGGTCCATGGCCGTCGACCTCCTGGCTGAAGATCTTGGCGGCAAACGATGTTGACGCCAAGTTCCCCGGCCTTAAACCCTGCAGAAACCCTAATCCGGCCCTACGGGTTTTCCACTCATTCTTATTACAGAAAAACTTGTAAATGTTATTCCTCTAGCATGATAGAACCCAATACAACCCACTAAAACATGCTCTGAACATTAAATCACACAAATCACCCATTATCCCGCATGGTGCAACTCTATCCAAACATGGATTATCATGCTGGTTCAAGTAGTTATGATGTGTTTTAATGTTTCTACGGAGCTACCAGGGTTCGTCCCCTACCTCAGAACGCGTTAGAATCTCCTGCAATTCCCCCAGTTCACGCCGAGCCCTCCGCGAGCTCCCACGCGAATTGCACCACGCCGCGACGTTTCCTCGCGCAATTCGGCGACGCCGCGCATCCCACGATCGACCAGCCACTGCTCGATACCTGTTAGAACCTTCAGAAACACCAGGGCGCGAAGTTGGGGCAACAGGGAGAGAGGGTGAGCTGAGAGAGCTGCCCTCGGGTGAACATATAACCTGCTGAACCGACAGGTTGGCGTCAACCCCCTTGTCGCCTACATGCACCGCCAGACTAAACGTCCACAACTACTGCCGCCAAGTTCATGATGTAAACGTCCATGAACCTGGACGCCAACAGTCAACGACCACCCCTTGGCCGCCAACTCAGACAGAACAGCAGCAGGTCTTATTCCAATTCAGGACCTACCCCGCTCTTCACCTGCTCAAGCCACGCAATCACACCATGCATTCCACACACCCAACTCACACTGGCCTCACAACGGCCGCCACAACCACAATGCACATGATCCGCATGGATCCGAAAAGCACGCGACGTTACAGATAGTGTATCTAGATTTATGAGCCTCTTCCAACACTCGCTGCTTTACCTCTCTTTCGGCTGGAACAAACAACCAGCCCCTGAGCCTAACCACACAATTATCATCAATAGTAACTCCTTCCATTTTCACAATTTCAGTTAAACTTACATCTGCTTTCTGAGCCTCAATAATCTACCAATACAAAGACGGCTCTACAGCACTAGCAGCTAGTACTGTCCGTCACTGACTACTGGGCACATACAAGGAGTTCTCCACTACCTCTTCATACAGCTTCCATTCTTTAATCATCATCAAACTTACATATGTCTTTCTACTCAAGGCATCAGCTACAACATTGGCCTTACCCGGATGGTAAGCTAAACTGAAATCATAATCCTTTAAATATTCAATCCATCTGCGCTGGCGAAGGTTCAAATCTTTCTGCGAGAAGATATACTTCAAACTTTTATGATTTGTAAAGATCTCAAATCTCTCGCCATATAGATAATGCCTCCACATTTTCAAAGCAAATACAACTGCTGCCAATTCCAAATCATGAGTGGGGTAATTCTCCTCTGCCGGCTTCAATTGTCTGGACGCATAAGCTATCACCTTGCCATGCTGCATAAGCACTGCTCCAAGTCCTCTCCTTGAAGCATCAGTATACAACACAAAACCACCACTCCCTGCCGGTAATGTCAATATAGGTGCTGATGTAAGTCTTTTCTTTAATTCCATAAAACTTTTCTGACATTCACCGGACCACACAAAAGGCACACCTTTTCTAGTCAATTTAGTCATAGGTGCTGCAATCTTAGAAAAATCTTGAATAAAGCGCCTATAATAACCTGCTAATCCCAAAAAACTTCTAATCTCGGTTATTGTCTTAGGCACTTCCCATCTCATCACTGCTTCCACTTTACTTGGGTCCACTGTTACTCCTTTAGCTGAGATAACATGACCTAGAAACTGAATTTCTTTCAACCAAAATTCACACTTATTGAATTTAGCAAACAACTGGTTATCTCTTAACAACTGCAGAGTAAACCTCAAATGAGCTGCATGCTCCTCTTCAGATGCTGAATAAATCATAATATCATCAATAAAGACCACAATGAATTGGTCTAAATATGGATGAAAAATTCTATTCATCAGATCCATAAAACCTGCAGGAGCATTGGTCAACCCAAATGGCATAACCACAAACTCATAGTGACCATATCTAGTTCTAAAAGCTGTTTTATCTATATCCTCCTCTTTAATTCTCAACTGATGGTACCCGGACCTCAAATCAATTTTAGAAAATATTTTTGCTGATTGCAACTGATCAAACAGATCATCTATTCTCGGCAACGGGTACTTATTCTTAATGGTCACATCATTCAACTTTCTATAATCAATACACATTCGAAAACTTCCATATTTCTTTTTCACAAATAAAACCGGCGCTCCCCACGGGGAATGACTCGGTCTAATAAACCCTTTCTGCAACAATTCTTCTAATTGCTTTTTCAATTCCTTAAGTTCTGTTGGTGCCATCTGATATGGAGCTTTAGAAATCGGCATGGTACCTGGCAGCAACTCAATGGTAAAGTCCACCTCTCTATGTGGAGCTAAACCAGGCAAATCCTCAGGAAAAACATCAGCAAATTCCCTAATCACGGGAACTGCTTCCACTGATTGGCTAGCTTCTACCAGACTCACCGAAGCTAAATAAGCTACACTCCAGCATTTATCAACTTTCTAGCTTTAATTGCAGAAATTAGAAACTTAGAGGTATAAAAAGGCATACCTTGATATTCAAATACTGCACCATTAGGATGACAAAACCTAATCCTTTTCTTTCTGCAATCCAACATTGCTCCATAAATCTCAAGCCAATCCATACCCAAAATAATATCATAATCTGACAACTGCAGGGCATACAACCGACCCAGCATTTGGTTCCCTTCAATCATAACAGGAGCTTCATCTATATAGCTCGAAGTGAGTAGGAACTCACCCGAAGGAACCTCCACTACTAACTCACAAGACTTTTCCTCTAAAGGATGAGCTATACAATCCAGAAATTCTTCGAAAATGAAAGAATGAGAGGCACCCGAATCAAATAAGACTCTTGTTGAATAATCATAAAGAGGTAAAGTACCTTCTATCATATTCGATGCCTCCGCCTGGGCTCAGGTAATAGCCATAACCCGGCCTCTTCCTCGCTGCTGCGGTGCTCCTCTGCCACGACCTATCTGTGGCTGCTGAAACTACTGAGGCTGCTGCTGCTGCTGCACACCTCTTCCATACCCATACTCTCTTGGATAAGGGCAATTACGGATCAAATGCCCCGGCTGATGACAATTATAACATCTATATCCTGATGGAGTAATGGGCTGCCTGGCAGTGCTCTGCTGTGACTCCTCCACCTCAGGCCTACCTCGGCCTTGCTGAATTTGCTGACGACCTCCCCATCCTCTTCCTTTGCCTTTAAATGCTTGCTTCAATTTCTGGCCCCATTTCTTAAAGCCTGATGAAGAAGGTCCTGCTGGTGCTTTACCCTTACTTGCACCTACTGATTGCTGCGGTAGCCGAAAACTACATGAGCCTGACTCGCCCACCTGACGAGTCCGAATAGACCTCTCTAATGTAGCTGCTCTCTGGGCTGCTTCTTCCACTGTCTTACACATGAGAGGTACTATTGCATCCTGCAACTCCACTCTCAAACCTCTAATAAAATACTCAACCATCATATTATTATCTGATACTACATAAGGTGCATAACGGCTAAGTGCCATAAACCTCATCTGGTACTCTAAAACTGAAAAGTTACCTTGCTGGAGCGTCCGAAACTGCTCTCTTTTCACTTGCTGTACTTGAATCGGAAAGAATGTATCGTTAAATACATCAAGAAATTCCGACCAAGTAATAGCCTTTTCTGTCCTGCCTGCAAAGGTGGTCTGCATCTTCAGTCGCCACCATTCTAATGCAAAACCTCTCAACTGATAAGCAGCTAACACAACTTTATCTGCTGCTGGACACCTCATAGTTGCAAAGACTCTTTCGATCTCATGAACCCAGTGCTCCGCTGTATCTGGATTCGGCCCTCCTGAATAAGTAGGCGGCTGCAATCTCAGAAATTTCTCCACCTGCATCACTGGTTCCTCTGCTAATAACACTGGTGGTGGTGGTGGCACAGGTGCTACAAAAGGCACCTCTACTCTTGGCGGGACTGGAGCAATAGGTACAGTCTCTCCATCCCCAGGTGGCACTGCAACCGGTGGTACCGGCGCCTGCTGATCCATCCTTGCCCGAATATCCGTGAGGCTTTCCCAGATCCTTTCTATCATACGCTGAGTAATTTCCTCCGGATCATCTCCTCCACCACCCCAATCTCTTCTATCAGCCATTCCAGAAATTTCTACATAAACAAAACACCAAGCAAAAATCAAAACAACAAATTATCATAAACCAGGGTCCCTACCAGCAGTGTACAAAGACCGAAATAAGGCTATGTATCTTTCTAGTTCCCTTATATTAACACGGACCTTGCTCTGATACCAACTGTGGTGGAACGCCTCGGCCAAGCCCGTTAAACCGATAACGTACTTGATCCGAGTCCGCCTCCCGCGAACGGGCCGAAGCCTCGCAAGGGATACTAAACCACAGTCCGTGTAAACACAAAGGAACACACCATATTCTATAAAAATTTCACAAGTTACATAGCCATATTTCCACAAAACTGAAAAGAAGTACAAGAGCCTAGGGCATACCCCGAGGTACAACTGAAGAAAATAAACAACTAACTACACTACACTGCTGGAGCTGCTACTACATAGCTGGAGATACCGACCCTGCACCGCTACGGCGCGGCTCAGAACTGGACGACGGTCGAGAAATGTTCTCCTCGCTCTCACCTGTGGGGGTAGGGGTGAGCCTCGCTAGTCACTGGCTCAGTAGGGAACTCCCCCAAAACCGAGCAAACCAAAACCACAGGTACAAAAGCAATAAATAGTACCAACAATTTATAGAACAGCTAAGCAGGATATGAAAGATGTAAAAGTACTCACCGTCTGCCGACTACGAAAAACAACTGTAATAATTAAACGGAAAATCAGTACAGGTGTACAGCTAAAGTAGAGACAGCCAAACACGAGCCACGTGAACTGATTCGCGACACCAGAAACTGACTCGGACAAGCTAACACAGGTCTACCTCTCAGTCTCGCAGCCACGGACGAAAGGTCCAGCTGCCGCTCCACGTGAAAAGGTCAAGCAACTGTGGAGACCAACTAAACACCACCACCTGCGGACCACACGGTCGCAGGCCCATGCTTGACACTTCTAGAGATCCTGGCCCGGAACTCTCTAGAGTGAGGCACTGGAAAAGGACTAGCTGGGGTCCAGTACGTCTACTGGTGTCCGAACCCCCAACTACGAGCGCGCTACAAGTGACTAGAAACAAACACAAGTGTCACTGTCCCACTGTCGTCTTTCCCTCAGCCGAACGTACAACTCAAACACAAGAGTGAGGGTGTCCAGGTCATACGACATAGACCTCGACGGTACCACACAAGTACCGGGACAAAGCCCCGAGCTAACAACCTGTCTCACAAAGAACCTGGGGCACCCAACTGGAGAGGTAACCACGGTAGGCGTCGTACTACTTGCCACGTACACAAAACCACGTGCACGACACACACAAACCACGTGAAACATCACGTAAACCTATGGTAATAACGGTCCACTACACATGTACCCAACTGTACTTGCGTGAACAACACGCAGCCTCGAAAGTGAGTAACTAACTGCATACCCCATATGCTAAACACAGAAACCATGTGCACTCAGTGCACCACAGGTGCCAACGCACTACTCATTATCGATAAATACCATTATCAGCCATTTCTACTTATACACATGTTGGCGACAACATCGACTGCCGCCTATAGGAACTAGACGGCAAGGTATATGGCCGTCTATATCCCGGCTGATGAGCTTGGCGACAATCGATATTGACGCCAATATCTTCAGCCAATGTTCCTGCAGAAACCCTAGATCGATTTTATAGGGTTTACAACCATTGAAACCGCGGGGAAACATAAGGAAACTCTTTTCCAAGTCAAGCATGCATCATTTTACAATTAGAACTACATAATTAACCTTTAAATTCCATCAAACCACCCTTAAAACCCCGCATGAAGAACCTTTACCCAAAAACTCAATTAACAGGCTTTTACATGTTTCCTATGCATGTTTTAACAGTTTAGAAACTCTAATGGGATTGTCCCCTACCTCTGAACATGCTTAAAAACACCTAAAGATCCCTGGTTCACGCCGAGCCCTCCGTGAGCTCCGACGGCAATTACACCATGCCACGGCGTTTCCAGGCACAATTGATCACCGCCACACGTTCCACGACCTCGCAATTATCCTTTTACAGCTCTTGGAAGCATTGGGGAAGCAAGAGACATGAAGTCCATGCAAGGGAGAGAGAGAACAGGGTGGAAAACCTGCCCTTGGGTGACCCTATAACCTGCAGATTGCACAGGTCGGCGTCAACCCCTCTGCCGTTTAAGGCAACCGCCACCATAAACGTCCATATCACCTGCCGCCAAGATCATGCAGTCAACGACAACTTACCTGGATGCCAACAAGTCAATGACCACCCCTGGCCGCCAACTCCAACTCAACTGCAGCAGGTCCTATTTCATTTCGGGACCTAACCTGCACCACACCTGCACACACCACGCGTCTACACCACACTGGCCTCACAACGGCCATCACAACCACAACACACACGATCCAAAAGGATCCGAAAATATGTGACGTTACATCGGGGTCCCGTGCAACGGTACAACTCTGTCCACAAACAGTCTGGCAAGCCTGTCCATTGACCAAGCTGATCTAACTGGCAAGAAACGAGCTGTCTTCGTCAGTCGGTCGACGATCACCCATACATTGTCGTGCCCCTATGAAGTACGAGGTAAACTAGCAACAAAGTCCATGGTGATGTGCTCCCACTTCCACATAGGAATGGGTAGCGACTGCAATTCACCACCAGGACGCTGGTGCTCCGCCTTCACCTGCTGAAAGGTAAGGTGGAGCACCATACAATGTCTTCGTCAGTCGGTCGACGATCACCCATACAATGTCGTTCCCCTATAATGTACGAGGTAAACTAGCAACAAAGTCCATGGTGATGTGCTCCCACTTTCACACAGGAATGGGTAGCGACTGCAATTCACCACCAGGACGCTGGTGCTCCGCCTTCACCTGCTGACAGGTAAGGCAACGAGTAACGAACTCCGCAATATCTCTCTTCATCCCAGGCCACCAAAAGAGTCCCCTCAAGTCGTGGTACATCTTGGTGGAATCCGGATGAACAGAGAACCTCGATCTGTGCGCCTCTGCCAACAGCTCCTGCCTGATGTCCGCTGGAACGTACAATCTACCTCTGAATCTGACCTCAATGTCCTCGTCTAGCTTGACCTCTGACATCTGCAAAATGTCCGCTAACTTTGCATCTGCACTCTGAGCCTTTATCACATGCTGGTAAATGATCAGATGAACTGTCAAGCTGGTCAACACTGCTCTGTGCCCTGCTACACTGACTGCTCCACTGGCTGCTCTGGCTGACGTCGGTGTTGAGGTGTCTGCTGGTAACGCCGTCCACCCCCTCATGTGAACAACTTCTTCAACTTTGAGGTCAGGCCAGCACCACATGTGCCTGAAGAAGAAGAAGACGACACACTCCCTCGGCTGCCCGAAGGACGCTGGTACGGGGTAGACCTCGCCGAACCTCCTACCTATTGCGGTTGGAACCGACACTCCCTCTCCAAGGCGGTAGCTCTAGCCACTACCAACGCCAAAGTGTCGTAGAGGTGGCCAGCCATGGCCCACCTCAACTCTGAGCGTAGCCCACTAATGAACCGCTCAGTGAGAGCCTGCTCACTGGTGGCCACGTGGGGAACGTGCCGCAAAAGCTGTACAAACCTCTGATGGTACTGCGCCATAGTCAACTCTCCCTGCGTCAACTCGTGGAACTGGTCCCTCCTCTCACGGCGCACGTAGTCGGAGAAGTACTCGTCGTGGAAGATCTCCAAAAATTGCTCCCAAACTATCTGGTTCAGCCTCCTACCCTAAAAACTTGTCTGCCTCACTATCCTCCACCACTCGTGGGCTGACCCCTTCAGTTGATAAACTGCCAGTCGAACCTGATCTTGATCTACACAGTCCATGGTCTCGAAAGTACGCTTGAGCTCATGGACCCAACTCTCTACACGATCTGGATCATAGTCATCGTAAAAGACCAGAGGCCGGAGACGAAGAAACCTCTCCAGAAGTGTTGTGCGGTCCTCAGGTGCTGCTGCCGCTACTGGAGTCTACTGTCGTACCACTGGTGGTACCTCTGGCTGAACGGGTGTTGCATGCAGTGTCGCTGGTGGCTACTTCTCTACTACCATCTCTGCGAACGGTTGACCTCCTAATGGCATCTGTTGGTACTGCCAAGGAACCTGGAACATCGTCCTCCACCACTGCTTCATAACCTTTGGCGGGGGCGGGGGCAGATACCACTGTTGTTGCTGTGCTCCCTGCTGCAACGGAACTCCCTGCAACAACGGAACACTCGGTTGGTCGACCTGTTGAGGCTGAGCATCCCTCGGTGCGTGCTCGACTGCAACTGACTCGTCCGGTGTGGCATCCCGATGCTCCATCAGCTCTCTGACCTATCTGTGTCTGCGTGGAGGCATGTCCTGTGACACAAACTAACATTCCAGTTAACAGAATAACCCGGCGGCTAGCAGTGTTACTTGTACTTCCTATGGGACTTTGCGTTGTCACTTACTTCCATTACAAGCCTTGATAGACCCCTTGCTTTGATACCACTGTAACGGCCCTGACGCCCAGACCCCCAACTCCCATCGAGAATCCGACCGTCGGCACCGCTGCCCATGAGCCTGAAGACCTGAAAGGGCTAACGGACAAGTCTAACAAGATATGTAACGGGAGTAAGTAACAACAACAACACTAAAATGTATCACAAAGTGAAGGAAAAGTGTCCAACACAAGTACGAGTCTAGTACAGTCCCAAAGTAAACAAAGTACAAGTGCAGATGGAAAAGAGGATAACATATCCCTTAGGGGCATACCCCGAGGGTGAAGAAACAAGTACGAGGGAACACTACTCACGGAAGACGTCGTCTACTACGGCCCTGTCTCCTCAGCCCATCGCGGAGGGTACTACTGTAAAGTCTCACCTGTAAAGGAGGGAATGAGCTTCACGAAGAAGCCCAGTAGGGACTATCAATCTCCCACTGGTTCTAACAGCAGAATAGATATACATGTGCATAACTAAAATAAAGCAAGTAAATCTATTCTACTAACAGAGTAAGTGCGGAAGCGTAAAGTAACAACATGGCCATCGATCTAAACCAAACATTGGAATCGGATACCCGTGTAAACCACGGCATTGGGAAGAACCCAAGGCTGCAAACACAGACAGTGTACAACTGCCTGGACAAAGACACTAGCCACGGAACAACTACCGTAGTCTGGCCGGACTACGATCCCACGCCTGGCCCCTCTAAATGGTACCAGAACCAAGTAGAGTGAGGTAGTGAGAAGGACTAGCTGATCTACGCTGGAAGAACACCAAACCACCTCGGCGTCCCAGACTCAACTAAGAGAGCTCTGCAAATGACTCTACACCGATGTCCCCACCATTTTCCCCTCTACTACCAGAGTCTGTGACTCGAGCTCGCCTGCCGACTGGAGAAATCCCTCAACAGACGCACGGGGACCGGGGGTCCAGATAACGGTAACAACCTCTCAACGGACAAGCCCACAAGTGCCTAACACTGGGCGAAATACTAGAGTAGGACCGTGCTAGGAAACAACACAGGTGCCAAGAAATAGAGTCGCAGCAGAAGGAAAACTCCGAACAAGTTGCCAAGCCACTCTCTATCTGAGAAGGCGACACAAGGGCTGTCGGCACCTGAAGGCGACACCTTGTCTGTCGCGACCTGGGTCAGAAGGTGACAGGGAACCTGTCGCGACCTGGTCATGACAAGGGCATTGTCGCGACTGCAGACAGAGGTCCAGGTGACCATGTCACGTCCTAATAAAATTGCATTTATCGGAAATGACAGATTATAAACATGTAAATAACGAAAGGTATAATTATAACCAACTCGGTTCGCGGAACTTATTACACGATACTCCTCATTACAGTCTAAATGAGGATTAAACAAAAGTAGATTGTATCTTTATTACATTCTCCTTTTATTTACAAAGAAAGCAAAAACTAATAGCTTTGCTCAGCATCGGATTATCCGCTCAGCACACAAATTCCCCTTAAGCATCAACTCCATCTTGATCACCTGAAAATGTTAAATTTAATGAGCTAACTAGCCCAGTAGAACTCAATTCTTTTAAATCAAGAGGATTTAGATGATTATAATCAAGGATAGAAACAAGTGTGGATCACTGACATGAAGTTCAAGAAACGAACAAGTATGACATAATCAAGATACACAAATTCTCATGAGTGCTTTCAGAAGCAAGAGTATTCTCGCAAGAGGATACTTAAATTCAGAAATAGATATTCTCATACACACAAGCATGATATGATGACTAATCAAACATAATTGATGCATGCCAACATCCATAAATTCTCAACGTCCCCGCGCGGCCAGTGACGAATTCGGGCGCTCTCCCCAGGACTGAACCAGCCCTTATTTGCCTGGCATAATTATCAAATGAGTCCGAGACTCAAATATGGTCATCTTCACACACTCATTCATGCAATAGATCAAGGATACAAGATTTATGGTTTATACACAAGAGTTTGGGAACTAAATCCCTTCATGGAGTTCAAGTAACGTCAATTTCACGAAGTCAATATGCTCGGAACTTTGGAGTGAAAGTTCAGGTATAAAGGGATAAGCTTGACTGATTTAGTAGGTGTTTTGAGTGATAAAAACATCTATAATTGAGTGAACATTTGATGGGATCAATTGGGTGTGATTCCAATCACAAAACAAGTCAAAATAAGTGCAAAAATTGCTGGACTGAAGGTGCCTGTCGACAGGAAAAGTCTTCCTGTCGACAGGGAGACTTTTTCCAGAAGACTGGTGCTCTGACTGTCTTTTGCTGTCGACAGCAAGGGGGCTGCTGTCGACAGCCCCTGTCAGTCCTCAATTTTCTGGCTCTGGACAGAGGCCCCTGTCGACAGGGCAAGGTTCGGCTGTCGACAGGTGCAGTGTAAACTTGCAAAAATGGGCTAAGATCACCCAGAAATGATACTAATATACCCACCTATCATACCTAACATGATTGGGACCTTATAAGGTATGATTTTAGCCTCAAACATGAAGCTAAACATGACAAGAAAGTCAAGGAAAAGATATGGAATGTAGTTTATCCAAATGATCGATAAGATCCAAGAATTGTAGTCAACATGATCTCAAAATGGCACAAAGGTTAATGGAAGAAAAGGATGACATTGTCTTTCATGGAAAACATAAAACCTTATGTGATGAAGGCTTGAACCTTATCATGGAATGAATCCCCAAATCTGAAGGTCAACAAACTTAAGAGAAATGATTACTTATCTACTTAGATTACACTGAGTTGTGGAAGGAAAAGAACATGAATAAGAATGGATCTCTAAGACCTCATACTAAGATAAACCTTATAAAGAAGAGATACATGATTCTCACAAGATAACTCACACACTTAAAGCAATTAACAAGTGATCAAAACTTCTTAAACTAAAGAAGATGTCAAGAGTATGTGGAAGATGGATACAAGAATAGAATTCTACCAGTACATAAGATTATATTCAAAGTCGTGAATGTTGATTAGCAACAATATGAACTCAATGGTAACGAATTAATCAAGGAAGCTTACTAAATCCATATTCACATGAAGTCAAGATAGCTATTGGATTTCAAGACTTAATAAGGAAGGAGAAATAGAAGATGGTGATCAAAAGATTGAATCCTACCTTAGTTTGAAGGAGATGAAGATGATAGCCACAAAGAAACAAGTAAGAAGATGTAGCCTTGGTACAATATTAGCTTTAGCTTCCAGAGTAATTCCCCAATCACTCCTTAGTAGCAGCTTCAACCAGAACTTGAGCAGAGGCAAGATGTATAAATAGAATGAGAGAAGGAGAGAACAATGGTTCCCCGAAATGGCTTCTCCACCAAATTTCTCACTCAGAAACCTCTCACTCCTGAAGTTACCCACGAAATAGTAGCAGCATAACAGGAAAACATGAAGGGGAACCTGGCCACGATGACCCTTGGGGTATTCTTATACCCATGGATGCCTTCCATGCAAGGTGACACGAAGCTCACCCATGTGTCGCAGTAAGGGTGAAAGGTTTTTACCCCATGACACGAGTAACATGCATCTCCTAGTTAGGACACCTCAGGTAAGTTGGTATGATGTTTTACCTCAAGTGCTGGCCACCCAATAGCCTTACACGTAGACCTTTGCAATTTTCCAGAAAATCCCAAACCGTAAAATACCCATAATTCAACTGGTCCAATGTTTGCTAGGCAAACACATTTAAATGGTGTTCTTTTGTCATGAAATTTTAACCATAGGCTAATAGAATGGTTTTACAAATTGTAGTAATTTTAGTTTAATTTTTAGATTTTATTTTACAGTAGGTGAAAAATCACCCGAAAAATGGTCGCGTCGATTGTACGTTGAAATCCGTACGTCGAAAAATTCATGTAATTACATAATAAATTTCTCCACATTTTTCTGGAAATTATGATGCTCTCGGATTTTTATTTTGACGTCGTTTCCAGAATCGCCCTGTGGAGGCACGCATTTCGATGTGCGTCACTGGGGTAATGTTCGTTACCACCAGCCGAACTTACATGTCAATTATTTCAATTTATTGATATCGTTAAGGTATTATAGCTGAATTATCCTTGTTTTGGAATAAATAAATAGTAATATAAATTTGGGGTATTACAGACCACCTGAGACCTCCCACAACGCACTGGAAAACAGGCATGAAGGTGACGTGTCGGGCTGTCGCGATCTGGGTTGCGACATCAAACGTGTTGCAACCACAGACATACACACCCGAGAGCACCTTCCCCAAACCATACGCCCCACATCCAGAATACACCAAGGGAGGGGGCGTGTAGTACGATGTAAACATGTTCGAAAGTGCTATTTGCCCATGGGAGTTAAATGATCAGAATGTTCAGCATTACATCCAAGTACTATATTATCTATATTAATCGACGACAATCAAAACAAAGTACTATACTCTCTCGATTGATAAACGTCAATCAAAGTGCTATCGTGACTATTGTGCTATCATGATGTGCTATCTCGTGATATGGCCAAATCTTTTAACGTGCTTGTTGTGCTATATTCTTTTGAAAAATACTACTGTGCCCTTGTTATCTTGTGCTATTACTCTCTTGAACATTCTCTCTAGTTATTCTGCTATCCAAGATACTAATCATTTAATGCATGCCTGTGTTCGAGATATTAAGTCCTACTGGGTGTTATCGTTCATCCTGTGCTATTGTTATATGTGTTTCAGGCGAGTCGGATGGAGATTACCATGCGCATGAGGATGGGGATGAGCAGGCGCAAGAGTGACCCGTGGAGTTGCCAACCAATGATCTTAGTTTTAGTTAGTTAGTTTATTTTCATTTGAATAAAAGTATTTTGGGCCCATAGTTATGGCTCTGAATTTGAGAATGTAATAGAATTTAGTGAAGTTATCAATAAAGTTGGTTCTTTTAGCATTATTCCAAATTGAGAAATGGTTTGATGTCTATTTTATGCTCTATACTATTTATTTAACTATTTATCCCTCCGATATTCCGCGTCGGGGCGTTACAGTTTTGTGGTATCAGAGATTATGCTATTCTTAAATATAGGATGATCTAGGTTGACTTGTCTCGACTGGAGTCAATTATCTTACCTATGTGAGTTATGGGTAGAACCCTTGGTAATTAGTTAAAAATTAAATACACACACGCACAAACCAAGGATATTATAACCTATTAACTATCATTTCCTTTTTGAAGGGAATTGAAATATAGCAATGGCAACGGAGCGTGCACAACTGCTCGACATGCATTAGACTATTCAGGATCTGACTCGAGCTTTACTTCAAGCTGCTTAAGGCAGCGGAAATAAGGGAGCTGGAGACCTACATTAGAACTTTCGAAGCATGAATCCGCCTCATTTCAGTGGAACAACTGATCCTGACGAGGCCAAGCATTGGCTAAAAGAGACTGAGTGCATCTTCCGCGTCATGCAATGTGCAGATGATGACAAATTATTGATGGCTACTTTTCAGTTACAAAGAGACGCCCATGTGTGTTGTGAAGTGGTGGAAGCCACCAGGGAAGATGTGCAATTCACTTGGAACGAGTTTAAGGAGGAATTCAACTTTAAGTATTTCTCTGAACGAGTTCAGAAAAGAAAGGCTGCTGAGTTCGCTGCATTGAAACAGAGGAACCTCACGGTGGTAGAATACGAAGCTCAATTCTCTCGGTTGGCACGATATGCCAATCATCTTGTAAGCTCCGAGAGGATGAAGGTGAAGCGGTTCCTTAATGGACTCAAGCCCTCATACATCACTCAACTGACACCACTTGACATCCAGACAGATGACGACATGGTCAAGAAGGCCGAACTGCTGAAAGATGTGATCGATTTCACAAATCGCATCAAGGGAATTGTCAAGAAGGAGCAAGCACCTAGCTCATCAAGCATACCAGCCAATGACAAAAAGCGGCCGTTTAACATCACTGAAGGGCCAAGCCAAGAGAGGAAGCCCAAAATCTCTACCCCCTCTACTCAAAACAAGCCTACCTATTGTAGACACTGTTTTCCGCTCCCCTTTTTGGGGGGGGACGAAGAACGGTCTCCACAAAGAACGTGTACGTATACACGTGAACAAAAGGGGGATATAAAAATAAACAGTGGCCCTTCGGGCGATAGAAAGACAGTAAAGCAATAAACCGTGATCGCCAGGTACTTTTCCTAAAAAGCACCAAAAGTAGAGACGGGTAGGAAAGGAGGTGTACCTTTCACCCGTAGAGTGATCGTGTAGCGGGAAGATGTGCGTGGGCTCTTTCCTCCTCCTTCCGCCGGCCGGCCGGCGAAGGAGATTCAGCTCGGGTACCTGATAAGACAAAAGGACAAGAAAAATACCAGATTAGCCGGAAAGTGCAGTATCAAATACAAAGGAATAGAAATGCCTGAATGGAAAAAGGGGGGGGGGGGGGACACACCTTTTGGGTGGCTTTTCAAACCCCTAAATTATGTAGGTGTGTGGGCATGCATGCATGTGAAAATGAAAAAGGCCACGTAGGGGGGGCCAAATGACATGAAAAGAACTTAAAGGACCACGGGGGGGGGGGGGGGGGTCCGGGAGGAGAAAAAGGGGTGCTGCCTCGAGGTTGCCGGACGGCGTGACGGTGCTTGGAGAGAAAAGCGAGAGGAGGAGGACGACGCTGATCCGCCTCGGAACGTGCGCGCGATGACGGAGACGACGACGGTGTCGGACCGGAGACGAGGACGGAAGCGCGGGATGGTGAGGAACCGTACGGCGAGGCAGGGCTCCTCCGTGTGAAGCTCCCCTCCCTCTCTCTCTCTCTAGAAACCTCTCTCTCTCTCTCTCTCTCTAGAAACCTCTCTCTTTCTTTAAAATGGCCAGCCCCCCCTCCGAAATGGGCTTCTGCGTGAAGCTTTAACACTGTTTTAAATCGCGTCCAGAACAGACGCCGCCTTCATAGAGCTTAAATGTGTCGGCCTTCTTCGCCGCGATTAGCAACCGCTTAACGTCCCATCAATCTGTGATGATTACGGCGCACGACGATATTTAAGAATCGTGTCGGCCTTAATCACCGCGATTTAGGAGGTCAAATTGATTTGACAGGCATGGTCGTGTTCAGGTTCAAAACGCGCCCATCTAGAGCGTCGCGATTCACTGCCACCTGGTGGTTTGTAAACCGCGGTGGTCCAGCTGGTCGCGATTTGTAACTCTGACACCGTCCTGCCATCTGACAGCGGCATGGTGTGTCAGGCGGCTAAGAATCACGTCGCGTCCAGACGACGTGATTTCTTGCTGCGACATGCCCCCCCTGCCATGTGTCAGGACGTGCATGCTCTGACACGGATGTGATGTTTTGACTTTTAATCGCGGCGGGTTGGGTGGACGCCATTAAATGTCGGTTATGCGCTGTGCTATGAAGGCGGTACCAAAATCGCGTCGGTTACAACCGCCGCGTTAATAGCTCATAAAAGGCGTCGGCTATGGTGGACGCGATTTAAAACAGTGCCCAGAGCCCTTTCCAGGATTTTTTGTGATATTTTCTAGCTTTTCTAAAAACCCAAAAAGGCCCTAAAAAAGGTAGGAAGACAGGAAAAATTACTTAAAATGTTAACTTAAGACAGTCACTTTTGAGGCGTTACAATGCAACTCGAGATTTTGTCCAATTTAGGTAAAATTGGCGTGTCTACAGATGCCTCGCCTTGGCGTTTGCTTTGTAAGGAGTAAAGCGAAAGCAAAACAATTGAAAAGTAAGCGCCAAGGTGTAAATGAGACATGCCCTTTTAAGGCACAGACTGGAGCTGTTTGTCAATTTAAAATAACGCTGTTCTTCGGAAACTCTTCTCGAGGGGAAACTGTACCATCGCAGATAACTAAACTACAAAGTAAAGACAAATGCGAGATCAACTTCCGTCGTCGGGAAGTACCTAAGGACGTAATCCATTAGGTTTCATCTGCGTGTGGGGCTGCCACGGCCGGAGGTGGATCGAAAAGTAAAGTAAAGGAAAAGATCCAGGATGGATGAGTTTCTCTCCGAAAAGAACATCTTCAAACAACTTTATAATAAACTGGGTACTAGACTCAGAGTGGAATTATCGTGTTGCTTTGGCAATTACGGACCAAGTGATTATCTTTAATTAATCCTTTTTAAGTGATCTTTCTTGAAAACCTGTGTGCAATGCATGCTGGGCTAGAAGAAAATACTTGTAAAACAAAACAAAATATAAGATAATCAAGGATAATATTGCTGTGCCGAAAAGGGGTTAGGATACTGGTAGGAACCGTCGTCCCCTGTGGCCACAACGGCCTATCCTTAAAAGCAAGAATTCTCTGGAATTATCATCGTTTTTGGCAGTGAAGGGGAACTCAAACTCCAGATTCATTAGAGCCTTAAGGTCCTTGGTTAATTCTAATAGGTATACTATATAGTAAAATGCACTGTACACAACATCGATGGAGGCTGTCGAGGATATTCGTGTTCCTGCAACGTGGCAACATCTCGAGTCTTGTATTCACCAAACACATTAGTTCAAAAAAGGCATGACAGTTCAAAATCGCGTTCAGTACACCGGACGCCTTTAAGGTACGTAAATCGCGACGACTATGGTGGACGCGATTTACAGGCGCGGGCCAGAACTCAAAATTTTCACATTTTCTGCCCTTGGATGCAAGGGAGGGTGGATACTTCTAGACATTGGGTGAGTCATCCGAACCCACTTTTTCTTCCTTCAAACCCTTTCACACATCAACCCCCACACATCCTCATCCTCACTTCCTCACTCACTCCTCTCACACTCACTCTTTCCACCCCAGGGCTCTAAGAGGGAGAAAGGAAAGGAGATCGTTGGAAATGGAGCATGGTGGCCCTTCTTCTTCCAAGGGATCAGGAGGGGGCAATTTTAAAAGATTGAGTCAAGTGAATGGCCATATAAGCAAGCTTATTGAAGCTAATGTGGTAAGTAAACTCGAGCTCGGTTCTGTGCCCTTTTGAAGCTTGATCAGCGTGTTCTTGACGTTCTTACGACTCAACTTTTTACAATTTGAAGGATTACCCGCCCTTCCCGGGGAACCGACGCTTCATGCGCCTACCATGGCTCCAGCAACTTACCTCAAACATCACTCTAGGCATGACCAACGTCCTCAAACGATGAGGAATCAATAACCTTGCGGTTCATGCAAAGAAGTATCACGAGGTACATCTGGATTGGGCTGCCATGGGAGCATTAGTTGAGGTATGGCATCCTCCAACCCAAACCTTCCTTTTCAAAAGCTTTGAAGCGACTATTCTTTTGGAAGAGGTCGAGGTGTTTCTAGGCCTTCGACGGATGAAACAAGGTGAAGAAGATGAAATGATGATCGCACCGAGGCACTATACCAGCAAATCTGTTCTTGAAAGCTTCATGGATGCAAGAGAGGCTTATGAAATACGAACTGACAAAGGCATCCACCTCCAAAAGCTGGCAGTCTGGACTAAACGGGAGCTTGGAGAAGCTGAAGATGATGAGGATTTGGAGCGGGCGATGAAGGGATTCGCCATCTGCGTGGAGGGAGCAATCCTTTTCCCATCAACGGACAGCGTACTGGAGCCAATCAATTAGGGGCCGTATGCGCCATCTGGGAGGGTGAAAGGTTAGGACCGGTCGTCCTTGCCTTCCTTTACAGCGGACTCACAGCGTCAAGCCTAGGTAGGCCCCTGTACGGATCTATGCTTCTATTTACCTGCTGGGCTGACCTGCATCTGAAATTCTATTTGAGCATCGAGGTTTTCACCTCGTCTCGGATTTTTTTCAAAAGTCCGCTGAAACAATTAGATAACATTATTGGCCTGGATGGGCGAGTGGCAAACCGTGCGCCACAGCTAAAGACTCAGGCAGATTGGCGCGTTTACCTCCAAGATGTATCCGAGGAAGGGTTCAATGCGGTTCCGATGCCATTCTTGAATCAGGAATTGAGGAGCAGGTTAGCGCCCGGTGTGGATCTTCGCTTGATCGGGGCGTCCGAATTTGTCTTGTACAATCCACACCGATGCCTCCCCCAGCTCGGGTTTGCTCGGCGCGTCTTTGAGGGGCCGTCACATATCCTGCCTATCAAGCGTCGTGAACTCGGCACTAACAATGACGGCGAGGAGGCGAACACAATCAAGGCCCTATGGAAAGTATGCATCTTTAGGAGGCCAGCTCCAAGTGAAAGGGAAAATGAGAATGAGAAGGCGAATTATGTGAGGGGTTTAAGAAAACTCTGATCTTGAGAGAATGTGGTCTCAAGGAGTTTGTAAACACTTGGGACAAGCTGTAAATGAATAAAAATCAAGTTGTGTTTGAGTTGGCAAAATGGCTGTCTAAATGCATGATGTTAAAAGGTTCCTTTGATGACATGAAATCGTAGCACAAGAACTCAAGAGCTTGCCCGAAAAATTGTTCTGCTGGAACATCGGAGTGAATCGCGTCCAGGACAGTCGTCGCCTTTACCATATGTAAATCGCGACATCGGTTGCGGCCGCGAATAATGAATCCTTGAAGTCTGCGAGCGCAGAGCCCGTACAGCTGTCATCATCACTTCTGAATCGCGACGACAAGGACCGCCGCGCATCAAAATTTCAAATTTCGCGCCTCTGACAATTCGATCAGGGGTCATGATGACTTCTGAATCGCGGCGTACGGGGCGGACGCCTTCATTTATGGCGGTTCGAGATCCGCGTCTTCCAGACTGGGCGCGGTTTCGAGATAACCTTAAAGCGCGTCAGGAACGGGGGACGCCTTTTTCAAAGACAAATCGCGACGCCTGTAATGGACGCGATTAACGTCAGTATGAAAGACGCCGCGCGCCTTCTTCCCCGACACTCCTTTCTCAGCTCTCTTTCTCTCTCGTTCTCTCTCGTTCTCTCTCTCCCTTACTCTCGTTCTCTCACTCTCTTCACTCTCAAACTCTCACCTTCCTTCACTCTCTCACTCGATGGAGAAGAGGGCGGCGTTGAAGCGGCGGCGGGGCCCGGCGGAGGGAGCGGCGGAGAGCACACCGGAGGTTACGTCGGCCTCGTCGAGCGGCGGTTCGACGGAGGCAGCCGTCGGCACCGAGCTTGCGCTCGTGCCGGCGGCGGAGGGAGGCGGCGGCGGCAACATCGGCGGTGGGAGCACGCCGGAGGGGGCGGCGGAGGTGGCGGCCGAGGAGGAGGAGGAGTGGGCGGCACGGCAGCGAGGGCGGCAGGGGCGCGATCTCCCGGTGCGGCCCGATACGGTAAGTGCCCTCCCCCCCTTCCTTTCCTTCCGTGGGTGAGAGGCGGAGAAGAGAGGAGGGTGCGCCGGGCGCGGGGAAGAAGGAGGGGTCATGAATCGCGTCGAGCTCAGACGACGCGATTCATGTCCCCAAATCGCGTCGCCCTAGGGTGTCGCGATTTGATATAAATCGCGACCAACCAGATGGACGTCAATTAGGAACTGAATCGCGACGGCTGTGCCGGACGCGATTCAAGCCAGAAGTTGCTTCTTTCTGCTCAGTTGGTTTTGACAGTTCTAACTTTGGACTTTCTTGGATTTTTCAGGGTATAATGCGGCCGCAGACGATGTGGCCCTTGGTTGTGGCGGCGTACCAAGGCCTCCCGGATTTCCAGAAGGAGAGGGTCCGGGAGATGGGCTTCGGCTCGATCTTGGAGATCGAGCCGTTCTTCATTGACCCTCCACTCATCCAGGCGGTTAGGGAGAGGTGGGACCGGGCCATCCGAGCGTTCCTCTTCCCGTGGGGGCACATGGTGCCCAGTTTAGAGGATGTGGCCCACATCACCAGGCTGAGGGTGGATGGTGAGGCGGTGATGGGGGTCACCTACGCGGACTACACTGATTTGGCGCAGGACCTCCTGGGTTTGGAGCCCCACGGGGATGATCTTGGTGACCGGAGAATGGTTGGCCGAGTGACACTCTTGGGGTCACTGGGGCTGGCCAAGGTGAGGCAGCGAGCAGACGAGCTCCTGCCAGACTTTGCGGAGCGGGCAGCGTCACTGGCTAGGGCAGCGTACGGCCAGGACCGAACGGAGGTGGAGAGGGTGGACAGGGACCTTCGCAGGTTCCTAGTATTCTTCTTCGGCAAGATGCTGTTCACCACTAAGGGTGACGACATCCACTGCCGATTCTTGGAGCTACTAGGAGACCTAGGAAGGGTAGGCAGGTATGCTTGGGGTGCTGCGCTATTGGCGCATACCTTTTCCGACCTTTCCACCGGCACTGGACGGGAGACCACGGTGGGCGGATTCGCGCCCTTTCTTCAGGTATGGTCTTTAAATTTTAAACTTCATTCCGGTTCATCTTTAAATTTTCTGCAATTTTGAATTTGTTACTGACATCATTTATTTGTCTGCAGGTGTGGAGTTACCACTACCTTCCCCTGGGCAGGGCAACGGTGGTGCGCCCAGACGCCGTCCCGCTCGCACGGAGGTGGCTGCCGCTGGTGAGCACGACCACTTACATCTTCCAGCTGGAGGTCCTCTGCCAGCATCTCCGAGATTTCCCCGCACTTCTGGTAGGATCTCTTACACATTCTTTCGTTAAGCTTAAGCACTATTGAAATTGGCTAATCGATCCTTGTGCAGGTGGTGTGGGAGCCTTATGCAGACCATGGTGACGCTGACCAGCCCTGGGTGGTGAGTGGACGACCTTTGTTTGGGCGGGACATCTGGGTCCATTGCCTAAACGAGATCGAGCCACTCCGCCTCCGGTTGGCGGCGCGCACACTGGGACTGCACCAAGGTTGGTGTGAGGAAACAGAGCTTCGGGGGATTAGCAGGAAAACATGAGGTAAGGCCAAGATGGTGGACTGGCGTACCCGCTTCCCCGAGCAGTACGCCGACTGGCAGCGCGGAGGCCAGTTGGTAGAGTCGGACGCCCCGGACAGCATCGCGTACCTGCGGCGCTTCCAGGAGGAGTACGGCCATCGCGATTTCATGAGGTCGCAGAAGGTACTCGATTCTAAACCTAAATCACTTTAACTACACAACTTACATTGCACCTTATAGTTTATGCATGCGTGTAGGATGGGAGGAACACCCTAATTGACCAGCTGCAGGGGCAGCTGGCGAGCCTGGAGGTGCAGCTGATCGAGGCACGCGGGGCTCTCGAGACTCTAGTAAGTTATTAAGGAAGTACATACCTTTGCTTTGTTTAACTTACCATGCACTGACATCCTTTGCCTTACAGCGTGCTGCGCAGTTGACGGGTGGACGTGCCGACACAGCGGGTGCCTCTTCTAGCAGGGGTGCCCCAGCTCCGGAGGTGGCGTCCCTTCAGCAGCAGTTATCTGCGGCGGTGGAGCGTGCTGAGCGTGACCTCCTGGCACGGGTAAGTTCTTTAAGTTAGATAATCATTCAAAATATTTCTTTATACTCACTTATGGCTGTCACTTGCGCAGAGTGAGGAGCTCCGGGATGCTCTGGCCCGTGAGACAGACACGGCTGCTGAGTTGACGCAGCTGCGGTCCCAGCTGACCCAGCGGGGACCCGAGCTTCCTCGGGAGGTGGCCGAGCTGCAGGCGTTATTGTCGCTAGAGCGCCGCGACCTGGAGAGGCAGCAGACTCGCTGGGAGCAGGAGCAGAGTCGCTGGGAGTTGGAGCGCCGTGAGCTGGCGCAGCAGTGCGTGGAGGCGAGGACCAGCCAGGGTGTGGCGGAACGCCTGCTGAAGGCGTCCGAGGAGAGGTACCGGTGCGGACGAGAGCGTGCGAGGGAGCAGGGACGTGTCTTGGGGTTCATCCTTAAATGATATTCTCGAGTCCTTTGCAGAACCTTAGTGAGAACCTCAGCATGCTCAATTGCCGATCTTGACTTAACTACCAAGTCGTCTACATATACCTCAACAAAAATGTGGATCATGTCATGAAAGATGGCCATCATGGCCCTCTGGTAAGTGGCTCCGGCATTCTTAAGCCCGAATGGCATGACCACAAAGCAATAAGTTCCCCATGGCGTAGTAAATGAAGTCTTGTCTTGGTCTTCTTCTGCCAGCTTGATCTGATTATACCCAGAAAAACCATCCATAAATGATAGGGTTTCATACCCAGCTGTGTTATCTACCAGCACATCCAAGTGAGGTAGAGGGAAATCATCTTTAGGACAAGCATGATTAAGGTCCCGGAAGTCAATGCAAATCCTGATCTTCCCGTCCTTCTTGATAACCGGGACGATGTTTGCCACTCAATTGGGATAAAGTATGACTCGGATGAACTTGACTTTGTGAAGCCTGTCAATTTCATCCTTCATTTTCAAAGCGATATGAGGGTGGAAACGCCTTAAACGCTGTTTAATTGCAACGGAGCCTGGATTGAGGGTGAGATAATGCTCGACTAAGGAAGAGTCTAAGCCGGGCATATCCTCGTAGCTCCATGCGAAAATGTCCTTATATTGCCTAAGAACCTCCACAATTGCCTCCTCTTCAATTGGTGACAAGTTAGTGCTTACGAGGACAATCTTGGGATCTTTTTCGATTCCCAAGTTGATTTCTTTGGTGATTCCTTGCACAGCTGGTGATGGTCCATCAAATTTCTTAAGCCCACTGGCAAAAGCGTCAGCCTCGTCCTCAAACTCCTCATCACCATCAATAATCGGGTCCTCGTCGTCCATTATTTCATAGACGCCGAACCCGTCATCAACAAAGGGGGCTGACTGCTCATATTCTATTTCTGACAATTGCAAAGGGTACTCAATGAACTCGGGAATTGCTAGGCATGCCTTGCATTTATGAGAGAGGCTAGCCAGATAACGATGAGGGACCCTCTTACCCTTGGATTTCCTTCCTGGACCTATCCCTGGCCTACCACCCCGATCTAAGCTACTTAAAGGAAACGACGATGCTGAAGAGGAAAAAGCAGGGTCCCGCTCATGGGCATTAGGGAAAGCAGTAAAGGAAGTATCTACAGAAGGAAAAGCAGAGTCCCACCCATGGGTATTAGGGAAAGCAGTAAAGGAAGTACCTACAGAAGGAAAAGCAGAGTCCCGCCCATGGGTATTAGGGAAAGCAGTAAAGGAAGTATCTACAGAAGGAAAAGCAGAGTCCCGCCCATGGGTATTAGGGAAAGCAGTAAAGGAAGTATCTACAGAAGGAAAAGCAGAGTCCCGCCCATGGGTATTAGGGAAAGCAGTAAATGAAGTATCTACAGAAGGAAAAGCAGAGTCCCGCCCATGGGTATTAGGGAAAGCAGTAAAGGAAGTATCTACAGAAGGAAAAGCAGAGTCCCGCCCATGGGTATTAGGGAAAGCAGTAAAAGCCCCTTTCGTGGAAGGGAGCACTGAAAATCCGGCCTGAAGGTCCGGATAAGACAAACCACCGGCTGGAACGCAGTCGGAGGTGAGGAGAGAAGTTTCCTCAACAAAGATGGCGGGGTCCTCCATCACGAACCAACCCCAAAACCCCCCCTCTCTCTCATGCGGTGGAGAAGGAAAGGGAAGCAACCAATAATCACTTAAACGGGAAGCGAGAAGTGGGAGCAGCAGAGCGGGAAACAAGGGCAATTCGAGGATGGTGGAAGGAGGAACACAATTCGAAGTCAGGGTGGGTGGAAGGCCCATGAGGCCAGAGGGGAACGCATGTTTGGCGGAGAAGGACAACGCTAGACGATCAGACCCTTTAAGGTGGCTCGAAGGCAATCGTCAGGCGTGAGATCTGATCCAGAAGAGCGGCCCCTAAGGATTCTGACGGATCAGGTGGTTCCTCAGAGAGAATATGTACAGAGGACGGACGGACGGGCGTTCGGGTCCCAGGAGAAGTAAAAAACGATCCGGCCATGGTCTGCACAAAGGACGGGACCATAGTGGATGGAACGGAAAAGGTATGTATAACGGATGGGAAAGGAGGGGGGTTGCCCCTAGGGAATCCCCGGAACTGGAGGGGAGGTATGCGTAACAGTACGAACATTAAAAGCAGGGCGGATGAAAGTGGGTGGGGAACCCAGTGCGAAGTTAAAAGAGGGCCAAATGCCCGGTACGGAAGGGGAGGAATGCGCATGGCCTAATGAAAAAGCTGAAATGGGCGTAATGCCGGGAATAAAAGCAATAATGGGCGTGATGCCCGGTGCGAAAAGAACAGGCATGATGCCTGGTGTTGAAGGGAAAGCGGGCGTGATGCCCGAAGCAGAGAAAACGGGCGCGATGCCCGGAGTAACCGAAGTGGTCACAGGGCTTGAGATAACAACTGGGGCGTGCTCAGGGCCCGAAACTGGAGCCAGTGTAGGGTCGGTGCCAAAAAGTTCTGACAGAAAGGGGTCAGTGCTCAAGAGTTCCGACAGGAAGGGGTCAGTGCTCAAGAGTTCCGACAGGAAGGGGTCAGTGCTCTGGACTTCTGCCGGTACGGGGTCGGTGCTCTGGACTTCTGCCGGTACGAGGTCGGTGCTCTGGACTTCTGCCGGTACGGGGTCGGTGCCCTGGACTTCTTGGACTGCCGTATGAAGCTCGGAAAACCAGTCTGCCTCTGTTGATCCGAACAAGTGATTTAAGCAAGTAGTGAGACTGTTCACATCAAGCCATTCGCTCCATTCGGTCTCGAAACTACTGATCTTGCGGCGCTTAGCTGGTACTGAATTGTCTGGCGCCCAGAAAACATCTCGAGACGAGGAGCAAGTTGCCCCTACCACCGTGGGTGGTGTTCGAGGATCTCCAGGCTGTAGCGGCCCCTTGACAAAGTGATCGTGCAGCGCCCATGTGAGGGGTTGGTCTGGCTGCAATTGGGTTCTAACAGGCTGACAGCCCAAACCGGCCTTGACCCTTCTTTTGCATGCCTTTACGGCAGTTGTCCTTCCCTGAAACTGTGCACCCAGCCCTTTACCCGGCTGATAACCCATCAGCTGCATGATGTGCAAGCCTTTCTTGGTAATGACCCTACTCGAATCAGCAGTCTTGATAGATGAGCTTGTCAGCCCTGGATATTTACCCAGTATACTTGGTGTACTTCGAATCATCATAAGAGGTTGATTGCTGGGCCAAATGGCTGGAACTGAGTTACTTGTAAAGGCGTCAATTTCTGTGCTGGTGGGTTTGTTGACGACCTTGATCACACGCCCTTCGTATGGGAATTTCAAACATTGGTGAACTGTCGGTATAACAGCACCAAGGGCTTGGACATAAGGCCGACCCAAAATGAGGCGGTAGCATGGATCCATGTCAAGAATGTGAAAATCCATCTCGGTGGAAGATGGCCCCAGTTCAATCTTCAAAGAGACAACCCCTTTTGGCGACCTAGTAGTGTTGTCATAGGCCGTGACAGTGATAACAGCGGGTCAGATCGCTTGGACCGGTACCCGGTAGAGACTTAACGTGTCAGGTGACACGACATTAACAGATGCTCCGGAGTCTACCAAACAACGAGCCATGAATACACCGTTGATGTTTACTGTGAGGCAGAGGGCGTATCGCTGTGACTCGGCTGGTGCCAACTCATTTTCATGGAACATGATGGCCGGATGCGGGCCCATCGGCGTCAGGACAGCACTGATTTGGCTAACTGGAAGATCTTCGTTGACCATCACCTTCTGGAGATACTGCATGAGCGCTTCTTGATGACTGGTTGATCTCTTGATCAACTCCAGAATAGAAATTCTAGCCGGAGTTCGGTCAAGATGCTTCAACAGATCATACTGTGTGCCTGGCACAAAGTCTTCTTGAACTTCCTCCTCTTCTTGGGTTGGTAACACTTGGTCTTGCTGGTGGAAGACCCTGTTGAACATGCGCCCGCTCCGGAGTACCATGGTGGCCTTGGGAGGGCTTCTTGATGTGGATGCCACAGCCGACTCTGTGGAAGCGGATGGCTGTGAGGTGGAGGGTTGGTTGGTAGAGGTTTGGTGCGGCAACTGGGAGCCTGCCATTGCTTGAGGTGTGACGGTAATAGCAGCGGTGGTAGCAGGGTTAATAGTGGAAGTGGTAGGAATGCGGAGAAAAGGTGCCCTATGGTTAGGGTTTATAAAGGGAAAAGTGGTGGGTACCTGTACAGGGGTTGCATCGGATGATGGGGATGATTGCGGTATGGGGATGCGTAAAAATGACGCGGAGGTGCTTACATGTGGGGAATGCGTGGTACTAGGAACTTGAGAAGTGGGTGGGCGGGTATAGTTAGGTGGAATGCGTAAAAAGGGCGGTAAGGGGTTATCTGCAGTGGGTGTGCGGATAAAGGGTGGTAAAATAAAAGGTTGTGGTGCAGTGGGAGTGGATGTAGGTATCGCTTCCCCAGACAGTGACTGGGCAGTGAAGGCATTAACCTGCCCATTGGGTGCCGGGTGCTCTGGCAGCGGGTTCTGCACAATGCCTAAGTTGGGCTGCTGTTGCTGCTGCGGTAGCTGCGGCTGCTGTAATTATTGTCGAAACTGCTGTTGTTGAGGCTGCTGCTGAGGAGGCCTCCTCACCTTCATTTCAGTGACAAATTTCCTCATCTCAACCCAGTCAATGCCTCCGCCTTCATTTAAATTATGAATGTAATCTTTAAAGTGGAAGCATTGGTCCAGGGTGTGGCCCGGTCCCCGGTGAAATTCACAGTATCGTGCGGTGTCAAGGTTAGGGTGCCATTGCAGCTTCTCCTTTGGCAAAGTAAGTGCGCCGGCCGCCATAAGGGCATTAAAAATATCCGGCAATGTTTCTAGCAATGGGGGGTAAGCCGTTCTTCTGGGGCCAGCTGGGAATCTAGGCGGTGGCGGCCCATAATTACCCGGCAGAGGGACCTGGTTAAGCTGGTGAGGTGGAGGCTTCGGTTGATACTATGGAGGGGCAGGATGGTATTGCAGTTTTTGAGGTTGCTGGTATTATGGCTGATGGTTTTGCGGCCGCTGGAAGGTCTGGAATTGCGGTCGTTGAGATGGTTGGTTGTAATAAGGCTGCTGGGGTGGCTGTGGCCCTATGAAAGTAGGCTGATTGTTTGGCCTAGACACTGGGAATTGAGGCTGTTGGGCCCTGGAGTTGTTAGGTGGACGGTAGGTGGAAGGGGTTGGATTGCCCATTGCACTTACTTGCTCGTTAGATATGACTCCCTCAGTGACAGGACCACTGGCGGAGGTACCAACCGGCCTCTTAACAACACGGGCCTTGGGTTCAAACGTGGCCACGATAGGAGAGTCCTTCAGTTGTGTCTGGATGTAGCGGGCTCTCTCATACAATTCCTCCATTGTGGTCAACTTGTTCATGGCCAATATATGTCTGAACTGAGGTGTAGCATTTGCAGTGATCATTTTTACCTGCTCCGATTCAGACAAAGCATCTTTGAGCTTCTCAGCCATGAGTCTCCATCTATCAGCAAAGTGGACAAAATCCTCATCGACCTTCATTTTCTCAGCAATCAAATCAGTAATTGACAATACAGGACCGACTTTGTCTTTGTACCTCTGCAAAAACTTTCTCTGCACTGTCCCAAAGTTCTCCGCGTCTGCAGGATCCAATGAATAAAACCAATCCAGGGCAGGGCCATCTAGAGATCGCCGGAAAAGGAAGGCAAGTGCACGGTTGTCATCCTGCCAGAAGGAGGATTCGTACATAAATTCCTTAACATGTACAAATGGATTACCGGTGCCACCGTAGCGACGGTATACCGGCATTTCAGAAGGAGGCAAGTGAAAGACTGGCATAGTAGGCAATGCCAATTCGAAAGGATCATTAGGGGCAGACGCCCTTTTCAAATCTTGCTCCAATCTGTTTACTTTGGCCAGAAGGGTCCGGTCAAATTGATTGGCAGGCCGCTGGGGTGCACCGGAAGGAATAACATGATGGGCGTCTGCCCGAGCGGGGTATTGGGAAGGAATACTGACATACACGGGACCCTGGGTCGGAACCCGGGGTTGATAAGTGGGTCGTGCCACGTCAGCGGGCGTCTGGTACCTGCCTTCGGGACTGTGATACCGGGAGTGGATAACTGAGCAAGCCCGGGAAGGTGCAGGTGAGATTCGCACCCAGATCACGAGCAGACTCAATCCGGACTCCCTGATTCGGGTTACCGAAGGGATCGTGATCGGCGACAAATTTCCCCTTAAGAGCAGCCTGAACCTCCTGGATTTGAGGGGCTTGTAGGTTTTGGAGCATATCCACAAGCTGAGAGAGATTAATGGAGGTGGAGGGATCGTCCTGATCCCGTCTCTGGATAGTCTGAGGAATTTGAGACTGGGTTTCCACTACGTTCACATGTAGACCGGATGGATCAACAGGAGGATAAGCACCGGACCCGTAAACCTGCTCGTACACGTCATCCTGACCCGCATTCTCATATTCGGCCATTGACAGAGAACGGCCGGAACGGAGTTGCATATAGGGTGAGTCGGGAAACGGTACCAAACAACTATTCAATGAATGTGGGATAAGATTATCCAATTTTAAGCACGCACTTGCCAAAAATTACGCCCACTTTAAATGATTTAGAAGTGATTAAGATGGATTAACTTATCAATGTGCCTCTCGTGAGAAGAAGTGAACCTAACAATGGGAATGATGACAACTCCGGGGTTTACTTCTAAAGCAATCTCTCCACACAAACAGGTACTCTATCCGGGTCACCGATAAAGGGTACAACCAGCTCGGTCCACCGTGAGGGAATCCACGGGGTACGAAGACTTACGGAGGTCTCGGTAGGAGTTCTCTAGCCTAATGGGACGGACTACCCAAAAGGGAGATAATTCCCACCGAGAGGTGTGTGTGGATCCTAGGCAAATGAGGGAAGGAGATCCCCCGGCCGATGAAATAAAACACCAATAACACAAAAGACAAGCAACTGGGCGCCTGTTTGAGTCGTGTCCCTTCTGTCAGTCGCGGATCTGACAGCCTATGACAGCTGTAAGAGCCGAGACGATTCCCTGAGGACTCTGTCTCAAATCGCGCCCAGTATATGCGCCACATAACAAGTACACAGAAATTGCGTTGTCTGGGTTTAACGCTCGATAGCACAGCAAAATATATATTTTTAAAAGGGGAGTTTCAAAGGATAATTTAGCTATCGTTAGGCTAAAATAGCATGCTAAAATTTAACAACCAGACAGTAGCAAATAACCCCGACCAATAGTCAACAGGAGGTAACAGGGATCTAATAAAAGGACTCCGCGTGGGGCGGATACAAAAAGGCACGTGAGTGCCAAAAAAGGTACCAAGCTAAAATATGAAGCGTCCCACCGTGATCGCCAATTTGTAGACACTGTTTTCCGCTCCCCTTTTTTGGGGGGGGGGGGGGGGGACGAAGAACGGTCTCCACAAAGAACGTGTACGTATACACGTGAACAAAAGGGGGATATAAAAATAAACAGAGGCCCTTCGGGCGATAGAAAGACAGTAAAGCAATAAACTGTGATCGCCAGGTACTTTTCCTAAAAAGCACCAAAAGTAGAGACGGGTAGGAAAGGAGGTGTACCTTTCACCCGTAGAGTGATCGTGTAGCGGGAAGATGTGCGTGGGCTCTTTCCTCCTCCTTCCGCCGGCCGGCCGGCGAAGGAGATTCAGCTCGGGTACCTGATAAGACAAAAGGACAAGAAAAATACCGGATTAGCCGGAAAGTGCAGTATCAAATACAAAGGAATAGAAATGCCTGAATGGAAAAGGGGGGGGGGGGACACACCTTTTGGGTGGCTTTTCAAACCCCTAAATTATGTAGGTGTGTGGGCATGCATGCATGTGAAAATGAAAAAGGCCATGTAGGGGGGGTCAAATGACATGAAAAGAACTTAAAGGACCACGGGGGGGGGGGGGGGGTCCGGGAGGAGAAAAAGGGGGTGCTGCCCCGAGGTTGCCGGACGGCGTGACGGCGCTTGGAGAGAAAAGCGAGAGGAGGAGGACGACGCTGATCCGCCTCAGAACGTGCGCGCGATGACGGAGACGACGGCGGCGTCGGACCAGAGACGAGGACGGAAGCGCGGGATGGTGAGGAACCGTACGGCGAGGCAGGGCTCCGCCCTGTGAAGCTCCCCTCCCTCTCTCTCTCTCTAGAAACCTCTCTCTCTCTCTCTAGAAACCTTTCTCTTTCTCTAAAATGGCCAGCCCCCCCTCCGAAATGGGCTTCTGCGTGAAGCTTTAACACTATTTTAAATTGCGTCCAGAACAGACGCCGCCTTCATAGAGCTTAAATGCGTCGGCCTTCTTCGCCGCGATTAGCAACCGCTTAACGTCCCATCAATCTGTGATGATTACGGCGCACGACGATATTTAAGAATCGCGTCGGCCTTAATCACCGCGATTTAGGAGGTCAAATTGATTTGATAGGCATGGCCGTGTTCAGGTTCAAAACGCGCCCATCTAGAGCGTCGCGATTCACTGCCACCTGGTGGTTTGTAAATCGCGGCGGTCCAGCTGGTCGCGATTTGTAACTCTGACACCGTCCTGCCATCTGACAGCGGCATGGTTTGTCAGGCGGCTAAGAATCGCGTCGCGTCCAGACGACGCGATTTCTTGCTGCGACATGCCCCCTGCCATGTGTCAGGACGTGCGTGCTCTGACACGGATGTGATGTTTTGACTTTTAATCGCGGCGGGTTGGGTGGACGCCATTAAATGTCGGTTATGCACTGTGTTATGAAGGCGGTACCAAAATCGCGTCGGTTACAACCGCCGCGTTAATAGCTCATAAAAGGCGTCGGCTATGGTGGACGCGATTTAAAACAGTGCCCAGAGCCCTTTTTCAGGATTTTTTGTGATATTTTCTAGCTTTTCTAAAAACCCAAAAAGGCCCTAAAAAAGGTAGGAAGACAGGAAAAATTACTTCAAATGTTAACTTAAGATAGTCACTTTTGAGGCGTTACAGTGCAACTCGAGATTTTGTCCAATTTAGGTAAAATTGGCGTGTCTACACCTATAAGCATTGTGACAAGCCTGGTCACACTGCCGATGAATGCTAAAGGAAAATTGGCGCATGCCTGCGCTGCGGGAGTTGTGAGCATCGCATTCCCGAATGCCCTATGTTGAAGTAAAATGATAAGCGACTGGGAGGACAGAGAAGGCAAGGTAGACTTTAAGCTGTTCAAGAAACAGAAACCACTGAAGAAGGTGGAGTAGTCGTAGGTACACTGCAAGTCTTTTCTCAATCAGCATTTGTTTTGTTTGATACTGGCGCTATATATTCGTTCATATCTCAGAACTTTATTGATACTCTAAACAATAAACCTGTATCCATGGGTTTCAAATTTCCTGTCACAACACCACCATGGGAGAGAAGGCCAAATTGAATAAATACTTCCTATTAGCTGATGTAATGATTGGAGAACTCAACCTAAGAGCCGACCTGGTGTATATGCCTATGGAAGGTTATGATGTGATAGTAGGAGCCGACTGACTATCCACTTATGGGGCTAGCGTCGACTGTAGAAGAGGGAAGATTACTTTTAGTGAATTCCCGAAGTTGTCCTTCACGGGACGTAGACACAAGAGACGCTGTCTCTAATTTCTGCCATACGTGCACAAGGCATGATTAGGAAGTGATGTGTGGCATTCCTCGCCGTAGTGGTAGTCGAAAAGAAAGAATCCAAGGTAGCAGATATACACATAGTACAAGATTACCTTGACGCTTTCCCCGAGGAGTTGCCAGGAATTCCCCCTAAATGGGATGTAAATTTCTCTATCGACTTGATCCCTGGAACTGCACCAGTGTCACGTCAACCTTATAGAATGTCTCTTGTCGAGTTGAAGGAATTGTGTAGCACCCCGAAAATTTTAACTACATAAAAACTCAAATAAATGGAAATAAATAATTTCCATAATATCGGAGTATTTAAAACATACGTATCATTATCGTATGTGCCAAAACACATCGGAAAATTCCGTACAAATTATACATCAACCCTAAACATTATTACTAAATGTTCCACAAAGAAATTTTTGCCAATAAAAATCGGATTAACCAAGTTTAAAGTGTTTTGCGACTTATTATCGTAATTCATGAATAAGTCGAAAAATCATTATCACACGTACTTGGATAGGTCAGAAAACTAAATAAAAATCATATATGGAATTCAAATAATATTCTCTAACGACCCATCAAGAAATTTGGTTCAATAAAAATCATTTAGGCTAGGTTTAAGAGTTATTGTGATCGACTATCCAAATTAGGAAACAAGTCGAAAAATCGTTAACACAGAAATACGACGCAACCATAAATTAAATAAAAATGTTGGAGAGACTTCTAACATTATATATTAATGACCCAATACCATAATTGGGCCAATGGACATCATTTGGCCCAAAAATCAAATGAAGTAAGAAAATGCATAGAAATCCGTAACTCTAAATAGGCTGAAATTAGAAAGAGGCAATTTGAGTTGAATTGGGATGCAATCATGCATTCTTGGCAACCCAAATTCGTGTCTAACTATGGGGGAAGGTTTCCTAAAGCCTCACACACTTTAAGGGAGGAAGAAATCCTCAAAAATAGGAAACTAACCTGTCAAAACCGCAACTGGGCTTTCCTAGTCATAGTAGGACTCCTAAAACACCATGGTTGCTTAAATACTCTTCACCAAACCTTAGGAACGAGTTCTAAAACTTGCTAGGGTCGTGTGGAGGAGTTCTTGGCAGCTGGGAAAGCAGGAGATCCCCACACCAAGCCGTTCTTCTTCCCCGTTGGGTCTGCTGCGACCTGCACAGACCATCATCTTGAAGTTGACCAAAGGTGAGTCGAACCTAAACCAAACCTTGCAAGGCTTATACCCCTGGAAAGAGGGTCAAGTCTACATTCTAACCCAAGTGGAATGCCCAAATTCCATGCAGTATACACGGAGCAGTAAGCGTTCTCCTCCAAGTGGTCTGAACACAGGTTTTTTGGAAAAAACGAGACTTCTTCAACCCATAAGGTAGGTTTTCTCGGGCCAAACCTCAATATATCCTATATCAATGTGTAGAGCATCAATTTAACTTTCGTTTCCCACTAGTTTCATCAAATTCTAATGAGTATATTTCGAGTTATAAGTGTTCTTCCAAAGTCGCGCACTGTTAGGGCTTCTCCCGTTCTTCTTATTATGCACGTGATTCAAGATCGAATTTGTCTAAACTTCCTTCACAAAAGTTTTTCTACTTGAAGTCACGATCATTTTTTATGTTGGACGTTTTGTCCAAAAGTCCTTGGTTAAGGAGTTATAGGCATGGAAAGAGAGTCACTGCATGATACTGTGATTTCGGGCTACACTTGACTTTTTGTTCTTCACATATTTTCTAGGGATTAGAGACTGAATTAGATCAAGCCCCCAACATAAAAGTTCTTCTACTAGTTGTCCTCGTCATCTTTCGTGTTGAATGTTTTGTTTAAATATCTTTCGTTAGAGAGTTATAAGAGGTGTAAGTAAATCCTGCATGAGATGTGTTTTCGGGTTACCCTGGACCTGTAAGTTTTTTTTGGAAGGGCACTAGTGTCGACACTACCTGAGCTTGTAAGGCCCCCGAATTTTTGTCCACTTATATATTATGTATGAGATGTTTTCTCGTTCTTGCATATATGGTGTGCATAAAAATTTATACATGTTATAATTAATTATTTCACATGTGTATATGCGTGGGTGTATATTATTTTCATGAATATAAGTAATTAGCCAATCTTGTTTATAAGGTATCTATTTAAATATTATGCATGATATATTAAAATGATGCTACGCATATAATGTGAAGTGCTATTCATGCATGTTGTACTTAATTATACATTGTACGCGTATAGATGTATAAAACTAATATGGTACATTTGATATTTACTTATTGCAATAATCATTACTTGATTATGACATGTATGATATCTAGAAAATAGTGTGAGTATTACATTTATATTGAAATTTGTGCTAAATACATGTAACTATGGTGCATAAGTATACATATGTATGCCACTTAATGTATGTTATCTTAAATTGAGATTAGTGTAAATTATATTTATAAATAATGTGTAATGCATGTAATTAGTGTAAAAATATTTAATTATGTTCATACCATATTGTTGGAGCCTCAATCTATGTTAAATCGGACGAAAACACTGTTTTTGGCTGTCTGGCGTAGTTGGCGGCCAGAACTGTGCCGCCAACATGCAGAGGGCCAGTTGGCGTCCACCCCATGGACGCCAACCCCCTTCTGGCGGCCAGACCTTGACGTCAACTGAGCAGTTGACTACAACCGATGTTGACGTCAATATCCTCCTGCGTAACGGTTCCAGAATTGTTAATGCTCGCGTTTTAGTTGGTTCCAGTTTAGGAAACCCTCCCTAAACCTTAGGTAACCTACCCTAGTGCGTACCCCAACCCTCAAGCTTATAAAACACCCATCCTAGGGCGAGGGGAAGGCTTTTGACATTTGCTGAAACCCCAACACCGAGATGGTGAAAAGCTTATATTTGGAGACTTTGATCCGGCAACTATAGGAGCTTTCTGAGGAGCTACAATATCTGGTGGATAGCCAATACATCCAAGAAGAGGTCTCAACTCTGAGGAGCAAGTTTCATCAACAGAAGAACCCGGATCTGGGAGATTTTGGAGGCTCTTTGGCACTGGCCGAGGAGAGCTTCCCCAACAATTAAAACCATTTGGGGATTTTTACAAAGGCAAGTAACCTATAGATCTCAATCCTATACATGTCCTCTAGGTCCCAGCATTTTTCTGGATTTTTCCTCGCGTCCTGAAACCCCAAATTCACCCTTGTATGAAGTGCAGTCTGTGTGTGCTGCTGGGAGAGGTTGACGGCAACATAGCTTGCAGTCAAGTTCTTCAGTTAGAAGTAAACGACAACATCTCTTGACGTCTACTTCTTCAGTCCTGAAAAACGTACTGTTTGATCTTCTTTGATTGTTTAAATGAATTCTAGATATGTGCACATACTGAAATTTTATGTGGAGTCATATACAGTCATTAGGTCATATCATGAGATTTTTGGTAAATTTTTGTGATTTGTGTAAATTATTAAAATTAGGATAATTGGACTGTGAGTGCATTCTGACCCCATTTAATTTGTGAAAAATTGTCAGTTGTGAGTTAGGGTTTCTTTAAATTTCTGTAAGCATCTGATGGTTGTGTTTACGTAATTACACTGTCATATATATTTGTTTTACTGAAATGATTACTTAAGAGAAATTAGTGATGGATGCACCTGTAATTAGTTTTAATGGTTATAAATGTATTTTATGATCAGAAAAATCTGTAAAATTGTGAATGTGATATGTTTACTGTTTTAATTCTGTGATAAAAATTTCAGGTTAATTGGATGACAGTAGGTATGGTTATGGATTTTAAATGAGAAAATGACCATGTGAGCATGTTTAATGTGATTTGATGTAATTCAGTCAACTTTAGTATGATAGGATTCATATTATGATTAATTGTCAATTGGAACAGTGTGGTTAAATTCAGCAAATGAGAAATTATGCATGTATGAATTATGTAAGAGTATATGTGTGTGCATGGGAAGTGTGAGAATAAGTGATAATGTGTGTAAAATGGCTGATATGTCTAGATAAACAAATGTGCCCATAAGACACTGCCACCCTAGATGCTTGGAGCTGTACCGTAGTAGTGCCCCTACGGGAAGGCTCAATATGATATGTGATACCCTGGGTAAGGGTCTTGATAAATTGTTATACCCTGGCAAAGGGTCTTGTAAAATCCTGGAGGTGGACAGGTTCCACTGGTAATGGTGGGAAGGGCTTTCCCCGGTTTCTGCAGGAACTGAGACTTTATCACTGTGCCGGTGATTAAGTACATGAAAGTGAATGTGTGTGTTATATGATCGTCTAGTGGTGGTTTGGGCTGTGTCTTGGCAATGTATATAATAATGTGAAATATGTGTAAAGTGATATGTGTTTATGGCACAAGGTATGTGCAAGATATATGTAAATGTGGCACATGTTATGTGCAAAGTGAAATGATAAGAAATATGTGAATGTGTAAGTGAAAACAATGGGGAAATGTGTGTAAATGATTGTGTGATAGAGTAAAAGTGAGTGTATGTGAAAGCCAAGGTTAATTATATGTGTGCATGTAACGAGAAAATAGTACAAGTGTAAATGACAATATTGTTTAATTGATATTCTGTCTATTGCTATGTATGAATGTGTGCTATTGTACCCATGAATTAGATCACTCCTTGGTGTGCATATGTTAATATAGTAATTGCCAAGTGATAAAAGAGATATTACTTTTAGTACCAAGTGTAAGTTTATGCTTTCATATCCATGAAATTAGAACTATTTGATGTACATGTGTTGGGTATTATGCTATGTAGTTAAATGTGATCCATATGCAAATGTTATATGAATATGATAAAATTCATATAAAAACAGCAAGCTAAATGTATAGTAAAGTGTTATGTTTGCATGTAAATTGAGTTAGAAATCATGCTAGGAGTACTACCTATCTTGTATATGTTTCCATGGTTTAGTTGTGCAAAGTTTACAATGATTTATGTAAAGTATGAAAACATGTGAATGCATATTTTACTCATGTTAGTGATACTATGATGTTAGTAATCTTGTTTAGATTATAGTTTTACATGTGTTAGAATAGTTGTTTAATACAATTCCATGTGAAATTATCTTTGTTATAACATTAGCATGTATGATTTTAACTGTTGAAATTCTAGTGTGTTAAATTATTAGAAAGCATGTATGTTTTGAATCTTAAGTTACTTGATGAGTCTATTTTATAGACTCACTCTTGCTAAACATTTCAGGAAACTTAGCAGCAGAGGAGCTAGGAAGATTTGAAGTGGAGTTGGAAGAGTGGATTGAAGAATTGTAATTTATTTTTCATAGTATGTAATGCTACAATTGTAATTTGAATTTGATCATATGTACTTGGAGTCGGCTATGTAATTGGAAATTTATTTTGTTTATGTTATCTCTTGTTGGACTATATAGATTGTGGTATGTGGATTAAAAGTTGATGCAATAAGACTTATTTAAAATTCTGTTGCACTATTCATTTCTATTTGTGTATATCTCAGCTCACTTGTTACTTGTTGGGGTATTCTCCCCTGTAGCGGCTTGCTCTCATCTGATGTGGGTTGGTATAACCGTACTGGGTGGAAGTGGGTCGTTACAGAGCTAGTGTCGACACACTGTCCCAAAACAGCCCAGAAGGTGTTCTGGGAAGGTCTCTAGTGTCGACACTACCTGATCTAGTGTCGACACACTATCCCAGTTTGACCCAAAAAGTTTCTGGGAGCTGATCTAGTGTCGACACTACCTGATCTAGTGTCGACACACTGTCCCATGTTGGCCAGAAGGTTTTCTGGAACCTGTCTCTAGTGTCGACACTACTTGAACTAGTGTCGACACTACTTGACCAGCTCTTCATGTTTTTGCTTTGTGTTCGAAGCATGGTGTCGACACCAGTATGGGTTGTGTCGACACTACCTTTGCAAAATATTGCATGTCTTGGGTCTGTTCATTACATAATGTCTATTTAATGGCTTAAAAGTGTTTAACCCATTGAAAAATCCTTAATTACATGAATATTATTCTAATTGCTTTCTTAATGAAATGATCATACATGAAACTTGTGATTCACTCTTGTTACCATTCTAGCTTGATTTAAATGATGAATATTATCTTAAAATCTTGTAAACCCATATGTAGGTAAATGCATTGTTCACTGCATGCCATCATGTTAAGTGTTTTCCGAGAGTTTGAGACCGACAGTTTGTGAATTGACCCGCGTACATCCCTACACACTTTACATCAAGGGCGTGCACTTCCTTTCTCTTCTTATTCTCGTGAGCATGAATTACAATCTAGACTAAAGCCATTAATGTAAAGATTGAACTAAATTATAAATCGTACCGTTCAGCTGCCGAATTTATCTCTTGACCATTGTCCTCATGGAATCATGTTCAATTTAATTATTTATTTATTCTCATCATCATCGTGAACATGACATTACACATGCTACATTTTGAAACTCTCATTGGCCATTATTTATGACTGTGGGTATCTACATTTAAAATTTTACATGAGATGGCTGACAGGGCACGACGTGTGTCCTAGGGCTCCAGTCTAGGCCCAATGACGGCGAGTCATAAATATACTGTTAACCATGGGGTATAATGATTACTGGCGTTGCATCTGCGCTGGGAGTACTTTCTTGCTTGTTGAATGTTAGATACATAATCACATACACGTGACCTGTGTGCATTCTTGGTGGATCTTTCCTTGGTGTACATTAGTGTCTACGTGCCTGATTAGTATTACTTGATCGTGCTTGTGCAATCTTGCTTGCTTGCTTGCGTGATATGGCCATCCTGCATTTATTGCAACTAGTGATATCTTGCGTTCTTGTAAACTATTGACATCAAGTGAAATCTTGCGTGCTTGTGCAACGTGATCTATTGCTAGTTCTATCTTGTTATATCACTCCAGATCTTATTCTATCATGATCACTCTATCTAGCTTGTTTCATGCATCATGTTTTAAAACTGTTTTATTCGTACATGCATATCATGACATTCATCGTGCTTACCTAGCTCTAAAATGTTAATCACTTATATCATTGCCCGCACATTGAGATGTAAATCCTACTGGGCTAGTTTGCTCATCCCCTACTTTTACCCAATCTAGGTGACTATGAAGTTGAAGAGGAAGAGCAAGTCGAGGATGAGAATGCGTCCGAGTGATGAGCGTCCCAATTATGAGTCTAGTTATAGTAGTTTATTTTGAGAGTTAGAACATGTAGTAGGAAGTGAGGGGTAAATGTACTTTTTTTTATTGAGTCTAGTTCTGTTATCCCATAGTCTAAGAGTTGTAACAGTTCCATTTGGAATACAATAAGTTGAGATTTGAATACAATTTTTATTGAGTTCATCAGTTGGGCCCTATTTTGATGTTGTGTTAATATACATTTAGTACGTGCTAGCTAGAGGCTTATTTGCCGACTGTCCACGACTCGGAATATCGACTCGAATTATTCGAAATAATATCCGCTACGTAATTATCGGGACGTGACAAATTGAAAGACCAATTGATGGAGTTGCTGGAAAAAGTTTCATCAGACCAACTACTTCCCCTTGGGGAGCACCTGTTTTATTTATCAAGAAGACGGATGGATCCATGAGACTATGCATCGATTATAGGCAGTTGAACCAATTAACTATCAAGAACAAGTACCCTCTGCTTCGTGTCGATGAATTATTTGATCAATGATCAAGGATGAAGATATTTATAAGGCAACTTTCAGGAGCAGGTATAGACATTATGAATTTATAGTTACGCCTTTTGGTCTAACCAATGCTTCTGTAGCTTTCATGCAATTGATGAACAACGTCTATCGGCCATACCTCGACAAATTCGTCGTGGTATTTATTGATGATATCCTTATATATTCCAAGACCAAAGAAGAGCATCTGAGGATCGCTCTGCAGATCTTGCACGATAATAAGCTCTATGCAAAATTGAGCAAGTGTGAGTTCTGGCTTGAGGAAGTTTCGTTTCTAGGCCATGTCATATCCAAAGATGGTATAGTTGTTGATCCTTCCAAGGTTGAAGTTGTACTCAGTTGGAGACAACCAACAAATGTGACTGAAGTTAAAGTTTTCTTGGACTGGCTGGTTACTATAGACGGTTCATTAAGACTTCTCGAAGATAGTTGTACCCCTTACTTGTCTCACTAAGAAGGAGAACCCTTATGTCTAGAGCAAGGAATGTGAGAAGAGTTTTCAAACACTAAAGAAATGTTTGACATCTGCACCTGTCCTCGCTTTACCAGTGGAAGGTGTAGGATTCTCAATCTATACTGATGCATCTGGAATCGGTCTAGGCTGTGTTTTAATGCAGAAAGAAAAGGTGATAGCTTATTCATCAAGACAATTGAAACATCATGAGGTCAACTACCCTGTCCATGACCTAGAATTGACGGCAGTTGTCTTTGCACTCAAGATCTGGAGACACTATCTCTATGGAGAACAATTCATTGTCTACTCATATCACAAGAGCCTGTAGTATCTATTCTCTCAGAAGAAGCTCAACATGAGACAGAGAAGATGGTTGGAGTATCTTAAAGACTTTGACTTCAACATTCAATATCACCCTGGTAAGGGAAATGCTATAGCAGATGCACTTAGTCGGAAGCCTGTGGCATCCTTATCTTGTTTAGTTATGGGCGAGATGCAATTGCTAGAACAATTCGCCAGACTAGACATAAATATTGAGCAAAGGAGCGACCAGGTACTGGTTGCTAACCTCAGGGTACAACCCGACATTTTTGTCGAGATCAGGGATCAACAAGCAAATGATCCATCTCTAATTCGTGTCAAGGAGACCATAGCAAATAGACCAGATTTCTCCATCACTGAAGATGGAAGATTACTATTCATGGCAGGACTTGCGTGCCTGACAATGAAGAACTGAAAAGGAAGCTGATGGATGAAGCTCACAAGACCAAGTATACTATCCATCCTGGTGAAACCAAGATGTACCAAGATATGGAAAGAACATTCTGGTGGCCCAACATGAAGCGTGAGGTAGCTAAGCATGCCGCGCATTGCCTCACCTATCAACAAGTCAAGGCGGAGCACCACATCCCGCGAGTGTACTTAGACCCCTAGACATACTAGAATGGAAGTGGGAGAGCATTGGCATAGACTTTATCATGGGTTTACCTCGAAC
This sequence comes from Colocasia esculenta, assembly GCA_014218235.1. NCBI lineage: Eukaryota > Viridiplantae > Streptophyta > Magnoliopsida > Alismatales > Araceae > Colocasia > Colocasia esculenta. The sequence goes on along the minus strand of CM024759.1, from coordinate 78,618,336 downwards.
TCGTGGTGGACTCGATGCTATTTGGGTCATAATAGACCGACTAACCAAGTCCGCATACTTTTTAGCAATTAAGAGTACCTGGAGTGTGGATGTGTTAGCCGCATTATATGTAAAGGAGATTGTGAGACTACATGGAGTCTCTGTATCCATAGTTTCTGATCATGACTCCAAGGTTTACCTCTCACTTTTAGAAAGGACTTCAAGCTGCACTCGATACTAAACTCAACTTTAGTACTGCTTTCCACCCACATATCGATGGGCAGATCGAGAGGACGAACCAGATCATAGAAGACCTACTACAAGCCTGTACCATAGACTTTGAAGGGTATTGGAATGAGCAACTATCACCGATGGAGTTTGCATACAACAATAGCTACTAAGCAAGTATCAAGATGACACCATTCGAAGCACTGCATGGTAGAAGCTGTAGATCACTAGTGTGCTGGAATGAAGTTGGTGAACAACAGAGGTTGTGACCTGACTTAGTGCAAAATACTAGCAGAGACATTCAACTCATCATAGACAAAATCAAAATAGCCCAATCCAAGCAAAAGAGCTATGCTGATAAAATAAGAAGAGACCTGAAGTTTCAGATTGGAGATCATGTACTACTTAAGGTATCCCCAACCAGAGGATTTCAAAGATTTGGAATCAAAGGCAAGTTAAGGCCAAGGTTCATTAGACCTTTTGAAGTACTCGAAAGAGTGGGCGAAGTGGCTTATCGTCTAGCATTACCTCCATAATACTCCATCGTACACAATGTCTTTCATGTATCTATGCTAAGGAAGTATGTGTACGACCCATCGCATGTAATTCGCTATGACGATATAGTGTTGCACAAAGATATGACCTATGAAGAAAAGACAACCAGAATACTGAACAAGAAGATACAACAGCTTCGAAATCACCTATATCCGTGGTGAAGGTACTTTGGAACAACCATGGAGTCGAAGAAGCCACGTGGGAACCAGAATCAACGATGAGACAAAACTATCTGGATCTATTCAGTAAGACATTCTTCCTCATACGATCATATGAACTTGGGTACCAAATTCTTTTTAAAAGGGGGAGGATGTAGCAACTCTCAATTTTTAAATTGAGATAAATAAATTAAAAAGAAATGTGTATAAATTAACACCAATTAAGTAAAAATAAGTGATGGGCTTTCATGGAAAGCTAGTACATAAATTAATGGGCCACAAAGAAAAAGCCCAATGATGGATTGAACATAAATACGCTTAAATTCGTACCTAAATTATTAATAAATTAAAAAGGGACAAGATAATCACTATTTTAACTCATAAATATCCTAAAAAGAGTACTAACCCTATCCTAACTAGTTGGCCATGGTTTTAGAGCTCACCCCATGCCAAATGGAAGGATAAATGCTAGTAAAATGTTAGATAATTAAGGGAAATTCGGAGTTGGAAGAAGGGAAAGAGTTTTAGGAGTTTTGGTAATCCTAAACATACAAATACACCTCTATTTTATCTCTGGCCGACCCTATTGACCTTTTGGAGTTTGGAGGACGAAGAAGAGAAGCTCTTGGATGAGGAAATCGAAGAGGAGGAGGCTAGGAAAAGGAGTTCTTCATGTTCTTGTCCTAGGATCACAAAAGCATTCAAAGGTAGACAATCTCTCAAGCAAAAACAAATTAAATTCGACCATAGATAGACCATGATCCCAGCTACAAAAGCCCCATCTTTTTCCTAATTTTCATCATGTCGTTTATGAGTATTTCATGCTTAAAGTCTTGTTAAAAATATGTACCCGACCCCACATGTTCACCTTAAATCTCTGGCTATGCTTGATCTCATGCCCTGAAACTTTTACTGTACATGTTATATGATGTCAGGGATCTAATGACATGTTTTCCCCAGATTTTTATCAAGTACTCTTTTCAAATTAAATCATTTTTTATCACTGTGTTAGATTTTTGGTTCAGTATGAAGTACCACCACGTTCATTGCTTGATCATACCATATTAGAAATCTAATTGCTCCTTAATATTGATACCTCTGCAAGTCTAGTTTCGTTTAAAACTGATTTTGTGATTTTTTGTTATGTATACGATTTGATATTATTTTTTAAAGACATATGTGTCAAGCCCTTGGTTGCAGGGACCACAATCCAAGGAGACTTGATCCCCTTTTGGAGCTCAGGTCGAGACCCTGAGAATGTGACGACACGATAGGTTGCGTTCTCATCCTAGTCGCGACAAGATATCGCATCTCGTTCTTAACGCGACGGGATCCTATGTCGCGATCCTCAGATCATGTCGGTCCTGTCAACACCTGACTTGAACGCGTCGCGACGAGAACCACATCGTCACGTTGGTGTCTCGGCTGCAACCCGAACGCGTCAGCTCGGCGGTTGCGATTTGATCACGTCGCCCCGACCCGTCGTGAGAAGAACATGGCTGTCCCGTCGGCCCAGTGCGCCGCTGTCATGTCCCGTCATTTAATATAACTATAAATGCCGGAACATGAACGTATGAGGAATCAAGAGTAAAACATATACTAATTGAGCAACAAATTGCTCGGGAGCTCTACTAAATAAAAATTTGATAACTATCATTCTATGAATATTACAAGATTTTCAATTTACAATCTCAAAAGTAAGACGTTGCCAAGGTTGGTCTCTCCACACACAAATCCTGAAGTTCCCACCTTCTAGAACTGTAGATACCTGAAAAAGTAGGATTTGGTGAGCTAACTAACCCAGTAGGATTCAAATTCTCAAATCAAAAGGATTAGACTATATGATGATCAAGGTAAAATACCTGACTGATATCAAAGAAGGACGAACAAGCATCTTAACATGATAGTGTACAGTGGTATTGAAATACAGAATATGCTCAGGAATTCACAATGAATCTCATATTCTGGCTCATATTTATATTCTCACAGAACATGTAACATGATGACCATAATCAAACCATAATGATGCAATGCCAAACATCCTGTTGCCCTTATCATTCCGTACGACCTGTAAATGAATTCGGGTGCTCCTCCTAGGACTGGACCTATAACACCCCAACAATTTTATTTATTTGAAAATTAAAAAATTATGAAGATTTTGATTGTTAAACATAACTATTATCATGAACAGTAATTATCTTAATCTAAGATTTATTGGTGATAATAAATGTTATTTCTAATATCGTACTCAGAGGTGCGCGCTCCGACAGGGCGACACCGAAATTCTGTAACAAAAATAAAATTCGAGAACACCATAATTCTTAGAAAAATGTAGTGATGTCAGAAATGTAAATATCCGAAATTGTTGACATGCGGATTTTGAGATTAAGCCGACACAACTATTTTTCAAGTGATTTTTTACTGGATGGAAAATAAATTCTAAAAATTAAACTAAAATCACCATAATTTGTAAAACCTTTTCATTAGCCTATGGTGGAAATTTCAACATGATTGAACATCATTAGGACACCTAAACATGGGGTTTATTGGGCCAGTTGAATTATTACCCATTTACGGTAAGCATTTTTGTGGTTTTTTTTCTTGCTTACGCATGAGGGCTACGTAAGCCATAACCCATGGCCTAAACACCTTACACGTCTCACCATTAGGTGTAACCATGAGATGGTTGCATGGACCAGGTGGCCTTGAAAGGTTTAGAGGGATTATAGCTTGACATATGCAAGGCCGACGTGCCAAGCATGCAAGAAGAATGGAGAGCTTATATAAGCCTCCCTTCACCCATCGTGTGGGTTTTCCCCTTCTTGCTCCTGCCTCTTTCCTGCCCTTGCTGGGTCGTAGCTGATGTTGTGTTCTTGTAGGAACTGAGTTGCTCCAACTGAAGCTGTCGTGGCTCTTGCTGAAGTTGCTATCATTTCTGTTGTTGTTGCTGCGGTAGCTACTGTAGCCATCACCCCTGCCGTTGCTACCACTCTGTCAGCATTATTGTCTTCCTTGCTGAGCAAAAAATATCCTTACTAGGAGAGGAGGGGATTTCGTTGATCTTGAAGTCAAGTAGGTTCCCCTACGACTCTTCTTCCATTCCTTGTTTTATACTTATGCTCTCCACTTGTACAACCCATGTTCCTATTTGTTCCATGTTCTGTAGGTTCCTTCCTACGTTTTCTCTCCAATTCTTCTCCTTTCATGTTAAGAAGTCCAGGTTTAGGCATTAGACCATGTTCACACTTGTCACTGATTCTGGATACATCATTAGAATTGTGTTTATATTCCTTATAATCATGCTTTAGTTAGTATTCTGTTACTCCAAGCATGTTGATGAAAATCTTCTCATTTGTTGCAAGAGAATGTGTTTTGGAAGAGTTATGTCTTTAGCTATCATCTTGTCATAGGTGTATATGGTACAGTATGTCCCTGTTTTTCCACTTGATTCCCTCATCTAAGTGGTGTTTGGAACTGTGTACAAGACCCTCCTTGATGTTGTTAAGTATGAGTGAATTCATAGGAACATCCAAAAGAGTCTTTAGAGATGTATAGATCCATTTTTGGAAGCCGGATCTGCGGCTGTCGACAGCTAGAAGTCATCTGTCGACAGGCCTCAAGGTTCCAGAACCCAAAGCTTCTGGAAAACCAGTAGTTGTCGTCAGGTACTGTCAAGGTCCAGAATTCTGGTTCTGGATGCCTGCACATGTCGATAGCCACTTTCTGGCTATCGACATACACTGTCTTGTCCAGTTTCCAGCATCCATTTCATGTTCCACCCTTTGAGGATTCACCATTCTATTGACCCTACAAGTTGTTGTCTCATTTCCCTGAACTCTAAACTACTTTATTACCAAGAAGATTTGATTAATCATCAATCGAACTATCTTTGAATTTCTATTCCCATTATGCTCATGAAATACGACTTATGATCTGAAGACAGTGCTCTCTTCAAAGAGGGAATTAGGATCACTTGTGGTAGCACCAGTCACTTGTGGTCAGCTGTGGGTGACAGTTTGTAAGTAAATCCAAGTCAATGGCCTGATGATGGTGGGTAATAAACCTTGTTCTTGTGTAATGAATAATATCTAAGATGCTGGAATTGCCTAGGCATTGATGATGTATTTACGTTATTTAGTAACCTCTTGAGAGCAGTATGATGCCTGTCAAATTCTTTTCCAAATTAAGTTATGATCTGAATTTGTGTAAGACATATATGACTTTTGTTCTGAGATTCGTTTGAGCCCGTTATGGAACCAACTTGGGCTATATGTTTATATTAAGTATGAAGTTCATGAGCAAGTATGTTTTGTTCCATATACGCACTTTCTGAATACTCACTTAGTTCTGCAATTGAAACTCCTATCTTTACGCTTACTTTCACCTACTGAGTCCTCCGACTCATGCCTTTGTTTCCTCCACCCCCTTTCAGATTGAAGGTGAGTGCAATCTCAGCTACAGATTATTCACAACTCTGCTGGTGAAGAAGTAGAAGAAGAAGAGCATAGCTTTAGTGACTCTTTAGAGATTTTGTTGTATTATTAAAGGTCTAGAGAGAGGAAGTTTGGCTTTATGTAAATAATGAGTGTTAATACTTAGTTACTTTGTTGAGGTATAATACTTTCAAAGATGTCTTTATGGAATGGTTTGCTAGTCTTGATCACTACACAAATTTATTTGTCCATGACGAAGTTTGTCAGTGTAACCCCTCTTCCGATCAAGAGCTATGTGATATGTATATGTGTGTGTGTGGTCGGAGGAGGGTGTTACAGGACCAGCCCTATTTGCACAGGCATATTAATCAAGTGGAGTCCAAGAACCCAATAATTGTCATCACCAGTTATTCAAAATCAACAGGGGTACTCAAACGTTCAAACTCTCAGGACATCAAAGTCTTATGAATTCAGTTACTGAACATAGGGAAATAGAATTAACTGGGTACCATTTGTAATTGGTAGGGCTGCCAATGGATATTCGTTTTCCGACTTTCCGACCCGTTTCTGACCTTTCTGTATCCATTTTTCTGTTTTCGATTATTTTTCATTTTTCTGTTTTCGTTTCCGATAAGATATAATTTTATTTTATTTACAAAATATATAGTTTTAAAATCTTATTTCTTAATATTAAAAAGCTTTAGACTAAGTTTTTAGGTTCTCCTTAATTTGTAAATAGAATCTAATTAACTGGTCTCTCTTGTAGCATTTATTATACCTATTATTATCAAAGACATATATTTTACCATTACTCTCAATGCTACATACATCTACCATTTGATCGTACCAAATGTTTCCGATTACTTTCCGTTTCCGACCCGTTTCCGATTTTCTTATAGGAAATGGATGCGGAAAGTGCCATTTTCGATTTCGACTCCGACCCGTTGGCAGCCCTAGTAATTGGTAACTTCAAGAATTATTCAAAGAAGGGTGAAGGAAGCAATGTGGATGATTATTGTAATGATATAACAATGAATACCCAAGGAAAATAAGATGGTAACTTGCTAGGCTAATAGCATGAAGTGTTAACCAAAGACTGGGCAAAGGAAGGTGCTGGAACACTGGCCAGAATAGGGGTTGTCGACAGTCAGGAGGTGGCTGTCGATAGGTGATGGCATCCAGAAGCAAATTTCTGGTTCTAGGACAGTGCATGTCGACAGGGCAGTGTATCTGTCGGCAGACAGGTACCATCTGTTGACTGCTACTACTGTTTCCAGCAGTGTGGAGTTCTGGAAGCCTGGGCCTGTCGACAGGTACTTCCTGTCTGTCGACAGCCGCCAGTTCCACTTCCAGAAATGACTCTATGAACATTCTAAAACTTAAATCATGGAACCTATGGATCAAAGTATGAACAATATCAAATGGAAAGACTTGTTTCTAACTCTTTCAACAGGCTTACCAGTTGGACATTATGAAACTTGAAATTACAACCTACACATGTCTAGTTAGGAACTTAACATATCAGGATACTGGGAGAATAATTCCTATAACAACAACTATGAAAGAATATTTTTTCTTGGTAAACACATAGTTCCAAAGGTAGTTAGGAAGTCAAACAAGAGTTTGGAGTTACAACCACGTATATAGGAGATGCACACACTAATCCAAGATTGGTTGACAAGCTCAAAGGCAACATGTACAAGGCTATAATCTTTCTAACAAAAGTAGAGATTAGAGGTATGAAGAGAAGATAGAATCCTACCAGTACATAAGATTACAATTAAAGACATGGGTGTTGATTGGAAACAATATAAACTCAATGGTAAGGAGGTAATCAAACAAGCTTACTGAATCCCATGTTTACATGAGGTCAAGATAGATACTTGAATTCCAAGACATACTTGAGACTAACATGGTCTCTAACTGAAACAAGCTTAACGTAGATAGAAAAGAAGTATCATGAAGCTATTCTCAAGATCTGAACAATGGTATAAGCATGGTGATAAGCTAAACATCAGGCTACTAATCCAAGAATAAGATACAGGAAGAAGAGAACAAGAAGTGAATCCTACCTAATCCTGGAGGATAAAACCTTTTCTTCAAAGGCTCACAGCTGGTGGAAGGGAGATGGTGCCAAGGGTGTAACGAAGCTGCCTCCAACAGCTACAGCTCTCAGTACCTTCGGTCAAAGCAATGGAAGCAACAGCTCCTCTTGGAGGTGACAGCAGCACAGCAACGGCAGCAGCAACACACCCCAATGCCAAGAGATGCCAAGGGCAACAGAGATAGAAGAGGGAAAGACTTGGACGTCGGTTGGTGGGGTGATCTTATAGCTTCCAAGCGCCCCATGCACAACGGCACGTCGGCCACCAATGTGTCATGGTAAAAACCATGGAGTTTCTACCATCGACACGATTACCATGCACAACTCACGACTTACACCTAAAGGGTTAACGTGTAAGACTCCTCCCCGGGTGAGGTGGCTTCCCTAGCTTCTCACACGTAGGCAACTAAAATTCCCAGAAAATTCACCACCGTAAATAGCCCATAATTCAGCTAGCTCAAAGATCCTCATGTAAACATATTCAAATGATGTTCATTTATGTTGAAATTTCAGCCATAGACTAATATAATGGTTTTACAAATTATCGTGATTTTAGTTTAATTTTTAGAATTTATTTTGCACTAGGTGAAAAATTGCCTGGAAAATAGTTACGTCGACTTAATCTCGAAATCGATCCGTCAACAAATCCGGATATTTACATTTCTGATATCCCCACATTTTTCTGAAAATTATGATGGTTTCAGATTTTATTTTTGTTACAGAATTCCTGTGTCGCTCTGTCGGAGCGCGCATATTTGAGTACGACACTTGAAATATTATCTATTATCACCAGTAAATCTTAAATTAAGATTAATTATATTCTATGAAAATAGTAATGTTTAATAATCAGATTGTTAATATTTTTCTAATAAATAAAATTTTTGGGGTGTTACAACTCTCCCGCACTAAGAAAAGAGTTTGGTCCTCCAAACTCCATGACTAGTTTGGATGAATCACAAAGATTAAGTTTTCAATCTTTTAAATTTTATTTAATCCAGATTAGTCTTACCAATCTCGTCATGATTATTATGTCATGATGTGTACATCTTCTATATAATTTATTACCATGACATTGTGAGTTAATGGGGATTTGAATATTAGTCAACATTTTTAGATCTTAAGAAGCCATGTTGTAATCATGGGTTTAATTGGATGCATCCACTATGTTCTTTATTTCTGGCAGTAGTATATTAAGTATTTAGCAGATCCTTGTTAATAGCATATCATACCCAAAGTCACCTCCACTAAGGAATAACCTTAATCCTTAGAGAGTTATATAAATACATATTCCCTTGGGAAGGGTAATAAAGTATGACAAGAATGATGAGTATTGTCAATATGATGATAAACAACAAAGATTTTATTTATCTCATAAAGTTTCTAGTACAGAACTCCATAATTCAACCTTACAAAATTACATGGGTTGGTAAAACTTAACAAGCTTTGACATGCTATAACAACTATTTTAAGCATTTCTCACTATACTCTAATCCTATTGATTTATACATAAAAATTACTTCTAATAGCTTCAGTCACTTTTCTTTGTGGCTTAAGGTCTTCCTGGACTCTTGTCTTTGTCCTGAGGTGGTATGAACAATTGGAGATCTGATGCTTCAGACTTCCACACCTCAAACATGCTCCTTGTCTCCGCCAACAATTTTCTTTGACATGGCCCGATTTGTGACAACAGGCACAAGCTTCCATAGATTGTACCTGAACATTCCCTTGTCCATTGACCTTCTTGATCTTTTTGCTCTTCTTGTTCCACTTCACCATCTTTTTGCTGGTTGTTTCTCTATTATTGGAGAAAATTGTCTTCCTCCGTATAGATACTGTAATACTCACTGTTTCTTGGGGATTTGTACTACTAATGTTCTTATGCAGTTCCATTTTCCCTTGATTATCGACTGGGACTACTCGCTCCAAAGACTGAGCCAGGTTGTTCATTGCATATTGAACCTCTTTCCAATGTGCTTCTTCTCCCATCATGCTGGCTGAGTAAACAAATTTTAAGTTTAGTTAATCAATCATGTAATTTAAAACTCAACATTTCTAATTCATATTATTAGTACAGCTATTACTATATGTGCCTAGTTACTTGATACATTATCTTTCATGATTAAATGATGTCTTTTCCTTATAGGATTTTAAAATATGATAGATGGTTTATATTGTGTCCCTGATTTTGATAAGTCAAGCAAAATGTAATAAATATTTAACACAAGTCTTTTATAACATAAGAAAATTCATGAAGTCAAAGGCTCCCTTTTAGTGTGTTGACTCTGGTTACTTCATAGGTCGACACCTAAATAATAATGAGTGAGCTACTGACGTTCAGAGATGCATATGAGTCAATTCTATTCAGAAAATAGATCATTGCTAGATGAATTTCCTATAGCGCGGAAGTTCAAAGTATTACCTTAGGTTGACACTACATGGAGATCAGGTTCACACTAATCAAGTTTCTAGTTAACGCTTAGAGAAAAATACAACTTAAGGTTGACTCCAAATGGTGGTTAGGTTGACTCTATCAATATGCAAGGTTGACACTAAAATGCCACAAGATCGACTCTACATGATAGATAGTTAGTCAAAACTACAATCACTTGAATGAGGTCGACTCTAGAAAGCATGGAGTTGACTCCAGTGAAACTTTTCTTACTGACCCAAGTTAAATTGTTTGTGTGCATTGACACACCATGCTGCTGATTAGTTTAAGTATAGCTTTTGGAATTTAACTTAGCTTAGAGACATTTGATCCTTCTGTTATAGTTAGAAGAGGAATTTGATGAGCTCATGCTTGAAGACGATGTAGTTGGGAATTTAAGGAGTTATCTGACCAGAGCCAAACTCTAGTGTAGAGTGTTTACATATTTCTGCATTTCTTCAAAAATCTCCCTAGTTTGATATATATTTTTTCTATTTCTTCTCTTCACCAATCTATTTGGTTGTCCACTCCAGTAGAGGTAAACATATTTAATCCTACATTGTGTATAAAGTTTGTGAGATTTAAAACAATCTTGAAACTTTGAATCATCAATTGTGTGAGTGTTTCACACATTTGAGTTATTAAAGAACCTTACTTGGTTTAGTGAGGAATGGATGTAGATGATGATTAAATGATTCATCTCAATGGTATAATAATTTAGAATCCAAGAAAATTGGAAAGTCAACTTGTCTGGACAATACAAGAGTGTGTCAACTTTGATTGGGGAAGAAGTGGTTCTATTTGTCAACATAAACGGGTGGTTTCACCGGAACTTGGATTCTACAAGGTTTACTTGAATTATGAGACTTTCAGGTAGGCCAATTTGTGAGAGATTAGAAAGATGCTATTTTGATGGAATCGCCAAAATCATATTTCTTCTTCGGTGGGAGAGTTGACTTTTTATTGGTAAGAGATATGATTTTTTTTTATATTTTTATTGGATTTAAATGGGGGTACTTCCTTATTTACATGTAATATCTTAAGTAAATGTTATATCAAAATGATATGGAATGTAAATAAGGTATGAATTTCAGTTTTACAGGGTTCCTGCTGACACCTTTGGTTGGACATGAATGATGAAACAGATCAGGTTAAACACCACAGACAGGTGTATGTCGACAGCCAGAAAGTGGCTGTCGACAGCTATTGTCCTCTCAGAACCAATTTTTGGGGTCTGAACACTGTCTGTTGACAGACCAGGGTCGGCTGTCGACAGGTGAGGAACATCTGTCGACAGGTGAAAGTCATCTGTCGACAACTACTGATGGTTTTGCATTGATTGGGTTCTGGAAGCAAGATACCTATCGACAGATGGGTTCTATCTGTCGACAGTTGTGGGTTGAACTTCCAGAAATAGTATTACAACATCTCAAAAGACTCTTCTAAGTGTTCCTATGATTCCAAACATGGTTAACAACATCTAAACAGTCTTATTCACATCCTCAAACACCACCTACATGAAGGAAACAGTGAGGACAGTAAGAGTGCAAATTTTACACATGGGCGACATGAAATTTATGAAAATATGATCATTGAGAATACAACTCTTCTAGACAACATTTCCTTACACCTAATAGGGAGATGTTCACAAGTATGCTCGGACCTAACATAAACATTAGCTAACACATAATTACAATGGATAGGAAAACAATCCTAAGGATGTTTTCAGAATCAAAGACAAATGTAAACATGGCCAAACACTTAAACATGAAACTCTTTAGCAAGAGAAGGAATCCTACAGAACATGGAACAAAAAGAAGATATGGTAATACAAATGAAGAAACTACAAGCATGAAGTTATGAAAGTGGAGTTGAATCGTAGGGAGGAACCTACCTCTAAATTTTCATTTCATACTCAATACAATCTATATCCAATTTTACATATTTAGCTTAACCTCAGGCTTTTTACCCATCCTCATAGGTCACTACAGGATGTTGAAGACCAATAACCCTAAAGTATTTGGATCCTCAACCGATACTCTGATACCATTCTATTACGTCCCGTCATTTAATATAACTATAAATGCTGGAACGTGAACGCATGAGGAATCAAGAGTAAAACCTATACTAATTGAGCAACAAATTGCTCGGGAGCTCTACTAAATAAAAATTTGATAACTGTCATTCTGTGAATATTACAAGACTTCCAATTTACAATCTCAAAAGTAAGACGTTGCCAAGGTTGGTCTCTCCACACACAAATCTTGAAGTTCCCGCCTTCTAGAACTGTAGATACCTGAAAAAGTAGGATTTGGTGAGCTAACTAGCCCAGTAGGATTCAAATTCTCAAATCAAAAGGATTAGACTATATGATGATCAAGGTAAAATACTTGACTGTTATCAAAGAAGGACGAACAAGTATCTTAACATGATAGTGAACAGTGGTACTGAAATACAGAATATACTCAGGAATTCACAATGAATCTTATATTCTGGCTCATATTTATATTCTCACAGAACAGGTAACATGATGACCATAATCAAACCATAATGATGTAATGTCAAACATCCCGTTGCCCTTTATCATTCCGTACGACCCGTAAATGAATTCAGGTGCTCCTCCCAGGACTGGACCAACCTTATTTACACATGCATATTAATCAATTGGGGTCTAAGGACCCAATAATTGTCATCATCAGTTATTCAAAATTAACAAGGGTACTCAAACGTTCAAACTCTCAAGACATCAAAGTCTTATGAATTCAGTTACTGAACACAAGGAAATAGAATTAACTGGGTACCATTTGTAATTGGTAACTTCAAGAATTATTCAAAGAAGGGTGAAGGAAGCAATGTGGATGATTATTGTAATGATATAACAGTGAATACCCAAGGAAAATAAGATGGTAACTTGCTAGGCTAATAGCATGAAGTGTTAACCAAGGACTGGGCAAAGGAAGGTGCTGGAACACTGGCCAGAACAGAGGTTGTCGACAGCCAGGAGGTGGCTGTCGACAGGTGATGGCATCCATAAGCAAATTTCTGGTTCTGGGACAGTGCCTGTCGACTTGCATGATCTGTCTGTGACAGGGCAGTGTATCTGTCGACAGACAGGTACCATCTGTCGACAGCTACTGCTGTTTCCAGTAGTCTGGAGTTCTGGAAGCCTGGGCATGTCGACAGGTACTTCCTGTCTGTCGACAGCCGCCAGTTCCACTTATAGAAATGACTCTATGAACATTCTAAAACTTAAATCATGGAACCTATGGATCAAAGTATGAACACTATCAAATGGAAAGACTTGTTTCTAACTCTTTCAACATGCTTACAAGTTGGATAATATGAAACTTGAAATTACAACCTATGCATGTCTAGTTAGGAACTTAACATATCAGGATATTGAGAGAATAATTCCTATAACAACAACTATGAAAGAAGATTTCTTCTTAGTAAACACATAGTTCCCAAAGGTAGTTAGGGAGTCAAACAAGAGTCTGGAGTTACAACCACGTATATAGGAGATGCACACACTAATCCAAGATTGGTTGACAAGCTCAAAGGCAACATGTACGAGGCTATAATCTTTCTAACAAAAGTAGAGATTAGAGATATGAAGAGAAGATAGAATCCTACCAGTACATAAGATTACAATTAAAGACATGGGTGTTGATCGGCAACAATATAAACTCAATGGTAAGGAGGTAATCAAACAAGCTTACTGAATCCCATGTTTACATGAGGTCAAGATAGATACTTGAATTCCAAGACATACTTGAGACTAACATGGTCTCTAACTGAAACAAGCTTAACGTAGGTAGAAAAGAAGTATCATGAAGCTATTCTCAAGATCTGAACAATGGTATAAGCATGGTGATAAGCTAAACGTCAGGCTACTAATCCAAGAATAAGATACAGGAAGAAGATAACAAGAAGTGAATCCTACCTAATCCTGGAGGATAAAACCTTTTCTTCGAAGGCTCACAGCTGGTGGAAGGGAGATGGTGCCAAGGGTGTAACGCAGTTGCCTCCAACAGCTACAACTCTCAGTACCTCCGGTCAAAGCAATGGAAGCAACAGCTCCTCTTGGAGGTGACAGCAGCACAGCAACGGCAGCAGCAACACACCCCAATGCCAAGAGATGCCAAGGGCAACAGAGATAGAAGAGGGAAAGACTTGGATGTCGGCTGGTGGGGTGATCTTATAGCTTCCAAGCGCCCCATGCACAACGGCACGTCGGTCACCAATGTGTCATGGTAAAAACCATGGAGTTTCTACCATCGACACGATTACCATGCACAACTCACGGCTTACACCTAAAGGGTTAACGTGTAAGACTCCTCCCCAGATGAGGTGGTTTCCCTAGCTTCTCACACGTAGGCAACTAAAATTCCAAGAAAATTCACCACCGTAAATAGCCCATAATTCAGCTAGCCCAAAGATCCTCATGTAAACATATTCAAATGATGTTCATTTGTGTTGAAATTTCAGCCATAGGCTAATATAATGGTTTTACAAATTATCGTGATTTTAGTTTAATTTCTAAAATTTATTTTGCACTAGGTAAAAAATCGTCTGGAAAATAGTTGCGTCGGCTTAATCTCGAAATTCATACGTCAACAAATCCGGATATTTACATTTCTGATATCCTCACATTTTTTTTCTTTTGAAAATTATGATGGTTTCGGATTTCATTTTTGTTACAGAATTTCGGTGTCGCCCTGTCGGAGCGTGTACCTTTGAGTACGACATTTGAAATATTATCTATTATCACCAATAAATCTTAAATTAAGATTAATTACATTCTATGAAAATAATTATGTTTAATAATCAAATTATTCATATTTTTCTAATAAATAAAATTTTTGGGATGTTACAGCCGCGACCTGAACGTGACCCTGGCCGACGTCGCGACCTGACTGTGACTTCCAGAACCCTAATATATCCAATAACTCATGCTAATCATGCTCTATAATCATGATTTATACCTTATAAAGCTCTGTTATGAACAATAACTTCATGTTAATACACTTTTGATAATATTCATGTGATTTTATTATTTAAAAGATGTGTGCACAACTCTCACGTGCTATCATTGATTTCCTCTCACACACCAAACATGAATTTGTGCCATGAGATCTTACCGAAATTACTCGATAATGTATCTGATAATTAAGTGCAATTATTTTATGTTAATTTTTTGATTATTTTAATGGACTTGTCTTCATTTTATTCGCTTGATTTGGATACCGTTATCGCATCCCTCTACCTTCGAGCACTCAAGGCATGATAGACAAACATTTCTATACACACATTTCTTGACTTGGACGACCTCTCCATTAAGAATACTTATAACTGGATCAGGAACTCCTTGTTCAAGGTCTCTGTAAGACTCCTTGGCTTTGGCGGACGTCTATTGTCGACGAGCAGGTTGTACCATCAATACCCATGATACCCCTAGAGATCAGCATGATCCAATGGTCTTAGATTGCTCTCTCTTACCTTGAGATCACGCCATACATCTGGACTATGTTCGCAGCACGACCAGTCGGCGGTTAGTGATTTCTACCTGACTGCTGGCACACAATTAAGTGTGTTATCCAACTGTTACTATCGCCTGTTTAACATTGTCTTACGTGAATGAACCTATAGTTCTCATCTATTTCCTTATTCTCTCATATATTCACGTTTTCTCTATACTCTCGTCTATTCTTCAATTACTCTCATCTATTCTTGGTAGTCTATATTGGCCATCAACTGATTGTCTAAGATAAAAACATAACCAATGCTAGGCAATATTATAAAGGGCCCGATCTAGTCCTGGGAGGTGCGACCGAAAGTGTTATTTGCCTATGGGAGTTAAATGATCAGGATGTTCGACATTACATCCAAGTACTATATTATCTAGATTAATCGACGGCAATCAAAACAAAGTACTATACTCTCTCGATTGATAAAAGTCAATCAAACTGCTATTGTGCTATCGTGACGTGCTATCTCGTGATATGACCAAATCTTTTAACGTGCTTGTTGTGCTATATTCTTTTGAAAAGTATTATTGTGCCCTTGTTATCTTGTACTATTACTCTCTTGAACGTTCTCTCTAGTTATTTTACTATCTAATATATTAATCATTTAAATTATGTATGTGTTCGAGATATTAAGTCCTACTGGACATTATCGCTCATCCTGCGCTATTTGTTATATGTGTTTCAAGCGAGTCGGATGAAGATTACCACACACATGAGGATGGGGATGAGCAGGCGCAAGAGTGACCCATGGAGTTGCCAACCAATGATCTTAGTTTTAGTTAGTTAGTTTATTTTCATTTGAATAAAAGTACTATGGGCCCATAGTTATGGCTCTGAATTTGAAAATGTAATAGAATTTAGTGAAGGTACCAATAAAGTTGGTTCTTTTGACATTATTCTAAATTGAGAAATGATTTGATATCTATTTTACGCTCTATATTATTTATTTAACTATTTATCGCTCCGATATTCCGCATCAAGGCATTACAATAATCTTATAACAAAGGTAAACAATATTCTAACACCACTTTTGTACTATCTAGTGCATTATATCTCTTTATTATTGAATCTAAATAAACATATAGTACATTTTTTTTTTGTAAGTATGGTTATTGCACTTGCCAAGTCATATGTAGTCCATATGATGCCACATAGAATGTCACTTGAGTTGACATCTCACATCATGTTATGGACTGCAACGAGCATAACCAGTAGTAACGGTAGTCGAACAATGACGATTAACGATGAATGATAGCGATCGACAATGGACAGGGGTAGTGAGTGTCGCCGACATACAACAATTATTGACAGATAGTGCGAAGTGGCGACGACAATTGCAGTAGATTAATAAACTTAAAATTGGACTTATAAATACAAACTTTGGACTTTAAAATATGACCTTAAGGATATAAAAATAACGACTGAACTTTTAATAGTAGCTTAGGCTCATAAATATAATTTTTAGACTAAAAATATAATTATTAAGAATTTTAAATAATAACTAAACTTTTAATAGTAATAAACTAAGATTCATAAAGAATAACTTTTGACTCAATTTTTTTCTCTTAAGATTTAAAAAATATCAATAGGACTTTTTATATTTATTTTTAGCTGATAAATAGTGGCTTTGGATTGAAAAGATTAGGTGTAGCTGTGGACTACTCATCTATCTTTACTCGCAATTGTTTGTCCTCGATTAGAGGTGTTTAGAGTTTAGTTCAACTCGTAAAATCAAATCAAATTGATTAATTTGGTTTCATTGGGTTTGGATTAGACATATTTTTATTGCGATTTGGTTTGATTTAATTTGAAACTCATAATTTAGATTTGGTTTGGTTTTTAATCAGAGTAAATTGATTTAATTCGAATAATTTGAATTACTACTATACTTATAAAAATTATATAAATTTCTACTTATATATAGTAAATTATTATAAAATTATGGATAATTTAGTTTTCTTTATTAAAATTATTACTATGTCTTGTTATTTTTTACAATTTCTCTTCATGAATATTACAACAACATGTGCCTATTAAGAGATAAATGTGTTAATAGAAAATTGATTTACACCGAACCAACTTAAATTAAATTGATTTAATTTAAAAATAAATCGATTTGATGTGATTCTTGTTAAGAGTCTATTTTGATTTGATTTAATTTAAGAAAACAACTTTTTCTAAATCGAACAATGTTCACTCTTGTCCCTCGATATTATGATGTATCAACTCTGGATGGTATCTTAAGAGAAATATTTTTATCCGAGTAAAAAAATCTCAAATTATTTACTCGATATCTAACCTCAAACGCCGTGTCTTATGTCTTATGAACATATTTGATATTAAAATAGATCGGAGATAGAGTTATCAGAGCTATCCTAATACCAAACATATATGGGATTTAACATCTGACGAATCAGAACAAAGGTCAGGCCAAGTAAATTTTTCTATCTGTAGAAAACATTTCTCATATTACTCTACAACCTGTCAACTCTTTTGTTGTCAAACAATAATATGGCGTTTTTTAGTGTCAACAATTTTTTTTTTTTTTTTTCCTTTTCTGGCTGTATACCCTGTCCCTTCTTGCTGCCCAAGTATGCGAGGGGGCGCGCGTACCTAAAGACACTGCTCTGCGAGGTCGCATCGCCGATCTTAGGCCTATTCAGTCTGCACTCGTGCCTTCTTCTCCGCCGCGGATCTCCAGTCTCCTTCGCCGGGCGGCCCGGCGCTGCCGAAAGAGCACCGCGTCACAGTTCTCATTCCCCTTACCTCTCCTATTCTCCCCCGCAACCTCCGGCCACCGCATCGCCGCAGCCTCCTGGCGCTGTCGAGTGAGGAGCGGCGGACCTGCTCCCCCTCAGATCCCCTTCTTCCTCGCTGCCCTCCTTCAGGTATTGTGGGTCCTTCTCAAGGTTTCCTCGGTTCTAACGCACAAACATGTATGTTTAGTGTCCAATTTTTAAACCATATTTGTATCTCTTAGTGCTTATTACTCTCTTCTGCTCAATGTTTGATTGCATTCTTTGCCTTCTTCCTCCCTTCCCTCTCCATTTATTCCTCGGAGAAATAATCTTGTCGTTCTTTAGGCGAATTTTTCGCTATCGTTGTGCTCGAGAAGCCATACTTAACGTTCTTTTCCACAAGAGAAGTAGAAAAGCATCATGCTTTGATTCCTCTGCCTTCAGTTGCCGCCGAATTTTGGGCGACTGTTCCTGTTTTATTGGATCTGTTGTTTTGCGGGCATTTCTCTCAGACCCATTGCTGTCAAGTCCTGATATGCTCATAAGAACCAAGTACTGATAATTTAGTTTATTTCGTTTATATGAATATATCTTTATGTTGATTTGATGTTACATGTTATCGGTAAATTAAAAAATTGGAGTCGTGAACGTGCAATGCACCGGCACTATCTCGTACCAAACTTTTGAAGAGTGCCATTTTTGCCTGAATGCTAGACTGTGTGTTTGGAAAACAGTGACGAATTATACCTGGATGATTTTTGCTATACTGCTTCTGACTGTATTTAACTACCTACTGTCTGCAGTCCTCCAAGGAGAAGTTAATCCTAGTTTTTGTCTACCAAGGAAGGAGAAGTAGCCATGAGTCGTGGGACGGGTGCCGGATATGATCGCCACATCACCATCTTCTCCCCAGAGGGCCGCCTCTACCAAGTTGGTGAGGATTTCCTCCTCCGTCATCTATCAGATTTTGAATTTCCCCATTAACATGTTGCCAATTTTCCTATGTATCTGGAGTCAAAGAGATGAACTGTCAGGTTCTTGTTGTTCAGTTGATGGAAGGATGCTAGGATTTTGTCTGTTTGACTCTTTTATTATTTGTTTGGTTGACTGGGGCAGAGTATGCATTTAAAGCTGTTAAGGCCGCTGCAGTCACATCAATTGCAGTGAGGGGGAATGACTCTGTTTGTGTTGTTACTCAGAGGAAAGTACCAGTATGTTCATCTTTACCTAGTTACTGATTTGTTGTTTGTGAGGTATTTACTGTTTTTTTTTACTTCTTTTATGTTACATTCTAATTGGGGTGTTGGGTCAAAAAAACAAACACAGGACAAGCTTTTGGATCAAACCAGTGTCACTCACCTCTTTCCGATCACAAAGTACCTTGGACTGCTGGCGACTGGGATGACAGGTCTGTCTTCTTATTTATATTTTACAGTTATTGAAGATTCGTGATTCCCTGTAGATAGGAGAGGGACTATGAGACAGCCCAATGAGGCTAACCTGGCAATAAACTACTTTTTTCTTGCTTAATTTAAGTTTGTGCATCCAGAGAAAAATGCTTGATTGTTCCCTTGACTTAGGAGAGAATCTAGACAACTAGAGAGAGAGAGAGAGGTTTTTTTTTGCTGATGAGGAAACCAACGTAGTGCCTTAGGGCTCAGTGCTCAATAGCAGGAGGTCAAGGGTTCAAACCTTGCCATATCTTTGCACATATTGCACTTTTTCTCTACGTGGTAAACTTCTAGTGAGGAAAAGTATGTTATGGGAGGCACCAGGTAAACCCCCTCCTGTATGGTCAGAGGGAGGTAATTGTAATATTATGATATGGCATCTTCTGTATGGCAATAATGAACTAAGGAGTGGAGAGGAATACAATCCTTTAATAGGTAACCACGAGTGATTAAGCTGACATGGACTACCACATGGTTGTTGGCACTTGGCAATGCATTTGACAACTCACGGGTAGACTCAGATGGAAGTATATCAGAATCCAAATCTCTGATATAAGTTGTTATTAGAGGATAAAACTTTTGCAGACATGATAGAAATTAACATGATATATTAAACCAGAAACAGTCACGTCATCCCTTTAAAATAGTGCAAAATAGGCTTCATTAGTTTTCAGTAAGAGAACACCTTGGCTGTTTGTCTCTAATAAATAATGACACAAACATCTGTACCTCCATCCTGTTGGCATTTGACAATTTTTTTTGAAATGTGGATGGTACCGCAAAATATATTTTTAAGAAAGAATGTACAAGTGTAGAGGTACAACCACGAAAATATCTATACAAAATATACTTTTCCCCACAAAAGACGACCACTAAAGGAGAGCACACCAAGCTAGTGTGTCCCCTTAATTCCCCAATAATAAAATGAGAGAAGAGTTATGTCCCCCCTATTTACAATAATGCACTGCTCAAAAGACCACTTTTTCATAAACAAAAGCCAAGACCCTCTCCTCTGACCTTGCTTCCCTTCTGAAAATTTTGCTATTTCTCTTGGACCGTAGGGACCAAAGAGTGGCATGAAGGATGAGCCGCCAAATAATTCTGCGCCCCTTAAACCCCACCTCGTGTGCACTTAGCGAAGAGCTGTTGCATCGAAGAGCACTGCCCAAGGGGCTGTTGGATCCACTGGCCAATCCGTTCCCACAAAGCCTTGGTAAATGATAAGAAGTGAAGATATGGTCTAGATCCTCTTCTGATTTCCCACACAAACAACACCAAGTGGGAACGTTTTGAAGAAACTTGGCCACCCTATCACAAGCATGGTTTGGCGTGGCGGATCGAATCGGTCCGATTCGGCCGAATCGGATCGAATCAGGAGAAACCCGATTCGTCCGATTTCCATCGAATCGGACCGATTCCCATCCGATTCCCATGCGAATCGGCCCGATTCAGGCGAATCGTGGCGGATCAAGAAAATCCCGATTCGCCCTGATTCGCCGATGCGTCGAACCTTGATCACAAGTAGGTAGCCGTCCGTGAGATATCCTCCATATGAGTACCTTCACCTTTAGTAGACACATGAGAAAGATATGGGTATCACAAACCACCATCTGAAAGGGCTTGGTAGGCTGATGGCACTGAGAACTTGCCCCCTCTCTCCCACCTCCACACCCAAGAATCAAACATACCAGCATGAGGTCTGAAGTCCATAAGAAAATGTAAGAGGATCTGCAACTGTTCTGTCTCCTTTGCTGAAAGAGACCGCCTGAAGATGGGGGCCTCACGTGCCCCCCCCCCCCTCCTCTCGACACCTGGTGATCATAGGCCTTAGCCACGGAGCCCCCAGGCCTACCTTCTACCACAAGTAAAGACGAGAATGTCTCTGCAAGAGAGTGATCCCCACACCATCTATCCTGCCAAAACAAACATTTCTGTCCCTCCCCCAAGTGCCACCTAATATTGGTTCTGATGAAATCTGCACTCTGCAAGATACCTCTCCATATAGGAGAGAGAAGATACAGGCGTGCGGAGAAAACATCCCACACCTCTGAGAGATTAGCTGGACCCATGAACCACCATCCTCTGCCCCTGGCCTCCACAACCATTTACTAATTAACGCTAAGTTGAAACTCCTAATATTCTTGATACCCACCCCCCGCTTCCTTGGCCTGGTAGACTCTTCCCCAGGCGATATATCATGCCATCTTCATTCCCTACTACCATAACCATGCCATAAAAGTCTTACCTGAATGCCCTCTAGCTTCGTCGCCACCGTCTTTGGGATCCTAAAGATAGATAGGAAATAAATCGGCAAGTGAACCAACACTGATATACAAAGAACCAACTGACCCCCATAAGAAAGGAGTCTAACCTTCCACCCCGCCAGTCTGGACTCAAATTTGCTAACCACCTCCTGCTAATCCTTGTAATGAATGTCTCCAAGAGCAAAAGGCAGGCCGAGATAAGATAATGGAAAGGACCTAGTATGACACCTAAACAAATGGGCTGCTTTAGCAGCTGTTGCCTCTTCCATGTTGATTCCAACCATCTGGCTTTTGTTGTAATTCACCCGCAACCACGTGATGTTCTGTACCATCCTAGCACCAGTCTAGCATCAATAAGCTGCTGATCATCATCTGCTAAAAGTAGTGTCGTCCGCATAGTATAAATGAGAGATGTTGTTAGCCCGCCCTATCTGGAAGCCTTGAACAAAGCCCTCCGCCTCAACTCTCTAGATCAATTTACTGAAGATTTGAGCCACCAACACAAAGAGAAGAGGGGATAAAGGGTCACCCTACCTGAACCCTCTCCCATTGACAAAAGAGGCCGAAGGCTGCCCATTAATAATCACTTTGAACATGACAGGCTGAACACATTCCTTGATCTAAGAGATCCACTTCTGTTGAAACTCCATCTTTATTAGCACATGATAGACACAGTTTCAGTTAACCCTGTCATATGTCTTTTCAAAATCTAGCTTGAGAACTATACCTCTTTTCCTCTACATCTTCATAGCATGGAGACATTCATGTGCAATAAGAAAATTCTCCTAGATATGTCTACCCCTGATGAAGGCCCTCTGATATCCATCTACCAAGGCATCCATCACCCTGTTCAGTCTTCTTGCCAAAACCTTAGAAATGATTTCGTAAGAACTGTTAAGCAAACTTATGGGCTTGAACTCTGTAACTCGTGTGCAACTCGCTTTTTGGGGATTAATATGAGAAGGGTTATGTTGATACCTCTTAGGTGGGCTCTACCTGCCTGAAAATCGATCACCGCCCCCACCCATGGTGGGAGTAACAGTTTTGGGATTGCCTAGGCCCGAAACCAAAACCTTTTCGATTTCGTTACGGCCGGTCTGGGCGGCCTCAATAGGAGAGTGTCGGCCGGTTTCGGTCTGGTTTTGGCTGAAACTAATTAAAATATTAATTTTTTCAGTTTCGAAAATGCTACAGTTTCGGGCAGTTTTGTTTCGGTCATGGTCGAAATCGATACATTTCGGCCAAAACATATCGGTTTCGGCTGAAACCAACAACGATGGCCCCCACCAAGTCCTTCTTGACTACTCCCAACAATATTGAAAAAAGATGACAAGAAAACCATCAAGACCCAGTGCCTTATCACTTGCCAAAGCAAACATTGCTTGTCTGATCTCCTCCTCCTAAAAGGAGCCACCAACGCCTCACTCTCAGCTGAGGACAAGCGGGCAACAAATCATCCTCAACTACCGGCCTGCTGGACTGCTCCTCAGTAAAAAGGCCAGTTTAGAACTCTTTAGCCTGGTTTCTGATGTCTTCCTCCTTGAGGAACACCTGGTCACCCACCTTGATATTTACCTATATAGTTCAATCTCCTCCTAATTGATGTAAACCTGTGGAAATAAACTGTATTCCTCTCTCTTCTTAGCCGTTTTCCCCTTGACCTCTGCTTCCAGTAGATTTCTTCCCTATTGAGAACTTCTTCATACTTTGCCTTCAAAGAGTCTCCAGCTCGCCTGTCCTCGTCATCCATCAACCCTATCTCCTTTAGGGAGTCCATTGCTTGTATCTGCTGCATGAGATTCTCCTTGGCTTGTCTTTCATGTGGGCGTTTGCCCTTGCCCCAAGTTGAGAGCACCTGGGTAAGGTTTCTCAACTTCCTGACCAACACTGTCATTCCCTCACCTTGGGGGACAAAAACGAACCATGCTTCATGTGTTGTCTCTATAAAATCTGCCTCTCTGAGTCAACCTCTCAAATCTGAATATCTGTCTCCTCATTTGCCTGCGGTTGGAAGACAACAGGATGAATTTGTGATCAGAGCCCACTCTAGCCAAACAAGAGGACTGCACATGGGAACATGGAAGGCAGGATCGGGATCGGGATCGACCCTGGTCGATCCGATCCTAGATCGGATCGGATCGAAGGATCCGTTGGATCCCAGGGAAGTCTGGCCGATCCTGGATCGGCCAGACTATAAAATGTTTATTTTTTTTGGAAAAAATGCAGGAAAATTCAGGAAAATTCAGGAAAAAACAGAAAAAATCTGATATTTTGAAAGAACTAAGATTTGCATCAAAAATCAATTATACATGCATTCATAGTACATAAAACATGAAATTTAAGACATTGTACATATAACTTACATTTGATAGAAGACATAATCTTTCCATCCACTTCCAGACAGATGAGCCACCATCATTTGGGTTTTGGTAGCTATAACCAAAGAGGGAATTTGCTAAATCATGCATACCCATTTGAATCCCTCTTGATGTAAATTGTTGACTTGAGTTTTCTCCAGATTGTGATGGAGCTGGACACCATATACCAAGCGGTTTGTATGTACTTGTTGCTTCACTAGGGCCACTAGGCTCTTGTTCTTGTGAAGGCCAAGGTTCCCATCCTCCTTGTACTCCATAAGGTGAGCTACTAATATCTGAGTACGGTAAAATGAGAGGCTGAAATGCAGGTATATGAGTAGACCCTGAACTATAGTTTGGCTCCCAAGGTGGCCACTCATAGGCTGCATGATGTTGTTGTCCTTCATATCCCCCTTGTCCATGCCCTTGTCCTTCTCCTCCGCCTCCCTGATGTTCTGTTTCTGGTACATAACTTTCAGTAAGCCCTACACCTGTGGCCCCAGTATATCCTGCTCCTACATATCCCTGGCCAGCTCCTGTGGCCCCAGTGGCAGCCCCATCATCATCATCATCATCATCATTTGGATCTTGTGTGATGTCATCACTACGAATTGGTTGCTGCACTTTCCTCTTTTTTTGCCTGGTATATGTTCTTTTTTCTAGCTCTATGGCTTTTGAACTCTTCTCTTTTTGTGTTGCAGCTCTTCTTAATGCAGGCTGAGTGGGAGGCACTCTAGATGTCTCTGGCAAGATAGCTGAGTGTCGTGGCTGAGAGAAGAGAGGACCGAGGGTGAGAGGTTGGTCCTCACTTACCCTAAGCTCTGGATCTCGAGCCTCTACTCCATCCAATTCTCCTTCCGCCCATGAGCAATCGCGAGGGTCAAATTCTGCAACATCCCTTTCCTGTCTTGTTTCTACCCATGCATTTAGTGGGTGTTCCTCATCAAATAACTCATCAACATCAATTTGAGATGATAATGCTTCTCTCTCTGCAAAACGTTGCTCCCAATGACTACCTGCAAAAGTCATTAGCCTTGCCTCGCTCTTCTTTTGTCTATCTTTAATGCATTTCAGCTTCAACCTCATATTGTAGTGGCAATAGACCAACTTCTCTAGCCTAGTTGCACTCAACCTGTTCCTCACTTTTGTGTGAATAAGTGAGAAAGTGCTCCAATTTCTCTCACACTGGCTAGATGAAGTGGTCTGACTGAGTACTCTAATAGCAATCCTTGCAAGTGGACTTCTTTGACCAGTCTTGTAGTCTAACATAACCCACCACTCACCTACAAAAAAAAAAAAACATACAATGAATTAGCACATAATACAAGTGATTTGTCATTTTGTTATGAAGTAAGCATGAGCTTAAGTCTGAAGGTTCTTACCCGGACCCATTCTGGTCACTGCTTCTTTAACATCATAATCTCTGTAGATGTCCAACTTCAGTTTAAATCTGTCTATCTACATTATAATACAGTTGCTAAGTGTAACTCCAAAAGTATATTGAATACATGAAAATGGAATGAAGTTTTTAACTTGGCCGTACCTCTATCATAGCATCTATTCTTTCGTCCATACTTCTAGATAATCTCCCGATGACATTGATTGTCCCCTGGAGCACCTCACCATCATTGTGAGGGGAATCACTATATTGATGTCTAGGGTTAAAGAAATACCCTATATGTACAAAACATGTCTAGTAAGTTAGAAATTCTACTCATGCTAATAAGAAATATGCACAATAAGATATAATACATTTACCTGCTGCATGTAAATCGTGGTGGAGTGTGGACTCCCATCTTGCATCAATAATTCTCCACCATTTTTGATATGCCTGCGGATGCTTCTCTCTCAACCTTTCCTTGGCTTTATCCATAGCCTCATATAAGTAACCCATGTCATTCTTGTCCTCTCCATCAACCATCCTCAACACTTGTACTAGAGGCTCTATTAGCTTCAAATAATTCAACATTCTCTCCCAAAAACGATGGTCACTAACCAAGCAAGAAATCTCATGTGCCACATGTCTGAATTCCTCTCTCAATGTAGCCACATGTGCCAAGTACTCAGAACTGTGTATAAGAGTGCCCAACTCATGTCTAAACTTATGCAGACTCTCCAATGCAATAAATTGTGAGGCAAATCTTGTTGGGCCAGGACGAATTATGTCATGTCCATCTGTACACTCTCTCATCATATGTAAGATTCTATTGTGTCCATAAATAAAAGTAGTAATCATTTGCGCCTTGGACACCAAGTCATGCACATGTTTATCTTTCCCAATATCCTCCATCATCAAGTCTAAGGAGTGTGCTGCACAAGGGACCCAATAAAGATGATGTCGTTTTACCATCAATTTTCTTCCAGCTGCCTTGTAACTAGCTTCATTATCAGTGACAACTTGGACTACATTTTCCTCGCCAATTTCATCAATCATCTCATCCATCAGCCTAAACAAGTAATCTGCATTTTTTATTTATCCACTTACATCTACAGATTTCATGAAGACTGTACCCTCACTGCAATATACAAGAAAGTTAATCATAGACCTTCTTGTTGTTCCTGTCCATCCATCACACATAAGAGTACAACCTCTTGCCATCCATATATCTTTGAATGATGCCACCCAATCCTTTATCTCAGTCAATTCCTCTTCAAGATATTTGCCATAAATCTCCTTTGGTGTAGGAGCTTTCAAACCTGGGCATGCCTCACCAACTGAATCTATCATTGTCTGGAAATAAGGACTAGATGCTGTATGGGCTGGGACCCCTGCATGCAAAAACCATTTTACAATGTTTTTAACTGCATGTTTGGCGGAAGCAGCTGTGGCCTTTACCCCTTTCAATGCATGCTTTATGCCAGGCTGTTTTGATGAAGGTTTCCTGTGCAAAAATGTGTCAAGCCCACTAGTTGGTCCCGTTCCCCTCATTGAACCACCTCTCCTGATAGGTGGTGCCGGTAGCCGTGTTACACTAGCCCCTGATGATGATCCTTCTCTTGTACTATGGAACCTCCGCATGTCACTTTCTAACATGGCAGCACGCCGACTCTGCCGTAGTCCTTCTCGATATTCTCTCTCATTAGGTGAGAGATCCTCATAATCTGTATCATCTGAGTCCTCAACATCAAAAGGAATTTGTCTTTCTTTCATTGCAGCCTTACTTTTTCCCTTCCCAGAAATCTCTTCATGCAGTTCTTCTTGATGTTGAATACGTATGCCTCTTTGTTGTTGTCTTCCAGCCATGTACTCTTTCATCTCATTCACTAACTCCCGTGGACAATGCTTGCATTTTATTACATTTGTTCAAATACCTGCAATGTGTTGTTTTAGGCGGTATACGCCTCCATTCATTTCCTTCCCACAGTGGTTACACCACACTCTCTTAGAGGCAGCGTCAATAAGGACACCGTGTTTCCATCCAATGTCTACTTGTGGGCCTGGTGACTGCTCTTCCTCGTGGCCCTCATCAGCCATAATTGCTAATCCTATAACAAATTAAGAATAGAAACACATTCATGTGTAAGTATAAAATTATAAACATAATTACATCTAATAATAACCCTAATTAGGGTGAAATTTAGAGATTTTCTCTAATTTCTCGAAATTAAATAGTTACATTATCAAACAAAGGCATGATTAAGTCAATTAAGTGATTGGAACACTTAATTGATCTCTAATTGTGCTAATACAACAAAAGCCCCAATTTTCAAACCCTAATTAGGGTGAAATTTGGAGATTTTCTCTAATTTCATGAAAGTAAATAATTACATTATCAAGCAAAGGCATGATTAAGTCAATTAAGTGATCGAAACACTTAGTTGATCTCTAATTGTGCTAATACAACAAAAGCCCCAATTTCTAAACCCTAATTAGCCAATTAAGGTGAAATTTAGAGATTTTGCCTAATTGACAAAATCTAGGGGAAGAATAAGAAGATATAAGAAGATTAAACATGTCTACATGTGTTTTCAATTTTTTCAGAATTTATAACTAAATTTCGAAATTAAAAAAAAAATACCTTAACAAGAACAACTTCTCCCTTGCTTGAGTACGATCTCCTGAGATCTACTCAAGAAGATCTCCCTTAGATGTGCTCCTTCTAACTTCTTTGAAGCTTCAAAGAGAACAAAGGGTTTAGAAGAAAAAGAAGAAGAAGAAGAAGAAGAAGAAGAGGAGAGGAGGAGGAGGAGGAGGAGGAGGAGGAGGAGGAGGCTGGGGAGGAGGCTGCCGGAGCTGGAGGAGGCCGGCGGCGGCGGTGGAGGAGGCTGCCGGAGCTGGGGGGAAGGGGGAGTACCTTGCGTGCTTCCCTTGACACCAAAACCTGCCTCGGGTGGGAAGGGGCGCACTTATGGGGGGATCGCGCCGGATCGAGCGGATCGACCCTTATCGGGCCGGATCGACGCCGGATCGATCGACTTTGCCCGATAAGGGTCGATCCGGCGGTCTAAGTTCAAATTCGAACTTAAACCGGCCGGATCGACGGAATCGCGCCGGGATTGATCGATCCCGGTTCGACTCGAGCGATCCAACTCAGATCCTGCTGAGTTGGGTCGATCCATCTGGAAATCAGTCATTTTTGGAGGGCTTCAAGGTGGAATCGGATCCTTAGGGGTCGATCCGATCCGGGATCGAGCGATTCCGGCTCGATCCCAACAATTCTTTCTTCCATGCATGGGAAAATGGTCTTCCCACTCCACAGACACCAGAAATCTGTCCAATCTGGAGCACAATGGCCTCTCTCTGAAGTTGGACCAAGTGAATTGGGCGTTCACCAGTACAATGTCAATAAGAGCAGCAAGGTGGATGAAGTCACAAAAATCCTGTGTCTCCCCTGCAGCTGAAAGATGCCCGGTCCTTTTTGAAGCCTCTACCACCGCATTAAAGTCTCCTACACACCACGGCCGGTCGGGCTCCAAATGGAAGTCAATGAGTTCCTGCCACAGCACACACTTTCCTTTCGGGCTGTTCAAAATTCGGTTCAAACCGAAAACCGGTTCGGTTTGGGTCCCTATGCAGTTCAGTTCGGTTTCATTTTCTGAAACCGAATAAACCGATTATATATATAATATGTGTATTATTTACTCAAACAAAACATAGCGCAGTTGGTTAGCGCATGGACGGTAACGTTTCTGTGTTGGCGTGGGTTCGAAGCTAGTCTCCTGCAAAAGAGTTTTTTGTCAAAACAGTGAACTTTTGGCAAAAAACCATGACAAAGCTGGGTTTCGAACCCAGAATCTGCCTTTAGGGGTGTGAGCGCCTTGGCCATTGCAGCAGGCGCGCGGTTGGGATAAAGTATGCATTAGACTTCGGTTTAAACCGAACCGAACGGTTCGGTTTGGGTTGACCTTGGGATTCGGTTCGGTTCGGGTTGACCAAAAAATGAACCAACCCGGACCGAACCGAACTGTGTTCAGCCCTACTTTCCTTCCCTAGATTGAGGGCGACACACCCTTGTAAAATCCTAGGCGAAGCCATCTCTCAAGCACTTGAAATGAAGCGAAATGTTTGTAGACAGAAGAGAAATTGAATCTAACCTTGATTCAATGATCAAAATCAGAATCAGTTGTGGTGGATGATTATCAAAATTGAATTCATATCCAGTGTCCATCTGATAAATAACAGTTCTTTGCCCTCGTACTTGGAGGAAATTCTTGAGTACATGCACATCTAGAGATGGATCATGAGAAATCTTTTCGAATTTTGCATATTTTTAATTCTTTTGTTCAATTTGAGTATTATAAAGGATCCATCCAAATGAAAATGCATAAAGGAGGATTTATCTGAAATGCTCATCTCCAAGTTTCATGAACACAAAAACCAGTGATAGAATACCTATTCCACCGCTCAGTGTGGATAGTAAATGTAAAGTGGAAAGAGTGCTTGAACGGCCTTTCTGTTCCATACTGGGCAGATTTGATGACATTCACTAAAGATTATTCTTGTTTGTATTTCTGTTTTCACTTCTATTTTTCTGATGGATATTTTTTCTCAAATCCAAATGTTGCAGCTGATGCAAGGTCTCTTGTTCAAAAGGCCAGGAATGAAGCTGCAGAATTTCGATTCAAGTGGGGATATGAAATGCCAGTTGATGTATTGGCCAAGTGGTATCAAGTTTGCTTCATAGTCTATTGTTTTGTGCAAAGTCTGCCAAATGTTTCTTTATAACAAAAATGATGTTTGTCATTATGTCATGTATGGCTATTTTATGTGTACACTTTGATGGATCTTTTATGCGTGCGGTTGTGTCAGTACATGGTGTGAATTCTTTTCATTAGGAATGTCTTGACAAGGTTTGCTGAACTAGTGAGCTGGACTGGACCAGATTCTCCAGGCATAGTACGAACTGTAGCGAACTGGTTGGGTCCGGTCTGCTTCACATTTAAATTTTAATAATAAAAAATTAAGAAAGGAAGAAAAAAGACCTTATAATGAGGTTCTAGACACAGTAAGGTTCGGGCGTACCTAACCGGTTCGGTACGCCCAACCATTTGTGGCCTCGTGATGAGGGAATCTCTATGTAAATTCTTTCTTCTACATTGATTTGATATGGACCTTGTCTCTTGGAAGTGTATTCAAATTTGAAAGCTAGAACTAGAAAAAGAACACATTGGATTTTCTAATGGGATAATATTCTAAATGATGTGAAACATGACAACTTGCCTTGAATTTATTTCTTTTCTTATTTCTGTTTAGAAGTATGTAACGTTGCATGTGTAAAGCATATCATACTACATGTATATTCTTAGGTTATTATAATAATACTGTTGCCACCTACGGTCCCAAGTGTATTCCCCTTTCAACAAGTTTTTAGATTTCATTAGGTATGATAATTGCCCTGTGAGGTGAACCTTTCTCTATTTCAACTTGTATGGTTCATGTTGAAAAGTTGTCTTAGAGTTCTTTGTAAGTTTAATTTTTAAACTATTCTCATATCTTTGGTAAATGTAAGACATGAAGATATAAACAAGAACAAAAGATTTCTAGAGTGGTGCCATTACCAATCTATTTCCAACTGCAAGATAAAAGGAAAAAACAGTCACCTGCATTATATTCCTTCACTTCTACACTTTTTAGGGAAGTTGTATTCAAGTTTTGGCATGTTGCCTTTTCTTCAATTTAAGTTATCATTGCGTATTAGAATTTTCCAATGCAATTCATGTTTAGCTTCTGGTGACCGAAAAGTCTAACTTTCAGCTACGATTTCACATTAAACTTCTCACTTATGTTGTGTCTGGATTTTCAAGACATGACACCAAAATTTTTACTTCTGGCTTGTAAATCTGTGCTGAATCTGGTGATTGATCACCTGTCCTGATTTCAGTTTCATTAAATTTATTTTTACGTAGAGGTCCCTAAAAGTAA
Source organism: Colocasia esculenta (assembly GCA_014218235.1). Taxonomy (NCBI): domain Eukaryota; kingdom Viridiplantae; phylum Streptophyta; class Magnoliopsida; order Alismatales; family Araceae; genus Colocasia; species Colocasia esculenta. Next base: position 78,586,750 of record CM024759.1, on the reverse strand, counting down.
CCAGCCGTCTGAAGATTTGATCAAACATGAGGGGTGAGAGTTTGCATTCGGTTGTTTGTGAGATAACCTATTGTCATGAGTGGGAACAGCATATAAATTTGTGCAATAAGTGGGAACAACATACATGAGAGTGGTGCAGGGAAATGAATTTCAGTGGCTAAGTGAAAAGCATGACCACTGTCATTAAGCAATGCACTTGTGCACTGTGATTTACTGGTTCACCAGTACAGACTGACAATATCTGATTTATATGAATCAGATTGATTTTCAGACTACCTCCATGTAAGAAGAAAACTTGACGTCTTGTATGACTTTTTGAATTGTTTTTGCTAGTTGGTTCATGTTGGACTTGAACTGATGAATACCATTCTTTCAGTTCCCTAGTCACATGCAATATTGTGATACAACAAACCCCCAGCACAAAGGACTTTTTTAGTCTCTTTGTGTAAACATGTTGCATATATGCATAGAATTACAATAGCAAAGGCCTAATGATTTTGAGGTGAATCTGGACATTCAGAGGCACGAAGATAATAGGAGTTGGTTTATGGATGCCGTACTAGTTCGTCCTTATGGGTGGTTGTTTACTACGTGTGCTTGTAGTGATCACAGTTGTTTGCAACTAATCTAAGGTTATTGAAGAAAGTGCATGTGATGCAAACATGATGACAAATATTAATGCCAACCATACAGCCCTCATGAAAGTCCTTGTTCAGCGCATGTGAATGTTCTATAATTTATACTTCTTAAGCTTGTCGTAGATATGGTTGTTTCATTTAAGAATGGTACATGTTTCTTCCCTTTTCTTTTCACTGGAGTGATTTCCTCTTTTCAAGATACATCTGTATGCTGTATATCCTTTTAACATACAGGATAGCAGACCAAGCACAGGTGTATACGCAGCATGCATACATGAGACCTCTTGGAGTAGGTCAGTTCTTGCTTTCTTTTGTGCATGATTTTGTGACTGATCGTCAAGGTGTTTAATTATACTTTTTGATGGAAGTTAACATAAACTTATTTATGTCTTGGAATGGTTTTACTTGCGGGACATTTTCACTGATTTTCACATTTTATGTGGTGACTTCATCTTCTTTTTTTCTTCTTCTTTTGAAAATAAAGTTACGATGGTACTGGGTATTGATGAAGAAAAAGGGCCTCAACTATTCAAGTGTGATCCAGCAGGGCATTTCTTTGGGCACAAGGTATTTGAGGTTTCATTATCAGGTCTTCTTGTTCTTTTTTGTGTTAAAGTTTTACATTGAGGAGACACAGAATTTATTTCTACCATCACTGTGCTGCTAGCTTTGTGTCTAGATGAGTGATGCTTCCCACTCTTGTTTATTTATTTCTTTTTTTATTTTTACTTTAGCAAGAGTGTAAGTTTGCATTGAAGGCAAGAAGTGGCGTGGAATCAGGGCTGTAAATGGAATCTGAAATTCCGACCCGATTCCAATAAAAAATATCAATTTTGGAATTGAAAAATGATAACGATAGCTTATCAGAATCGATATCGGATATTCCGATAAGTTATCGGAATCGGAATTGGTATCGGTTATTCCGATAAATTATCCATAAACTCAAAAGACAAAGTCATGGTAAACACCTTAGCTTAATGGAATTTTGGTTACGATAATATAATCGGAATCGGAACTATATTTCGGTTATCGGAATCGGAAACTGTATTTCTGGTTCCGAACCCGACCCGGTTGCAGCCCTAGGTGGAATGAATGGGAAAGGGGAAGATATCATAGTTAGGATGGAGCCATTTATGTGGTGTTGAACATATTTCTGGAATAGTAGATACTGAAGATGGGGCACTTTGATAGCCATTACAGGTTTTTGACAAGTGAGGCTGATGATTGCTCTTTCCATCATTATGCTAAATTCACATCGTACTAAGCATTGTATATCTGACTTCAAGTCCTTCAGATTATGTATGGGAACCTGTCTCCTCCCTAAATTTGGTTTGGGTTTCATATGCATATGTGCTTTTTTTTGTTTCCTTTTTGTATATCTTGGTGGGTGGATGGCGCCAGAGGGGGGCAATCTCTCTCCACATGGAGCTGTCTCTCTCTCTCTCTCTCTCCCCCTATTAAGGGTACAAGACTAATTTAACCTAGCTATTATCTTGTTTTTTTTAGCCTGTTAGCAAAGTAAAACATAGACCAATCTTGGAATGGAAGTAGAATTTAAGCTGTCTTTGTGATAGTATGAAAAATACAGGGATTTACTTGGCATTATTGTAGATTCTAGTGACTTATTTAAACATTTCAGCAGTGTAGAATTTTTGAGTTGGTTTTCACCCTGCGTCATGAGCTGCCCCTACCGTAGTTGTATGGGCAGCCAATGAACATTTTGCACATCAACAAGATAAGGGATCCGGTTACTGTTACAATCACTTTGCCTGTCCTATGTGTGGGTACTTATGCTCAGTGTGGCTCCTTATGAAGGAGTCAGGTCTTTTAATGAGGGGTAATGTGATTTTTCACATGCTTGCTGAAACTTTTTTTTTTTGAAATGTGCTTGCTGAAACTTTGGATGCACTGAAGCTAGGAAATTCAGATTGTCTGTGGAACATATTCATTTTTTTTTGTTCTTGCATGAGTATCAACAATCAACATCATGTAATGATCTACTAAGAAATCGTTGGTCTTTTGGGACATGTTCAACTACTTGTCCTTATTTTGGATGTTTTGCCTCTGTTGATATAAATGGTTTCTGAAATAAAACAGAAAAATGATGTGATGAACTTTTGTGGAGAAAAAGGATTCTTGGTGTATTATTTTACATTTGCAGTGTTCTTCTGTCTTCTGCCTTGCTGAGATATCATCACCTTTAGTGGAAATGTGCATCTAATCTTTCTAAAATTAGGCTTGTTTTGTTGTTTTTTTCCCTTCCCTATCTAGTTACCTTCAAATTTGTGAGTTAAGTTTCATGTTCGAATGTTATGTGATAAGTGAAAGTTCATAATACTGGCCAATTCAGTAAACAGGCTTATATATATGCACACACCTATGTAGCTACATGGTTTTGCAGATGCATACATGCGCTTCCGTTTTGGAAATATGCATATGCCTGTTCATGTACATGAATATGCACACACCTCTTTTGGGGATATCTGTGTTGTTCGGTAACTTTAATCTATTTTTTTTCTAGGCAACTAGTGCTGGTCTTAAAGAGCAAGAAGCAATCAATTTTCTGGAGAAGAAAATGAAGAATGATCCTGCACTTTCATATGAGGAGACTGTGCGGGTATAGATATTGTTTTCCAATTTTGTCAGAGAAGACGATTGGAATGCTGTACAACTGTAGTTTCTTGTCTTCTATATTTACTTTAGGATTTGCTATGGCATTGAAAGAGCATATCATGGACAAGCCTTGCCCATTATTAGTTTGGATGAATGGATCAGTTCCTGGATTCTTTTAGTTTCTTTTCACCCAAAAGTATTTACTATATTCTGAAGAAAAGGTTCCTTTTAATCTGGTCCTCCATGATCATGGTCAAAATTTCTGCTACACAGACACCGACACAAAAAAACCAACCCACCCGTCTCCAATCCAAAACACAGGTCTTCTAAGTTCTACCCATCTCACATTATCCCATAGTTTCTTATGAATCCGTGCTAAGATTGCTGCAGCTAGGCTTCTTATCTCTCTAGTCCATTATGATTGATTCTTGATTGTAGTTTCCCGCTCTCTTGCAGACTGCAATTTCTGCTCTGCAATCTGTTCTTCAAGAGGACTTCAAGGCCACTGAAATCGAGGTATTGTGTTGCCCTCTTGGGTTTTCCATTTATGCAAGGGAACATGACAGACAGAGGACATCTGGGATGCTTTTCTCCACAGTGACACTCTATGTGCATCATCTATGTAGTTCCTTGCAATCTACTCGATATTGTAGATACTGTAGAAAGATAAATACTTACTGTGAGAAAGGATCTTGCAATAAGGATGAGGTGGATTGTAAGAAAGCTATCCTATTGGTTGAGAGCCCTTGACAAGTACCATGTTTTTGGTACTAGTCAACCAATGAGATTGCTTTCTTTCAATCCACCTCACCCTTATTGCAAGATCCTTCTTGCAATGAACGTTTCTCTTGTAGAAATAGTTTTCTGTTTATGTTTTCCTACTTATGCAGTTTACCTTAATGTATGCATGCAGTTTACCTTAATGTATGCTACTACACATCTTTCTTAGGTCGGTGTCGTGGGGAAAGAAGACCCAATGTTTAGAGTCCTGACCACAGAGCAGATTGACGAACATCTGACGGCTATCAGCGAACGGGATTGATGCTTGGATGAAGATTTTAAAGGTTCACTCTCTTCCACCCCTACCAAGCGAAGAGTTTGAAACCTGCGGGGGCGGTCGGTAGAATTTGAGAGTTGTCTTCCCTGTGATGTATTCTTGATAGAATGTTAGAATTTCATTTGTAATGGGGACCGCAAACAGGATCTAGCATTTGGTGTGGCCAATTGCGAAGTGCTGGGTCCAATTTGAATGGGCTTTTTACCTTTTAGGACCAAGTTGTGGAAATTTCCGTCCTGGTTTTGACTGAGATTCCCGATATAACACTGTACTCATACGTGAAGAAGACATTGTGTTTTTCTTCCCCTTCTAGCCCCCCCTCCTCTCTATCTCTCTCTCTCTCTCTCTCTCTTTATATATATATATATACATATGTATGTATGTGTGTACGTGTGTATATACATGTGCGTACACGAAGCTAGATTGTTTATATAGCTTTTGAATGCTAGGTATATGCTCTATATTTCTGTGACCAGAGGTATGTCAGGGTTAATGTTTTCTTTACAATAAAATAGACTGATACTGCTTTTCTTAGGAACTGATTCCATTTGCCGTACTGTGCTGCTTGATATTTTCCGACAACGTCTGCTGCAACTTGAGGCCCTGTGGGACTGGGGAAAAGCTTGTCGCTGACATGATGGTGCAAGGGGAATCTACTCATGGAAAACTCTTGTTGCAAAACCAAAAGTTTGCAACAAGTGTTGCAAATCCAATAGGGGTTTGCCACCTAATCTTTTAAGGTTAAATAATCATGATATGAGGTATTATTATAATACCCCATGTCATGAGGTGGCAAACTCTTATTGAGTTTGCAACACTTGTTGCAAACCAATGGTTTGCACCAAGTATTATATAATTTTCCCGAACACTCGTAGGGGAAATAAGATTTCTATTATTATGAAAAATATTGTGTAAGAATATATTTGCATTTGAATTGTAAATAAATTTATAAAATTTTAAATCAAATTTATAAAATAACTAGTCATGTCATATCTATCGATCTAGCTTGCGTAGATTAATAGGAGAGTATATTCTTACATTTCAAATGTAGGAGTATTGTTGCAATAAACATTTCTATTCTACTATAAAGTTTTTTGAGTTCCTCTTTGTAATTTTACAATTAATTTTAAGGAAAGTTAATTTTCTCAATGATTCATTGTCAAATAGCTAAGTTAATTATAATGGATTACGGAGATAAAATCTTAAAAAAAATCTTACAAGGGTTTTTTAAGGAAGAAAGAACTCCATTCTAATGAAGTTTGAAATTAAAATGTATATAGGATTTTTAACCGCTGAGTCATTCTTTTAATGTATATCTTAGGATTTAGGTTCGAATTTTCACTCTTATATTGTTTATCAAAAAAATCACAAATTTCACCACTTCTGTTGAAATATACAGCAAGAAATTTATAGTAATGAGGTTGGGCCGTTGAATGAGATAGAAAGGACAATTGCACTGGGTGAGTCATTTACCTTTTTGGGACTTTAGATGCATAAAAATATAAACTTTGTTTCTATTTGGTTCTTTACTGGGTTTTTGGCATACAAACTATTCTTGGAAGAAAAATGTCAAATATGTCATCTTTACTAACATATTATCAAAAGTATCATTCATAAATTTGAAATATTATGGATATATCATGGCGGTTAACTTCCATTCATGCTCTAAAATTTCCTTATAATTCCTACTAGTTTAATGATTTTTGACATTGTGGAGGCATTTTCTCGTTTGGGCCGGAACCCGTGGGCCTACACTTGAGAGGGAAGAAGACAGTCGCCGGTAACGGACGAAGACCTGCAAAACCAGAAGCGGATCAGGAGGGTCCGGTTGAAGAACCGAGGAGAACCCTCCGATGCTTAAGTCAGTACGAGACGCGAGAGAAAGGGGGTTCTCGTGGGTGAAGCGCAAAAGGACTTGTATGAACAAGGGTGCCTTGGATCACGTACCTCTGCATGGAGGCTCACCCGTGCCTTTTATAGGCTGGAGTGCTGAGGGAGAGGGACAGAACGTCCCTGATCAATGCCGCAAAGGGCGCGCCTGTTAGCGTCCTCCACGGGGGGTTACGCGTTGAGGCACCCGTTGAGGAGCTGGGTAGTTAATGCACCACTTGATCGTGGGGCGCGCGCAGCGTAGCCGTTGTAACTGCCGCGAGGGGGCGAAGGGCTGCTTGGGTTCTCCTGAGCGGAAGGTACCGAGCAGGTAGCCTGCTCGGTAGGCTAGACCTGCTGTTCGGTAGTTGAGCCCGCTGCTCGGTACCTGGTACCCAGGCGCTGCTTATGCCAGCGGGTCTATGGTATCATTCCTACAGATCCTGTTCGGTAGATAGTGTCTGAACCGAACAGGATGAGGGGTGTCCGGAGACTACCCTTGGAGACCTGGAGGGTGCTCGGCGCGGAGGCTGCTCGGTGCTCGGATGCTTTGGTGATTGCGGGCTTGAGTAGGAGCTGCCTGGTCTACTCGGTAAAGGCAAATCCTGTTAGAGCAAACCGTGCAGTGCTCGGAAACTGCCGCTAGGACCCTTGGGCGTTTACAACTGAAGCGTGTTCGGCAGCCGGTTGGCTGAAGCCGAGGACACGTGGCGCGAAGGCCATAGCCGTTTTGCCTTGCTGGGTCTTGCTGGGTCTTGATGGGCCTACGGGCCTAGGAGGCTAGAAATAGCCTCTACACTTGCCCCCCACCCTCTCAAGTCTGCTCGGATGTGATTGTGAGCACTTGAGAGGGGAAATGTCTCCATGCCTGCGGCGAAGCAGCCGGTTGATTGCGACGAGGCGACGTCCTCCTGAGAAGCGCTTGCGAACGAGGTTGGAGGTCGCTTTGGCGGGCGTGGCTGCCGAACTGGTGGCAGGCAAGGTGGATTCCGTTGGTGTCTAGAGGCTCGCGGGCTCCGCGCAGGTCGAGCTGAAGAGCTCGTCAAACCAGGGTTGAACCGAACACCTTTGTCTTAGGACGGGTACCGCGCTGGTCTTCTGAGCTGAGGAGCTCGTGACCAGGGGTTGTACCATTCGCCCGAATTCTTTAACTAGCGTTGTCTTTTTTTTTTTCCTCTCTTTTCTAGTTGTGTTCTGTTCGAATCGGGATTCGTCGGTGTCTAGAGGCTCGTGGGTTCCGCGCAGGTCGAGCTGAAGAGCTTGTCAACCCGGGGTTGAACCGAACACCTCTGTCTTAGGACGGGTACCGCGTTGGTCTTCTGAGCTGAGGAGCTCGTGACCAGGGGTTGTACCGTTCGTCATTTACATAAACCGACAGAACAACGAAGAGAGAAGTAAGACGCTAAGCAGAGAGGCTTTTGTAAATAATAAGCCTTTAGATTTACATTTCAGGTTCTCGGTATGGTTTCGCCACCGAAGGTAGACAGCTTGTAGAAACCTCTTCCGAGAACCCAAATGACCTGATAAGGTCCTTCCGTTTCGGGGCGAGCCCACCTGCTCGGCTCGGCTGACTGCCAGACTTTCCTCGCACGCAACGTGGCGTTGGGCGATGAAGAGGGGGTCAGCGAGGGTAGGCGGTTGCTGGACCCCGAGCGTCCTCTGAAGGAAGCCGTCGCGAGTGCCTCGGATGAGGGCACTGGTGGCTAAAGAGACGTCGAGGCACGGGATGCGAAGTGCTTCTGTCTGGAACTGCTGGATGTAGTCCCAGAGTGCTTCGTCCTTCTTCTGCCGAACAGACAGAAGAGATGCCGTGGTGCGCGGCTGAGACCTTCCGGCCAGGAAGTGATCCCGGAAGGATTTTTTCAACTGGTGGAAGGCAGAGATGGAGCCTGCGGGGAGGGCTTCGAACCATGCCCGCGTAGCCTCCTTCAGCGTGGTCGGGAAAGACCGACATTTGGCTGCGTCTGATGCTCCGTGGAACACCATGTGCGACTCGAACCCATGGACGTGGTCCGCTGGATCAGTGGTGCCGTCGTAGGGCGCGATGGAAGGTAGAGGTAGTTTTGGGGAGACCCAGGCTTCCAGGATCTCTGCAGTGAACGGGGAGCGGAAGTCCAGGTCGTGGTCCCCCAAGAGTCTGCCTTCTGCCTTCCGGATCATCGCGTCCATGCGGCGCTCAAGGTCAGCGACGTGGCGGAGGCGTCTGACCAATTCCTGGTCGGCAGGCGCTGAGCCCTCGCGCCCAGACGCGTGGGCGCTAGAATCGACGTCGGAACGCGTAGGGGCCTGAACCGCCGTGGCACGGCGGGGCGAGTTGGCTTGCCGTACTGGCGTCCGGCGTGCGAACGGGGGCGGTTCTGCATGCTGCTTCTGCGGCGCTGGAGGGGCACGAGACGGTCGGTGAGACGACTCCGCTAGATGCTCCGGTGGCGGGGGAACCGTCAGGGCCGGTTGTCTGGCCAACTGGGCCTGGAGGCCCTGACAGATTCCTGTCAGATGTTGCATCTGCCGCCGGAGCTCTGCTATCTCCAGGGCGGTCGCAGGTACTGCAGCAACAAGATTGTCGCCGGGTGCACCAGTGGGGGCGACGGCGGCGTCGACAGGGGGGACTCTGACGCGCGAGTCCGCATGCGGCTATCGGGACCTCGTCGCCCCACTGCTGTAGTTTTGGTGAGAGGAACGTCCGCGAGCCATGGCTGCTGTCGTTCCCACAGACGGCGCCAAAAGTGTGGAGGCTTTTTCTCGTTTGGGCCGGAACCCGTGGGCCTACACTTGAGAGGGAAGAAGACAGTCGCCGGTAACGGACGAAGACCTGCAAAACCAGAAGCGGATCAGGGGGCCCGATTGAAGAACTGGAGAGAACCCTCCGATGCTTAAGTCAGTACGAGACGGGAGAGAAAGGGAGTTCTCGTGGGTGAAGCGCAAAAGGACTTGTATGAACAAGTGTGCCTTGGATCACGTACCTCTGCATGGAGGCTCACCAATGCCTTTTATAGGCTGGAGTGCTGAGGGAGAGGGGCGGAACGTCCCTGATCAATGCCGCAAAGGGCGCGCCTGTTAGCGTCCTCCACGGGGGGTTACGCGTTGAGGTGCCCGTTGAGGAGCTGGGCAGTTAACGCACCACTTGATCGTGGGGCGCGCGCGGCGTAGCCGTTGTAACTACCGCGAGGGGGCGAAGGGCTGCTTGGGTTCTCCTGAGCGGAAGGTACCGAGCAGGTAGCCAGCTCGGTAGGCTAGACCTGCTGTTCGGTAGCTGAGCTCGCTGCTCGGTACCTGGTACCCGGGCGCTGCTTATGCCAGCGGGTCTATGGTATCATTCCTGCAGATCCTGTTCGGTAGATAGTGTCTGAACCGAACAGGATGAGGGGTGTCCGGAGACTACCCTTGGAGACCTGGAGGGTGCTCGGCGCGAAGGCTGCTCGGTAAAGGCAAATCCTGTTAGAGCAAATCGTGCAGTGCTCGGAAATTACCGCTAGGACCCTTGGGCGTTTACAGCTGAAGCGTGTTCGGCAGCCGGTTGGCTGAAGCCGAGGACACGTGGCGCAAAGGCCATAGCCGTTTTGCCTTGCTGGGTCTTGATGGGCCTACGGGCCTAGGAGGCTAGAAATAGCCTCTACAGACATGTATCTTGTTTAAGGGTATGAGAAGTTGGATGTTTTTCTTTTTCTTATAATGGGTCACTAATCGAAGGGCAAAAATGGTTATTTCCTGTCATGTATTAGTCTAACTCATGAATATTAAATGGATGTAAAGTAACTTTATGTTGTGGTGATGGTATATCTGCAATGTTTCAAATTTGTAAATGATGTTTAATTTTGATAATCATTTAATATAGATAACACATTTGACATTTTTCTTCTAAGAATGGTTTGCATGTAAATTACCCTTTCTTTTTTCTATATAAAAAAGAAATTAAGAAGACTGAACACAGATTTTTGAGATCCAGTATATATATCATCCCAATGCGAAAAAATATATTTAGGTACTGTTGCTTCTCTATACACTGATGCAATTGTCTGATTTCTAAAATAACAGTTTTGAAGTAGTTGTTTTTATTTTATTTTTAAAATAATTTTCTTTGGATGACCATAAGATTAGTTACAAATTTTACATAGACACATAGTACAGAGAGAGAGAGAGAGAGAGAGAGAGAGAGAGAGCGAGAGAGAGAGAGAGAGGAGAGAGAGAGAGAGAGAGAGAGAGGGACGTTGTTGACTTGGAAAATAGTACTACTAGTCCACTAATTATGTGTGACTATTTTTTATAAGAAAGAAAAAGGCAGGAATACAGTAAGGCACACTGTGAGAGGATCATCTTTATTGATCGTATTAGAGCAAAATATTCTTGTATTATCTATATCAGTAAAACACTTAAATTAGAATCAGTTATGAGCGAAGAAAATCCAGAATAATATCCCAAGATTGCTCCTCCCCCCTCCCCCTCTCTTGTTTCTTTTTGTGAGATCTAGATAGAGAGAGAGGACTTTTTTTTTGAGAAAGATTTATTGCACTTACATATTACACTTTAAGTGTAATATAGTTAGGAAATAATTTATGTGGCACCCCTCATAAGAGGAGTGATAAAGTGACAATCTAATTGTTAAATGTCACATAGACTTGTTGTCTAGTCATATTACATTTAAAGTACAATATATAAGTACAATAAATCTTTTTTTTTTTTTGGGTAGATCACTTGGTGGAAGGGAACATGGATCGACGTGATGGTTCATGCAGGCCTCAATGGGTAAAAAAAAAGATCGACCGGTTAAACATCGCATGGTGGGAAGATGGCATCTTTTCTTCAAAGCAGTGAGCAGATGACACCTTGCTGCGGGACAAATGCAACAGGTAAAGATGTGGATTACATATCCCTGTCCATTACATATCCCTGTCCAAAGGAAAAAAGAAGAGAAAAAGGAAAGAAACAACAGTCCCCACAGGAGGTCTGGTGGACAGTTGAATGAGGCAGTAGGGATCCAGTTAGCGGAAACAGCACTTGGTGATTCCCCACCAGTACTGAAACCAGATTGGTGTTGATCTGAATCTAGCCAGTTTTTAGTTTTACTGTTAGCTTGTGGCCTTGAAGGGGAAAAGAATGATGTGACGGTAATGCTAATAATCTATTTTTTAATATTATATTATTGATAGGGTCTTGACCTGCCCGCGTAGACCCGGCCCAATAAGGACTTGGGCCGTGCACTGGAGCTCGACCCAACTAGACCCATCAAGGGCTCGACGGAAGGAAGAAGCAACAATACTTGATTTCGGCTCCCTATGGATGGAGTAATCCCGAACTAGAGTGGTGGTTTCAAAAGAAGTCAAATAGTCACATGTAAAAAAGAGATCAATGTCATACACAGATATTGCTAGCATTTTTTTTTTCTCTCTCTCTCTCCACTTAAATTATTATTTTTTAAAATTTTTACATATATATTCTTACAATTATCATTATTTACATATATATGTATACATCTGATGTTTATCAATTGTCTGAAATATCTCTGATCTATTATAATAGTTGCAACTATAACTTTACAAAGATATACATCTAATATATCCATGTAAAAAGTATAGCTGCAACTATTATAATAAATTATGAGTATTTTAGACAATTGATATACGTACATTAGAAATATATATGTGAATAGAGATGTTTGCAGAAATATATATGAATTTTTTTTTTTAATTTTTGCTTTGATTAAGTCTTCCTATTATCACTAATTTAACCATCGAAAGGTCATCTTCAAGTTCTACACCCTCGAGATCGACTTCTTACAAGTTGATGAGGAGGTGTCAAAGTCTAGCTTAAGATTTGTTTCCCATCTTCACACTCATTCTCAGAGTCTAGACTCGAGGTTGATACGCTCTCCTCTTCTGTAAACTCGAAAACTAAGTCGTGACCGACCATATCACTTATCAACAGTTCCGCATTTCTAACATGGTATTTGCACTTTTCAACTACTCTGCTCCTTAGAGAGAGAGAGAGCAAAACTTCAAGGGGCACGAGTCTTAAGAACTGTAGTTGCATTATGTTACCGAGAGTGATCGTTGCCCCGCTCATTTGCGTCGTGGTGAGTAGGTACAATGTTAATTGGAAAGTTTTTATCTATAGAGAAATATTTATTATATTTTAAATGTATTTTAATATATTTTTAATCTTTTCATTAGGTGAGTATAACGTATTGGTCAATAAAAGAGACTCAAAAGTGCAATAAAAATACATTAAATACGTGTCTTCTCTTCTCTATATATGTTAGCATCTTGTAGTCTCTCCTCGTGGTCCTACTTTTCTTCTTGTCACAGTACATGGTTGGACAATGATACAGTTGATTGATGTGAAGTGTGTAATTAACGTAAAAAATTGAAAGATATTTTTGATGGTGACTGGTGAGACGGGTCCCCCCACATCCTTCTCTGGTCTTAATTAGACGTCGTGTTCATCTGCCGAGTCGTTAATTTATATAAACACTGATCGGTGAAAAGGGATCAGATCGATCTGGGTTTTTCTAATTTGTGATTTTATGAAAAGGAGAGAAACCTACAGGTCTCCATAACAAGTCCCCATGATCTCTAATGCTGTGTGTGTGTGTGTAAGTTTCAGCTTCTTCACGGCCGATAACAGTGTCCATCCTTTAGCACGAATCCACGACTGCGGAGAGGCGGAGGTCATCAGTCCATGCGGGCAGCTGCCCCGGCCATGCACCCACTGCGATCGTCCTAGTTAGGGGCATGGCTACCTGCTACTTTGCAGGAGTACGCCAGGGGGCCCTTCCGTATGCGTGGATAGATCTCGTACCCAATCATGGCGAGAATCCCGCAGCTGGACCCAGGAGGAGCTGCACATGCGCACCCCCGGAGACACGGGAAAAGAAGCAGCAGCAGCAGGAGGAGAAGAAGAGCGGAAGAGGGGACTGGGGAAGCATGCACAGGCGCTACTTCCTCTCCACTGATAGTCTGATCCCCATTACAAGTCATTTCCGAGGGTTCTACAGACGCAGGGATCTTTTGCTTTTAGAAGACAGAAACCACCCCCACCGGTAGCCTGCGGAGAGGAGTAGTCGCTGGCCCGCCCGCCCGGGGGAAGCGTGGAGGGGGAGGGGAAGGACTTTCCCATCTTTCTTTCTGTTCCTGCTTGCTTTTTCTCATGGCCAAAGCAAAGCACCGATGTGGACGTCCACTGCCGCCATGGGCGATTGGGCGGTGGGCGCCCTGCAGTAACGTGTGGGTAACACAGCTAGCTACTAACAAGGGTCCTCCGGTCTGCTGCACAGTTCTTCTGTCAGCGTCACCTTCCCCTCCCTCCCCTGCAGCTGGTTTTAACGACACAGAGAGACCCAAAAGAAATCACACGCGCGCACCCACACACCCACATCGATCTCTGATGATCTGTTTCTTTCCATGGTGAGCTTCGGAACAAAATAAAGATCGAGTTCTGGCAGGCCCTTTGTGGAAGCTTCCATCCTCACGCATGTCGTCGCCATATCCATCTGGACAGCTCCAGAACGCCCCGTGTGCACCTCTGTGGCTCCGGTGGGGCTCGCACGTACGCGGGGATGCTGCTGCACCCTTGTCACTTGCGGCTGTCATTAGGCAGCTCAGAGATCGAGATCGAGATCGAGAGAGAGAGAGGGAGAGAGAAAGGAGTATTCATATATGTGGATACTGGATACTGGACGGACCCATTTGCTTCCTTTTTTTTTCCGCTTCTTTTTTCAGTGGGTCATGCGATCATTCGAGGCTGCTGCCGCTGCAGTGTTGTTGAGTCACAGAACAAATTCAGAAGGAAAATGATGTGTTTTCTTAAAAAATAGTACAGTTTAAATTTTTTAAAAAACTTCGTTTGGAATCAAGGGAGAAAAAGGCGATTTTTTTATTAAACGGGTTTTTCCTGTCATAGCGCCTTACAGAGGCGATTCTTTTTACCTGGTCGCCCATGTAAAATGGGTGAAAAGTATTTTTTTAATACATAAAAATGTTTCTTCCCTTGCCAATTTGTCGAATTTAGGTTTTGTCGGGATTTAAGAGTGTAAATAAGTTGAGTCGAACTGAGTATTATACTGTTCAAGTTTTGTTCATTAATTTTTAATCGAATTTGAGTAGAGTTCGAGAGTTTTATCAAGTATTAAAAATGATTGTTCAAACTTAGTTCATTTAAATACTCTCGAATTCGACCACTTAACGAATATCTTAACGAGTCCAATTAAATTTACAAATTATATATATAAATATATATGTATCTATATATATATATATATAAATTCAATTCAATCTACAAGTAAAAAGTTAATTATTTATAAGACTCAAATCTATCTTATTAATTTCAAGGTTATATCTCATGATCTTTCATAAGTTATTTATTTAATTATTTTAGTATAATATTTAAAATATTTAACAACTATATATATAATTTTATAATTAAAAAATTAAATAAACTTGTTCACGAACTTAAACGAGTCGAGTAGGTATTTGCTCATACTCAGCTCGTTCATGAAATGAGCTTAAATTTTTTGTTTAAGCTTTCTTATTAAATGAGCCAAATTTGAGTAACATCCGAGTCAAATTCGAATTACTTGTCGAATATATTGGTTCGTTTATAACTCTAGCCGAATCTTCAAAAACGAATTTCTATCCGCTTTTCGACACAGAGGAGAGAGAAAACACTTCTATTTATTTCTCTCCTTTATGCAAAATCACCATTATACATAAGTTCGAGAACAACTACAAATGTTTAAAAATGGAAATGATTTTGTTAGAAATTTTACACTCTAGTCTAACTCACAACGCTCTCAAATAGCACTGTCAATTAATAATTTAAAAAATTTAATTTGTAAACTAACATATTTTTGACTGTCAAAGATCACGTCATCGTACGTGCTAACGTGACTATTTTAAAAAATATAAAATATTAAAATCGATCTTGCACTAATTAATTATTCAAATCAACTGCACATCGATCGATTTACTTTTCTCTTTTATTTTTTTTATGTGAAATCGGTCTATACAAAATCTATTTCTTCTTTGATTTAAAAATACATAAATAAATCGATCTAGACTAGGCCAATTGCCTCTTTGTTTTTTTTTTAAATCCTTCTCTCTCCCACTCCCTCTCTCTCTTCTTCTTCCTTCTCTCCATGTGACTCCTATCTTTTTCTTCTTCTTATATTAATATTTATGTATAATTTTATTAATATTTATATATTTAAAATAATAATAAATTTAATTTTAACTCGAACTCGATTGAACAATTAATAAGTAAAATTCGAATAACATAATATTTAACTCGACTTGATTCATTTGTACCCAAAAAAATATAGATCCAAAATCTATCTCACGAAAGTGAGATGTTTCGCGAGGGTTTTTGACATTGATAGAGCCAATTCAAGTAGTAAAAAATTCCCCAAATCTTATGTTGGAACTTGCAAATTTTTGGCCTCTTTAGTCGACGCCTTCTATATTAATCAAGTCTAGCTAATTAAACTTGATATATAAAATCTTTAATTAACCGAGCTCGGCGCCGGATAAAAGTCATTGGAGATCCACCGTACGTCTTCTTTCTTGCAGTTAGTGGATCGATTTCACAGAGGACTGACATCAATCCAATGTAACCCAGAATCACCAACAAGAGGCTGACACATCCTCGTATCATACGTTAGGGAGTTCAAGACCTACTGAAATGAACTCTAAGTGGCACTACCTCCTATTCACCCTAACACACACACACACACGCACGCACGCACGCACTCACTCTCTCTCTCTCTCTCTCTCTCTCTCTCTCTCTCTCTCTCTCTCTCTCTCTATATATATCTATATATATATATATATATATATATATATATATATATATATATATATATATATACTATGTGTGAATGTGGGAGAAAGGGGTTCCTTGATTTGGTATACTTTGTCCAAGATTTGTGTAAGTTTAAGGTAGAGGTGTTCATTTCTCGACTTGAATTGAAAACGAAATTGAATTGGTTTAAAATGTTAGAATTCAAATTGACGATTAAATTAAATTAAATTAACTTTAAATAATTCGATTCGGTTTTTAAATTGAACCAAATCGTGCAAACCAAATAAATCGAATCAAGTTTTAGTGATTTTTATGATTTTTGTCGGATCATTTTTAGTGATTTTTATACATAAATTTTCTGTTAATGGATAACAACTCTTAATTATCTTTTAATTTTGCTATTTTTCAGTGATTTTATTTTCACTATTTTTCTAACTGATTTTTATTTTTACTATTCTTATCAGTAATTTTTATTCTCGCTGTTTTTGTCACTCACTGATTTATATTCTCACTTATTTTTGTTATTGTAATTTTTCTCACTTATTTTTATTTTCCCTAATTTTATCACTGATCGTTGGATGACCATCCAATGGCTAACACTGAGGTGCGAGCGATGGGGCCGCACCGCACATCCTAGCACTATATATATATATATATATATATATATATAATGGCTAACACTGAGGTGCGAGCGATGGGGCCGCACCGCACACCCTAGCACTATATATATATCCAACGACCAGTGAAAAAAAAAAAAACTTGTGTGCGACCGCACCCTAACTTTTCTCTATATACATCCAACAACCAGTGCGAGGTGCGACGGAGCGGGACGGGGCGGGCTGCAATATATATATATCGAAAGATTTGAGCTTCCTCTTTAAGTAAGAGATCAGCCAATAAAGCATTCAAAAAAAAAAAAAAAAAAGCTTTGTTTGACAAGCTGAAAAAAGGGCATTTTAGGTGCTTATGCACAAGGAAGTTGTTTAGAGAGCAGCTGGCCATTAGTTTCTCCTATAGAATACAGGGCATCGTTGTCCTCGCTTCTTTTTTGGAATCATCTTTTTTGTCTGTTTATTTTTCTGGACTACTACAAGACCTACTTTTATACTCTTTCTTTTGTCCTCTAACTAGGTCTCGTAAATTAAACTTTTATATACACTAAAAGAAAAATTGAATGGGTAAATTAATTAATAATTTTTGACTGTAATATGAGAAGGTTTTTTTGTAATAGTGTTTAATATTTATTGTAATAGAAGATAATATTTATTATAATAAATTACAGTTCTATCATAGATTAAAAAATAAATCAAATAATTGATAAGAATTTCTAATTAATTTATCCAAATTGAATTTATGATAGAAACATTAATCGGTATGACATCCTGTTTTAAGTAATTTAATTATTTGTGTGTTTCAATGCAGTTATAAATAATTAAACCAAAATAACTCATATAATAATTTTGACAGTCATGTGTCCATCTCTCCTCTACACAAGTTTTTTTCAAGAGAAAGACTTACTGCACCGTCGAACGTGTAATTTTACTGTGTTAAATTGTATTTCTGCTTTTTTATTCGTCCACCTCATCATAAACTATGCACTTCTTCTAAAAGTGAATGATGAGGTGAACGAATGGGAGAGCAGAAATGTAATTTAACATGATAATTAAAATTGCACTTTCGACAGTACGGTGAGTTTTTCTCTTTCTTCAAATGTAGTTATTTGTGCGTTTTAATGCAACCTCTAACCAGAGGATCTAGTGACGCTCAGAGTATTCTTCTAGGGCTGTTTTCAAATGCAATCTCTACCTAGAAGAATATATATTCTTGCACAAATTTCAGATCAGTTATTTATGAAGATTATATATGGGATAAAGATTGGTGCTTGCATAGCCTCACAAGAGGACACAATTAAGTGTACCTTTTATCTAATTGTGGGTCCCGTTGTATGGCAATAGTGAACACATGTGCAGGTACTTGGATGTGTAGACATCAAATAAAATTCTCACGAGAAATATTTAGTGGTATATTAATAGTGTGCAATAAAATTAACACATATAAATTAAATTTTATCAACTCAAGGATGAGATACTAAAATATATATCTTATCTCTATTTTTCCAACTCAAAAGAGTTGGATCATTAAATACATCTAATTAGTAATCAAGATCACAATCAAATGTTGGAGCATGTTGTCTGTTCACTCAGTTCATTCTCCCTTCCAATTCGTTGGGCTTCTTGCCGGTGATATTGATGATATGGGAAATCTGAAAAGCACAGTGCAGAGAGGTAACTGATGGTGTAGCTTATAGCAAGGAAGTCATGATAAGAAATATTATTTTGGAGTTGAATTTGGTGTTGGAAATTAAAGAGGCACTCTAATTAAGAGGCTGCTTCTTCAGAAATAAGTTTTTATCCTGAACTCTTTTAATATTTAAGACGAATGTTATTCTCAAGAAACTTGTGATGGTTCGTTGGATTCCGTCAATTGTTAACGTTTCTCTCAACGTAGATGGTGCTTCTAAAGACAATTCAGAGAATTGTGGCAGAGGTGGTTGCATCGGAGACAAACGAGGGAATTTTAGGATGAGGTTTTCTGCTTATTAATATGGAGTGGGGAATAGCATTATTACTGAAACCAGAGCTCTTCATGATGGGCTCAGTTTAGCGAAGGAGAAAAATCTAACACTGTCAATTGTCTATTCCGATTCTGCTACCCTGGTGACATGTCTCTGTAGTTCGAATCCTCCTTCCTGGGCTATCATTCCCTGGTGGTCATGGACGGACCCAGCATGTGTCTAGTGGGTGGGGTCACGTAATTTTGCTGAATTTTTTTTTTTTATAGAAATGACTATTTAAATTGTGAATTTTTAAGAATTTTAGAAGAGGGTGACCCCACTAGAATGGGCGGTGGCCAAGAGTTCAAAACCTCAAATTTTCTTTCTTTTTTTTAGCTCTAATCTTGCTCCTATTCTTGATGAATAAAAAATAGTTTGAATGACACTACTAAATAAAATTTCTACGTTCGTCTCTACTGATAGCGGGTCATCAAAAAACTCTTTAATGCAATGAATGTTCAGGTGGTGCATATCTTCGGAGAAAGAAACAATGTGGCTGATTCTCTTACATCTCATGCCTGAGTTTCGTGCTGTCTACGCTGGTGTTCATGATATCCCTAAGATATCTCGAGGAGTGATTGCTGTTGATAAGGCTAGTTTTCTCTCGTTTAGACATTTCTTTTAGTGTTTTTTTTTTTGTAATGTCATGGATTCAAGGGTATGCCTCGATGTGCATGTATCAGCTGATATTTTGATATTAATAAATCTGGCATAGATAATCGCACTAGGGGAGTGGGACGTACCATAATTTCTCTCTCGAAGATTATGTATTTACTTGGTTGCTGATCCTATGACCATTGTTGGAAAAAAAGAGAAATGCTATGTTCTCGGCACTGACGGAAGCATAGTTGCGCTGGAGGGGCCGCGCCTCTCTGCGCACGCACCGCGTGGAGGGGCGGGCCCCCCAGCATTTAATGTTTTATTTTTATTTTTTTATTTTTGTGCATTATTTGTGTGTACAAATGATATATTTGTGTGCACAAATATATTATTTGTGTGCACAAATTGTAAAAAATATATATATTTAATGTTGGAGGGGTTCAAGCTCATTTTTTTAGTCTTCTGTTCCCCTTTTGATTTCCGTCAAATGTTGCACCTCACTTGCGGTCTTATCGAAGAAGTCACGTATTTACATTCCTAAGAAGTATTTTACTCAGGTTTGTGAGAATTTATACTCGCTTGTGCTTTTGTAAGTGACGGGATGTGTAAAAAAAATTATTATTTTTACAGTAGAATTTTTGGATTTCATAGTCGCCTAATTAGATCCAACAATTACAAGATTGTGTGAAAGAAACCCCTACTCAGATAGCATACTCGACCCTATTAATACTGACGAAAACGATTTCTAATCAACAATTTCAAATTAGAATTTCTAAACAAAGCTAGAATTTTTAAGGAATGTACATCCAATACACCTACTCAAAAACATTAAAGTCACTCACGGCAAGATTTTCCGTACCGTTGCATATCACAGAAACACGATTGTGTCATATTATATTTGAAGATTTACAAGTCCTGACACAGTACAATAAATTAGTCGATTGGTTTTTTTTATTAGTCGACCAAATTTTTAGTAAGCACATCTAAACATCCAACCGATCAAAGTCTAAATCGGCAGGCTAAATTTTTTTTAATCAGTCGATCGATTTTTATCAAGATAACGTCTAGATCTTATAATCTATTTGATCTTCAAAGTGAGATGAAAATCAATAGATCAATTTCTTTTTATCGATCGACTGATCGGTACAATACATACCGCACAGTACCACGAAGAATGCGGCACGATCGATTCACGCAGCATGACCAACCTTGACTCAGGTGGTGTTTGGCAACATGATTTGTGAATTTCATTTTTTGAAAATCTAAAATACACTCTAAAGTAACTCCTTGGGTGCTTTGAAAGCATGGAATCCTACATCTATAGACATTGTCTATAGGATCATGGGTTGCAGATTTCTCTTTTTTGCAAATAAAAAATCTAGCAAAAAACAACTCTTTGTTAGCTTTTCAAACTCGAAATCTAACACACTTACAATGTCTTTTTTGTGTTTATTTCTCTCCTCTCTCTCAAAATTTATTATTTTTATGGAGGTTATTTCCAGCCTTCTAGGCCCACCGGCCCACAGGCCCATCATAACCCAGCAAGGCAGTCAGGCTTGGGCCGTTCGGTCACGTGTCTTCGGGTTCAGCCACTGGCTTCCGAATATGCTTCAGCCATCAAGTGCCTAAGGGTTCCAAAGATGATCTCCGGACACCCCCAAGCTCGTTCGAGCAGGACCTGGTCTATCGAGCAGACCACAGGATTCCCTGTTTGAACCCTCTGCGGCTATAGCATCAAGCTCCGAGCACCGAACAACTACATTAAGCACTGGGCACCGCACAGCCGTGACAAGCTCCGGGTAGCCTCGCCGAGCACCAAGCAAGCCCGTTGGTCCCTACGCGGCACTGCCATCGCCAGCAGCTCTGACATGAGCAGCCCTTCGCCTACCAACGATAGTTAATATGACGGCTTGGCACGCCACCCCACGATTGGGGACATTAACGACGTGGAATCCCAATGGACGTCTCAAACGGACAACCCTCGCCTTGGGAGTTCAACCGACGCGTCTCTTCAATCATCATTGAAGAAGGCTGTGTCTGGACCCTTCGTGTCCCTCACCTATATAAGGAACATATAATCTTCATGCAAAGGTACGACATGACACCCCTCTCACACTCTCGCCCTCGTGCGAATTCACACACCAAGGAACCTTCCACTCATGTCTCTCTTACAGTCTGAGTTAACTTAGGCATCGGAGGGTTCCCCCGGTTCTCCAACCGGCCCCCCCTGACGCTTCTAAGTTTTGTAGGCATCCGTCCGCACCGGCGACAGTTCCCTCCCTTCCTCTCTCTTACTCTCAGTGGAGGCCCGTTCGGCCCACGATCGAGCATGAAATCGCCCCCACAGTTTTAAATCTAAAAACTATTTTATACATTTGATAAAAGAAATGAGAAAACAATATTTTTCAATGATTGACATTTATAAACACCTTTTTCATATATATATATATATATATGAAAAGTTGAAAGTGGTTTTATATATTTGAGAAGATAAGTGAGAAAAAAATAATTTTAACTTCTTGAAATTTAGAATCACTTTTTTCAAAAAGTTCCCAAACGCAACCTTTGACAACAATACATAAAGATTTTAATCATTACAAAAGTCAAAATCTACAATTTACAAATTTATACCTCTCACTTGCACTGATTCAATATAACTTATATATTTTTGCTACAATTTACATTATTTTAATATAACTTACACTAATTCAATATAACTTACACACATATGAAGTATGTAAATTATACTGAATTAGTGTAAACCACAGATAAAAAATATAGAGAAATACTTATTGCACTTTCACATTGTATTTTAAGTGCAATGTGATTAAGCAACAAACTCATGTGGCATCCAACAATTGGATTGCTACTTTATCACTCATCATTTGAGGGATGCCACATGAATTATTGTCTAATCAAAATGCAATGTGTAAGTACAATAAACTTTTCTCAAAAGAGAAAGACTTTCTACACTTGTGAAAATGTAGAAATGACTAGTCATCTTACACTTCCTCCCTTCGTGTGAATCAAACTGCCACGTGAATCTCTCTCCTCTTTTTCACCAATGAGAGGGAGAAAGTGTAAGATGATTTAGACATTTCTACACTTACACAAGTGCAGACAGTCTTTCACTTCTCAAAAATATAAAACAGTGAATCGGTTCTAAATAGGAGACAGAGATTTGTAAACGTCTGACATGTTTTCTTCGAGTGATTTTTTTTTAAATTTCACTCAAAGAAAACATGTCAGACATACCGTACACGGAGCCTATGCGTCAGTAGAAGAAGTGAGGAAGCAACTTCCCAGGTGACAGTTTCTGAAGCTGACAAGGAGATAGAACATTGAATGTAAAAGCGGAAATACGGCCTCCCCTCCACAGTCCGCACTCCAGATCATGGGGATTGGTCTGCGACTCTGTCATCTATCCCTGGCCTTCATCCCCCTCACTTGATACTTTATTGCGGACAGTGTTGGACCGATGGATCTCCAACCACGAAGCCTCGTGAGATTGGAGTGCAGTGGGAATAGTTATGATTATAAGCATACTTCCTCATTCAATGTCACGTCCAAGAACAAGAGAAGTGGTGATCGTCGACCTGATCTCAATGAAGTGATCCGATGCAAGCATGGGCACACTTTTCTTTCGTTTTGCAGACCTGAACTAAATGTGGGTTTACATTAATTTTAAATTGGGACTTTCAGAACAGAAGGTGGGCCTATTAAAAGACATGATTAGAGTTGAAATTTCAAACCAACGAGCAGTGGGTTCATATTAATGGTGGTAATTAAGTGGGGCAAGTAAGTAATTTGTAGTACTGAATACACTTCAAAACCTTCCTCAAAGATGGATTATTCCTAGCTGGCTTACTTAGATAATATGCAACAAGTGGAACTTAGATTATGCTTTGGCCTTTGAGGTCGAATTTAGTGTGCCATCTTTGCAGCAGTAGTACTCTTAGAATTAGATGCCCCGCTTCAGCATGTGCACTAAACATATGGTCGTGAACAAAATGGTTTGATTATTTCACAGAACGGAGTATTGTAATAAATTTTTTTTTTTCATCTACCAAAAAGGCAAAGTGGTTCAGTCTGAACTTTGCTGAAATATTTGGCATATATATGACCGCAGAACATGCCGACCAGATTCCGGATAGAATTATCAAGTGTGGAAACGAATTGAAGGTCATGACCAAGGATTAAGTATGAAATTAGATTAAACATATAAAAGGTTGCAAAAGCGTGCCACTGTGCCAGGATAAATTGTTCAACAAATGAAGGTTCATGGAAACATTAGAAAAGGAAGAGGAATAGGTGAGGAAGGTAGCTGATCAGAAGACTAAGAACCTTGCTTTCAAGTTTTTTTTGTTGTAATTGTTGTTTTTCTATTCCAAAATTGCCCTCTAGTGGACAAAATGTTTACATCATTCTTCTTGTCATGTACATGTTTTTCTTCCACATTCTTCTCTTTTTCTAGTAAGAACAAGAAGACATTTCTGAAGGTCCAAGGATCCTCAGAAACCATTTCCAGGTAAGAGCTCATGCACACTCCCACCCTCCTCACCCACCAAAAACCTGAGCGAGTAAGTAATTAAACTGAACCAGCAACCATGGCGCGAAGAAGAATCCATGGCCATGGGTAGAATACTGATGATTCCTGCATGGCCACTCTACAAAGAAAGAAGAAAAAAAAAAAAATCTATCAAACTTGGGATGCACCTGGTGTGTCCTCGTCGAGCACGTCGTCTTTCTCATCAGCAAAGAGCGCCGCGTCCTGCTCCTCCTCGCTGGAGAGATCCCTCCTCTCCAGTCTTGCGTGGGCGGCGACGAACACCAGCTTCTGCGCCCTGTCCATGGCGGCCCTCGACCGCCCGTGCGTGTGCACCCACCTCAGCAGCGACATGTTGCATCTGAACCCGCGCGCCGTCGCGTGCAGGAAGATGAGCCGAACTGCCACCTTGCTCAGAGACCGCAGATCGCTCAGGCACGTCTCCCACACCAGCCTCCTGCTGGCGGGGTTCGCCACCCTCATCTTCCCCGTCGCGGGGTCCCTTTGTTTCACCTGCACCGCCTGCGCGTAGAGCGGCTCCAGCCCTTCTGCTCTCCACTTCATCAGCTCCATCAGCGCGACGCGGGCGTCCTCCGGCCGCGGCAGCAGCCGGGTGATCACCCTGTCCACGTCCTTCTCTTGCTCCGGCGTCAGGCGCCCGAACGGCGGGACGTACTTGCCGGAGGCGTCCCTCGTCAGGTACAGCGGGTCCAGCACGAACGCCGCCGACCAGGCGGGGCGGTAGTTCTTGTTGAACCTCCGGTCGAGCACGCTTTCGACGGGGCCCGGGTCGACGTCGAACCGGGTGCACCATTCCTTCACCTTGGCGCGCAGCTCCTCCCACATTGGCAGGCACTGCCCGACGAGCGGCCGCTCGGTCTCCATGTCGTGGGCCATTGTTCGGATCACCTTGACCAGCGCGAGCGCCGCCCCGAGATTGTTCCAGAACGCCTCCGCTAGGACCATCTTCCCCACCTCCCTGGCGACTGGATCGTCGGCGAGAACCGCCCTGTACGACTCGTCAAGCACCGACATCTTCAGGGCGCGCCCGGAGCCCACCACGTCCTCCATCATTGCGAGTACAGGGGCGAATTTGGAGCGTGGCGGAGATGGGGAGGGGGCTACTCGGAGCAGGCTGGCATGGGCGTGCTCCTGGAGCTGGTACTTGTGGAAGACGGAGCGGGCGTTAGAGTTGGTGTTGAAGAAGTGGGTCAGCTTGGAGCAGTCCGCTGCGACGGCGCGGAAGAGCGGGAGGTCATGGGCGAAGTCCTTGACAAGGCCGTGGAGGCCTCGGAGTTGGCAGGGGAGGTTCACCATCCAATTGTGCTGGTTCTCGAGGTTTCGCAGGGCTGTCGCCTTGAATCCGTCCGCCACGATGCCGGCGCACCTCTGCACCGCGCCGCTGCCGCAGATGCTGGTGATGGTGTCCCGCAGTATCTCCTCCGCGTACTTGGGCGGGACCTTCCCGTTGGTGAACACGGCCTTCCGGAACACGGTGCTGCCGTCGGGCAGGTTCACCGCCAACTTCACCAGGCCCTGCTCCGTGACAACGGGGTAGCCGTTGGGCTTCCACCCGTCGGAGGCCATCTGGAAGAAGGGGGCATCGCGAATCCTGGCCTCCGACTCGAGCCGCGCCTCCTCGTACCGGGCGTCGAGGCGGGCCCCCGCGAGCTCGCGGCGGGAGACCGAGGGAAGGCCGACGTGGTGGAGGAAGGCCCTGAACTTGGGGTGCTCGACGGCAGAGAAGGAGACGGCGCCGCACGACTCGTGGACCCAGTCTGAGAGGAGGGCGACGGCGGACTCAACTTGGGTCTTGCTGAGGGCAGGGCTGGCCGGAGCCTTGGGGTTCTTGAGCCTCTTCACGCTGTCCTCCAACATGGCCAGGGCGCCGAGGTCCTCCTTCCCGCCGGAGGTCACCAGATGAGACAGGTGGCCGTGGAGTTGCGGGGGAGGCGGAGGAGTGGAAGACGAGGAGGGTACCTCGTCCGTTGCTGTGGGGGATGAGAAGCGGCAGGGATCCGCGACGGCCAGGGGTGAGATCTGATGAGACGGCGGTGGGGATGGAGGACTACTGGCCAAGCCACGCTTGCGGGAGCGGTGAGAACTCTGCGGCTGGTAGTGCCGGTGCTGCGGGGAGGAAGGCTGGTCGGAGACGGGTACGATGAGGACAGGGGCGCGGTCGCCGCCTGGTCCGGCGGCGGCGGAAGAGCGTGGGTTGGAGAATCTGGGGCAGGTGCCGCGCTTGAGGTGCTCGGAGGCGGTGCGAGACGGGTTAGAGGCGGAGAAGGCGGCGCGGCAGAGGGAGCACCGGAGCTTGACGGCGCTTGGGAGGCCGGTGGCGGGGTCGGGGAGGAGCATGGGCTCGAGGTATGCCCAGTACCAGGCTCCCTTCCCCTTGATGGCCCTGCTCCGCACCGCCGCCAACGCCTCATACCTCTTCTGCACCTTCGTCGTCGCCGATTCTTCCGATGCCCCCGCGGTAGCAGGCGACGCGGCCGCCGCCGGCAACCCCTCTGGTCCCCTCTCGGCGGATGGGGGCTGGCTCCCTGCCGACGTGGCAGAAGAGGTGTTGGCTGCTGCCATGGAAGACAAGAAAGGCGTCTGCTTTGGGTAAGATGAAAAGGGACCGGAGGCAGAGGGAGACCGGTATCTATGTAATAAGTATATGATATAGATCTTCTACTACTCTTTTAATTCTTCGTCGTTGCCGTCTCCGTCCAAACCCTGCACACTATTTCTGCCAATTTTTTAACATGACGAGCCTTCTTCTTCCTCCTCTTCTTCTTCTTCTTGCTGCTGCTGCTGTTGAGCAATCTACGCTTCTGATTGCTGCCGGTGGAATCGTAGGAAGTGGGGTTGTCAGCTTTCTTCTTCTTGTTCGTGTTCGATCTGCCGCGCTTCCTTCGACGGATACGGAGGGGGCAGCAGGGGCTGCCCCGCATTTAACCGGAGGGGTCCGCCGGGGACGGCCGGAAATTTCGGACTCCCCAGCCGGCCATGGCCCGTGCGGTGTGGAACTGTGGCGAGGCGTTTGTGGGCGCCGGGCGCTCCCCGCTCTGGTGTAGGGACTATGGAGGCATAGTACGGGGAAGCGCGCAGAGAAGAGAGAGAAAGAGAGAGAGAGCGCTCATAAGAGGGAGCTCAAAAGTAGCATTTCGCTTTCTTTTTTCACCATGGTTCAGTAATATAAGGTGGGGGGGGGGGGAGATGCTTGTGCTTGCTATGTACGTACTATGCCCATCCATCTGTATATAAAGTTTGCATGTGCCTTCCTTTCTTGGAGAACGCAGGCAAAGGAGGCCGCCAGCTCCCTCTTGGAGTGTGTGGGGGACTACAATGGACAAAGTAATTGTTAACTTTAGAAGGGTACGGATGTACCACGAAGGGTTCGGAGGAGGGCACTTGGGGGAGTATTTACACCCTTAATCGTGATTCGTGATCTTAATGTGATGGTAAAACATTGCAGAGGTTACAATGGGTGATGCTTGCTCTTGAGTTTGATCGATGATGGTGGGAGTGAGAGCTTTCTTGTGTGTTTTCAGTCCTTGATGTGTCATGAAGCTATGAAGACTTCTAAATGGTTATCAAAAATTTTTTTTGATAAGTTTAAAATGATGAATCTGTTAACACGTCAATACTACTGCTAAAAAAAAGTTAAGTTTACACGTTAATAACGTCGAAATTGGATAGGAGAATCTAATTAATTTTCGATCCTTATACAGCATTATTTTACCTAATTAGATTGTTTGCATTGCATTTCAGACCATTTTAATATGTAATCTAACTGAAATTTTCTCTTCCTCCCAAGTCACCTAATCTCATAACCCAACACGTAGGCGAAAAAAAAAATCAGACTATAATTTTTTTTATTAAAAAGGAAAATACTCAAAAGATTACTCAAATGTACTAATATACTAGTGATAATAAAACAGTGCTGATCAATTAGATTTTTTGTTTTTTACTTGGAAACTTATTGAGACCATACTATGCATGCAATAACAAGTGTTACTCCTTTAATAGTACACTTTCTGGATACGGGAAAATATGCCATTCATCTTAAGCAATATATATATATATATATATATATATATATCTCACTCTGCTTACGTTCTCAACCCCCTCCCCCGGGTATGTATTAATCTATAGTGATTTATTTGCTAAGATTAGCCGATAACCATCTAAATTAACTAATTTATATGATAACTTTAGTTCTATTCATATATAACAGATGTTGCCGACAGCAAAAAGTTACCCCTTATCAACTTAACCATCTAATTTGATTTTAATTATTTGGGGGGGGGATTAATTCTGTGCCATCCATATATTAGTGGTAGTGAGGTAAAAGGTGAGAATGATTTTTACCACTGCCCTTACTCATTTTAAACATACATATCTAGGTGTTTAAACTTAAAACGCTGAATTACTGGATACATTTATCCCAAAACATAGAGTTATTATACTTAGACATCTCTTTCTGAGCATTTTCTCATCTAGAGCCTTAAGGCCGCACGCTAAAGATGCACAAAGTTAATTAAACTGGTTTTGACTTTGACCTTTGCTATTCTCCAAACATCGTTGGACATTCTACTTCTAGATCTCAATCTAATATAGATGATGAAGTCTGTTCCCTGAACGCAAAGACCGATACGAGTTACTCTAGATATTTGAGGTTAGAAGGTCGGATGCAAATTAAGATTGGGAAGTGAAGTTGTGTTTAAATTGATGTTAAGGAAGTCTAGGAAGGGTTTTCGAGGTCAACCTCGGCTTGGAATGTGAAGCAAAGAGAGTTAAGAGTGGGATGTGAGTAATTCAGGGACTTGTATTCACATTCCGATATTATCGAGATATTATTCGCTATGGCTCACCAATTTTATGGTTTTATCTCTTTTGATAGTAATCAGTTCTAAAATAAAGACTTTTCAAGAATGGCATCTATCTCAAAACTACTCCCTATTAAGTTTCGCTTAATCAGAGTTCTTTATAGGAATCAAATTGATACTTCAAAAGACACCTCGTCGATATAGAGTATAACTTAACTATATTGAGGTGTTACAAGCCACCCCTTATATAAATGACGTCCTCATCGCTGGGTCCATATAACACATAGACATTCAGTCAAGTCCCTAGGCTAGCAAGACTCTAGAGGTGATCTCCACTGTATATACTCAAAAAATGACTCTCGCTATATAACACTTTGTCCTATTGTGGGTTCAAGAAGTGACTTTTATAACATGGTACTTTGTCATATGTGGCACTTAGCTCTTACGTTGATTAGGATATAGCTTTGATACTAAAGCTGTCATGTTCCATACTCTACACCATCGAGATATGTCCGCTTTGACTCATCGACATCATGATTTTATCCATTTTTGACAATACTCAACTCTAGAACAGAGACTTCCTACTAAAATCACCTATCTCAGGACCACTCCCATTATACTCGCTTAACCATTGAATTCTTCACAAGAATCGAGTCCATACTTCAAAAGACACCTTGTCGATATAGAATACACCTTAGATATACTTGAGGATGTTACACTAGCATCAAGATGTGACACTGATCCCTTCTACCTTTTTACTTGTGGTTGTAGCTTTACTTTTATAGATTGAAAGGGGAGGGATGAGTTTGAGACCTTCAATATGAGATCAATCTCTAGGCATTCTGTCGTACGATTGTCTTTCCAAGATTTGTGGTGGTAGTCTTCAAATCAATCCTCAGTTGCACGTTGATTCCATTGGCACTTGTGGGGTTGGCTCCTTGATCTGATCCTGGAGCATATGTAATGTGATTCTCGACAATCTATCAAAATTCTCAACGCTGTTGTTGACACTGTATCTACACCGCTATTGGAATGATCACGAGGTCCCATTAATACACATACTAGATTAAATGCTCAACCTATCAATCCTATACCATGTACACAAATAAGTTGTTTTAGTGCCTAGTTCAGTAATCTCACATGCTCATCATAGTTAAGTGCAAGAAACATCACCCACAATAACAATCCCTACAAGGGTCAAAAGAAATGATAAAAAAACAATAAGGAAACATTCTCTAATGAGAATAAAAGAAAGGGAACGATTGTGACAATCACCATTAGCTTCGAGCCGTTAGTGAAGCATGCATAAACAAGAGAGCTTGGTAAAATGTGCAAGTGGAGGGAGCAGTGGAGTTCTCTCTTGGATATATGAGGGTGTCTTTTGCTTTGAACTTTTAGGGACACCCTTTAAATAAGCTCTCTATCCATACGGAGAAATTTAATAAGAACATCTCCACTAATAGGTCATGTCGTCAACATTTTATGCTGCGTTGGTGCTGACATCACAGTTTGTGGTGTCAATTACCTGAAAAGAGCGAGTGAAAAAATTGTTTTTTTTTAGTTGGTGTTGAGATCTCCTAAAGGTATTAGAGGATTGAATTTCGAAGAACCATAGATTTGTATTTGAGAAATCATAATAAAATGATATTGGGCTCCCGGAGAAGGTTTTCAAATTCTATAATTTTTATGCGATATTCTTATCATACCCAGCCATTAAAATGTTATCAAATATAAACTAGTGCCACCTCGTGCACGTTTCTCCTACTCTTTGATACGGAAACATGGCCAATCTTATTTAGTTATATCCATATTTAATCAATCATGTTATACACAGGTTAAGAGCCTCATTATAGTCAAAATCAACATAAAAGTGGTGAGTATAAGTGACCCCATTCCAAGTGATGCCAAATTCTCAAACATGGGTGGCCAATAAGGTAAACCCTCCGTGTTCCACTCTTATCATTTCTTTATGTTTCCAATTACAAAAGGCCAATCAACGATAAAAGGCAAAAGGTGTTCTGAAAATTTTTTATTTTTTGGAAAAGGTCTTTGGACATCCAAGTGAAAAAGTAACAAAAGCCTGCAGAAAGCCTGCATGAGATCTTAATAAAGAAAAAAGAATCTCCAACAAATACGAAAAACCTTGATCTAAATCCAAGCTAAGACTTTGAAGAAGAAAAAGGAGGCATCTTGCTATATGGAGAGTGCGAACGTTCCTTGGTTGGCGGTTACCTGAGAGGCCCACTTAGTCCAGCTCAACAAGTCCACTAGGTTCGGCCCAATAGAAATCCCCAAGAGAAGAAAGGGGGAGAAAGAAGAGCATCTAAAGGGACCTTAGTCCCACATCAAATGTCTCTGTTTCCTCCTACAGTACCCGGAGGTCTTCAAAGTGAGTCCAAGAGTGGTAGGTACGAAAGAGAAGACCTGTAGCAAGCACAGCTTGGTCCACTCTCTCAACTTGCACCTCTCCTCTGATAGAGTTATAATCAAGACAGACTAACTTCACTATTGGAGGGTCGACTTTTGGAACACCTTCTCGGATTGATTGTTTCTATAGGTCGGGTCGTCCTTTGCTAGTGGAAGGCACTTGTTTCCCCTCTCAACAATTGAAGAACCACCCTTGCTCTCGAGCTCTTAGCTCGAATCTCTAGAGGTCGGCCCCTCATCTCAAGCCACATCTGACCTCATCATTACCCCCTTGCTTTCCTTCTCATCCTCAAGATGCTTTACACTGGTCTTGGACAAATGCTCATCTCAGATCCTTGTAATAATGGAATTTACCTTGAATAAATGATGTATAAAAACCAAAGATAGATCGTGATTGCCACCAAAGTAATTGCAGAAAGATAAGAAAATAAAATAATGCTAATTACTTTGAAAATAGTAAAGGATCGGGGATCGAAAAATACACCTGATAACGTAGCTTCCAACGACGTTGCTTTTAGAACACTTCCACCCCCTATGTTGCATTCGGCCTTTGTGTCGAGAGATGACATTTTCTTCTTCCCTCGCTCTCTAGCTAACTAGAGAACGATGGTCTCATGCTATTTTGCCTGCCATGACATGCAAAAGATGATTAAGAACAAAGAAATTTGTAAGAATATGGTTACCTAAAATATCTACTCCTAAAGAGAAATGTAGCAATCCAAAATTTTAAAGTAAGAATAAATAAAAGTTCTGCTATATATAAATTTAAAATCAATCAAACAAAAGTTTAATAAAAGTTACAAGTATAAATTGGGCCAA
Organism: Colocasia esculenta; assembly: GCA_014218235.1. Classification (NCBI taxonomy): domain Eukaryota; kingdom Viridiplantae; phylum Streptophyta; class Magnoliopsida; order Alismatales; family Araceae; genus Colocasia; species Colocasia esculenta. Next base: position 78,554,955 of record CM024759.1, on the reverse strand, counting down.
ATAAAGACTTAAGATAGGTAAATGACCATTAAAATTCATAATATCTAAAAATCCATTAATAAGATAGATCAAATGAGCCAAAACCTAAGCCAAATGGTCATTACCGAAGTCTAAACTCTAGCCCAATAAGGGATTTTGAATTTCTATCATGAAGCTAATAAAAATAGGATTTAAAAAGAGTAAATTGGCCATGGTTTGCATCTAAATCAGATTTGAAATCTCATTCTTAAAGAAACAGCCAAATATGAATTTTTTTTGCAATTGTAGCCCTTTAAATACACCCCATAACCCCCACTCATGACTGACCCTAGCTGCTCCTGATTGTTGTCGGGCAAGGCTTGAGACTTTCGAGAGGAGGAGATCGCAAGAACCTTGGAGATCTTCGACGTTCTTTGGTTTTCTTCATCCTTTCTTCTTAAAACATTAAAAAGGTAGGTGATTTCTTGGGCTAAACCTAATTATTCACTTCTGTAGGTTCCTTAGCATGTATTTATGAGTCACATGTATGTTTCCCTTTTCTGGATCCTCCACGCATTGAGAAATTTGAGTTTATTTTGTGAAAAATCATAAAATTGTGTTCCAAGACGTAAATACATGGTGTACCTAGGGTGCATCTACAAACACACCATCATGATAAGGTGTGTTTTGAACGTGGTCATATGATAGACCATGTTTAGCCCCCTCAACATGCCAATGACCCCTGTCGCATTTATAAACGCGTTAGTGGTCCTAAGTGTGATTTTACCCTCTTCTTAAAATTCGTACTGAACAACAACACTTTAAATAGTAGAGTTTCATTATATAATGTATGTTTCTGCCCTAATAATGACATATAGTAATAAAAAAACACATGTTGGAACATTATTATCTCTTCTTAAAGTATGTCATACTTGATTTATCTAAGTACTATCCTCTTGACTCTTCCATGTTTAAAAGATCTGAAAAGTTTGACATGTTTAATCATGAGATTTGATACCATGTTATAGATTTTCTCTTCACATCATAGCACATGAAATCCATCTCCTTAAACTATGATCTTGTTATGTTTCTATTCTATTTATTCTTCCATGTCGAAAAGAACGAAAAGGTTGACGAATATCTAAGATTAGGAATCTTGATATCCATGTTTTAAATCTCTTTTTGCTTGATAGTCTCATTCTAATATTTTAAAAAGAAACATGATTATTGTATGATTTCTTTCATTTATCTAGAACCATGTTATCTCGATAGCAACATGATTCACACTGTTGATACTACAAACATCCCTTGGTGAAGTTAGGACTCTCTATCGGGTATTTCTCCTATCAGACTAGAATTTCTTCGTCAATACCTGTATAAGACTTTATTGACCATGGATTTCCATATGGCTACTGAGCTGGCTATACCATTAAAATAAAAAAAAAACTTACATCCAGAAATGATGTCAAAACATTGAGACAAGTTTCTACTGACATTAGAGTGATTTATGTACTATTTCATTAAATGCACCATCATCAGTCAACGTGACAGTAAACACAGCTTAGCCCCTAGCTGCGTTAATAACACACCACCCATGATGATCGCTTCTTTAATTGTAAATGTGTCATACCATCATGCTGAATCTTTAAACGTGTCTCTTGCCCCGACTCGTTTCACTCTCTTTGCCAACAATTTGTCTCGGCTATGCAGAACCCTTCTACCTATGTTTTTACATCCGATTTGAGTGATTTTGACTCTATCACATTCAGAACTTATCTATCATAATTTATTGTATATCATAACATTTGAGTCTTATGTTATATAAGCTTATTATCTGGAATTCACTTGGCCCTTAAACAAACATAGTCTAGAATTACTTGGATCTACGATCCACAGCCTTTATGCCTAGCGTTAATAGAGCCCGATCTAGTCCTAAAAGGAGTAACTGAAAGTACTATTTGCCTGCGAGAGTTTATTGACCACAATGTGGCATTGCACTAAGTACTAGTATTCTAGATTAATCTACGACAATCAATTCATGAATTAATGCTTGCTATATTGTGTGGAGGTCATTTCTGGCCTCCTAGGCCCATCATGACCCAGTAAGGAAGTAGTGTGATGGCTTCTCACCCACGTGTCCTTGAAGACAGCTGAAGTTCCGGAACACACCTAATCACCACGCATCCAAGGGCTCTACGGAATCCAACTCCGAAATATCACCAAGCAAATCCGAGTAGGATAAGATCATCGAGGACCAGCCGCACGGTGGGAAGCTCTGGTCCTCTCCGAACAGGGAGCCACCAAACACCGGACAAACTCACCGAGCACGACCACGGTCTCCTGTTTGGTGCCTGCTAGAGCAATCATGAGGAGTGGCCCTTGGCCTCCCAGCAGCATTCAATGGGATGGCGCAACACGCCTCCCTGCAAGAGGAGTAGCCCCTATCACAGAACCCCAAGAGACGTCTAAAACAGACATCCCCTCGTCTTGGGAACCCAACCGTCGCGTCCTCCCTAGCATCATTCTTGAAGGACGCGTCTGGACTCTTTAGGTCCCTTTCCTATTTAAGGAACATGTAACCTTCATGCAAAGGTACGGACAATCATCTCTCACAATCGCCCACGCGTGAAACCACACATAAAAGAACCTTCTCTCCCAAGCTAAGTGGCAGTCATCCCTAACTTTGGCATTAGAGGGTTCTCCCGATTCTCTGGGTTCCTTTGATCCTTTCTGGTTTTGCAGGCCCATCGTCCGCATCGGCGACCATCCGCTCCCAGTTCTCAAGTGGAGGCATGTTTGGCCCATTACCAAATAGAAATGCTACCACATTTTTGGCGCCGTCTGTGGGAAGCTAGCAAAGCGGATCCCATCTAAGCGAGGTTCTTGAGTCCTCCGGTGGCATTCTTGGAGGGCAGCATCAAAGGCCTCACGAGCATATTCCACCGAAGCCTGCAAACGACCTTGGTGGTCACCGACATCGAGGCCAACCTTGTAGCAAGTCGCGTCGTACTGCTCCAGATCTGCCTGGAATTCCGGCCCGACCTTGTACTCGGCGACCTCTCGAGCCTCAACATCATGAAGAGCCTCGATGAGGGCAGCCTTCTCCGCTTCGGCAACGGTCAGCTTCCGCTCGGCGACCTTGAGCGTGACTCGGAGGTCGTCAATCTCCTTCTTATTCTCGGCTTCCCGGCGACGACTCCGCTCCTCGTGGTCTGCCGAGGCCATAACCTCGGCATCCCAGAAAGCTTGCTAAAACTGCACCCATGAAGCCAGTTTTCAGAGTGCCTCCACCGTGCGTAGAATGCCGTGCGTGAGCTCGTCGACGTCGACCTCAAGGCCTTCTCCCTCCGAGCAGGACCTCTCATCGGCCCTTGCCATTGTGTCCTCTGAGCCTCCCTCCTGGCACCGCATGAGCACCTCCAACTCTGAAGCAGTAGGACAGGGAGGTAGAACCCTTGCGGAAGGCCCTGCTCGGAGACGCCCCAAAGCCGCCTCCGAAGGCAGGATAGGGTACTTCGCTGCAAACACCCTCGTCAGGGGTGCGTGATCCTCGTCCAACTCCGCCCTCTCATCGGCAGTTCCAACGGTCTGCTCGGGAGGAATTATCGGCTCTTCAGCCGCATCCTCGACAATCATCTTCACTGTCGTGGCCTTCGGGTCCTCGACATCCTCCATAGGCGACCCTTGTGGGATCATTGCCTCATTCTGGTCCACTGACCGCTTGGCGAAGACCTTGGTCATCTACTTCACTGCAGACACCACTGCCGCCACTTTCGTAGTCGTTACAGGAACCAACGTTTCCTTCGCGGATGTCCTCGGTACCCCTAGAGCGAGCGCCATGACCGGCGCCCCCTCCGCAGTCGTCGTCGCCTCCTCTGCAGCCGTCGACACTCCGCTTCTGCCAGCGGGCGCTAAGGGCTCCAACGCCCCAGTGGGCTCCTCCATAGAGCCCCTTTCGAACTGGTCATCGACGATGACCACGTCTCCACCCTCGTGGATCTCCAAAAGAACCCCTTCTACAGTCGGGGGCTCCGCCATGGCCGACATCAGTTGCGGCTTCTTCTGCCTGGCCGCCTTCACCAGCCTCTTCCTTTTTCAGAGTTGGGGGAGGGGGGGGGGGGGGGCAGCGTTCTCCTCCTCCTCAGCCTCTTTCTCAGCCTCCCTCCTCGGGGTCGCGACCTCCTTCCATAGATTGATCTTCAGGGCTTTCCGCCCTGAAGACTGCCCGATGATGGCCTGGGCGCCTTCCACTGCTCTGGTCGGCACGTCCTTGTCAATATACGTCAAGTATAACTTGACGGGGATCTGCTCGGCGTACTGGGCCTGGTCTTTTTGGTCCCGACCAGAGGCCAACTCTGTAGCATTTATGGAAGAAATCAGTCAGGGAGGGACCCAACAGTCGTGCGAAGGACAAGCCAAGAGACTTACCCTATGCTCGGCTCAGTTTGTACTTGACCAACTTGTATTCGGTCAATAGCAACTTGGTGGTGGTCACGAGCACCTTCGATAGCGCCATGGATGCCTTGGCCGCATTCTGGATCAGGAAGGGCACGATGTTCATCCTCTCGGGAATCTCGTTCACTCGGACCGAAAACCCCCACTCCGAGGGTCCAGTCCCCTTCTTTCGACCGACAAAGAAGAGGCGGTTGATCCACCCCTTGTTGTTCGACAAGCGGGGGAAAAGTTGATCTGCATCCTATTTGGTTGATGCTTCATGTACAAGATGTTGTACCTGGATTGTGAGGACGACTCGAGGCTGTAGTGGTTCCAGAAGAGGTTTGTCGTAGCCTGGAATCCCCGCTTCTGGCACATGATGCAGAAGATGAAGATCGTCCTCCACAAGTTCGACGTCAGTTTGGATGAGGGCGACCTTCCAGGTGTTCAACAGATCTCTGGCGATCTCCGGCATCGGCAGCCTGAATCCTGCCTCCAGAAGGTACAAGGAGAGCACGAAGTAGCTTGGCTTGTCCGTCATGTACGTCTGGTCCTCGCACATCAAGACGATGTCGAGCTCCTCCCCGATGCGGAACCGCTCCTGGAAGACTTCGAAGCACCGATATTTCCCTGCCTTCATCTTCTCCGGCGACTATCCGCTGGCCTCCGCCATGGCCTTCCCCTCTCGTTGAGCCATCGGCGCCAGAGTTGGAGAAAGAGAAGACAAGCAAGGGGGAAAACGAGGAAGAAGGAGAGAAAGCGAGGGAGCAAGTAGCAAGGATCAGCAGGAGGAGTTCAAAGTAGGAAAGCGTGGGGTTTTCTCCCCCCACCCCCCCTTTCACCCTTATAAGGGAGAAGAGGCGCGGAATTCAAAGGCCAAAACGCTCGAACAACTCGCTCGAACAATCCGCTCGAATGGCTCGTTTGAGTGCCCTAGTCATGTCACGCCTCTTTCGCCATCATGAAACGAGAATACCAAGAAAGCTCCAATGACGTCAACAATAGCCGTGCACACCCTCGCGGCCAACATCACATTTAATGCGAAGAGGGCAATGTCCAACAGTCATCTCCCCTCTCAAGTGCTCACGGTCACATTTGAGCAGGCTTGAGAGGGTGGGGGGCGAGTGTGGAGGCCATTTCTGGCCTCCTAGGCCCATCATGACCCAGTAAGGAAGCAGCGTGATGGCTTCTCAGCCACGTGTACTCGGAGACAGCCTGTAACGCCCCGACGCGGAATATCGGAGCGGGATTACAGTTATTAAATAGTATAGAGCGAGAAATAAATGCAAACCATTGCACAAATGGTATTACACCAAATAAACTCCAATTTCATTAATAATCCAACAATCTCCATTACATCATCGTATCAGAGCCAAACTAGGGCCCAGAGTACTTTATTGAAAATTAACTATTACATAAATGAATAACTGACTCACTAACTCATAACTATACTAACTGACTACTACTAGACAGCACGGTTTGCTGAATGGTCACTCCTGAGTCTCCTCATCGGTCCCATCCTCGTGAGTGTGGTCATGATCCGACTCACCTGAAACACATTAAATAAATACGCAGGATGAGCGAATAACGCCCAGTAGGACTTAATATCTCATGAACACAAGCATGCTTTAAATAGTTAATGTCTTAATGGCAGAATAACTAGAGAGTAGAGTCATGTAGAGCATGTCACGATAACGAGAGAACAATTGCAGCTGGCACAGGGAAAATAGTACAACGAGAACGATAATAGAATGGCCATGTAACGATATAACATGTAAATTGCACAACGGTGCACTAGTCACGATCACGCTTGTACTTGTAGAGATAGCACTTTTAATTGTCATAGATTAATCTAGATAGTAAACTGGCGCTAGATGCATGCCGTAACACATCCTATGATCATTTTAACTCCCATGGGCACTAGCACTTTTCGGGGCGCTCCTCCCAGGACCTGATCGGGCCCTATTACGCTGGCATTAGTCATTTCTTTTATCTTAGACAATCACACGAATGGCCAATAGAGTACCAAGAAGAGATAAGAGAGTACTAGACGAGATAGATGAGAGTGTAGAGAGAACGTGAACAGATGAGAGTAAAGAGACTGTAATGAGAGGTGTACATCGTAAAACGATGATAAACACGATAGTAACGGTTGCACAGCACCAAGTCGGGTGCCGACAGTCTGGTAGAAGTCACAACCGCCCCTTAGCCGTGCTATGTACACGGGTCAGGTGGTCCGGCGTGAACTCAAGACGAGAAGGAATATACTAAGGTATGGATCGTACTGATCCCTAAGGTGTCACGGGTTTTAGGGTACAACCAGCTCGTTGACTAAGGACGTGCGCCAAAGCCAAGAAGACTTACGGAGGTCTTGACAAGGAGTCCCTGGTCCAGTCGAGAGTATTCCCGATGGAGAGGTGGTCCAAGTCAAGGGAAAGTGTGTAAAAACGGTCCGTCGTGCCCCGAGTGCTCGAAGGCCGAGGGAAAACAGTAACGGTAGATAAAAGGCGCGAGTAAAAATGGAAACAATTGTATTTAACAAAATAGGGTAATTTAGTCATTTATTTCGATAATTTACCGAATACATTATTGCATAATTTATCAAGGTCAAATGGCAATTTATAATGTTATATGTGTGCAAGTGTAAGGAAATCTTGAGGATATGACAAGTCGTGCAAATGTCATTTTAAATAATTAAATGTATATCGTAAATGCCAATTTTTATTTTACCAAGTCGAATTAACTATAACATGGGTTAATCATAGCTAATTCAGAAGTATGTAGACAAATCAGCAGGGATACAAGCACAATATTTTGTTCTGGCCGAAATTTGAAGAACGTGACAGGGGTTCCCGTCGCGATCATGTCGCGACGGGGCGCATGGGCGCGTTGCTCATCGTGTCGCGACGGGTATCCCGTTGCGGTTTTGGTCGCGGTGGTGCGGGCTGGCGCGACAGGCGAACCGGCCGACCTGGCCTGGTTCGGGTTTGGGAACGCGGCGGCGAGGACCGTCGCGTTCATGACGCGGCCTGAAGGCCGACCGCGACACACCTGTTATCGCGGCGCATCGCGCCGTCGCGATAACAGGGGCGGTCCAGTTCCTTCCCTTTTTCTCTGTGCGGACCCTTCTTGATATAGGGTCAATCTAAATTCAGTATAAATTCGCACGGTGATCCAAAAAAACATGAAACTAGTTTTAAACGAATGTAGACATGTATATCTATCAACATGCACGATTAATTTGAAAATAGTCAAGGTTTAGACATGCATTGATTAGGTTACTTTTCGGTAACCTAAACAGGCGCAGTCAGTGTTCCACGAATTATTCCGGATGAATACATGATGAAAAATTACGAAACCAGCGGCCTTTGAAAGCTAACAGGATGTAGTATTTATGATAATTTTATCATAATCCGAGATCAAGTATAAACGGGGTTCACAAGCAATCATGAAGGGTCGGATGCATGTATCTGACAGATATTGAAAGAATTAATTCTCCCTCATGGGAGATCGAAATAGAACGAAACCAAGGGCGTTTGAAAGCTATTGAACTGTAGTATCATTGAGAATTTTCTCATAGCATGGAAACAAGTACGTGCAGGGGATTAGAGAAAACATGAGATTAGGGTTCATGGTCACAGTAGGGTTTCATGAATTAAATTCGCCCAAATGGATGAATAGAATACAACGAAACCATAGGGCTTTTGAAGAGGTACATGAAGACTACCTAGGGTAATTGTTTCACGATTTTAGCTTAAGAGATTGCCTACCTTTTTCGTGAAGTAAGAAAGCCCTAGATTGAATGACGAAAACAGGAAGAAGAAAGCTCCTTGCTCCAGCCTTCTCCTCCAAGATCCTTCGTCCAGAACACCTCTCCTTCGTCTCCCAAAACTCCAGCCACGAGCTATAGGGTGCTTGGGTCAATTGGGGGTGTTTTGATGGCTTGTAGAGTTCTAAACCACCTAAAACTCTTTCCTCCTCCTTTAATTACGAATTTCCATAATTATCACCTATTTTTCTTGCTATTATCCATCTAATAAGGTAGGGAGAGGCCTAATTTCGTGGTCAAAGGGTTAGGATATGGGTAGGACTCCTTTTTAGGATATATATGGGTTATTTAACATTTATCTTAACCCTTTACTATTTATTTAATTAATTAGATACGAATTTAGCCTATTTACCTCTCATCCCATGATGGGCTATCCTTATTTGGGCCCATTCTATTGGGTTTGGGTTATTAGAGTAACCCTGGGTATTGCATTAATTCCCTTTTATTCCATGTATTCTCCCTTTATTATAATTAAATCCATTTATCTCATTTATTAAATAATAAATTTTTATTTTCATGATTTTAAAAATCAAGGGTGCTACACAGCCGAAGTCTCCGAACACACCTAATCACCACGCATCCAAGGGCACTACGGAATCCAACGCCGGAATATCACTAAGCGAATCCGAGCAGGATAAGATCACCGAGGACTAGCCGCACTGTGGGAAGCTCTGGTCCTCTCCGAACAGAGAGCCACCGAGCACCGGACAAACTCACCGAGCACGACCACAGTCTCCTATTCGGTGCCTACTAGAGCAATCATGAGGAATGGCCCTTGGCCTCCCAACAACATTCAATGGGACGACGCAACACGCCTCCCCGTAAGAGGAGTAGCCTTGGCACGGAACCCCAAGGGATGTCTGAAACAGACATCCCCTCGTCTTGGGAACCCAATCGTCACGTCCTCCCTAGCATCATTCTTGAAGGACACGTTCGAACCCCTTCAGGTCCCCTTCCTATATAAGAAACATGTAACCTTCATGCAAAGGTACGAGCAATCATCTCTCACAAACGCCCACGCGTGAAACCACACACAAAAGAACCTTCTCTCTGAAGCCCAATGGCAGTCATCCCTGACTTTGGCATCGGAGGGTTCTTCCGATTCTTCAACCGGATTCCTATGATCCTTTCTGATTTTGTAGGCCCACCGTCCGCACCGACGACCGTCCGCTCCCAGTTGTCAAGTGGAGACTTGTTCGACCCATAATAGAATGGAAACGCTACCACATATTGTTTGACTTGTACTTATTGCCTTGTTGATATTATATTGTGATATGGCCAACTCTACATCATTATTCTTTTTACATGTTATTGATTTCTTGCAAAGCCAACTCTTGATTCATACACTTCAAATTTCTTGACAATCTCTTTATATCTTGATAGTTCATTGCTCATTCTTGTACTCGTGTCCAATATTGAAACTTTACTTTTTACTTGTCTTGAGTTTTTATAGTTATCATGTTATTAGTTTGTTCTAGCTTGTTAAAGCATTAACTACTTGAAGACTACTTAAATTAGAGATATACATCCTCTGAGTGTCTCGACCCTACTTTAAAGTTATGGTTTTCAGGTAATGAAGATGATAAAATATACTCTGATGGGAATGGGCAAGTATGAAAAGTGTTATAGTTTTCGTAAAAGAGCTTCAGTAGAGTCATTAGAGTTTTTATTTTCCTACAAGTCAATACAACAGTCAAGATGGGCACTACGTAATAGACATAGTGGATTGTTGTAAAAGTCATGAAGGAATTGATGTAACAACATTTAGTAACTTTGATATGAATACAATTATGTTGATTTTCGGTAAATTCGATTATTGTCACTATGGAATGCTATTATTATTTTTAGTACTTGCTCTGATGGACACGATATATGCTCCGATATTATGTGTCAGGATGTGATAGAAAAGATATGAAGAATTGGAGAGAGCTTATTAGGTATGGGTTTGAAACCCCTATTTTGAACAAATGTTGTGTGTTTTGTGCTTAAGGGACAAGATTAAGAGAGAGTTTAAAAGAAAACCTAAGCTATCATGTATGCATGAAATAAATAATAAAAGGAAAAGAGGGAGAGAGGATGGTGCCTAAAGGTTACTTTGGGCTTGTGAGGTACAGAGGAAGGTTTGGAGTTGCAAGGTGCTTCCCTTTTGGCATCCTCTTTGGCTTCTTTGATCATAGGAGAATATTTATAGAGGTGAGAAATCCTAACTCAGAGTTGGGATATAATTACAAATAAAAGAGATTTTCGGAAGATAAATACCCCTTGGATGGTCTCCAGACTATTTAAGGGATAATTACAATGAAACTTGGGCCGAAATAAAACCCTGAAACCATTTAAAATGCAGCCCTTCAGACGATAATGATGAGAAGACATGTGCTACGTGAGGGCTGCATGGGATTCTTGAGGGCGCGACATATTGTATGGATGCATTCAGAATGTGACACTATGATTTATCGCATCTAAGGAAAGATTTGTTGCATCTAAGAAAATACGGGGGGAACATGACAAGGCCATATATCGCATTCATGTAATAATTGCATGAGCTATAAGTTACATAAGGTTTCATGTTTCAAGGCGAGATTGGGTTCAAATTTAAGCATAAAGAGCTCATAATGTGTCAAGAATAAGCTCAATAACAATGACTAATTTTGGGCATTGGCAAAACAACAAGAAATTGGGTCAACTTTTAAGTCAAAAATGGGTGTTCACAAATTGTCCCTCTTTGATATCTACTTTGTAAGGGAGTGAAGCAAAGATTTAGTGAAGTGGACAGGAAATATAAATGAAGTGGAAGGTGAAGTAGAGAGAACTAAAAAGTGAATATTAAGGTGAAAGACACCTATTTCAATTAATAAGCGATGGGAGTTCTCGAGAAAATTCTGAAGATAGTCGCAAGGAGAAGGATGCATGGATAACTTACATCTCGAATGAAAGCTACACTAACAAAAGAGAAGAGACGATCAACTTCTTGATGAAGAGGTACCCTAGTCTTGATTGGTCATAGATTTCACTCATTAGAGGAGATGCTAACTCAGAGAGTCATGGTGATGTAGATCTTTGTGCGGTTCATAGCTAATGAGTAGATTGACACTACAAGAAAACATGGCTATATCTATTAACCTGACCTACGGTTGTATATGTTGTTGGTATTTTCTTACTTTACCTATGGTGTATATATGTATTAAAAATTTAAATTTTTTATTATGTAAAAGTCATAGTTAATGTTAATAAAAAAAGAGCCTACCTGTTGTTTTGCGTAGTTCTTCTCCCGCTTCTTTTTACTCCTCGCTAGCTGGTCTCTTTTTGCACAAGTTTCTAGTCCCGAAGGTGGGAATTTTCTTCAAAACTGCTAGCTTCAAGACCGTTCTAATCTCTCAAGCCTTTTTTTTAGTCACTATTAAGAGGTGTGAGGGAAGAGGAGATCTTCGTAGAAGGTGAACCTTTTAGTGCTGATAAAGTGGAGGAGGAGGAATTAAGGGTGGCAATGGGACGGGTCTGGACTGGGCCCGTGCTGGTCCGGGTCTATCCCGGTCTCTAATCATTCGACTCAGACTTAGCTCGGCCCAAAACGAGGCCCGATTTTTAGAAGTCCGACCCGACTTAAGAAGATTAGGCAAGGCCCGGCTCAAATCCATCCCAGCTCGATATTATTTTTTAAAGATATTTTTACTGTTTTTCATTTTTTTACAATAAAATTAATGTTCATTGAATCAAAATAATATAAAATAAATATTAAACTAATCTAGATAAACGTATTTATAGTTGTTACAAATATGAAATAAATGTTAAGTCATTAAATATAGTTCCACAATATAATTTTCAATCTAAAACTTTAGAATATTAAAATTATTGCCGTGTTACATAATTTTTTTTTTAAATACTGAACCACCGAACCTACCCGGCCCAATTGACACCTCTAAGAGGAATAGGGGTTTGTGGGGGAATCGACGGCTTCATATGGACGGGAAAGATAAACCCCTTGATTTTGCCTCCTCTCTTACTTTAATGCCCCCCCCCCCCCCCCTTCTTTTGCTTTGGCTGATTCACACTTTTGCTTTCGAAATATAGGATTTGTAATTGCCCCATTATAATAGAAAATATTAAAATCGTGTTAGGTGGGGTTCTAATTCTGAGCATGCCGAGGTCAGGCTGCTATAATTTTTTATGTTCGTCGTCTTCTTTGGATGAGGTAAGAATGATGGTTTTTCTATTGTCTTTTATGAAAAAAATTTACATGTCTGGTGGAAGAATCTTGGGGAAGCATGACCTACATATCATAAGGATGGCCCAAGAGCAGTCCAAATCACATAGTTGTAACCCTCCACACATGCACTACAAAAGTCAAGGCCCAAACCAACCAGCCCAAAAACCTAAGACCACTACAAGTTCGCCCCCTTTTCTTTAAAGTCACGATACTTTGCTCTGTTTAAAATAGCATAGCACTCTCCATGTATTTTCTGAAGACCCTGTGTGTGTGTGTGATGGTTCAAATGCATGCTGATAAAATGATGATTAGTGAAATCCCATCATATACTTCCTTTAATATGCCTTATTAGATACTTTGCTTTGGGTATAATTTCATTATTTTTTGGCCTCCTTTTATAGAAAAAAGATATAAACTGAGTTACGTCGGATTTTGGGTTTTAAGGCGAGATTGAACTCCAATTTAAGCACAAATGACTCATAATTGACTAAGAATAAGCTCAAAAACAATAACCAATTTGGGGTATTGTTAGAAGAACAAAAAAATTAGCTCAGCGTATGAGTAAAAAATGAATGTCTACAATTATGACACAATCAATTATGTATATAATATTAAACTTATTGCAATTTTGAAATAAGGTTTTATTGTTGCAACAATCCGTTCAATCTTCTCCCCAACTTGATCCCATCCTTGTTTTGACGTTGCCGACCTAGGAAAGGTGTCTTAGCACAATTATTGTAATAAGTTGTGTAGTCTTTGTTGCTGCAAAAGCAAAGAGGGAGAAGACCAGAGTCAACCCGAGTGGGCCCCGAGGCGATGGCGAGGCGTTGCTATCCAAACAGCTTCAACTCGGACCTGCAAAGACCACCGAGCTGCCTCGGTGGGGAAACACTCCGACGCCCAAGTCAAGTAAAAGGAAGAAGAAGGTAAGAAGATTTTTTATGCCACGAGTAGCATACCTTGGTCTGGAGCGTCTCCCTTGCTTTTATAGGAGGGTGGGGGCTCGGTCAGATAAGCCTTCCCCCTGCCTTAATTGGCCATACCTCTTTCTTTGTAAAGCTGTCGCCCTAAGGTAAGGGGCGTGATCAACGGATGCTATTTTTGGAGTGCAGCTGGCGATTGCCGGCTGGAGATGAAGGAGCTGTCGCGATCCGGGATTTCGGGGTCCTTCCTTGCTTGGTTTTGAAGAAGGTAACGATAGTTCGGGTTTCCTTACATGGGGACGAAAAGGTTTTTATCCGAGGACCTCGTCGTCAAGTCCGACGACTTGGTTGACGGTATTATCCGTGGGCCCTACTAGGGTTCATGTCGGCGGTAGTATCATTGGCCCCCCGGCTTCTTTTCGGATCTACGAGATCCGAGGAGAAGCCTACTGGGAATAATCCTTCGCCGTTGTATCTTCCGAGCATCTGTGCATGCAAACACTGAGAACGATCTTGTCATTCGCAGGCGACGGCTCTGACGGGAGGCATCGGGAATCGTGCGTATTAATGGATGGTTTGAGAGACCGATCGGCGCGCGATCGCCTCGATTTCTCTGTTAATGATGGCAACCCGAAAGGCCGCAAGCGTTACCGATCCCGGTGACCAGTACTTGATCATCGGGCTTCTGACATGTGGCGGCTTCTCCTCCGCTCGATTCCTTAATCCTACTTGCGACCGTCTGATTCGTCGTGGCTACTGCTCTTATAAGTTGCAGGCTTCGTCGTGAGAAAGGGTTTCGCCTGCTTCTTCTTCTTGGTGATCGCGGAGTTCTCTTCCGACGTCGCGTCCTTTCCCTTTCTTGCTCAAAAGCACGTTGTCGGCTCGACCTTCGCTTGCTCTCCTACGAGGTAAGCAATGAGCCTAACGCCATCTCCGCCTTCTGATGAGGGGTCCTCCTCTAGGACAGACAGTGATGCCCCCTCCAACTATGACCCTAGGACCGGCATCTTCATTTATGGTCCGATAGAGGAGGGTTTCGTTTTGAGAGTCCAGCCTGGGAGGTATGTTCCTCATACTCCTTCTGCACATACCTCCGGGGATCACCGTCTGGCCGATAATGTCGATGATGCTTGGTGCGAGACAAACTCTGAGGCTTTCAAATGGATTAGGAAGCGCTTGAGCCCTACGCTTCCCGCCGATGTAGTGTTCTTTGCCAACAAGCAGTTTAGAGCCCATTACGTCCAGGAGGGGGGGGGGTATGTGTTTACAACGAGGCGGTTCGCGGCGGGTTGCGTTTCCCTCTTCACCTGTTCGTCATAGCCCTGCTTTTCGAGCTTGGGGCCGCCCCTACACAGTTGACGCCCAATGCATGGCGGTCGGTCGTTAGGTTCTTGGCCTTATGCGTGTCTGCTGCTGTGCCCCCGACGCTCTGCCTTTTCTTCTATTGTTTCTCCGTGAAACCGTTTGGCGACTGGCTGTATTTCGCGGCTCGGTTGGGGCGTCAGCTCTTCAAGAATCTCCCGTCGTCCGTGCATGGGTGGAAGAGGGGATTTGTTTTTATATATTCTCCCTCCGGTTGGCCTTTTCCGACCGAATGGTCCGAGGTCAACGTTCGTCTTAAGGCGTTTGGGCCCCCCAGGCTTAGCAAATCCGAGCTTGTGGACTTCTCATACCTCCGTGAGATGGAGAAACCTGACCTGACCGAACCATCCGACGAGTTGCTGAAGCTAATTTCTGAAGGCTCAGAAGGTCGTTGCGCATTATTCCTGTTTTCTCTCATAGCTTCTTTGGTGTTTTTCTGACAGCTTGTTTGGTTTTTTCCTTTAAATAGCGATGGCCGAGATAACATCTCCGACGCGCAAGGCAAGGCCCGGTCCTTCTTTGGCCGAGATGGTACGTGCTCGGAAGGATCGGCAACGGGTCGAGAAGCGTCCCTTGGAAGGTACCGAGGTTCCGGTCGTCGTCGCGAGGAAGGAGATGGAGGGGAGCTCGGAAGCAATTGCTTCGCCTCAAGCCGCAGGGGAGAGGCCAGCGAAACGTCTCCACACTTTGACGCCATCCCCTTTGGCCCTCCCGCGGGAGCCTACCATGCCCAAGATAGCTTTTGACCCCGTCAATTGGGGCCAGACGTCGGTCCCCACTGAGCTGAAAGCGGAGACCTTGGCGAAGTCGCCGCGGAGACTAGTTGGCGAGTTTTACGCAACGGTCTTGGCGCAAATGGCGAATTACGATGCCTTCGTCTACCGAGCCGAGGTGAAGGCCAAATCTTTAAGCAAGCGGGTCGCCGAGGTGGAGGCGGCGATTGCTTCTGAGAAGGCTCTTCGTCAGAAGGATGCCGAGGAAGCGAAGAAGATCGAGGGCGAGGTCAGGGCGCAACTTGATTCTGCGAACAAGGCCCTCAATGCCGAGAAAGAGGCGCTTCAGACGGTGAAGTTGACCCTCGCTACTGAGAGCGAGTCGTTCAGAGTGTACCGCGAGAAGACCACGCAGCTCGTGTCGGATGAACGTGACGCGGCGATACAGGAGTATCGCTCTTCCGAGGAGCTTGCCGAGGAGATAGCCAGACTATATCAAGAGGGTTATAATGACTGCTTAGCTCGTGTTGCGGAGCAGTTTCCCGATCTCGATCTTTCGACCGTTCGCGGGGTAGAGCAGGATGTGAGGGAGGCGGCCGCTGTTATCGTTGATGAGGCTGTGTCAAAGGCGGCTGACGAGATTTATGTTGAGGCGGCCGAGAAGGTGGTGGCCGAGGAAACTTGAGTTGTCGTAATTTTTCTCTTTTGTCGAACTTTGCGCTGATGCGCTTACTTTTAATTGATTATGAATGACTTTGCATGTGTGACCTCGCCCGACGACAAAGTGTCGGACCGACCTTGTTTGTTTAGAAGAGTGCCGACGCGATCCCGTTTACTTTAGAGTGCCGAAGCGACCTCGATTACTTTAGAGTGCCGAAGCTACCTCGTTTACTTTAGAGTGCCGAAGCGACCTCGATTACTTTAGAGTGCCGAAGCGACCTCGATTGCTTTAGAGTGCCGAAGCGACCTCGTTTACTTTAGAGTGCCGAAGCGACCTCGATTACTTTAGAGTGCCGAAGTGACCTCGTTTACTTTAGAGTGCCGAAGCGACCTCGATTACTTTAGAGTGCCGAAGCGACCTCGTTTACTTTAGAGTGCCGAAGCGACCTCGTTTACACGACTTGCCTGGCACCTTGGTCAGGCATAGTATTTGCGCAGGTGCTCTGCGTTCCACGTCCTTGAAATGGCAGATCCTTCGAGGTTCTCGATGCCTATAGGCGCCTTGGCCGAGGTTCTCCGTTACGCGATAGGGTCCTTCCCAGGCGGCTGATAATTTCCCAACCGTTGACCCGGGGTTCGATACCGACAATTTTCTTAGGACCAAACTGCCGACGTTGAAGCTTCTTTCCTTGACGTTTCTGTCAAAGCTTCTCTTCACTTTTCTACGATACGCTTCCATTCTTGCCGACGCTTTTCCTCGCTTTTCTTCGATCAGGTCAAGCTCGGTGCGTAGTGAAGCTTCGTTTAAGTCGTGATGAAAGCCGACGACTCTTCCCGAAGGTGCGAGCATCTCCACCGGTGTTACGGCTTCTACTCCGAAGGCGAGGGCGTAAGGAGACTCTTGGGTTGCTTCCCGGGGTGTTGTTCGATATGCCCACAAGACGTGGAGGAGCTCTTCCGCCCACCGACCCCTGTGGTCTTCTAATCTTCGCTTTAGCCCGTCCAGAATTGTTCGGTTCGTTACCTCGGTGAGCCCGTTGGATTGTGGGTGTGCTACCGAGGAGAACCGGTGATCTATTCCCAAAGCCGAGCAGTTCCTGCGAAAGCGGGCGTTATCGAACTGCCTGCCATTGTCGGTCACAATCGTCCTGGGGACGCCGAATCTGCATATGACATTCTTCCAAACAAAACCCCAGGTGTTGGCGTCGGTGATTTTCGCCAGCGATTCGGCTTCTACCCATTTGGTGAAATAGTCTACGGCTACTATGATGAATTTTCTTGGGCCGGTTGCTGGCGGGAATGGGCCGAGGATGTCCATACCCCATTGAGCTAAAGGCCAAGGCGAGACGAGCTGGGTGAGTTCTGCTGGAGGTCGTCGGTGAAACTTACCGAAGAGTTGGCATTTGTGACATTTTTGAACGTACCTCTCGGCGTCTTTTAGCATGGTGGGCCACCAAAAACCTTGTCGTGTGATCCTTCTGACGAGGGAACGCGCCCCCGCATGGCTTCCGCAGGTTCCCTCGTGCACTTCTTGTATGATATCCTCGCCCAGGCTTGTGGAGATGCAACGGAGGTGTGGGTAGCTAAACCCTTTCCTGTATAGATCTTCCCCGACGAGGAAGAACCTAGCTGCTCGTCTCCTGGTCTTGTCGGCTTCCGCTTTGTCGTCGGGGAGGAGGCCGCTTTTGATGAATTCTATCAAAGGAGTCATCCACGTTGCTGGGGTGTCGACGCACATAACCTCTTTAGCCGATGTGGATGGCTCGACGAGCTCTTCGATTAGCACAAAAGACCGTCCTTCTGATGATGAAGCGAACTTAGACAGCGCGTCCGCCTGCGAGTTTTCTGTTCGCGGGATTTTTACTAGCTCGACTGAATCGAATTCAGCAAGCAATCGGTTGACCTTGGTTTGGTATGAAGCTAGCTTTGCCTCTTTCACCTCGAACTCGTTCGCCACTTGGCTTACAACCAGCTGAGAGTCGCTGAAAACGGAGACTCTTTCCGCTCCGAGGGATTTCGCCCGCTTTAGTCCTGAGATTACAGCCTCGTACTCGGCTACGTTATTAGAGGCTTCGAAACCGAAACGAACGGCGTACCTTAGGGTTAGCCCATCTGGGGAATGGAGAACCACTCCTGCGCCGCTCCCTTGGGCGTTTGATGCTCCGTCAACGAACACTTACCAGCGATTGTTGTCTTTTTCTTCTTCTTTCTCGGGCTCCCTCGCCGTTCCTTCGGAGATGAAGTCCGCTAGAGCCTGCACCTTTATCGCGACCCGAGGTTTGTAGTCGATGTCGAATTCACCGAGCTCTATAGCCCACTTCGCCAACCTTCCCGAGACCTCGGGTCGGGTGAGGATCTGCTTTATTGGGACGTCGGTGAGGACGACGATTTTATGCGCTTGAAAGTATGGTCGTAGCCTTCTTGCTGCCATCACGAGAGCGTACGCGATCCTTTCGATGTCGGTATAACGCTGCTCGGCTCCGCGCAGTGCTTTGCTGGTGTAGTACACTGGGAGGTGGTTGCGGTTTTCCTCTCGTACGAGCACCGAGCTGATAGAGTGGGTTGTTGCCGACAGGTATAATAACAGTTCTTCTTCGGCAATCGGCTTACTCAAAGTTGGTACATGCGCTAGGTGTGTTTTTAGGTCGTTGAAAGCCTGTTGGCACTCCTCGGTCCATTCGAATCGTCCTTTACGTAATACCTCGAAGAAGGGCCGGCACCGCTCTGCTGACCTAGACATGAATCTACTCAATGCAGTGATACGACCATTGAGACGTTGTACCTCTTTAACCGTCCTCGGTGGTGTCATGTTTAAGATGGCTTGTATCTTGTCGGGGTTGACGTCGATTCCTCTGTTGGAGACGAGGTAGCCGAGGAATTTTCCCGCACGTACGCCGAAGACGCACTTCTCGGGGTTGAGCTTCATCCCGAATCGCCTAAGTACCTTGAATGTCTCGGCAAGGTCTTTGATGTGGTCCTCGGCGCGCTGACTTTTTACCAGCATATCGTCGATATAGATTTCCATTGTTCTCCCGATTTGTTGCTCGAACATTGTGTTGACGAGTCGCTGGTATGTTGCACCTGCATTTTTTAATCCAAACGGTATGCGAGTAAAGCAGTATAAACCTTTTTCGGTGATGAATGAGGTCTTCTCTTCGTCGTCGGGCGCCATCCTGATTTGGTGATACCCTGAGTATGCGTCGAGGAAGCTAAGGAGCTCGTGCCCCGCCGTGGAGTCGACGAGTTGATCGATTCTAGGCAAGGGGTAGCTATCTTTAGGGCATGCTTTGTTCAGGTCGGTGAAGTCTACGCACATCCTCCACTTCCCGTTGGCCTTGCGTACGAGGACGACATTAGCGACCCATTCGGGGTAAAACGTGTTTCTCACCGTTCCTGCGCGTAGATATTTCGTGAGGTTGTCGTCAACAGCCTTTTGTCGGTCCCCTGACAGTGGCCTCTTCTTCTGACGGTCTGGCCTTGCCTTTGCGCTAACGTTCAAGTGGTGTTGGATGATGTTAGGATCGATGCCGGTGAGGTCGTCGTCTGACCAGGCGAAGACGTCGGTGTTTGCTTGGAGGAAGCCGACGATTTCCTCATCTAGGTCCCCAAGTTCGCAGCCGACCACCAGATTTCCGTTGGCTACGGTTAAGAGTTTGGTTTGTTCGGCCGGTTCGTGCCTTGCAACATTTTCATCAGAAGAATGTAAGTACTCAGAATCAGCTATTGCTTTTGCTTTTATTGAATTGACATAACACCGCCTTGCCTCGGACTGGTTTCCCAGGACCTCGCCTATTCCTCCCGGGGTTGGGAATTTCATTTTTTGATGATAAGTCGATGGGACGCCACCTAACTTTCCCAAAAGGCCCCGGCCAAAGATAGCGTTGTACGCTGACTTTACCTTTACCACAAGGAAGTCAGCCTCAACTGTTACATGACGAGGTCGGGTGCCCAGGGTGACTTTCAGTTTTATCGACCCCTCGGCGTTGACGGGAGTCCCGTTAAACCCGAACAGGGGGGTCGTGACCGGTTTGAGGTCGGCGCTCAAATTAGTCATTTTAACAAAGCAGTCATAAAATAAGATGTCCGGGGCTGCTCCATTATCAACAAGGATACGGTGTACATTATATCCGTCGACGTCGGCCTGTATCACCAACGCGTTGTCGTGGGGAAAGGTGACCCCGATGATGTCCGCGTCGGAGAAGGTGATGACGCCTCCTTCTTTGAGGTTGGGCTGGCTTGCTGTTCCACCAGCGGCTGCAGCGTACGCCTTCCTCTTTCTTCCGCTATCACCGCCACCCGCCGGTCCTCCGGATAGGACCAAGACGGCCCTCTTGCCCTTGTGCGCCTCTCGATCGTCTTCGGGAGTGCGCTCCTTCTTATGCCCGTCGACGGTGTCTTTGCCGATAATCCCCCTCTTGAGCATCTCGGCGATCTCCATTTTTAAGCTCCTGCATTGGTCAGTGAGGTGTCCAAACCCTTTGTGATACTCACAATACAGGTCGGCTCCTCGACCTGTTGGCGGTCTCGTCAGCGGCTCTGGCCGTCTGAATTCTGGGAGCCTTTTGATTACTTGGAGGATCTCGGAGGGCAACCTCCCGAAACGTGGGAGGTCCCTGATGTGTCGGTATTCATCGGGTCGGCGATCTGTCTCCGTGCGTCGGTCCCCCTCTCGTCGGCCTATATCGCGACGCTTCTCGTCGCGGGCTTCCTCTCTTTTCGCTTTCTTCGAACTATGTTCGGAGCTCGTAGGTCCATGCTCGGATGGTCGACTGAGCCGGCCTGCCGCTCCAAGCGTTGACTCCAGCCGCACGTACTTCTGCATTCTGGAGAGCAGGTTGGATAGGCTCACCGGGGTTTCTTGGCGATGGAAGCAACGAACGGGGCGTTCGAGCACACTCTTGTCAGAATATTGACCGCGGTCCTCAAGTCCAAGTCCACCACCTTCATGATTTCCAGCTGAAATTTTTTCGCGAAATCTCGGAACATCTCCCCTTCTTTTTGCGCAACGAGCCAGAGGTCGTCGGTGCAAAGGGAGTGCTGCACCGTGTTGTAGAAGTGGTCGAGGAACCGTTGTGCCAGGTCGGTGAAGTCGACTATCGATCTGGGGGGGAGCGACTTGAACCACTGCAGAGCTGCATCATCCAGAGTGGACATAAAGACACGACATTTTAGGGCATCATTGATATTTACCATTTCTATCTGCCCTTGGAAGTAGTCCAGGTGGTGGACGGGATTCGTCGTCCCGTTGTATCGCCTGAATTTTGGTAGTTGCAATTTGTCCGGTACGGTGGCCGACGTGATTTCCTCGACAAAGGGTGAGGTAGCCAAGAGCGTGGCTACCAAAGGGGCGCGTGTTCCTCGCTGCAGCGCCTCGATTTTTCTGTTCATTTCTTGGAGGTCATCTTTCCACCTAGGGTCGACCGCAGGGTTGGACTCCGTTGAGAAGTGATCGGTGACGACATCGGTTCTCGCAGAGAGCTCTACTTGCACCGCCGGGATGGTAGGTGGCGGGGCATCGACCTGGATGGGTCCCTGCATTAAAGGAACAGAAGGGGGGCGCTGATCGTCGGCGCGGCTGACTGACGCCGCGGGAGGGACTTGATTGGGGAGAGTATCTGCCGCCTGAGTGACCGGTTCCCGATGCTCCGGTGGTGCCTGCCGCTCTTGCTCTAGCCTTAGTAGTACTTGCTGGACATTTGCCAAGATTTGCTCTACGCGTTCTAGGCGTGATGATGTAGTTGAATCTTGCTCTCCTGCTCCTGAGTTGTCCCCAGCCACCTCATCTATCACAGTGGTGGGAAGTATTTCATCGTCGGATGAACGAACGACTGCCTTCGCCTTTGGGGCCATGAGGAGTGGCTTTTTGCTCGAAGCAATTCCCACAGACGGCGCCAAATGTTGCTGCAAAAGCAAAGAGGGAGAAGACCGGAGTCAACCCGAGTGGGCCCCGAGGCGATGGCGAGGCGTTGCTATCCAAGCAGCTTCAACTCGGACCTGCAAAGACCACCGAGCTGCCTCGGTGGGGAAACACTCCGACGCCCAAGTCAAGTAAAAGGAAGAAGAAGGTAAGAAGATTTTTTATGCCACGAGTAGCATACCTTGGTCTGGAGCGTCTCCCTTGCTTTTATAGGAGGGTGGGGGCTCGGTCAGATAAGCCTTCCCCCTGCCTTAATTGGCCATAACTCTTTCTTTGTAAAGCTGTCGCCCCAAGGTAAGGGGCGTGATCAACGGATGCTATTTTTGGAGTGCAGCTGGCGATTGCCGGCTGGAGATGAAGGAGCTGTCGCGATCCGGGATTTCGGTGTCCTTCCTTGCTTGGTTTTGAAGAAGGTAACGATAGTTCGGGTTTCCTTACATGGGGACGAAAAGGTTTTTAGCCGAGGACCTCGTCGTCAAGTCCGACGACTTGGTTGACGGTATTATCCGTGGGCCCTACTAGGGTTCATGTCGGCGGTAGTATCAGTCTTGACCTTGTATTTTTTAATGTTGACTCCCTATGTCTATATGTATTGCCCTCTTCCTTGTGGCAAGACGATGAAATCACTCGATCACCTGTAAGAACCCCTGATTGATCATGTTGAAGTAGCTAGTTGCCATTATCACAAGAACTTCACTCACATATGGGGAGGCATATATATCTAGATAAGAGAATAACTTATTATTCATTTAGATAAGGTGACAACTTATGTGACACTATATTAATATAGGTCATCGCCGCCATCGATCACCCACCAACAGCTATTTGAGTGGACAGTACTCATTCAATCCGGTCTTAAGCGTTTCTCTCTAAATTAAGAGAAAGATTTATTGCACTTTCACATTGCACTTTAAGTGTAATGTGACTAGACAACAAATTCATATGGCATCTAACAATTGAATTGCTACTTTATCACTCCTCATGTGAGGGGTGTCACATGGGCTATTGTCTAGTCACATTACACTTAAAGTGTTATGTGCAAGTGCAATAGGTATTTCTCCTAAATTAATATGTCAAGTTATGGATGGGTGTTTTTGGGGCCATCAGCCTCTGTCATATTTCACTGGAGGACCATCCCTCAATCCTAAATAAGTTGAGCTTGCCCATAATTTTTTCCTTACCCCTCTTTGGACAACTTTGGCCAGTCTACTTTCTATTAACGAAATTGTTTATGATTAAAAAAAAAAAGAGCAAAACTCATCAGATATGGTGAGAAAAATGGGAGAATGAGTTCGGTATGAAGACGGGTCACTTGCACGCCTTTACTTGGGTTAAAGAGCTGATGCCTCCACAGTGATATGTGGTTTCATCATCTCCTGGATGCTATGGTATTCAGCTGGGTGTTAGCCAGAGATATCTTTTTTGTTTCTGCTCTGGATTTCAAAATTTTAATAAACATATAAGTACCCTTCGTTTAAAATAAATCTTAATTATTTCTGGCTCAATTAACTTCAGTCTTTTACCCTTCTATACATGATACAAACTTGAGAAAATTGGAGGTATTTACCTGGGAACCATCACCAGTAGTCGGATCTATCCTGACCCTTGTCTTCTCTTGCAAAATCTCTTTCCTAGACCCTCCTCAAAGTGCTAGCTGATCCGCCCAGCCCAAAAATCTTCAAAGACTACAAACCTGTTACTTTTGGGCGGTGGCCAGGTAGACCCTCCATCACATACCCCCACCCAGACTCGAGTTTTTGACCTCAACAATAGGCTGATATCTGTACCCGTTGATATGATCACATGAACTCGCATTTAACCATTAGTTAGAGCAATCTAAGTAGATTTCTCATATTATTACTCCAATTGAAAAGATGATTTTTTTTTAGGATTAAGGAATCTGAAAATTACTTAACTCGGAATTGTTTATCCGGTTGTTAAACCAACCATAAAAAAAAAAAACGATACACAACCAATTCAGCAGCGGCCATGCTTCAACATCTCATGTGAAACAAGTGTTTTCGTTTTGTATCTACAACAGTGTTATTGCCCTGGAGCGGTCTCTCTCTAATCCATGTACACGAAGAGCACGAACGGTGGGCCACCTGACTTGTTCCCTTTCCCTTCGAAGAACAAAGGCTGGGGTTAGATCTCCTTCCATGTCTTACTTAACCCTTATAATATATTGCTTTTTTGTTTTCAATAGATTGCTCTTCTCGTCTTTGTTATCCATCCCCCACCACTACTCGACGCCATGGTCCCCTGTATCCGTACTCATTTCATTTTATCAGGCCTCTTTCTTTGGCGGAGCCACCGTACAAAGTAGTAATTGTTATCATGGGTATGCCACGACAAGGATTAGGTGGTTCAAAGTGGACAGTTAGATTGATTTGTTTTTGGAGAGGGACAGTTACATGTATTCGCCTCATTCTTGTGCATTTTATTCTATACTCGGATTCTCTTATGTCATATGTATACCCTATGTTCAGTGGTATTATTTCAAATTTATACAAAGTTACACGGTGGAGTATGAAACATTCTGAAGATCTCTAAAATTATCCATTCTAGTTAGAGAGGAAAGCAGATCGATTAACTAGCGAATTGGATGAAGTCGGTATTATCAAGCATCAATGACATAATAAAGCTGTCTTTGTTTAAGTGAAAGGTGGTCAGAAATTCCAGGCAGATATAACATTCATAGCTTAGAACAGGATCATTTAAATGCGATTTAATATGCCCTTTATATATAAAATATTGACGATAGTATGCCCCCTTTATATATGTTGGTCGAGTTATATGAAACATGAAAGTCCTGTAATCTCAGTTGCATTTAGTCTCATCATCATCGCCATTGATGAATAGCTCAATTGGTGCCAAACCCCTCATTTTTAGGGAAGTCCTTGAGTTCAAATTCTCAGTCCCAAGATTGTGCAGAAATAGATATTTACCACATAAATTGTCTAAAAAGTTTCATACAAGTGGTGGTAAGATCCATACATAAATAAAACCACATTGATATAATAAAATGTATTTCAGCTGTAGGCATGCAAATGGAAAAAAATAAAAAGAGATGCCCAACTGGCAAGACCCAATTGCCTTGTGCGGTTGCATGTTACACAAGCAAAAGCTTCATCCACCTAGTCTACATTTCAATGAAATAAGCATTACTGCTCAAGATAGCAACACAGTAAAAAATCAGACGCCCTGAGACAAAGATAATTTGTTCGTCCTATTAAATGGAAGAATGGGGAAAAAGTCAAGACGAACGTTCGAATTCCGATGAATACAAGATTAGATACACAAAGATGAATTAAGATTAGTTTTGCCGATCCCTTTTCTCTCATAAAACTTGACAAATAGGTAATATTTAGACATTTGATACATTTCACATCACCAACATACGACAATCATGTGATGTTGAATGATACATTTCTCTTATGAACTCGCGCAAGATTGTATTCCTTTCCAGCCACCCAAACCCCTGTTTGACCACTGCACATCTTCCCAATCCAAGTTAACACCTGATTGCTTTGCCGCCCCATTATGCCGGCCATTTTCTTATTTTTTTTTTAATTGTTGTACATCAGGCTCTATCTGATAGGCATATGCCCATACTATCTGATTATCAATCGACTGCCCCAAAATTAAATGAAAAGGATCATACACCTTTAAATGGGCTGAAAGTGATAGGAGCAAGTAGCTTATTAACAAGGGTGAGTGATCCTTATTTTTTAAAAAATTTTCTGGAAGCATCCAATCGATGATCGGACTGTGAAAACACATGCCCAGAGATGGGAAGCATGATATGACCTTTTTTTTTTTTTAACAGAAAAACCCCGTGCAGCAAATCAGACTCATGTATAACATGCAAGGCTGTGGTGGATGCTCAGGTATATATATTACTAAATACTTAGAGTTTTATAAGGTGTTTGGTTACACTTTTTTATCAATTTTTTTTTTTTTTTATAAAAAAGAGAGAAATAGTAGAGTATGTTTAGTAAGCCGTTTTTAATTTTTGGGGAAAAATCTCACACCCTTTATATCTCTTTCAAAAAAAAAAAAAAAAAAAACTAAGGATCGACCTATTTTCTTTTAGACTATCTCTTATCACCAACTCAAAATTTCAATCATAGCCTAATATGATGGTTTTACAAATTATGGTGATTTTTATTAATTTTTAAATTTTATTTTACACTAGTGAAAATCACACGGAAAATAGTCGCGTCGGCTTAACCTCGAAGTCCGTACGTCGAAAAATTTAGATATTATATTTCTGAGATCTCCACATTTTTCTGGAAATTATGGTGTTCTCGGATTTTTATTTCGTTATAGTTTTTCGATGTCGCCATGTGGGAGCACGCACCTCTGTGTACGACATTGGGGTAACGTATGTTACCACTAATTAAATCTAATTCTAATTATTTAATTTAATGACAATACTAATATATAATAACCACATTATTCATATTTTCTTAACACTTTTAATTTTCGGAGCGTTACAACTCTCCCCCACTAAAAGAAATTTGGTCTTTGTGGACATAAAAAATTACAACAAAGCAAAGTCTAGGCCCAATGGCATGACATGAGCAGGCCCATCTATTGGCCCATGGCCTGATGGCCCAAATACCCCCATGCAAGGGGTCACTTTAAGCAAACCATCACCCTCCCACTACAAAAGCTGATGCAAAAAAGCAACTGGCAGAGAGGTTGTTGCATCCGTTTCTGGAAGGGAGAGAGGCGGAGGAAAAGGGGGAGCTCGGTGGGAGTTCTTCTACTGGTTCCTAGCCCCAGCAGGAGGGGAAAGCCAGCAAGATCAAAAAAGGAGAGGAGGGCTTCTTCTGGCCGGGTGGTTGCGCTTGCGGCTGAAGGCAGGAAGAGGAAGCAAGCCTTCCCGATCTCTTCTTCTTCCAGAAAGAGCCTGCGACAGGAAGAGGGGAAAGGAGGGTCCAGCTCTATCCTTCCTTTGAGTTGTGTGTATGTTTAAGGGAGTGGGGAGAGGTGAGGGCAGAAACCGATGTAATATGTCATATATTTTGATTTCTACTTTCTCCTTTCTCGGACCAATCTTCCACTTTGTTTAGCATGCATCTTTCCTTTTTTTTTATGAAGAGCTTATATTCCGGAATGTATGTTTGCCGACCGTGATCACCCTCTACGGTGGATTTTTTTTTTTTAATAGACACCCCCCCTTCCATCATTAATCGTGTTTCTCTTTTGTTCATTCATTACGATCAAGGCCTCAGGCATTCACAGTTGGATAACATAGTATCCATACCTCATGTTTGAGACCAAATAAGAAGATATTATCGAACGCCTCCCAGTAGGTACGTCGTCCATTCCTGTGCTAGATGATGTTGTGCTAGATGATGTTTCTTGCGCCCATGTCCTGCTCAGATCCAAGGTGGGAATCGCCGGCCCTCCTCCCTCATGAGGGTGCTGCAAACCCCCTTTGTACAGCAGGAATCCCCCTCCTATCTTCGGTAGTGGCAGTATGAGTGTTTTGCAGCCGGATCACCACCTCTCTCGACTCTGAACACAAAGGGTTAGGTAGATGATACCTATGCCCCGCTCGAGCCTACAAATAAATTCACGGCAAGATCTGCTTTCTCTGGATGCTCAGTTTGTTGCCAAGTTTTGAGAGCTGAAGCCCCGAGTTGTGGCCGACTCACCTGGTAAGGGCCTCCAGTGTTTTAAGGTTCATCGGCATCATGTTTTGCTATCTGAAGAGACTGGATTTCCCAACCTATGAGTCAGTCCCCACCTGTAAAATTTGGTGCCATTTCGATGAGATTTGGGGCTAGTTTCATGGAGGATGGGTGGCCCAGCTCTGGCCGACCCACCTGAGTCGGCCACCAGCCGCCAGTTACCTGCCCGACTCACTGGGGTTGAGGGTAGGTTCTTGGCATTTCAAGGGTGATTGACACCCCTTTTCGCTCATTTGACTGATAAAAAATGACCAGTATTTATATCAGCCCCCTCCCATAAAATTTCGCATCATTCTGATGTCATTTGGGTGGTGATTTTACTAAAATGGCCAATTTCATTTGTCTTCCGACTCACCTGGTTCCAGCTCACTTGGTTCCCAACTCACCTGGTTCCCAGCTCACCTGGTTCCCAGCTCACTTGGTTCCCAGCTCACCTGAAGGTTCCCAACTCACCTGGTTCCCAGCTCACTTCGCCCCCAACTCACCTAGCTCCCAACTCACCCGGGCAGCGCCCATGTTTTCCGCGATTTGGGGCCGATCGGCATGAGATTTCACTCGCGTAAGAGTTTGAAATTGACCGAGCCACGCCTCAGTCCCTTTTGTAAAAGTTTCACGCCGTTCCACCGTGATTTGAATGCCATTCTGTCGCAAACGGGGGCTGCCATCTCACATAAAAATGAGGCTCTATGAGACCTCGGGTTAGATAACATGATATCTATGCCCGAGTTCCTAGACTCGTACATTATTGGGTTGTCCATCGGACTGTTTTCGGTCTTGGTACTCAACGGTTCCTCCATGGCCATGCCTCGAGAACCGGCACCGTGTGCCGTTTGGGTGGCGCCGCGCGCGGCTAACACCTTGTTTTGGTACCATCTCCATTGTGGTGGATGGATACCGTGACCTCCCCCACATCCCATGAGTCCGGGGGAGGTGCTGCCGAAATTTTTTTTTTATGAGTGTCATGCTATTCTGTGTTTCTGGCTGGTGAGTCCAAGTCGGTGGGGAGATTTGAACCGGTGATCCGGCAGTGCTCCTGGACCGACTCGATGGCCTGGCTGTAATAAAGTCACATAGCAATGCTGTTAACATGAATAATGAGACAGAAAAAAGAAGGATAATAATAACAACAAAAAATAATAAGTCTATAAATAACAAAAAAAACCAAACATAATAAATAACACAAAAATAAAGATCCCATTTCCACCAAACCAGGGCTACCGACCCGTCTCTCCATGAAACCACTTGAGGTTCTCTGCCACACACCCGTGGCCGACTCATGCCCTTGGCCGACTCAAGAAGCTTGGCCGACCCACTCCTCAGCCGACCCACCATCTCCCACCTTTCAAACAAAACCCATTTAAATCCCCACTCCCAACTCACAACACTCCCAACTCATACCCCACTCCTCAGCCGACCCACCATCTCCCACCTTTCAAACAAACCCATTTAAATCCCCCTCCCAACTCACAACACTCCCAACTCATCCCATGCCCCCTGCGCACACACTCCCACATGTCGCCACCCTCACATTTAATTAACATAAATGGGTAATAAAAATAGGGGTAATAAGATTAATGGGGGGGATGATTAATAAAAAAATAATTAAAGAAAGACAATTAACAACAATAGATCACATCATCCAAAGTAATACAAATGCCACGATCTCAAAAAAAATGGTGATATAATATATATTAAATCAAACGGTGAAAAGACAACTGATTCTAAGCCAAACAATTAAAGGACATGAATTTAATTTAATAATTTGAGTAAATCTAAAAAAAAACTTCAAAATAAACAAAATCAATGATCCTAAGCAAGAGAAATCAAATCAATAATTTTGGGTTATGCTCCTAACGTGGAATAAAATTCGAATAAGTTTCAACTCAAATAAATCAAGAGGAATAAATGAAAAGGCATTTTGGAATCGAATAAAAATCCAACATTAAATCAAACAGTCAAATTAAATTAATTAAAAGATCAATGGATAAAAAAAAGAGACAACTCCAATAAAGACCAATCACAATGAAAAATGCAAGAGATCAAAGAGCAAAATAAATCATATCAAATAATGTTGAACCATTTCAACTTCTTTTACTAAATCTAAACAGCATCAAAAGTGCGTCGAGTGTTATATTTTGGTCGTCTCGCATTAGGCGCAATTAATTTACATCTTCGTATATATCCTTTATCGATGTTTCTGTTTTAAGGTCATGAGACTTTCTAATCTGGCGATTAATCAGGGTTTTCCCTCTCAGAGGGATGTAATTAATGTCGTTGCGTTTAAGCAACGACGAGATCTTGGTCCCGACCCGATCTCTACTTTCGTTTGACGAAGTTAAACGGTGCGCACAATAGACCCAAAGCCCTTCGACTCTCGGAGGCAGAACACTTGGTTGCCACTTCAGTGGCTGGCACGCCTGCGCTATGCAAATTACCGATTCATCTCTCGTCATTATCGCTCACGTAGCGCCCGACCGGATTTGGATTAGCAACACGCATCCATAAGACCATGAGAAAACATGATAAATAGATCTTTAAAAAGTAATAAATTTTTTCATTTCCACAGCGTGGCACGCCCGGTGGGACCAAACTTCCCTTCATCTCTTCGTCGGAATAGAAAGTCTTATGGCCTTCATACTCAGTGCTAATTGTCACTTTGAATTCACTAACAGGTACTAACAGACTGATGGTGGGAGTACGCTTCGGACCCCTCGTCGTCCAAGATCATGCCCGGTACGGCTACCTTGCCGTGCCGACTCGCTTCGAGAGCTTCCCTCCGGTCGTGGAGTTCCCCAACTTTTTGGGGGTTGCCTTCGTCGACATCTTTCACCCGGAAGCCAAAAAGGAAGATGGAGTTGAAGCCAAGCATGAAGCCAAGCATGAAGCTGAAGTAAAAAGGACAACTGAGGAGCTAAGCTGCCACGTGCACCACGTGGAGTGTGGCAACTGCAAAAAGAACAAAGGAAAAGAAATTAACAAATGCCTACAACAGACTATAGAAGCAGAAAATATCGTCACTCGTCGTGCACGGGTCTCTGCCTCAGGGAAAAGCGTGCAAATTGGAGATCTAAGAATCCATTTGCAAGAAAAGAGAACCAAGGCTGTGCCAAAACGGGTCATGCCAACAATACCCGTAAAGAACTCGTTCCAAGCTTTAACAAGAAAAGGAGAAATGAACAACACCTTCAAGGGCAAGCTGCCCCCAAAGCCGATCAATTCAAGCAGGTGTGGAGGCCCAAAAGGGTACAAACACCTAAGCAAGATGAACCTGCATTACAAGAAATAGAACCAAGAGAAACAATTGCTGTGAAGGCCTCAAACTATCAGAGGCCGTCTAGAGGCTTTAAAGCCAAAGTTCGACAGGGAGGGGCATGTGCTTATGCCCGCTTCCACAACAAGAAGGCAGAGCTGCGGAAGTCTACCTATATTCCACCTATCCGGGGAAGGTCTCCCATACATATGCTCTTAGCCACCTATGGCCGACAGGGGGCAACACAGGTCGTGTGCGACCACATCCCCCATCTCGCAAATGCCCCGCTGCGGCGGGCAAGAAGGCAAAGAGACAAAGGAGCTCCTCAAGCGGAATCTGAGAGTAGTACTGATGAGAATGATGTTCCGTGTGAACATGCCCATGAGAAGTCCGGGAAAGTCAAACCCCGGATATCGGTCTTCAAGAGGTTGTCCTTTCCCTCCCGAAGGGTCGAAAGGGACATGAATGGGAACATTAGAATCTTCACATGCCACATGGCAGGTGTAAGAAGCCGTTACAGAGACTTGCCAACTGATGATGAGGAGCTGGCGGGATTGGCTGAGAGGCCTGGCGCCCTGACAAGAAGAAGAGCAGCTGCAGCAGCTTTAACAGCTGCGCACGGAGGTGCTAACGCCTCTACAGCGCAAATGACGGCAATTGCCGCCAACGTAGTCACTGCTCAGAGCAGTGGGGGCAACAATGAGCTTCCCCCGCCGCCACCACCAGAAATGACTTCTGGGGGCATAGCGCAGGAGATTCCTCTTGTTACGCCCCTAGATCTAGCCGTCTTGGAGCTGCTACAACAATATCGAGCTGAAATCGAAGCGCTTAAGCGTCAAATAAAAGGCAAGAGACCGAGGGACATGCATCCCAGAAGCTGATGGCTCAGGGGAGATTCCTCAAAGGACCTTAGGGTCAATCGAAGCCTCGGCCCAGTGCATTACCGTGCAACTAGTAAATGAACAGCCTCAACAGTCGCCTATAGCTACTGCTCAGCAGAAGCATCCGCAGGCTCAATACCAACTCTTGCAGCCGCAGTTCTTCCAGCAGCCATATCAGCCGCTACAATACCATTCCATGCAGCAACAGTCACTGCCTGCTCACGCTCCTGAGTAGCGAATTGAAAACCAAGAGCCGCCCCCGGTGCCACCGGTGGCCATTATCAACACTCCAGATAATCAGCCGGCCCACTCCCATCCCCAGCCAGTGGACCTTGTCGCCATCAGCAAGTTAATGGTGGAGCAGATGATAGAAATGAAGCTCGCTGAGCGAGAAGATGGAGAGCACATGGCTTTTGATGCATATAGGGTACCTTACCCTGCATACCATGCCGCAAAGAGACTGCCTCCAGGCATTACTAAGCCTCCAAAGTTTGACAAATTCAACGGGCAAGGATCCCCAAAAGAGCATATAGCCTACTACATCAATGTGGTGGGCGACCTGGCCGCTGATGAGTCCTACCTACTAAAGTTCTTTGGCTCCTCCTTGACGGGTTTAGCATTTGAATGGTATTCTGGCCTGCCAGCAAGTCTATATTGGACTGGACAGATATGCAAAAGAAATTCAGAGAAAGATTCTACATTGCAGAAAGGGAGGTTACAGCTACCGAACTCTATGCAACAAAACAAAAAGCCAATGAGTCTGCCCTGGATTACATCCAGCGGTGGAGGAACCTTAGTATGAGATGCAAGCGCCCTTCTCACCAAGAAGATGCGGTGCAAATTTGCAAACAGAACCTGAAGAGAGAGTTATTGGAAAGAATGATCGGGATGGAATTCGGTCATTCGACAGGCTGAATAATGTGGGCAGCTGAAATTGAAGCCTTTATGGCTAGATATCCCAGCAATACATCAATAGAACAAAAGGACAAGTCAGCCAATAAAAGTCTAATGGAAGAGAGGTAAACACTGTCGATTTAAAGAACTTCGAACAGCAGAAGGGTGTTGGGTCTTCTGGCACCAAGCCTAAGACTCCAAGGCGGAATATGCTTCTCCAAGACAAATTCAGAAAGCCATACTCTTTCCCCAAGGAGAAAATAAAAACATTGTTTGAATGGGCCACCCATTATAACAAGATTACATTTTCAACACCCAAAAGACCCGAGGAAGCTGAAAAGAAAGATGATCCTCTGTTTTGCCCATATCATCAAGTCTTGGGACATAACATAGAGGATTTTTATGTGTTCAAAGACATCATGGAGTCTTTGATCAAGAAGGGGGAGCTACAGATGGGAGAATATAAGGTGAATCCACCTCAACCACATGAAGCCCCTGTTCGACAGCCAACAGCTAACATGGTATCACTATACCAACAACTGTCGGAAGAGATTTCTGAAGCTAGTACGCAGATGAGTTATGAACATTACATCCTGGCCTCTGCTAGAATTCAAGAGAATTGGAAGAAGGTGCCTTAGAGGGAATGATGGAGCCATCTAAATAGCCTACTCTACAGAGGCACGCTCCAGGGATGATGCCTCAGCCATCTCTGCCAGCTGTCACTCTAATATGGCATCTGGCAAAGTCCCAAGTGCTCTCCATGAGAAATACTAGCAACAGAAGGCGACAGACACCTCTACCATTGTACAGAGGGGGCAGCCCATCACTTGAACAATTGCAAGCATTAATAGATGAGTCAGACAAATATGAGCAACCTAAAAGCATCCTGTCCAGCTACAAGGATATGTACCATGGGAGGAGCTAGAAATGATGAAGCTAGAAGAGGCAACTGAACAAGAAATGTCTCAACCCCGAGAAGAGCTGCTCTGGGGGCAAGTACCAACAGAGCATGAAAGGAAAAAGAGAAGATCCAAGAGAAAGGAGAAGAAAATGCTTGTTACTCTTTCCTGCAACACTATATCATCCTTGCCAGATATGACCAAACATGGTGAAAGAGAAGAGATCAACCATAATTCCAATGGGGCGAATCAGACTGGATCGTCAAACCCTGAGTCTCTCACAAGATCCAGAAGAAGGTGGGAGAAACTACCTCTGACGAATCGCACCATTATTCTCAGAGGAGAAGCATCTTATAAGATTCCAGAGCATGAGATCCACGAGATGCAGGCTCCACCTCCACTGAAGGTGTACGAGGATCAAGAAGCTGGGGGCAAAATACCATCTTTTGTTGAGTTCCTGGCATTAAGGGAGCATTTTGAGTCATCACATGCACCTCAGATGACACGAGAAAGAAATGACCTTGATCCAAATAATCCCATCAGTGAGGTTCCGAACAGGACCTGCTTAAATATCAAAAGGGAATGCGGCTCTAAGTCTTTGGCTAATATTCCCTGCATACCTGCAGATAATCCTGTCAGGGTAGCTCAATCACAAAGATATCAGCTGGAGATTGAAATGCTGAGGAAGCAAATTCAAGAAAAAGAGGCATATATCTTGGCATCAAAAGAAATGGAAGGCTTGGTTGAAGCATTGCAAAGCGACACCAACCCATCCCAATTCTGCCAACAGTGTCGCAGTCGATGCCAGCCTACACCGAGAGCATCTTGCTCACACATCCATATCAAATGACTCCGAAACGGCCGGAGACCTGTTCAACAAGAGGCCAAGAGTTTACCCTAAAGCCACAAGTTGAGAGGGTGTCCATGCAACCGGCTCATACCCGCCCAAGCTTGGCAGATCCAGCATTAATGAGTAGCTTAGTAAAGCTGACAGGGATGAGTGATAGCATTACTGCTACACTTCATGGTCATCCAGCTCCATGCCCTGGGGTTCATGATCTGCACCATACCGAGGCAATGAGAAATGTGACCCATGGGCTGACAGTTTGTAGGTCCTTATCAAGTAGGTGCACATATTCAAATCGCCCTGTCAAGCCCATGGCAGAAAGACTAGGCAAATAGGGAGTACCTGAAGCGGGCCCTATATGGCTGAGGAAGCAATCTTGGCGACTAAATTACATGCCATTTCTCAAGGAGGCGGGGAACCAGCCCGAGACTATATTCGACGGTGGATGAACGTCTGCAGGAATACAAGCAGCCACTATCGGAAGAAGAGGCTGTCAATATATGCAAGAACAACCTGCAAAAGGAGATTCTAAATAGAATGGGTGGCATCGACATCAGAACGTTCGATCGACTGAATAATGTTGCCACTGATATTGAGGCATTCCTCGCCAAGTACTTTTCTGCTGATACTACTGGCCAAAGGAAGAGGCATGTCCAGACTCTAGAAGTTACTGAAGGGGAAGCCAGTTCCTCACTTGACAAATTGTCAAGGCGAAGAAAAATTCTGCTACAAGAGAAGTTGCAGAAGCCTTACTCCTTCCCAAAAGATAAGACACTAGTTCTTTTTGAATGGGCACAACGACATAACAAAATTGTCCCACTCGAGCCTAAAAAGCCAGAAGACATCAAGAAGAAAGACGATCCTCGGTTCTGTTTATATCATCAGCTGCCGGGACATGTTACAGAGGACTGCTATATCTTCAAAGATCAAATTGAGTCCTTGATAAGAAAAGGAGAACTGCAAGTGGGCGAGTACCTGGTGTACCCACCGCGATCTCATGGGGCTCCAATGTAATAGAAAAGAAAAGCATATGTCAACTTACACCGGCCAATGTGGGGGCAGATGCACGTTGTGATATACGAGCTAGAAAAGCATAAGCAATTCAAGATGCTCGATGCACAGATGAAGCCCGTGCACCCTGGGGAACTTCAAGACCTTCAGCCAACAAATAAGCAAGAGCCACCTTGTCAACATTGAGTGATTCTGGGGGCAGATGCAGATCAAATGTGTAATGTCCATTCATGTAAAGACTCATTTAAAAAAAAGAAAAAAGAAAAAAAAGAATGATGACAAAAAAAAGGAGCAAAAAAAGAAGAGAAAGAAAGCATCTTGCTGAGGTAGTCACACCGACCACCCAGTATGAGACCCGATCATCGAGGTGGTCTCGATCGGCTCTTTTAGGGCCACCTGAGGTATTATCGTCGATGACGAGCAGCAAAAGATAAATAGGCCAACCATACCGCTAGCCGGACTATGGTTCTGAGACAAATAATACCTCAACAAAATTACATATTTTCTGCATGGCGATGATATGAGCCCGTATGATCATATCGCACCGGGCTTTCACCACTTATGTTCATATTCATACATGGGTTTTCTTACCGGATTTTGAGTGCATATTCTTTTTCCGGATCCCTAATAAAGTTGACGAAGGATTTATCCTTATTCCCATGTCATCTGCATTAAAAAAAAACTGGCAAATTGTCAACCATATTTTCAAAAGCCATATTTTCAAATCGGCAAGTTTGCCATTCATGATTTCAAAAGAAATAATATTTCAAAAGTGGCTTCTTGCCAATCATGTTTTAAAAGAAACTCATATTTTAAAACTGGCAAGCTTGCCATTCATGGTTTCAAAAGAACTCATATTTCAAAAGTGGCTTCTCGCCAATCATGTTTTAAAAGAAACTCATGTTTTAAAACTGGAAAGCTTGCCGTTCATGATTTCAAAGAACTCATATTTCAAAAAAAAAAAATGGCGTCTCGCCAATCATGTTTCAAAGGACATATTTCAAAAGTGGCAATTTGTCAATCATGTTTCAAAAGACATATTTCAAACTGGCAATTTGCAAATCATCTTTTAAAAGTCATATTTCAAAAGCGACAATTTGCCAATGACGTTTCAAAATTCATATTTGTCAGCCACGTGTTGAAGCCTATGTTTCAAAACTCCAACTCGTGCTTTCAAATTGGACCTTCGTGTCCTCACAAATTCAAAATCAGGCTGCTACGCCCTCATAATTTCAAATCGGACTTTCATGTCCTCACAATTTTAAATCGGGCTTCTCTGCCCCCATGGTTTCAAACTGGGCATTTTTGCCCACATCTTTCAAAATCGGGCTTCCACGCCCTCATGATTTCAAATCGGACTTTCACGTCTTCACAATTTTAAATCGGGTTTCCATGCCTTCATGAGTTCAAACTCATTTTTTTCAAATCGGCATTTGCC
Organism: Colocasia esculenta; assembly: GCA_014218235.1. Classification (NCBI taxonomy): domain Eukaryota; kingdom Viridiplantae; phylum Streptophyta; class Magnoliopsida; order Alismatales; family Araceae; genus Colocasia; species Colocasia esculenta. The sequence goes on along the minus strand of CM024759.1, from coordinate 78,518,030 downwards.
GACCATAAAAAAGAAAAGGTTTCTGACCTCATACCTCCAAATAGATTGACCCTGATTGTTGGCCTCTTCAATTCACTGCAGGTCACCAATTCCAACACCAGATGATGAAACCAGGCCGACGGAGTTTCACATAGGTCTTGAAGCTGATGGCGTCAACATAAACGGCGTCACCTGAATATGAAACCAGACCAACGAAGTTGTTTGTGGGCCTTGAAGCTGATGGCGTCAACATAACAGACGTCCCCAGGTGATGAAACCAGGCCAGCGAAGTCATTCGTGGGTCTTGAAGCTGATGACGTCGACATAACCGACATCCCCAGATGATGAAACCAGACCGACAGAGTTTCCCGTAGGTCTTGATGCTGATGGCGTCAACATAACCGACGTCCCCAGATGATGAAACCAGGCCAGCGAAGTCATTCGTGGGTCTTGAAGCTGTCGACGTCAACATAACCGACGTCCCCAGATGATGAAACCAGGCCAACGAAGTCATTTGTGGGTCTTGACGTAGATGACGTCAACACAACTAGCGTCACCTGAACATGGAACCAGGCCGACGGAATTCCCGTAAGTCTTGAAGCTGATGGCGTCAACACAACTGATGTCCCCTGAATACGAAACCAGACCAACGAAGTTGTTTGTGGGCCTTGAAGCTGTCGACGTCAACATAACTGACGTCCCCAGATGATGGAACCAGACCAACGAAGTTATTCGCGGGTCTTGAAGCTGTTGACGTCGAAATAACCGACGTCCCCAGATGATGAAACCAGGCCGACGGAGTTTGCCGTAGGTCTTGATGCTGGTGGCGTCAACATAATCGACGTCCTCAGATGATGAAACCAGGCCATCGAAGTCATTCGTGGTCTTGAAGCTGTCGACGTCAACATAACCGACGTCCCCAGATGATGAAACCAGGCCAGCGAAGTCATTCGTGGGTCTTGACGTAGATGACGTCAACACAACTGGCGTCACCTGAACATGGAACCAGGCCGACGGAATTCCCGTAGGTCTTGAAGCTGATGGCGTCAACACAACTGACGTCCCCAGAGCATGAAACCAGGCCAACGGAGTTCCCGTGGGTCTTGAAGCTGATGGCGCCAACACAACTGGCATCACCCAAAGATGAAACCAGGCCAACGAAGTTGTTCGTGGGTCTTGAAGCTGACGGCGTCGACACAATTGGCGTCACCTGAAGATAAAACCAGGCTAGCGAAGTCATTCGTGGGTCTTGAAGCTGTCGACGTCAATATGATCGACGTCTCCAGATGATGAAACCAGGCCGACGGAGTTTCCCGTAGGTCTTGAAGCTAATAGCGTCCCCAGAATATGAAACCAGGCCGACAAAGCTGTTCAAAAGGTCTTGAAGCTGATGGTAAACATGATCGCGTCACTAGAAGATAAAACCAGGCCAATGGAGTAGTCCGCAGGTCGTGAAGCGGGTGTTGACAACTTTGACACTCGTGTCGAAAGTCTAAAAAAATTAGATATAAAAAGGCTAAAAATAGATATGCCCGTCAGACCTACTCGGATTGCACCGCCGAGTAGGGTAAAAAGGACAAGAAAAACCCGGCCACGATGAAAACCCGAAAGGGCGTCGTGGGTAAAATTGGGAACCCTGCCACGTGAAAACCCGAAAGGGCGCGTGAGCAAAAGCAAGAAGGGGATGACTCTGGTGAAAACCCGAAAGGGCATTTGGGTCAGTAGTGTGGTTAAAAAAAAGTGTGTAAAAAAAAGAGTTGCAAGAAGAGGGAGTTCTATCTCTGCTCTTCCTAGTGGACCTTCTTTTGTTATGTTTTCCCTAAATCTAGAAAGGCACTTTCTTGTCAAGCTGTCTTTGTCATTTATGCCTCTATAGAACCCTAGGTTTAGATAACCTCCGCCTGTTCAAAACTCTAAATAAAGTCCAACCTTGACTTCTTGCCTTGGCTGACCAGTAGATGTTACCTTTAGAACCTTGTTGGAGCCAGCACATAGGTTTTCCAGGTTACCATTTTGCAATCAACCCAAATAACCTCACACCATCTACCAACATCATGGTATGATTGGTGGCCGAGTTAGATTTCACTCATGAATCTCTCTTTATATATATATATATATGCATATAAAAAAAACAAAAACAAAAAAAAGGAGGCTTAAATAGAGGTGCATCGCTGGACTTGTTTGGGTTTCTCCTGGACAAGGGTAAAAAGAGCTAGAACCCGATCATGGAGAAAACTCGAAAGGGCGCCGTGGGCAAAATTGGGTACCCCGCTACGTGAAAACCCGAAAGGGCGCGTAGGCAAAAGCAAGAGGGGGTCGGATTGGGTGAAAACCCGAAAAGGCGCTCAATTCGATAATGTGAAAATAAAAAAGAAGGATCTAAAGATAGGTGCCAAAGACAAGCAGGCTTCAAGTCTCTAGAAAGGAAATTCTGACAAAAGTGGTACTTGCCAGTCGAAGCCTATCTTCATGCAAGCCAAAGTTCTATCTCATATGTGATGAAGTGAAATGCCATTATCTATGAAGTCGATTCTGACAAATTGCAAGCCTCTCGAAGGAAATTTCTGCTAGAGTTGACTAACAATCAGAGAAGCAGGTGTCGACACATAGTGGACTTCAATTGAACCTGTTGACGCCTCATGGAGTAGACATCGACAAATGGCTAAGTTAGTCGACACCCAAAGAACTAGTTTTGGGAGAAATCCATCGATTCCAAGACACAACAAAAGTAAAAAAAAGGAAGGAAGATAAGAGCACATTAATCTAGCTCTGAGCAAAGTGGCTCCCAAAAATCCTACATTACAGACGTCCCACCGGGTCAGAAATGTCAGCAATTCAGAGAAGTCGCCAGTCACAGTGCTATTGCCGACTCATGAAGACCACAAGCTCTCAAATAACTTGTCAGTCCAATGGTCTTCCTTGGCCGATCTGGTTCTTCATTAACTCACGAGGCTGTCAACCCTTAGTGCCAGCAAGGAGGATGACTGTCGAATCAAGATGGCTGCTAACACGCAGAAGCCTGCCAACTCGCGCCAGGCCACCCCCTGCCAACTCACGTGGGTCAGAGGCCGCCAACTCACAGAGCTTGCTGATTCAAGGCATGGCTGACTCACCCACGACCGACTCACGTGAGTGCCGACTCGTGTTGAGTCATGAAGTCTGCCGACTTACAGGGCCCATCAACTCAGGCCGAGTCAAAGCCTCATTACAGGGCCAGGCCATTAAACAGAAGGGCTGCCGACTCGAGGAGTCTGTCCACCCAAAAGGCCACTAAATGGAGAGTCTGACGACTTACAAGACTGGCCATTAATCCACTTATCAAAGCGGAGCCTATTTATCATGCGAACAAGCCCAGGGGTTTCCGATTCGCATCGACGTCAACTGTCTCAAGCTAAATACAACAGCACAAGCACAATAGCCCAAAGCCAAGAGACCGTCAGAACATTGACGGGCCACAAGGCTGTCAGCACGGCAACAGGTCAACGACTGCCGGTGCTGGCAAGTTGACTTAATCAAGTTGAAGATGGGACCCAGTTGACGTCATACGAGTTCACCCAGGGGTACTGCTCCGCTCTCCCTTGCTCGCACCACCCCTGGGTGGGGGGCATTTGTGGACATCAAAAAATACAACAAAGCAAAGTCTAGGCCCAATGGCATGACATGAGCAGGCCCATCTATTGGCCCATGGCCTGATGGCCCAAATACCCCCATGCAAGGGGTCACTTTAAGCAAACCATCACCCTCCCACTACAAAAGCTGATGCAAAAAAGCAACTGGCAGAGAGGTTGTTGCATCCGTTTCTGGAAGGGAGAGAGGCGGAGGAAAAAGGGGGAGCTCGGTGGGAGTTCTTCTACTGGTTCCTAGCCCCAGCAGGAGGGGAGAAGCCAGCAAGATCAAAAAAGGAGAGGAGGGCTTCTTCTGGCCGGGTGGTTGCGCTTGCGGCTGAAGGCAGGAAGAGGGAAGCAAGCCTTCCCGATCTCTTCTTCTTCCAGAAAGAGCCTGCGACAGGAAGAGGGGGAAAGGAGGGTCCAGCTCTATCCTTCCTTTGAGTTGTGTGTAGTGTTAAGGGAGTGGGGAGAGGTGAGGGCAGAAACCGATGTAATATGTCATATATTTGATTTCTGCTTTCTCCTTTCTCGGGACCAATCTTCCACTTTGTTTAGCATGCATCTTTCCTTTTTTTTTTATGAAGAGCTTATATTCCGGAATGTATGTTTGCCGACTGTGATCACCCTCTACGGTGGATTTTTTTTTTAGATACCCCCCCTTCCATCATTAATCGTGTTTCTCTTTTGTTCATTCATTACGATCAAGGCCTCAGGCATTCACAGGTGGATAACATAGTATCCATACCTCATGTTTTGAGACCAAATAAGAAGATATTATCGAACGACTCCCAGTAGGTACGTCGTCCATTCCTGTGCTAGATGATGTTTCTTGCGCCCATGTCCTGCTCAGATCCAAGGTGGGAATCGCCGGCCCTCCTCCCTCATGAGGGTGCTGCAAACCCCCTTTGTACAGCAGGAATCCCCCTCCTATCTTCGGTAGTGGCAGTATGAGCGTTTGTAGCCGGATCACCACCTCTCTCGACTCTGAACACAAAGGGTTAGGTAGATGATACCTATGCCCCATTCGAGCATACAAATAAATTCACGGAAAGATTGCTTTATCTGGATGCTCAGTTTGTTGCCAAGTTTTGAGAGCTGAAGCCCCGAGTTGTGGCCGACTCACCTGGTAAGGGGCCTCCAGTGTTTAAGGTTCATCGGCATCGTGTTTTGCTATCGAAGAGACTGGATTGCCAACCTATGAGTCAGTCCCCACCTGTAAAATTTGGTGCCATTTCGATGAGATTTGGGGCTAGTTTCATGGAGGATGGGTGGCCCAGCTCTGGCCGACCCACTTGAGTCGGCCTAGCCGCCAGTACCTGCCCGACTCACTGGGGTTGAGGGTAGGTTCTTGGCATTTCAAGGGTGATTAACACCCCTTTTCTCTCATTTGACTGATAAAAATGACCAGTATTTATATCATCCCCCTCCCATAAAATTTCACATCATTCTGATGTCATTTGGGTGGTGATTTTACTAAAATGGCCAATTTCATTTGTCTGCCAACTCACCTGGTTCCCAGCTCACTTGGTTCCAACTCACCTGGTTCCCAGCTCACCTGGTTCCCAGCTCACTTGATTCCCAGCTCACCTGGTTCCCAGCTCACCTGAAGGTTCCCAACTCACTTGGTTCCCAGCTCACCTGGTTCCCAGCTCACTTGGTTCCCAGCTCACTTGGTTCCCAGCTCACCTGAAGGTTCCCAACTCACCTGGTTCCCAGCTCACTTGGTTCTCAGCTTACCTGAAGGTTCCCAACTCACCTGGTTCCCAGCTCACTTCGCCCCCAACTCACCTAGCTCCCAACTCACCCGGGCAGCGCCCATGTTTTCCGCGATTTGGGGCTGATCGACATGAGATTTCACTCGCGTAAGAGTTTGAAATTGACTGAGCCACGCCTCAGTCCCTTTTGTAAAAGTTTCACACCGTTCCACCGTGATTTGAATGCCATTCTGTCGCAAACGGGGGCTGCCATCTCACATAAAAAAAATAAGGCTCTATGAGACCTCGGGTTAGATAACATGATATCTATGCCCGAGTTCCTAGACTCATACATTATTGGGTTGTCCATCGGACTGTTTTCGGTCTCGGTACTCAACGGTTCCTCCATGGCCATGCCTCGAGAACCGGCACCATGTGCCGTTTGGGTGGCGCCGCGCGCGGCTAACACCTTGTTTTGGTACCATCTCCATTGTGGTGGATGGATACCGTGACCTCCCCCACATCCCATGAGTCCGGGGGAGGTGCTGCCGAATTTTTTTTTATGAGTGTCATGCTATTCTGTGTTTCTGGCTGGTGAGTCCAAGTCGGTGGGGAGATTTGAACCGGTGATCCGGCAGTGCACCTGGACCGACTCAATGGCCTGGTTGCAATAAAGTCACATAACAGTGCTGTTAACATGAATAATGAGACAGAAATAAAGAAGGATAATAATAATAACAAAAAAATAATAAGTCTATAAATAACAAAAAAACCAAACATAATAATAATAACAGAAAATAAATAACACAAAAAAAGATCCCATTTCCACCAAACCAGGGCTACCGACCCGTCTCTCCATGGAAACCACTTGAGGTTCTCTGCCAACACACCCGTGGCCGACTCAAGAAGCTTGGCCGATCCACTCCTCAGCCGACCCACCATCTCCCACCTTTCAAACAAAACCCATTTAAATCCCCACTCCCAACTCACAACACTCCCAACTCACAACACTCCCAACTCATACCTCACTCCTCAGCCGACCCACCATCTCCCACCTTTCAAACAAAACCCATTTAAATCCCCACTCCCAACTCACAACACTCCCAACTCATCCCATGCCCCCTGCGCACACACTCCCACACATTCGCCACCCTCACATTTAATTAATAAATGGTAATAAAAATAGGGGTAATAAGATTAATGGGGGGATGATAATAAAAAAAATAATTAAAGAAAGAAAAATAAACAAACAATAGATCAACATCATCTAAGTAATACAAATGCCACGATCTCAAAAAAAAATGGTGATATAATATATATTAAACCAAACGGTGAAAAGACAACTGATTCTAAGCCAAACAATTAAAGGACATGAATTTAATTTAATAATTTGAGTAAATCTAAAAAAAAAACTTCCTAAGCAAGAGAAATCAAATCAAATAATTTGGGTTATGCTCCTAACGTGGAATAAAATTTGAATAAGTTTCAACTCAAATAAATCAAGATGAATAAATGAAAAGGCATTTTGGAATAGAATAAAAATCCAACATTAAATCAAACAGTCAAAATTAAATTAAATTAAAAGATCAATGGATAAAAAAAAAGACAACTCCAATAAAAGACCAATCACAATGAAGAAATGCAAGAGATCAAAAGAGCAAAATAAATCATATCAAATAATGTTGAAACCATTTCAACTTCTTTTAATAAATCTAAAACAGCATCAAAAGTGCGTCGAGTGTTATATTTTGGTCGTCTCGCGTTAGGCGCAATTAAATTTACATCTTCGCATATATCCTTTATCGGATGTTTCCGTTTTAAGGTCATGAGACTTTCTAATCTGGCGATTAATCAAGGGTTTTCCCTCTCAGATGGATGTAATTAACGTCGTTGCGTTTAAGCAACGGCGAGATCTTGGTCCCGACCCGATCTCTACTTTCGTTTGACGAAGTTAAACGGTGCGCACAATAGACCCAAAGCCCTTCGACTCTCGGAAGCAGAACACTTGGTTGCCACTTCAGTGGCTGGCACGCCTGCGCTATGCAAATTGCCGATTCATCTCTCGTCATTATCGCTCACGTAGCGCCCGACGGGATTTGGATTAGCAACACGCATCCATAAGACCATGCGAAAACATGATAAATAGGTCTTTAAAAAAATAATTATTTTTTTCATTTCCACAGTCCTCCAATTTAATGACACAAGGAGATGGTTACTAACCTGTAAACAAGTCCGGATACTTGATCTTGATGACATCTTCTAGTTCCCATGTTGCCTTTTCTTGTCCACGTTTACTCCATTGAATCTTCAACAGAGGAACTTCTTTGTTTCGTAGTTGCTTGATTTTTCGATCAAGAATTTCTACAGGTCTTTCCTCGTATGCTAAATTTTCTTGTATCTCCAGATCTTGATATCTAATGATGTGTTCCGAGTCATAAGCATATTTTCTCAATATTGATACGTGAAAAATATCATGTACATTAGATAATTGCGGTGGTAGTGCCAATTGATATGTCACTTCTCCAATTCTTTTAATATCTCAAATGGTCCAATGTACCTTGGACTCAATTTTCTCTTGATTCCAAATCTTCTAATTCCGCATCGAGGAGATACTTTAAGGAACACATGTTCTCCTTGCTAGAACTCCAATTCCCTTCTTCGACGATCAGCATAGCTTTTCTGTCGATCTTGGGCAGCTTTCATTCTGTCTTGCACTAATTTGATAATTTCTGTGGTTTCTTGGATCATTTCAGGTCCAAGAATATGGGATTCTTTTAGTTCTACCCAACATAGTGGTGATCTACACTGACGACCGTATAATGCTTCAAATGGTGCCATTTGAATGGTAGATTGGTAACTATTATTATAGGCAAATTCCATAATTGCTAAATGAGTGTTCCAGTCATTTCCAAACTCCAATATACAAGCACGACACATATCTTCGATAACTTGTTTACCTGCTCTGTTTGTCCGTCAGTCTGGGATGAAATGCTGTGCTAAACTTTAATTTAGTCCCCAATGCATCTTGTAGTTCTCTCCAGAAATGTGAGGTAAATCTTGCATCCATATCTGACACTATATCCTTTGGAATATCATGCAATCGAATAATTTCTTTCATATATAGTGCTGCTAAGACACCCACATACCATCTTGTCTTGATTGCTAAGAAATGAGCTGACTTGGTAAGTCGATCAATGATTACCCATATGGCATCAAATCCACCTTGTGTCCTAAGTAATCCTATAATAAAATCCATACTGATACTATCCCATTTCCACTCTGGCACTTCGAGTGGTTTTAACTTTCCGGCCGATTTTTGATGCTCGGCTTTAACTTTCTGACATGTCAGGCATCTTTCTATGAAGTCCACAATGTCTTTCTTCATATTGCACCACCAGAAATACTTCTTTAAATCTTGATACATTTTGACCGCTCCTGGATGAATGGTGTAACGTGACCGGTGAGCTTCTTCTAAAATTTGCTTTTTGATCTCGGGATTATCTGGCACACACAACCTGTCTCGGAATCGAAGATTCCCATGAATATCCTCATTAAAATCAGGTTTGAAAGTTAACTTTTCTCGGATCTCTGCCAATATAGGATCATTATCCTGTTGTTCTCCAATTTGTTTTATCAAATCTGATTGAACTATCAAGTTATCAATTACAACTTTTCCTTTTTGTGACTCAACCTTCAAGCTTAATGTGAAAAATTCCTCTAGTAGTTTTCATTCCTTTCTTGTAATTGAAACACTTTTGCTATAGGATTTCTGCTAAGTGCATCTACCATAATATTTCCTTTCCCTGGATGGTATTCAATCTTGAAATCATAATCTTTAATATACAACATCCATCTTCTTTGTCTCATATTCAATTCTTTCTGTGAAAACAAATACTTAAGACTCTTATGATCAGAGTACACTATAAATTGATTGTCGTATAGATAGTGCCTCCATAGCTTGAGTGCAAAAACTACTGCGGCTAATTCCAAATCATGGACTGGGTAAATTTTCTCATGGGTCTTCAATTGTCTTGACGCATAAGCAATGACTCTTCTATCTTGCATCAATACACATCCTTGTCCAATACTTGAAGCGTCGGTATAAACCTCAAATAATTTACCCTCTACCGGCAAGGCTAGAATTGGTGCCGATGACATACATTCCTTTAATAATTGAAATGCTTGCTCGCAACTCTCACTCCATACAAATGCAGTTCCTTTTCTGGTCAGTTGTGTGAGAGGCGAGGCAATTCTAGAGAAATTCTAGACAAATCACCGGTAATAACTAGCCATACCCAGAAAACTTCTAACCTCAGTGAGGTTCTTTGGTTGCTCCCATTTTTGTATGGTCTCAATCTTCGAAGAGTCCACAGACAATCCTTCTTTTTGAAATAATGTGTCCCAAAAACATCACTTGCTTCATCCAAAATTCACATTTACTAAACTTTGCATATAGTTTGTGATCTCGTAATAGTTGCAGAGTAATCCGTAAATGCGTCTCGTGTTCTTCTATACTCTTAGAATAAATCAATATATCATCAATAAACACAACTACAAATTGATCCAAAAAAGATCTGAACACGTCATTCATTAGACGCATAAATGCAGCAGGTGCATTAGTTAATCCAAAGTGCATCACTACAAATTCGTAGTGTCCATATCTTGTTCGGAAAGTTTTTGTGAATGTTCTACTCTTGAATTCTGAGTTGGTGATTACCAAACCTTAAATCAATTTTGGAGAAACATTGAGCTCCAGACAGTTGATCAAATAGATCGTCAATTCTTAGAAGTGGATATTTGTTCTTATAGTCAATTGGTTAACTGTCAGTAATCTATACATAATCGCATAGACCCATCTTTTTCTTCACGAATAACACTGGAGCACCCCAAGGTGAGGTACTAGGTCTAATAAATCCTTTTTCTATCAATTCCAACAACTGCCTTTTCAGTTCTTTCAACTCTTCTGTTGACATCCTGTATGGTGTTCTTGAGATTGGTGTAGCTCCTGGTACCAATTCAACCAAGAAATTCACCTCTCTATTAGGTGGTATACCAGGTAACTCTTCAGGGAAAACATCAAGAAATTCCTTTACCACTGAAATATCTCCCAATCCCGTGATATCTTGGTTTAATATCATTACAGAAGCTAAGTACCCTTGACAACCTTTCCGTACTAGCTTACAAGCCTTAACTGCTGAAATTATTGGTATTCTTTTGGTGTGGGTTTATCAAAGGTTATAGAACAAATTTCTTTTTCGGGAAAGTGATCTGCCTTAATTGGCAATCTAAATTGGCATGATACTTAGATAACCAATCCATCCCAAGGATCACATCATAATCCCACATTTCCAAACATATCAAATCACCAGATAAGTTATGTCCTTCAAGTAGAATCTGACTATCAGGGTTATACTCCTTAAGCTTTTTACCCTCACTCAAAGGAGTTACCACTTCCAGTTGTGTAGACAATGGGATTGATTGTATTTCCAAAGATTTAGCAAAATCATAACTAATAAAGGAGTGCTAGCTCCTGAATCAAACAATACATGTGCAGGTTTTGAGTTTATTATCAGTGTACCTTCAATCAGTCCACCTTCTTGCGAGGATTCAGGCTCTACCTCCTGAATAGCTTGTATTCTTCCTTGCTTTAGTTGCCTTGCTTGGGGATTTGGTTTGGCTGGCGTATTCTTGATCATCGGACAATCTGAAATTCGATGCTGAGTACTTCCACACTTGAGACATGCTCCCAATCTATGCCAACAATTTTCTGCCTTGTGTCCACTAATGTGACAATGCTTTCACACGTCCTTGCTTCCACTTGGAGCCTTCTCTATCTTCTTTCTAGATTGCTGAACTTTTGGGATATTTCCCGACTCAAATTTTCTCTTCTGATCCGAAGATCCTTCTCCCGACCTTCCTTTAATTTTATCCACCATATCATTTGTAGCTTCCAAAGACAAAGCTCTTTTAACCATATCCGAATACGTAGTGATCAAATGTGAAGTTAACTGCATAATATAGATAGGACGTATTCCATTCATGAACCTCTTGGCTTTTAACTTATCCGTGGCTATGAGATGTAGAGCATACTTAGACAATCGAGCGAACTGGGCCTCATATTCAGATACTGACATCCTTAATTGTTTTAGATTAGCAAATTCATTTGCCTTCTTTTCCTGGACAACATCGGAAAAGTACTGGTCATTAAACAACTCCACAAATTCATCCCAACTAATTTGGGTCGGATCCTCCAAAGTGGATATTACTGTTTCCCACCATGCTCTAGCGTCCCGTTCCAACTGAAAAGTCACCAACCGAATCTTCTCTTCCTCGGTGCATTTAATCACTCCAAATATCCTTTCAATGTCCTTTAGCCAATTTTCGACTTCGTCCGGGTTTGTACTTCCTACAAATCTTGGAGGATCTAAACTTCAGAAATCCCGAATAGACTTGTCCCATTATGGCTGTTATTCTTAGCTACAGTCCTCATCACTCGGGTCAAGTCATGCATCGAACTTTCCATTTTCATCTAATTGGCGTTACTTCCTTCCATAATTAAGTGGGATATATCTGAAACATTCAATAGGACATACATTAATTCCACAATCCACTCAAACTTGCATTCATCATATACACATTTCAAATCCATATAACACACCATTTCTATTCATTAGTCAAATAATTACATCAAAACATACTATCATAAACCAGTCATCTAAGTCACTGCCATCTCCTCCTTCCAACTATTCCATATTACAAAACATACCTTCACTAACCTCTCACTCCGCTTCACATGGGAGTTATATATACATTCAACATTTAAACAAAAGGAGAGGTTTACAAAAAGAAGGATAAGTTGCCTAAGTCCTTTCTAGTTTGGGTCAGGTCTATAACAGACTCCACCGATGGTTGTTGTTGTACTCTTCCAACTCTGTGGTATAGTTCCCTTGCCGCATCCGTCAATGCTTCCCAATAGCCCTCAAACTGATGGAGCAACATGTCTTGCCCCAGCCTTAGATTGTCCAACCTACACCTAACTTGAGTCATGACGTCGAGTGAAGCACCAAGATTGCCGGCAAAGAAAGCACCCGTAGTCAAATTAAGCACTTCTTCCTTAATTTGCATATGAGCTTCCTGCTGGGCTGGGGCATATAGCTTAATGTCTTGGCGTAGCATTTCTAATGCTGCTACCATCCTTTCTTGGGCATTCATATCCATACTGAAACAAATATCAAGTTAAGCATTTACATAGTTACAAATATCATGCTAACTAATCCCATGTTTCTACCCCAACTCACTGGTTATCCCTAGGTTTATCGAACTAATGCTCTGATACCAATTAATCTGTCATGTTCTAGCAAAATTACATTTATTGAATATGACCGATATTATTACAAGAACTAACATAAACATTTATACATAAGCAACTAGTTTAGCGGAAACTTATTACATGACATCCCTCATTATAGTCTAAATGAGGAACATGCAAAAGTAAACTGTAGCCTTATTACATTTCCACTTATCTACAAAGATAACAAAAGATGACAACAATGCTTGTCATGGTGTGGTCCACTCAGCACACAAAATCCCCTTAAGCTTCATCTTCGTTGGGTCCACCTGAAAATGGTAAATTGAATGAGCTAACTAGCACAGTAGAACTCAATTCCCTTAAATGAAAAGGATTCAGATGTAAATTCTCAAGGTAAGAACATGTATAGATTGCTAGCACTGGGTGTTCAAACAATGATCAAATGAATCAATTTGATAACATGTATTGAACAAGAATAGTTTAGAAACAAGATCAATAACTCAGAATGATACTTGAATTCAGAATCAGACACATTTTCACACACACAAGCATGATGTGATGACTAATCAAACACGAATTGATGTATGCCAACATCCACAAATTCTCATCACCCCCGCGTGGCCACTGATGAATTCGAGCGCTCCCCCCAGGACTGAACAATCCCTTTATTTGCCAAGCATATTTCTCAAACGTGTCTAAAGACTCACAACTTGTCATCATAACACATAAATTCTTGATCAAGGACACATAAGGATTCACTCATGGTTTACACACAAGAATAAGGAACTCTGTTCCTTCATTGATTACAGGAATTTATGATCTCACGAGGTCAATTATGTTCAGAACTTTGAAGAGATGACTCATGGTAAAAGGAAATGAAACTTGACTGGTTTAGTAGATGTTTAGGTGGGGGAAACATCTAGGAATGAGTGTGCATTTAGTTAGAACAATTGGGTGTAGTTCCGGTCAAGAAATGAGTCAAGGTAGGTGCTGAAATTCGGGACTAGTTGTGCATGTCGATAGCAAGGAGGTGGCTGTCGACAGATATGGCTTTCCCAGAAGCTGAATTCTCAGCCTGTCAGTGGCTATCGACAGCCAAAGGGGTGTCTGTCGACATCCCCTGTCAGATTTGGTTTTCTGGGTTCTGGCAAGATAGCCCTGTCGACAGCTAGAAGCAGGGCTGTCAACAGGTGCTATATAGACTTTCAAAAATGGATTATGACCAACTAGAAATTGTGCTACCAAGCCTTTCTATCACTCCTAACCTGATTAAAACTTTGTCCAAGGATGATCTCAGTCTCAAGAATGAAGCTAACATGACAAGAAAGCAAAAGAAAGGACATGGAATGTGATTCACATAAATGGTCAACATGATTTCGGAATTGCACAAGTTATGATAGAAGAAAAAAAATTGTATTGTCTCCCATGGCCAAACACTAAATCATACATGATGAAATTTTAATTCTTACCATGGGATTAATTTTCAAATCTGGAAATCAAAGACTCATGGTAAAGGATCACTTTAAACTACCGGAACTACGTTGAATTGTGGGAAGAAGAGAACAAGAGTAGGAAGAGAATCCTACAAACATACAACTAAAACAAGATTATAAGGGATGGACACATACTTTTCACAAGAGAATTCACACATTTAAAGCAAGTAGCAAGTGATCATGACCTCTTTAACCAAGGTGGAGGTCAAGAACTTAGAAAGGAGAAGAGATAGGAAGAGAATCCTACCTAATTAAAGAAGATGGGGTATTCCCTCGATGGAATCACAACCAACTGGAAGGTAGAGAAATCAAGGTTCCAATATCCTCCAGCAACTACAAGTTGCCACTCCTCCAGGAGAATCAATAGCTTTACTTGTAGTCTCCACAGCTCCAGCAGCAACTGCTCTCACAAGCAAGGACAATACCCACAACGGAAGACTAGCAAGTGCAACAGTAGCTTCCTCACAGCTCAACAGCAAGAGCCAGCGGCAAGGAGCAGGGAAACAAGAGCAGAAGGGGTACAAGAACAGGAGAACGAATAGAGATTTGTGTTGGGAAGGTTCACAAGTTGGTTACACAGTGGGTTTTATAGCTCCAATCCATTTCCATGCACAAGGCCACACAAGTTTACAGGTGTTGGGGTAAAACCCCCATTTTACCACCTTCTGACACCTATCTCATGCACAAGCTGCAAGTTACACATGGTAACTATCGTGTTACCCATTCCCCAGGTGTGCTGGCCTTCCCACAGCCTCACGTAAGTGTCCAAGAATTCCCAGAAAAATGGCCACCATAATTGGCCTAAAATTCAGCTGGCCCAATAAACTTGATGTAAACATGTCCAAATGGTATCCATTTGTCATAAAATTTCAACCATAGCCTAATATGATGGATTTGCAAATTATGGTGATTTTATTTAAATTTTAAATTTATTTACACTAGGTGAAAATCACCTAGAAAATAGTTGCGTCGGCTTAACCTCGAAGTCCGTACGTCAAAAAATTGGATATTTATATTTCTGAGATCTCCACATTTTTCTAGAAATTATGGTGTTTTCAGATTTTTATTTCGTTATAGTTTTTCAGTGTCGTCCTGTGGGAGTGCGCATCTCTGTGTACGACACTGGGGTAACGTATGTTATCACTAATTAAACTCAAATTTTAATTATTTCAATTTAATGACAATACTAATGTATAATAACCACATTATTCATATTTTCCTAACACTTTTAATTTTCGGGGCGTTACACGGGGCATGACACTTCCCGTTGTGCTTGGGCATATAACTCAATGTCCTGACGTAGCATCTCCATGGCTGCTACCAACCTTTCTTGGGCATTCATATCCATGTTGAAATAAATAGCAAGCTAAGCATTTATACAGTTACAAAATCATTCTAGCTAATCCCAATTTCTACCCCAACTCACAGGTTATCCCTAGGTTTATCGACCTAAGGCTCTGATACCAATTTATCTGTCACATCCTAGTAAAAGTCTATTTACTGAAAATGACAGATATTAAGCACGAGAATTAATGCAAAGATTTATTTATACACAACTAACTTAGCGGAAGCTTATTACATGATACTCCTCATTATAGTCTATATGAGGAGCAGATAAAAACAAACTGTAAAATTATTACATCCCATACTGAGTATAAGAAAAACAAAAGATGATGGTTGGCATGACGTTGAACGGTCCACTCAGCACACAATTTCCCCTTTAGACTTCATCCCCATCTTGACCACCTAAAAAGGTGGGATGGATGAGCTAACTAGCTCAGTAGAATTCAATTCTTTTAATCAAAAGCTAAGATGTATAATCTCAAGGTAAGAACTTGGCTATCACTAACACTGTATAACAAAACGATTGAACAAACTTGTCAATGAAATAACACATGTAGAACAAGAGTAATGTGGAAGCATGATCAGATTTCAAGATGACACTTAAGTTATGATTTAAATACACATTCACACACCATAGATGACATGATGACTAATCAAGCACATAATGATGTATGTCAACATCCACTTGTCCTTAATCGATCCCGTGCGGCCATAGAGGAATTCGATCGGGTGCTCCTCCAGGACTGGACCAGCCCTATTTGCATAGACATATTTATCAAATAAGTCCAAAGACCCACAACTTGTCATCATAACACACTCACTCTTGAAATGGCTCAATTGGGGTACATAAGTACTCAACATATCTCACACAACAGAAACTTGGTGACTACTTTCTCTGACCACAAAAGTTGATAACTTTACAAAGGTCAATTGTATTTGGAACTCTTAAAAGATAACTCAAGGTAAGGATGAAAGAAAATTAAGTAGTTCTATCAAGTGTTTAAGTGGTAGAAACAATAAGGATTAGATGGGAAAATAGCTAGGCTAATTGTGTGTTGCATCAGCAAGAGTTTGAACCAAGGTAAGTGCTGGAAAGATGAATCAGGTAGGGCCTGTCGACAGCCAGGGAGGACCTGTCGATAGGTACTGCTTCCCAGAAGCAGAAACTTGGATCTGGCTGCTACCTGTCGACAGGCTAGGATCGGCTGTCGATAGGTAGGGGCTATCTGTCGACAGGTACTGGTTTCCAACATAGTTTGGGTTCTGGAACATGGTTCATGTCGACAGGTAAGTCATGGCTGTCGACAGGTGTTGTGTACTCTTCCAGAAATGATCAAAACTACCAAGGAATATTCTACCAAGCTTACCTACAATTCCTACAATGTCTATGACATTATACAAGTATAATCTTAACCTCAAAATACCAAGCCAATGACACAAGGAGATGAAGGAAAGGAAATTCGACAATGTATACATGGATGATGAAAACTCAAGAAAGAAGATTACTGGAAGAGCAATTCTTCTAGAAATCTCTTCTCTACCTCTACCAATCATTTACCAAGACACACACACTTGAGACTAACATGGTCTCTAACTGAACCAACTTAATGAAGGTAGAAAGAACTATCATGGAACCACTTCCTGGATTCGAAAAATAGTATATGCACGAGAACAAGTTAACTTCAAACCACTGAACCAAGGATGAGATGTAGGAAGAAGAAGACATAAAGAGAATTCTACCTATCTGAGTAGAGTGAATTCCTTTCTTGATGTAGAGGTCCACAACACTACAAAATGTAGCAGATGGAGAAGTGGCCATAAGCAAGGGAAGAAGCAACTGTAGCTTGCTGACGCAGTAGCAATAATACCACCAAGGAATTGCTACACTGGCTCCACAACTACACCCATCAATAGTTTCAACAGCAGCTCGAGCAGGAACAAAAGGTGCAAGAAGGGTAGAACCAGCAGCTCCAGCTACACCCCAACTGTGGAGAGCTTGCAAGCATAGCAGCAGCACAACAGCAGGAGTAGAGTCGGAAAGATGGGTACGAAGGACATGGGGGTGTTTTTATAGCCCTTGTGAGCGCCATGCGTGATGGCACGATGGCCATCGATGTGTGAGGTTTTTACTGTTAACACGTTAAACATGCATGCCCACCACTTAACACCTCAGGTAACAACGTGTTAACCTTACCCCTATGTGTGCTGGCCTTCCCAATGCCTCACACGTAGGCACTAGAAATTCCCATGAAAATCTCCACCGTAATTAGATCATAAATCAGCTGGCCTATTGAACCTTATGTAAATATGTCCAAATGATGTCCATTTGTATTAAAATTTCAACCATAGGCTAATGCGATGGTTTTACAAATTATGATGATTTTAGTTTAATTTTTAGATTTTATTTTACACTGGGTGAAAAATCGTCCGGAAAATAGTTGCGTCGACTTAATCTCGAAATTGAAATCTCGAATCCAGATATTACATTTCTAATATCACCATATTATTCTGAAAATTATGGTGTTCTCGGATTTCAATTCGTTATAGTTTTTCGGTGTCGCCCTGTCGGAGTGCGTATTTCTGTGTACGATACTGATGTAATATTTAATAACACTAATAATTCTAAATTTTAATTATTTCAATCTAATGATAATATAATGTATAATAATCACATTATTCAGAATTTCTTAACAGTTACAATTTCGGGACGTTACATGTCAGGAGGTTTCAACAAAGCATTAGTTCCCGGGTGACTCATTTGTATATAATTGTAGAGTTTTTTAAAACTACATCTTCATTTGAGAAGTAAGAAATTAATCAATTAATACCCCGATTTGTATCCAATAAGGTTATATCAGTGCCCTCTACTTCATCCCTTTCTCTTGCTTTCAAGAGCCTCTTCTATTACGGTAATTGCTTATAGGTCGCTCTTATTCGCTGCATAACATGGTGTTAGTAAATGTTTATTTTACATGCACATAACTACATGATGAATTCACATGGGTTTTAACAAGATTTGGATAAAAAGAATCATAGCCGAGTTATTGTTTTATCGAGAGCACATTTTTTGTTTTAAAGCTTATTCGTTCATATATGAATTAATCAGATGAAAGAGTGTACGCCAATTAAATAATGAGAAAAGTTTATTGCACTTACATATTGCACTTTAAGTGTAATATGACTAGGTAATAATTTATGTGGCACCCTTTATATGAGGAGTGATAAAATGACAATCTAATTGTTGAATGTCACATGAATTTGTTGTTTAGTCATATTAGACTTAAAGTGTAATATATAAGTGCAATAAACCTTTCTCTTAAATAATATGTAGAATATGTGCTATACGCCCTCTTTATCTTATCCATCTTCTCCCTTAATTATGTGAAATCATTGACTGGTTTTTGGCTTGCATGCATGTCATTACCAGCTGGGCCATTGGGAATGTTATGACTCTGAGTTATTTAAGTTGGCATATTTTGTGATCATTCAGACATGTACAATACAGAAGTTGATAATTCAGATACATGGAATTTAGGAGAAAATATTCTATAAAGACATCTGATCGCACTTCCACTTAGCACCATGCACAGCTGCATCAATTTATACCCCTTCAAAAAAATATATTTATATGACATGGCACTCAACAAAGGTAAAAGAGAAAAGGTAGAAAACTAAGGTGTACCTCTTACTTCTTCAGTTTGTTAGATGTTTGATCATAATCACCATCCATCTTCTTCACCTCTCTAAGCTCAACAATGTTGGAATTGGATTGCCAAACCAAATGATTGAACCCATTTAAATGTTTATCGAGTACTTATTATTTGTGCCATATTGTTCTAATTATCTATTATAATTTGTCCTCAGGGATGTGCATATAAAAGGACTTAATTTGACTTGGTTTTTCATTGTAGCTTGCTGAGAAGGCATGCGTTCCACTGAAGATTGATGTGTTACTTTAAGCCTAGACGGCATTGCCTTTAAATATTGGGTTTTTTTTATTAAAATAATTATTTAATATTTTATTTTTACAGAACACAAAAAAGATATACCAAGCTAGTGACTAAGAGACCGAAATGCGCCGGGAGTTGGTGGCATTTAGAACCACTCAAGTAAATGCTTAGAAGAAAAAAAACTCTAGCTCAGTGCACTCATAATTGAGGGAATTGGATAATTTGCAGTACTTGATCCTCAATTAGTCTCATGATTTTTCTCACTTTGTCTCGTTCTTTAGGTCTTGGAATCCAATTGAGATAATTAGGCGAGATTATAACTCGATGAAGTTACAAGTGTGGTACTGTGTGATCTCCATTGTCTCATCGATTAGTAAGATGTCAAACGTGGACAGTCAAAATGTATTCTAACTGCGAGATTAATATGAGGTTTACTATTATTCTCTTATTCAAATCAGGAGAGGAGTTGGCTTCTAAGGGCCAATTTCCATGATTCTAGTGGTGGTATCACACGATTCACACCTATCATCTTTTTCAAGGATATAAAAAATATGTTTGATGTGATATATTCTATGGTTTGTTAGAAACATTTCTTTAATTATAGCATGTTTATCAATTAATTCTTATATGTGTTGCTTGCTCCGAGTTTTTGGAGTCTTCTACTGCGACAATGAAATTGTGAGACTCATCCTTCTACTTCTTTTTTAGTTGAAGATGAGTTAATTAGTTCCCAATCACCCGCAACAATGAGAGTGGACTTACTACTTCCAACAGTGTATGTGTTTTGTACATCTCGAGATATGTTCTAGAAAGATGTCCTTTACGACAATATAATCATATATACATATGTATATGAGATCATGTGAATATTGTAATATTTGCACATGTTATCTCTTATATTTTCATTACTAAACCATTTAACTAGTAGGCTGGTGGAGTTAGATTCGAATCTATATTTGATTCAGTGGATGAGAACCACCAGATTAGGGCCTCTAGTGGGCATTACAATGCCGTCAATATCGACATTGTTAATGTAGACATTGAAACAATTCTAAAGGGCAACAGCTCCCAACGTTTCAGTTTCCAAATAGCCAATTGATTGGCGCGGTAGTTGGAATTATTTTTCATGGTTATTTTAAAAATAAAATAAAAAAAATGATTAATTTAATAGAAAACCCTCAGATGTTTATCACATTACGTACAATGGAGGGATCTAATTCCTTCAGATTTTTAGCTAATTTAATGAAATTTGCTATTGTATTTATTGATTTCTTTAGGAGTTCATGATATTCTACATTAAAGAGCGCAACTTTTTTTAGGGAAAATTAATTGGGGGTCCTGTCAGAGCCTGATACTTATTTCCTCGTCTCTGTCAGAATACTGTTTGATGTAAAGTCCCTGTTTTTCTCAGGTTTAATTTTCAGTCCCTGCTTTTCACACGTCACCATTTACGGCCCTCCACACACGATTTCCGTCTCCTTGGCCTCCGTCTCTTTTCCCATTTCGTCTTACCCTTCCCTCCTTTTTTCCATCGCCTTTTCCCCAAACGACGCTGACGCTTCGGTGGCCCCGTGAACTCTGACGTGCGAAGTTACTGTTACATACCCTGCCAAGACTGATACAGCAACCATTGACAGCACTTACAAACAGCCTTCGGACGACCGTTCTTCACACTATAAAAGGAACCCAGGGTCATCCTATCCTTCATCACAAGCTTCCTCGCTCTTCTTCTTCCTATCTTTGTTGCTCGTCTTCTTCATCTTTATTTGCAGATGTCTTCATCTAACCGTGCTCCCCAGAGGGATGGCAAGGCACCTGCCTCACCGGTGCCACCGTCGCCCCCGGCTCCCCCGTTGCGACAGTCCAACTTCAGCGCCGACTACTGGGACGGTTTTTACATGGCTGGAAGATGGCTTTACAGAAAGCCTCCCGGCATTACGGCGACAAGGGCCTCAATAACATCCTCCCAGACATCGGCCCTAGGGTAGAACACATCCCTTCCTCCCCTTCCTCCGCTGACCGTTCCGGCACCTGCCCTCCTCCCCCTGACCGTTCCGCCTCCCTCCCCTCCGTGCTCTACCGAGTGGTCGGTAGAGTAGAGGTAGAGAGTTATTGTAACATGGCTTGTTTATGATAAGCATTTTCGTTTGATGCAGTCTTCTGTGTGCTTATGTATGTGCTCTGTATCATGCAAACTCAACATGTTATCAATAACACACTGTAACATCCCCTCATATATACTATAATCAACATGACGAACGACTGTAAGAGATTATAACATATAATGTAAAACTGTATGTTAGACTGTAGTGCTTGAACTGTAAGAGTGTAGTGCTCAAACTGTAACAGGGCTTTTCTTTAGGTGTAACACTGTAGTGCTCGAACTGTAACAGTCTAGAACTTAAACTGTAACATTTTATTACGTATAATATAACATAATACGTAAGTTTGGAACTGTAAGAGTGTAGTGCGCGAACTGTAAGAGTGTAGTGCTGAAATGTAAGAGTCTAGTGCTTCAACTGCAACATCTTATTACATATACTGTAACAGAAATCGTGAGGAGACAGTGCTCTTCTTCCTCCTATCTTTCTTGCTCGTCTTCTTCCTCTTTATTCGCAGATGTCTTCATGTAACATACGGTACACAGGTCAAACTGTAAGAGTATTAGAGTTAAACTGTAACACTACATTACGTACACTGTACAACAAACGTAATTGTAAGTGCGCGAACTGTGCAAGTGTATTACTGAAACTGTAATAGCGTAGTAGTGAAATTATAACAGCGTAGTGCGTACACTGTAATAATGTATTACATACACTGTAATATTGGAATATTAGGACGACGTTCTGTTGTAACTAATATACAACATTTAAAATCCGTCAGGATTGTGGGGTGGGTTGCTACAAGTTCTTCGGTTGTGACCTGTTTGTTTGCACCTTGAACAAATATATGCATGATCTACTTCTCCTCTTGAATGTATTCTCCTCTTTCTCGGTCTTCCTGGCAACCTTTTTGTTGTCGGTGGCTTGATTAGAACTTCTGATGGTTGAGGCGGATCCGGCATGTCAAATGTTGGGATAGGTTGAATGTTTCTTTCATATGCAGCCCTATACACTTCTGTGCTGTAAAATGCCGAAACATATTGAGTAACGGCCTCCTTGTACTGCCAATTGCTGCGCATGCATGCTTGCAAGGAATCTTGACAAGTTGCCAGTGTCCACAGGAGCATGTTTGTAGATGGAGGTCTACGGCGTACGTCTTCATACTTTCAACAACCTCAAATTTGATTCCATCTGAATGACGGATTGCTAAGCTTCTCCTTTCTTGAAGGTTTTTTTCGATGATTTTTTGTACTTTAGGACAGTATGGTGTATCCCACAATGCAGCATCAATTTTCCTCTTTGCAGCCATTTCCATCATTTGCACTCTATTTTGTCAACCATCTGTAGTATTGGTAGACTTCGCGCGTCATGTATCCAATTGTTGAATGACTCTGCCAAATTAGAGTATAATTCACCAAACCTGTATGGCCATGTGAAGGAAATTAGGTTAACATCAAATATCTGTAACAAGTGTCCACTACATACTGTAACCTTATTTAACACGTTCTGTAATAGATTATCCCTATAACTGTAAGCACATAAATGGCAGAATGTAATAGAACATATCGCTTATGTATTTAAAGAGCCGAACCTTTGTCCCTGGAAAAGAGCATGGGACCAGTGTTCGACATCATTTCGGAGCACCCATTCTTTGGCCTCAGTAGAATTAAGCTCCATTGCAGTCATTGCGTCTTGGTACTCTTGTTCAGTAACAGCATAGGCAATGCGCTGGAGAATTTTCTAAGTAATTTTTGAAAGGGGCGGCATACTTCCCCGCACATTGGTCGTTGAAGTTCTGCATGATGTGCTGGAAACAGTAGCCGTGATGATCATTCGGAAATACGTCAGAGATCGCTTCCTTCAGACCTCTCCCTCTATCTGATAGGAACGCGATCCATCTATCTGATAGCAATGCCTTTTTCAAATTTTGTAGAAACCAGACCCAGTTGTCATATGTTTCCGAATCTGCGATGGAGTAGGCTACACTGAATAGCTCATTGTTACCGTTTAAGGCACTTGCAGCAAGTATAACCCCTTGCACTCTATGCTGTTTGATATGAGTTCCGTCCAAAAAGAGCATAGGTCGACAACCAACTTCGAACCCATATGCAGACGCCTCGAAGCATATGAAAAACCGTTTGAAACGTTGAGTCTCCGGGTCCACTTCTAGAGACAAGATCGATCCCGGGTTTGACTGTAATGCACGTTCGCTGTACCAGTTCAACATATGATAGCTTGTTCTGAAATCACCGTATAGTGAACCGACAGCAACCTCTTTTCCCCACCATGCCTATTCAAATGATTATACATGTTCTGTAAGAGTGTTACAGTTCTTGTCCTCATACCTTACAGTAGCCTTCTTAAGTTGTTACAGTATACGCTCAAATGATTACAGTTGTTACAATACAACCCTTACAGTATATGATTACAGTTGTTACAATACAAGGGTAAGAGACTTACAGTATATGATTACAGTTGTTACAGTGGCATGCAGATATTGTTACAGTATACGTCGAAATGATTACAGTTATTACAATGATAGTCTTACAGTATATGAGGACATTGTTACAATGCTAGGGTCAGAGAATTACGTTAAGGATCTATTGATTACAGTAGACGTCATGATGTGTTACAATTCAATTCATGGCATACCTGATGATAAGGGATGCAGATACCGTATTCCCGACGGATGTCACTCATCATTTCACTTGCTCTGTAGGTGGGTTTATCAACTAGTTTCCCTCACAGCATTTGCTACCCACTTCTTAGATGTCCGTGGATGTCCGTCGCTCATAATGTCACATCCACAGGTGTGTATGTTGTTGAGAGTCTTGATTTCAAATTGTGGACCTTGACGAAAGACGGACGCATGCAGGCGCCATGGGCAAACAGAGACATTGCAACGTACAGTTAATCGTATAGAGTCGTTCTTCAAATATTTCCAATTAAATCCTCGTGCGATCGCGTAATTTGTCAGTTCCATCTGCAATAGCTCTTTGCTTATGAAGACTTGTCCTACTGAGTGTATTCTACCTACGGAATATTGCGTCAACACTGGTACTACACCTTCGCTCCTTCTCCTCGCACATACAACTCGAAACTGCTTCCTGGTAATTGGAGGGGTTCTGGGGTTACCAAAGAACCGCCATGCGTGTTTGAAGTACTTTGCAAATAATGTACATACATACATTCTTAAGACGAAGGCTTGTTAAGAATGCATGGGATAACATGAAGGGTGGTGAAGAATACATGTACCACGTACCTGTCAAGTGGTTGCGTTCCATCTGAATGACGACTAGCATGCGTACTAAGGCAACGAGTTTCCACCCGATGAATTTGTAGATTTATCAATGATGTTCCCTGACACTTGTGAACATCAAACATAGCTTGGACATCCCCATCGTCAAGCAACACCTGTTCAACGTCGGTATCCATGGGAAGACGATACTTCAGCATGTTCTCCTGCATGTCTACACCCAACCTTTGGGAAACCCTGCTATGAATGGACGCCAAATCCGTGTCCTCCCTATGAAAAGAACGAAATTTTGATCTCCAAATGAACATCTTCCAGGGAGCTGCTCCATTGGGTGGCAGAGGAAGACGAACGGTTCGTAGAAGACGTTTCGTGTATGAGTGGCTTGGACTGGGGGTCAAATTGGCGGGAGTGCGTATATGGTACCAAACATGGCGGGAAAGCTCTATACGAAGGGCTGTGATTTCCTTCACGTCCCTCGTCTGTCGTACCGAGTATTTTCAGCCGCCCGATGGTCATCATTGCAGTGCACCGCCATCCTGTTGAGTCCAGTGTCCACCCGTCGGGTACACCGACTTCATATATCATGACTTTTCTCCTTCCCTTCTCCTACACCGCCATTCCTCCACCAGACCTCTTCTCTGTTACAGTTTCCCATCCTTCAATTGCATCTCCAGACGAAGCAATCCGTCTCTCCCCTCTAACGATGGCAAGCCGTCGATCTCCTACGAGCGCTGACATTCAGAGCATTGCGGCGGATGCGGTGCAAGAAGCGTTCGTGGAAGAACC
This sequence comes from Colocasia esculenta, assembly GCA_014218235.1. Classification (NCBI taxonomy): domain Eukaryota; kingdom Viridiplantae; phylum Streptophyta; class Magnoliopsida; order Alismatales; family Araceae; genus Colocasia; species Colocasia esculenta. Next base: position 78,492,509 of record CM024759.1, on the reverse strand, counting down.
CAGACTCCAAGTCGTACGAAAAAGTAGTTTCTTCTTACCCTAATACGGATGTTATCGAATGAATGTTTTCTTTTTAAGATGCGATCTTTTCTTTGCAGAAAAGAATGAATATAATACGCGATGCTCGCTTCTGTTCTACCGTTCCGTTATGGACGATTTGCAATTTAGGAGCGCGCATCTGAAGTTGATGAGGAATTCACCATTTCGCGCGTATATCAAATGCGAAATGGTGACCTACCCCATTTCACTCATTGTCGATCTTATGACACGTTTCGATGGAGAGCGTTTTAAGATTGGCTCATGCAGCATGACTTTTCGCCCTTCAGACATAGCCAAGTTATGGGTATACCAAATGTTGGTTCCCCTATCGACCTGAACACGGATGGGACAAAAGCCAGTTTGCGCCGGATCCTTGGAACCAAAGAACGATGGACAGGCACAATGTCCATTTGAAACTTAAGGAGTACGTTCCACAGGAGGGTCAGCTTGTTGTTGAGATTTCGGTGAAGCTTTGGGTTGCGCTTCTTTGTTCCTGTTTCTTCTTCCCCACAAGTGGATGTCGGGGTCGCTGTCCATTCTGCCATACTTGGACGACCTCCATGACATGAACAACGCCAATTGGGCTGCCGCAATCCACGAGTACCTGATGTCGGGGGTGATGGCATTCAAAAACAGCAGCTGGTTCCTGCAAAAACTCTTCCTAACCGTTGTGTTCCCGCTCTCGGTGTGAGTATACTGTTACGGTACCCTCTGTTACAGTTCCTGAATGTGTCTATTCCAGAAGACATATGACCTATTACATACGCATAGAGTACATTTACAGAAGACATATGTATATGTTTACATACGTTTCATATGTCCTCTGTTACAGTTCATGATGGTGTCTATTACAGATGACATATGAACCTATTACAGTACGCAATAGACATTTACAGAAGACATATGTATCTGTTACATACGTTTACGATACACTTCTCATACGCATTATCTATTTCATAATGATGTAGGCATGGTTTTTGATACCAATATAAATGGAAACCATATCATCCGGAAAGGAATCCCCATTTTTCCGTTGGGATTGCCGGAATAAGGGACCGGAGTTATCCCCCTACTACGGGGGTTGCGACGATCTGATGTAAGTGTCACTTACCCCTGGAACTGTGTTATCTTCGTATATGACTTACCTGTACCTGTACCTGCGTTAATTCAGGTGTATTTGGAGTATAATGAAAATGAGGAGCCACCTAGAGCTTCGCGACGATTGACGGCATCCACGTCAACCACTTCCCCGATCACACCCTCCTCAGATACACTCTGCATGGCATCCAGTTACCCACGGCAGAATGACCAATTACAAACCGGCAGAACAATATCCCCAGTCAATGGATGGAAGGCTACATAGACTGGAGGAACAATTTCAGCGGCAGCCTCGGTGGCAACATCCCCCCCCCAGAGAGACAGAATGTGCATTTTAGCCCTACCGCCATTGGAGCTCCCAACAGCTTCAGTACGATCACATGTTTACAGAAGACTTTCAAGTCCATTAACAGTCTTTCGTGTTCTCAGTTACAGGAGCAGAAGTAGGGGGAAGAAGAAGGAAATAAGAGGAAGCGCGTCATCCCCCATCAATCATTGTCCCCTTTACGTTATTACAGCTGGGACAGGATAATACGACAACCAGATATCTTTACGGTATGGTTTCCCCTACAGAATTTACATAAGCGGAGCATTCAGTTACAGAACCCTTCATATACATACAATTTTCCGAGTCCGTTACAATACATTATAATTGTTTTACCGAACATTCCTTTTTTACTTACTCTATCGCAGCCAGACGATTTTCGCACCACAAAGCCACGAAAGTGAATGTGTCCACTTGCGAACCGATCCTTGTTGAGTCTCAAGAGAGTACAGACACACTTCTAACGGGCAAGAAAGAGGAGAGACGTGATTACGTCGCCCGGGACGCATTAGGAGTGGCCGAAAAGTCATTGATTGAACGATTTTTCAATGAGTGCTTCATTAATGAGTACGTGTTACAGTATAGTCCACCATGTTTACAGTTTCAACCAAAGATGTTTACATTATATATCTACCATGTTTACAGTATATGTCTACCATGTTACAGTATATGTCTACCATGTTTATAGTTTCGTCAATTACTGATGACAGTCTTAATTCTTACCCAAGATGTTTTCTTACATGTAGAAATTTAATGTTCAACGGCCCTGTGGAAGGATACGACAATTTCCTCTCGTTTCATGACATCCGGGAGCTATTGTTTGCGAGGGAGAGCGAATCGGTCGTAATTGACTGCTACGTCAACGCTTACTTATTTCGCCCCGTGAAGAGAACCCGGACATTTTTTTGGAATTTTGGATATCTGCATGCCGCTTTAAAGGGTTATGTCCAATCTTGCAGAGACGATAAGAGCAAGGAACAACATTTCGAAAACGCTTTCAAGAGATTGGACCGCGCCCTAATGAATTCGACCTCATCTTCTCCCCCATGCACGTTGGAACGAACCATTGGGCTCTTTTGGTCATCCGTATGAAGGAAAAAGAGTTCCACGTGTACGACTCATTACGAAACAAACATCGTGCTGACATTCCACAATATGTAAGTGACCAGTGTTCCATACGATGCTTACATTCGTTACAGAGCGCGAGCACTTGTGTTACAGACGTAACAGTAACATGAAATCTACGTTAAGTTCTCGAACTCTTTTGTTCATTCTCTTATGCAGGTGGAGGAACTGATAAGATACCTGAAGGGCAAGCAGATAGATGCAGCTACAAGGCCGCTACGCTACCCCGACCCATGCCCACAACAAGGATCGGGAGACGACTGCGGAATTTTACTTGCAAATACATGGAATGTCTAGCACGTACGGACATTCAAGATTTGCCCTTCAGTCAGAATGACATGCCTATTGTGCGAGCAAAAATCGCCCTCCACTTCATCAAAGCGTACTTCAATGGAGAAGGGCGTTCATAGCGTGTGTAGAATCCTCTTACAGTCTTACCTATACTTTTATAGTATACATAATAGGAGGTTACTTTTCCAGAACACATTATTACAGTATCAGTTGAAATCTTTTACAGTACTTAGCTATTGTCATTATAGTATGCATACTATGAGATTACAGTTGGAATGCTGTACAGTCGTAACCTTTATGTTTTATAGTATGCATGATAGGAGGTTACAGTTCGAGAACTAAAGCTACAACTATTTATTACATTACCTGTTTCCCGTGTTACAGTATGTGTTCTTTTCATTACAGTGTCTATGCTATGGGGTTACAGTTCCAGCAGTACAGCTTGACCGCTTCGGAGGAACCTGTTAGTATTACAGTACACGCATCATAGATAGCACATACAAGCCCACAGAAGACTGCATATAAGGAAATTTATATTCCATAAACAAGCACTGTTACAATCTTAACTCCGTAACCCAATAGCATGGACACTGGAATGAAACGGAGGGGAGGGGACAAATAAGGACAGCAGAGATAGGAGGGGAGAGGAGGAATAAGAAGGATTGCAGAGAAGGGAGGGAGGGGAGGGGAGGTGAGGTGTAGGAAGGGATGGGATGGGAGGGGAGGGGAGGAACTGGTCGGGGAGGGAGACATTCTAAACACCCTAACCCGATTACTCGGTGGACGAGGGAGGGGAGGAATAGGAGCGGGTCGGGGAGGGACGAGGGAAGGGAGGAAGATATGTGTTCTACCCTAGGGCCAATGTCAGGGAGGATGTTGGTGAGACCCTTGTGGTGGTACAGCCGAGAGGCTTTTGTAAAGCCATCGTCCACCCAACATAAAATCCGTTAGTAGTCGGGGCTGTACGTCTCGGGAAAGGTAGAGGGGGGAGCCGGGGCGACGGTGGCACCGGTGGGCAGGTGCCTTGCCATCCCTCTGGGGAGCACGGTTAGATGAAGATATCTGCAAATAAAGATGAACAAGACGAGCAACAAAGATATGAAGAAGAAGAGCGAGGGAAGCTTGTGATGAAGGATATGAATGACCCTGGGTTCCTTTTATAGTGTGAAGAACGGTCGTCTGAAGGCTGTTTGTAAGTGCTGTCAATGGTTGCTGTATCAGTTCTTGCAGGGTATGTAACAGTAACTTCGCATCGGTCAGAGTTCACGGGCCACCGAAGCGTCAGCGTCGTTTGGGGAAAAGGCGATGGAAAAAAAGAGGGAAGGGTAAGACGGGAATGGAAAAAGAGACGGAGGCCAAGGAGACGGAAATCGTGTGTGGAGGGCCGTAAATGGTGACGTGTGAAAAGCAGGGACTGGAATTAAACCTGGAGAAAGCAAAGACTTTACATCAAACGGTATTCTGACAGGACGAGGAAATAAGTACCAGGCTCTGACAGGAACCCATAATTAATTTTCCCTTTTTTACTGCACTTGTTTATTTTATAAGAAAAATAGTTTAGTGACATATGTATTTAATATATATATTTGACATCATTCACATGACATAAAATTTAAAATATTATATAATAATTTAAAGTTAATATGACACCTTAAAATTTATGTTATATAATAATTCAAATACATATATTATAAAATGATGTTATTAAACAATTTTCATTCCATAACTAAGGTGCTCCGCGGACGGACGGTTGTTCTAAGCGGGCCCATTGTGGCCTTCATGGGCTGCGGTCGAACCCTCGGTCGGCCACAGCACGTCGATCCCGGCCACGATGTCGCAGTAGCCGCCGCCGCGTCGTTGGACGCCTCGTGCATGGCCACGGCGGCCACGTTGGCATAGCCGACCACGCTGACCCCGCTCCGCTGTCGTGCCCAGACGCCATGCTCGCCTTATAGCGCCTCGTACCAGTGATGGCACCCGGCCTGGTTTCACTGGCGCCTCCCCTCCCACTTTGGCCGGCGGCCGCGGCGTCCCGCTGATAATAGAAGCACCGTAACGACCGTCGTAACCGTCTCTCCTTTCCTGGGCGCCGCTGGAGACTTCTCCTTCTCCCCCCACCCTTTCTTGTTGGGGTCCACCTTTGTTCTGTGTTTTTCTGGGTGGCAAAAGGCGCAATCTTTGACAGTTTCCGGACGGGAGGTTCTCGTAAGGCTGCCGAGAGCGATTCCCGCGGGAGACCCTTCTGTGGTTCCTTCGTCTATTTTTGTGATCCTCCCGCGGGAACAAAAAGGGAAGAAAGAGAGAGAGAGAGTGAGAGAGAGGAGGTCTGCCGCGCGCGTTAAGGGGTGTAGCAGGGGTTGTCTGACGCGGGAACAGGGGAGGGGGTGGAGCAGGGGAGGGAGGGAAGGGAGGAAGAAGAACGAACTCCGGGGGCGTTTTGGGTTTGTTCGTTCGTTCGTTCCTTATCCTTCTCCTTCATCTTCGTTGTTCTTCCTCTTCTTCTTCTTCGTGGGTCAGTTTGGTTTGTTCTGCTCGCCTCTGCCTTCTCTGTCCGGTCGGTGCGTGTTGCTTACCGTTGTTGCCATCTCTCCTCTTTTAATTCCACCTCTCACCTTTACCAACCCCTGTTCTTCGGGGTGTTCCCATTTCTTAGACCTGTCATTTTCCTGCGTCTCTGTCTGGGGCTTGCGGAGGAGTCCATCTTCCGTCGTCAAAGAAGTTTCATACGTGACCGAAGAAGTTGGTGCAGGAGGCATAAAGGTGACGCCTGCCTCTCCCTATCTCCAGGGAAGGCTCCTCTAGCTCCGGCATCTCCGTCTCCTCCTTTCTTCTGGGGACAAGTTCTGTGGTTTCTGAGGGGAGGACTTTGTACATCTGTTGGAGTGGGAAGCAAGAGAGACGGAGGGGCGACTCTTGCTTCCCCACGTTGCATTGTTGCTGCGGGATTGTGGTTCTCCCCAAAGGTAAGGTTTTGTTCCATGTTCTAAATGCAGGGGAATTTAGGTAGAAAATTGGATTTTGGTTAGTTTGCCTTCTTCTACCTCTTCTCCCTCTTCCTCTTCTTCTTTCGACTTTTCTGGTTTCAAGCGAACATCTGACGAGAAAGTGATGTGTTAAAACAAAGCTCACAGAGGGATAGAGAGCGAAGGTGACCAGTCTGCCAATGGCAGAACCGTCCCCTGCAACCTATGCACTGCATATGCACATAACTCCGACAAGGACGGATGAATGGCGCTTTTTCCTCTCTCCTATCGCATCATTTCTGATGCTTCTGGATGATGATAATATGCATACAATCTGTGCACTGCATATCCTTTCTCGCGAGTCTCTCTGCTGACATACTTCTTGCTGTTCTCCTGTTTCTGCAACAAATTCTTATTCACCAAATTAACTTCTTTGTTTCTTCTGCAACTTGACAGAGAGAACAATCACCTTCCCGACAGCACATTTCTCGTTCTCTTCCGTCCTCTTCACGGAATCCAACGCCTCTGATCCACGAAGGACGTTTGGAGCTCTCCGGCCTCGTCTCTTCCTCCACCACCGCCGTGCTTTTTCTCAGCTGCTTAATTCCACTGTTATCACTGCAAGAAACCTAGAAGTGGAAGGACAGAAGGGCAACCAGGACAGCAGCAACTGCCTGGTCGGTGTCTGCGTCTCAGTTCATGTCAAGGAAACTAGTGTAGCTCTTCGGTTGCTTCTTGCTGTCGTCTCGCTGGTTCCTTCCTCTCTCTCTCTCTTGCTTAAGGCGCCCTGCTTGTGCAGATTGCGGAGTGACGAGGGATGGAGGCCGTTGGTGCAGACGACCCCGCTCTGAAGGCCCAGGAGGACTATGGTAGTGACAGTGGCAGCGTCAGTAGCTGCAGCATTGCCAGCGGAGGCGGCAGCCGCCGGGGTGGAGCTGCAGCTGGTGGTGGTGGAGGCACCGCCAGGGGGGAGAGGATACAGGTCTCGGTGAGGCTGAGGCCACTGAACGCGAGGGAGCTCTCCAGGAACGACCCTTTCGACTGGGAGTGCATCAACGACACCACCATCATGTTCCGGAACAGCCTGCCAGAGCGGTCCATGTTCCCCACCACCTATACCTTTGGTAAGAGATGGTGCAACACTCCCCTTATCGGCCACATTTTGACGAATATCTGGTGAACAAATCCATTCCATCCTCGTTCTTCTTCTCTGCAAGAAATCTTTCTTCTCAAGGTTGATCAATCTTCAATTCCCGAGCTTAGGAACTGTTATGCAGAATGTTTTCCTCACTGGTTGCTTTGGGGATGGGTTTTGTTGATTTTTTTTTTTTTGATACCTGACTCCATCTCCTTTTCCTCCTCTTCTTGGATCATAGACAGAGTATTCCGGTATGACATCGCCACAAAACAAGTGTACGAGGATGGGGCTAAATACGTCGCCCTGTCGGTTGTCAGCGGCATAAATGGTGGGGCGATCCATTTTTTTCTCCTCCTCTTTCAAATTTTTGTTTCTTTTTTATGGGCAGTACTTCTCTGTTGAGATGCAATTAATCAAGAAACCTGTTGTATCAGCAAGCATCTTTGCCTATGGACAAACAAGCAGTGGGAAGACTTACACCATGACTGGGATCACAGAATATGCTATGGCTGATATCTATGATTATATACAGAGGGTAATGAGCTAATTTGTGCTAGTTCTACTCAACATTCTTTACCTTTGTGTTTAATTCAAACTCCGGGATCTTTTGTTAACATTTGGTGTCTGCATATCTAATGAGATCTTCTTTTTGCCCTCAGCACAAGGAGAGGGAATTTGTATTGAAATTCTCAGCTATGGAGATATACAACGAAGCTGTCAGGGATCTCCTTAGTGCAGACAGTACTCCACTTAGGCTTCTTGATGACCATGATGTAAGTGAATGTTTTTTTTTTTCCCCTCTTCTCATTGCAAGCTATGAGGACCAGGTTTTTCCTGGTCTTGTGATGTTCACATGTTGAACAAGAAAAAAAAAATCTTAGTTTTGAGCGTTCCCTTCTAAGATTCTTTGCTTATTTGATATTTTTTTCTTCAGAGAAAAGGGACTGTCTAGGCTTGAACATTCCTTTCTAAGATTCTTTGCTTGGTTTGATATTTTCTCTTCAGAGAGGGACTACAGTGGAGAAACTTACAGAGGAAACACTCAGGAACTGGGACCATATGAAAGAGCTTTTGGCCATCTGTGAAGGTACATAGATGTCTGCAGAAATTTTCTTTCATCCGATGATGTCTCTGCATCCTTAGCTATATCTGTTCCGTCCCACAGCCCAAAGACAGATAGGGGAAACCTCCTTGAACGAGACAAGCTCCAGATCGCATCAAATCCTCAGACTGGTGCGCTTCTGTGATTAAAGTAGATATAACATACCATCTAATTTTTTTTTTGTAAAAAAGCTTGTTCATAGAATTTTCTTTCACAATTAATGCGTAACTGCAGTCAGTGGAAAGTTCTGCTCGTGAGTTCTTGGGCAAGGACAATTCAAGTAGCCTAGCTGCCACAGTGGTATGGAGGCTGCATTCAGAACAGATTGATCTTTAACATCCTCATACACACAGATCAAAGGGTTTAATAAGGTTTCGTTTTGGGGAACAGAATTTTGTTGATCTGGCAGGGAGTGAGCGTGCTTCTCAAACAATGTCTGCTGGCACAAGGCTCAAAGAAGGCTGCCACATAAACCGCAGCTTGCTTACTCTGGGGACAGTCATCCGGAAGCTAAGGTTGCCTTGCACACTATTCTTGCTTCTGACCATTTTCCTCTTAGCATATTTTCTTTATCAAGCCTACTTACCAAGACCCAGCTTCTTTCAGCTGGCATGGGATTGCACAGTCCATCAATCATTTAGGAAAGGGGTTGCTAAACATATTATTTTATACATTTCATCTGCTGATGGGCCATCAAGGATTAAACAGACACTTTGTACACTCTAAGATGCAGATGAAGGGAATAGGTGTCATATTTTCACATAATTATGGAGGTCATTGGTGAACTTCTATATCGTCGTACACATCATGAAATGTGTTAGTGAATGACGGGGTAAGAATCATGAATTGTCCTTCTTACCAAATGATAGTGGAGAACTAGGCTGGAAATTGTTAAAGACAAGATAGTTGGCAATTGGCATAGAAGGGTACACTACCACAGTGATCATATGAATGAGGTATCCTAAACGTGCAACACTGCGTAGGACAATGCTGGATAAGGCAAATTTAGCAAGGAAACTGCTAAAGTTTCACTACTATGTTATTTTTCTGTCCAAAGGAGAACATCACAAATGTAAACTGCATTTTTGGGTGCTTACTGTTCGTATGATGAGAGCCTGCGACGACGGTCCACTCCACTCATTAATCCTCATATTGTGATTATGGAGATTTCCAAGGAAATGGCCTTTAAATAAATTTTTTACCCTGGTCAGTACATTCTGGAATGGCACAAGGAACCTTCTTGCTTTCTGATGATTAATTGTCAATTCTCACCAAGAATATTCATCCCTAGTCAGCAATTAATTAATCCCTTTTTATTCAGCTTCATAAGTCATGGTTATACGTTGAACACTGAATTGACTTCTTTCAATGCTGGATTAATGGAAGTTTATATCCCATAACTATGGCTCTTTGAAAAATCAGTCGAAGCTGGGTTAAATGGTAGCTTTTAGTGTTTTTTTTACAAGTTTTCTCGCTGCTAGCTAGTGTTTCTAAGCCTTTTAAAGAAGAAACTTCTACACGAAATCTACCTTGCTGCATACTAGTCTTTACAAATTTAACTAATTACAGATTAATTTTTCAAATCTAACTATTATCATATTAGCCCTTCAAAACCTCTAAAATCTTTAAAAATTTTGAGGGATTAATATGATAATGATGGACTAATCTACAATCAGTTAAGTTTGTAAGGACTAATATGTAAAAAACTCTTAAAATTTTATCTACATAAAAATACCTCTTGAAAACAGAAATATCTTAAAGAAATATGATGATTGATATTTCTTTGTACCGATCGAGTCTACTGACATGCTTAAAGGGTGATCGTGTGGCATAGTTTTCTTCTGAAGGGGCCGTACTCGTGATATTATGATTCCAAGGAGGACTTGTACATTAATAAAATTTCACCACAATATATCTGCCATATATAATTTCAGTAGCAGTTTTGTAATTCAAATTTAAACTTCTACTCAAACGCAGCAAAGGGCGAACAGGACACGTCCCTTATCGAGATTCCAAATTGACACGGATACTGCAACATTCTTTGGGAGGTAATGCCAGGACTGCAATTATCTGCACAATGAGTCCTGCTCGAAGCCATGTTGAACAATCCAGGAACACGCTCCTGTTTGCAAGCTGTGCAAAAGAAGTGGCCACCAGTGCACAAGTTAATGTTGTCATGTCTGACAAGGCATTGGTAAAGCATTTGCAAAAGGAACTGACAAGATTGGAGAATGAACTGAGAGGCTTAGGACGAAATTCCAATAATTCTTCTGCTGACGCATTGCTGAGGGAGAAGGATGCCCAGATTCAAAAGGTAATGTATAATTCTACATGCACATTAAATACCAATGTTGAAGCAGCTGATATATATATTTATTTTCTAATTCTCCCATATATGTCAGTAACAATATTATACGCAAACCCTCAGATATATGCCTATATTATTCTTGCCTCATGTCAACCTTAATATCGTTCATTGGCTTCATATATATGTCACTTAATTACGTTGAACAAGATTTTTTTTTCTTACAACAAGTTATTGGTTGCTTCATAAATTGTGTGACACATTAGATATCAATGTGTTCTTAGTGACTGTACGAGACTTCATTATGTAGATGGAGATGGAGATAGTAGAATTGACGCAACAACGTGACCTTGCTCAATCACGGATTGAAGATCTGAAGAGAGCGGCGGGAGATGATGAAGAAGTAATAACAGAACTCGAGGTATATTTACCCTTTGGACCAAAATACTATATATTAAGGATGTCCATTTACTCTGGCTAATGTTTTTTGTCTTGCTTCTTTAATTCAGGATGGTTTAGTTCAGCCTCCCACATCATATGTGCTCGGTATTTGTGAAGAAAACTTGACTTCTCTATATGATCCACCAATTGTGCCTGATTTTGAGTTCATTGAGACTGACCATGTATCTCATCACAAGTCCTGCAATGATATTAATGCTAATTGTAATGATCATGGTTACCAAGAGGTCATAGAGAAACCAAATGAGCATGTCGACGCTGCCTCAACAGAAGATTCAATAAGCAACCCATGCCCTGATGGCTCAGCTCTTAATAAAGATGATGAAGAGTTCACTACTGTGGATGATGATTGTTTAGACATGAAGGACCTTTGCAAGGAAGTTCGATGTATTGAGATAGATGAGTCAAGTGCAAGTAGAAATGAGAGGATCCACTGCTTATTAACTGAAGAAAGTGACGACTTGCTGCCCTTAACTACATATGTCAATGACTTTGAGGGCCAAGAGACAGTAACAAAACTTAAAGGCGAGAGTGACAGGGACGTGAGAAAAATCATCGAACACTTTCTGAAACCATTTCCCCATGATCCATTGCCATGGCCTTCAATGAAACTGTTATCCAATTCCAAAAGCCTGTGCTTAGCAAAGAGTAGAAGTTGCAAGGCGTCTCTCATGAACAAGCCAACTTCTACTTGGTTTCTTGAAGCAGAAAATGAGAAGATAATACTTAACTGCTTCTTGGAAGCATCCTTTGCAGGAGAACAGGCTGAAGGATTTCAGAAAGATATCTCTTCAGCAATTTGTAATGCAGAAAATGGAGTACCTTTAGAATATGGCCCTCAGATGTCTGGTGAGCTATCGATCGATGTACTTGAACATGATAAACATTGTAATGCAGAAAAGGAGGCACCTTTGGAGTATGGCCTTCGGATGTCTGGAAAGCCATCAATCGATGTACTTAAACCTGAGACAGTCAAATTTGAATCAGAAGAGGACGTTGCCCACATCTGCACATTTGCTGGGGAGTCGAAGGAAATGGCGGCAACTCAGCTTCAAGAGCAGCCAAAAGACAGCCAGGTACCATTAAACCCTATGTGTTCACTTCATACTATGTACTAATATAAATTTATGTTTGTATCTGTATTTAGGGTACCCTCATAATTAATTCTTCAAACATTCAAATGAGCAAAGAAGAAATGCATCACAGTCATCCTCATGTTAATCTTCGAAGGATGACTGAGAAAAGAGAAACACAACATACATATTTTTACAAAAAGGACTTAATTTAGACATAGAATTGGGACTGACGTTGACAAATTTCGAACTCTCACAACATCTGACCAGGAAAAAAGAGGAGCTTCTGAAGCATTTTTTTAGCAGAAATTTTAAACACCAACATCACTTGGTTCTATAAGCACTTTCCCCCTGTATTTGATTCACTTCAAAATGCTGACTCAACTCTCGTGTGGCCAATGTGAAATGGTCTGTCAGACTGCTGAGACAATCTTAGAATTTGCGTCCACTAAAATTTTGACTGGTTTCAGGTTGTCGATCAGAAAGGTATGGATGGTAGTAAGATCGATAAATCCTTGGACAAAATAGGCCCAGATGTGACAAACAATTCAGAAGAATCTCAGCATTCGTCAGCAGAATTTGAGAGGCAGCAACGTGAAATAGTTGCACTTTGGCATGTCTGCCATGTTTCTTTGGTCCATAGGACCTACTTCTTTCTTCTCTTTAAAGGTGACCCGGCGGACTCTATACACATGGAAGTAGAACTGAGGAGGCTTTCCTTTCTAAGGCGAGTTTTTTCTCAAGGAAGTTCTGATAAACCATTAGTAGTTGGACATGGCTGCGACCTTACATTAGCTTCAAGGTACAGCCTTACTTCCTCTACCACCTGGCATGAATAGAGTATGCAGTACTGCTCTTTCCATTCTGTGTTTTACGTTGTTTTCCACCGTTCTACATCAATGGTGCAAACTTTTTCGTTGAAACATCATATATAGTTATATTTTGTGTTGGTTGTGCCAGCATGAAGGCTCTCCGGCGTGAGAGGAGGATGCTGTGTAGGCAGATGCAGAAGAGGCTCTCAGCAGAAGAAAGAGAGAATCTTTACCGTAAATGGGGAGTCCCACTTCAATCCAAGCAAAGGAAGACGCAGCTGATTTCTCAACTATGGAGTGACACCAGAAACATGGATCAGATCAAAGAGAGTGCATCTGTTGTGGCGACACTCATTGGCTTCTTGGAACCAGACCAAACCCTCAAGGAGATGTTTCCGCTGAGCTTTGCACCACAGATGCTCAAGGGCAGATTCCAGGGCAGCAAAAGTGGAAAGTCTTCTATTGCATAAACCATTAATTTTCCTCTTCTAACTGTACAAACAGTGCATGTTCAGAGAACTCAGGGTTTTCATCACACACTAATTGTTTAACCAAGTATTCGGCTTTTTGGTGACTCTTTACTCCTGATTTGACCTTTAGAAATACATATGTACTTCCCAAACATCAAAGAAAATTCTAGTTGGTGGGTTGTGTACTTCAGTGCATACGTTCTTGAGCCAGTTTATATGTCGGTGTTCATTGTGAAACCTTTGTGAAGTAATGCAAGATCAAGATTGCATGTTGGAATGTACTGCAACTATTTGGCTCTAAATTTTAAAATTGTTGTTTCGCCTCAGGATTGTGTTTGCTAGCGTTAGTAACAAGAGGAGTACCCCCATGGTTCTTGATAATTTTTAGAGGAAGATTTACTGCATTTATAATATGATAATTACATTTAGATTAGGATGTCAGTTCACGTGGCACTTAACATGTAACGACCCGACTTCTCGGACCCCCGCCAAAGACCCCGAAGGCCATGCCGCCACCCACGGATCTGAAGACCTGGAAGGGTTAGAATTTAATCCAGTGAGTAACTATAACAAGAAGTTCGTACATTAATAAATAAATTATGTACAACATGTCCCAAATAAAAGTACAGGTATATAAAGGAAAGTGCAATCCTTAAGCGGCATATCCTGAGGACTTGCAAAAAGGCAACTCTCAACTCACACAGTACAAGAGCTCTCACGCTCACAACTCACACTGCTGGCAACGCACGGTGTAATAAACTGCCACCACAACCGTCCGGCAACGAACTCATGCGATAGCGAGTCCCTACCTGAAGAGAGTAGGCCTCGCGTGTTGAACCACTCTTATATTTTACCCTTTTATTTTGGTGATAACAAAATTTATGTTCAATTAATTATTATTAAAAATATTTAATATCATATTTTTCTTAATAAATATAAATTTATGTGATTAATTGAATATTAAATATATTTAATACCATGATTTTTCTAATTATAAATTAAATATCATGATTTTCTAATAAATATAAATTTATGACATTATTACCGTAATGATTTGCACTAAACACATAAATCGATGTCCATTCAATATATATCGATTTCAGTTCAAAGTGCCACATCGATTTGCTCTCATAAGGATTCCTTTGTAACTCACACAGACTCCTTTGTAACTCATAAGGATTCCTTTGTACTCACACAGACTCCTTTGTAACTCATAAGGATTCTTTTGTAACTCACACAGACTCCTTTGTAACTCATAAGGATTCCTTTGTACTCACACAGACTCCTTTGTAACTCATAAGGATTCCTTTGTAACTCACACAGACTCCTTTGTAACTCATAAGGATTCATTTGTACTCACACAGACTCCTTTGTAACTCATAAAGATTCCTTTGTACTCACACAGACTCCTTTGTAACTCATAAGGATTCCTTTGTAACTCACACAGACTTCTCATAATAATTCCTTTGTAACTTACACAGACTTCTCATAAGGATTCCTTTGTAACTCACACAGACTTCTCATAAGGATTCCTTTGTAACTCACACAGACTTCTCATAAGGATTCCTTTGTAACTCACACAGACTTCTCATAACGATTCCTTTGTAACTTACACAGACTTCTCATAAGGATTCCTTTGTAACTCACACAGACTTCTCATAAGGATTCCTTTGTAACTCACACAGACTTCTCATAAGGATTCCTTTGTAACCCACACAGACTTCTCATAAGGATTCCTTTGTAACTCTCATAAGGATTTGATAAGTGAAACATCGATTCCTTTGTAAAACATGGATTTCTTTGTAAAAACATAGATTTCCTTTATATTTCAAAGTGCCTTTTGGCATCTAGTGAAAAAGTCAATATTCTTGATTTGCGTAATCCTCTATCTTTCTGACAGGAGATCTTTTTGCTTATCTTTCTAGATCTCTTCTCTCCTGCCAACAAAAGAGAGATTACTTACCACTTCTGGGTGGCATCAGGAAACATAAAGGTATGAACCTTTTGACAGAAACACTCTTTTATCTAAACACTTTTTTCTATGCTTGCAGACCTCGTAGAACACAATTATCAGAAGAAAGAGAAGATGAGCAACGGCTAGAACTCCAACGGATTTATTCAAATTGCTCATATAAAAGATGAAGCAAGGCTGAAGAAGAATAGAGCTTTTCCTGAAGATCTTTTGAATGAGTGTACAACCAGTGAGGAACCTGAACTCCAAATACACTCAAAGAAAAGAGAGAAAGAGCCTGAGCCCAAGAAGAAGTGTTCAAGCATCTGAAGCACTGAAGCATTCAAGCTCCTTCTCCTCTCTTCTCTCTCTCTCTCTGTGCATCTTGTAATCTAGGGGAGAGAGTCTTTTGCTGAGAGTTCTTTTAGTTGGTTTTTATTTGTTCCAACTCTCAGCTTTGTTCTTTCTTTTCTAAGAAAGACTTCTGTCCAGCTGTAGGACTGTATACAGTGTAGAACCTAGCTAGGGGTTTGTGTCTAGTAGAACCGCACTGGGGTTTGTACCAGGAGGTTGGCTTCTTTACCTGTAAGAGAAGTGGGCTGCCTTCTTTCCTGGGAAAGAGAAGAAGACCAGCTGGGGTGCTGGGTGTTGTAGTGTCCTTAAGAGGGACTGTACCCTTGGTTAGTGAAATCCCAAGAAGTTGCTTGGGGACTGGACGTAGGACTTCCATGTGGGAAGGGCCGAACCAGGATAAACTCCTTGTGTCTTTTGTGTGATTGTTTATTTGCTTCCGCACTACTCTCTTTATCACACTAAACTAACTAAACCTTCAAGTGTTGATTTCTGTGTTTAAGTTTCTATTTTAGATTTCAAAAAAACCTATTCACCCCCCCTCTAGGTTAGCTTGCTGCCGTACCAAAAGGGCCAACATCGCGAACAAGATCCCCAGTAGGGATAACCAGTCCCTTACTAGCCAGAGCAGCATGAACTCCAAAGAACGCGGAAGCAAACTACTCTAGAAAGCAGTAAAGCGAGAAGCACCTACTGCAGAGTACTACAAAACAACGGAATAGAGTAACGCCACGACCAACAACCAGGTCGGCCAAACACGACATCTACTGAAACAGCGGAGTCAGAAATCTTGCGGAAGCAACCTTTGGCATGCACCCGCTGAGACAAAGAGTTCACAAAACACCAAAGCAACCACGTGAGATCCGAGTCTCACCACGCAAGCACAGCCATCCCAGACCTCCATGAGGTCAGGAAGGTACGCAGATAGGTGTCAACAAGAACGACAGCGAGCAGCCACGTGAGAAGAACATCTCACCACAAACACGGCCACCACAGACCTCCACAAGGTTGAGGGCCCACAAGTAGAACCACCCTGGACCCCGGACACGCCACGAGATCAGGGAAACACACACGCCGGTGCCACACAGACTGGCACCAAGGAATAGACTACGGAACAGCAGTAGGGTGCCTGCACAGGGCACCCAGAGAAACACGTAGTGCGGAAACCACCAAGCACGACCAATGAGGCCAGACCGACATCACCCACAGAAACTAGACACGGCTAGGCTACAACCACCGTGCAGGCTAGGGCAACGAGAACACACTTGGAAACACCGTAAAGGAAACGTCGTCACAATAATAGCAACCAAGCCACCGCCACTGGCAGCTAAGAGGAGGACACACCGGCCACTCCTCTGCTCGCCAGCCACAGACTCCTGCCTACAACCTCCCCGAAAGAGTGAGGATAGCACCACAGAGAACACCACACACAAACAACCGCAGCCCAGCCAGCTGTGGCCCCACGCCTGACACCGTGACGTGGCTCCGGAACCAACGCTGAGAGAGGCAGTGAGAAGGACTAATTGATCTGCGCCGGAAGAACAACCAAACCACCTCGGCGTCCCAGACTCAGCTAAGAGAGCTCTACAAATGACACTACGCCGCTGTCCCCCACCGTTTTCCCCTCTACTACCAGAGTCTGTAACTCGAGCTCGCCCGCCGCCTAGAGAACTCCCTCAATGGGCGCGGGGACTGGGGGTCCAGGTAACAGTGAAACCTCTAAACGGACAAGCCCTCAAGTGTCGAGCACCGGGCGAAACTGGGAACAGGCGGGGCAACCACAACAAGCAAATGACACAGCTGGCTCGTAACCAAGATAAGCCCAGCAGGCACAGGCAGGCACGGCACCCCTCCCGGAACCCCCAAGAAGGCCGTCGGCCAACACAGGCACACACACCTCAGCCTGGAACATGGAAAAACGAAAAAGGCTGCACAACAGCACAACAGCTAGAAGGCGACCAAAGGCCTGTCGCGATCAGAACCAGAACGCGACAGCCAGGGTGTCGCCTTCAGATGAGAACGTGACGTATCGACCTGTCGCGTTCACCATCTGAAGGCGAAGCCCTTGGGAACACAGCCCTAAGGTTCACAACCCCAAACCCGGCAAGGGCAACACACACAATAGACCATTCATGTGCCTAAGTTGAGGAAACCACAACTTCTAACCAACTTAGACACAGACCACCCTCGCGAAGCCCGAAAACGAGGAACCAGACGGCAATAGGAACGCTACAAGAACCCTGTCGCGACCAGAACGCGACAAGGAGGGTATCACCTTCAGATTCATAATGCAACGTATCGACTCGTTGCGTTCCTCATCTGAAGATAGGACCCTTAGGGCAGAACACCCCAAGCCCCACACCCAAAGGAACCAAACAACCAACTGGGAGACTAGCCTCGTGCCAAGTTGGGGAGACCTCTCTCTAACCAACTTAGACACGAGCCACCCCCACCGAGACCGAAAACAAGGAAACAGAGGGGTAAAGGGGAACACGACGGCCATCCTGTCGCCACTAGAACGCGATAGGTTCCGCATCGCCTTCTCTAGTGTCGCGACAGCTAACCTGTCACGACCTCAGACAGAAGCCCCAAACCAAGAATGGAGGCCATCCCACCGTCCCCCATGCTACAAAGCTACAAAAGAAGATGAGAGGAAGAGAGCCCACACACAAACCCACAGTAAAAAGGCTCGAGGGGCACAAACACCACCTCTCCTCGGCCACAAACCACAAGGAACTAAACCACACAAGAGGGAGCACCACCGGCAAGCATTCTCCCGTGTAAAACCACAAGTAAGCCTCGAGCACAGGGAGGATAGCCCAAAATAAGCTCCATCCACACTAATAAGAAAGAGATCAAGAGATCCATATTGAGAAATGACGAGCCAGACCCGTTGGGGCCATTCACGTCGGATTGGCCGCCTCCTCCTCACTCCACGCCGCTCCATCGCTCTGCCACGAGCACGCCGGCACCTCCACCAAGCCCAAAACCTAAGAAGGAGGGAAGCTCCCCCACCACAGAGAGGGGAAGAAGGAAGGAGGAAGAGGAAGAAAGAAGAAGAAAGAGGTGACTGCATGCCTTAAGGCCTCGGGACTAAGGTCGCGACAAGAAGAGCGTCGCATTCTCACCAGAACCCAACATGCACCTTATCGCCTTCTCAAAAGTTCCGACAAGTTTTCTGACAGGCAAACCACCTCCAGACCACGTGTCACATATGTATGTGTCTCATGTGAACACGACAATTGGCACGTCGCCTTCACACACATGAGCGCGGACACGTGGCGCACCAGCCACAGAGGACAAGAACGTGACACAGTGGTCGTCGCCTTCTCAACCAGAAGGCTACACGGATCTCGTCGCGTTCAAAACGTGACACCCCGATCCATCGCGATCCCAAGAACAACTCCAAGGCAACCAAAACCCAGGATGTTACATAACATGGCGTCACATTGGTTGTCACATGATGAGCAAGCAGATAGAGGGAACCATAGATAGCAGGGGTTGGCGGCAATGACCAACTTAACGGTGATCGGTGACAGCGACTAGCGATTGACTACAACAACCGGTAAGGCGACTGAGGATGAGATCTAAAGTCACTAGTTTGGAGCCCAAATTTCTAGTTTGGAGGCAAAGTTTGTATTTTAGAGTACTCTAAATTGCTATTAAAAATTTAGTCTATATTTTTAAACCCTAAGGATAATATTTTGGAGCCATTCCCTGCCGGTCCACGTCCAATCATGCGGCTAAGTTGAGCTCGACCACGGGGTCCGCTCGGCAACACCACATTAGTGCGACATCTTGCAAGGCGGTCAAGATCACGACGCCGACGGGCCGACGCTCGCATGTGGGCATGTTCCACCAGAAAGGTGCGTCTGGGTACACTATGTCGGACACCATGAAGTTGGCCTGCAAGAAGGACATGCATGGGTGGACCAGTACCCATGTGCCCTTGTCCGCCAGTACCCCCACGTTCAGCCAAGCCAACATGCTCGTGAAGCGCCACACATTCATTCTCGGGAACCGCCACGCCTGCATGTGTGGGACCACTCTCGCGCACACCTGCGCGTCTGCCTAGGCTGTGGATGTCTCTACGCATGCCTGGGCCGTGGACGCCACCGCGATCTGCATGGCTGCAGACGTCGCCTCCGCGCTGGCTCACATGGCCGTGGACCGTGCGACCTCCGCGCCAGCCCCTCTGGCCCGCCTAGCTGTGGACCACGCGGCCGTAGTCAAGGCCTCCACGTTAGTCTGCCTGGCCGCGAGCCCCTCCGTGCCGGTGCATCCGCCCGCGTTGACGCAGACCGGGCGGCCTGCATGGCCACAGACGGCGCGCCCGTCCGCGTGGATGCAGGCCGCGAGGCCTGCATGGCCACGGACGGTTCGCCCGTCTGCATGGACGCGGGCCGCTCGGCCTACATGGCTCCAGTCTACGCGGTCTGCATGGCCTTCTTCTGCGTCGCTTGTAGATACGCGAACCGCGCCTCTGCCTCGTCCGCGAACCGCTTGCTGTGCACTCCCGCGAGCAGCATCGTCTGTACGACTGCGGACTGCTTGCATGCATGAGAGTGGCGGGGACATTCCGTCACTCATCTGCATGTGTGGGTGTGGCGAAGAAACATTGCCCGGACGTGGTGAAGGAGAGGCGTGCAATGCTATCACGTAGTCCCTCGCAGTCATTAGTCGCCGAAATCTAACTGACGCCATAGACTCTTGCGTGGGTGACGGGTCGCTACCAACCACACTGTTCCCATCATTGTCCGTGGAGATCTCCGTCGGTTCAACCATTGCAGCAAGTTCTTGTGCATGTAGATCATCCGACGACATCGTGGAGAGAGGAACGTTAAGGCTATGATACCAATTTTCGATCTTGATCGGGGTGTGTACTTCGCTGTTGCGGAAACTCGTAGGATCGAGAAGAAGGCTACAAGAGTCTTCTTCGTTGCTTCCTCACTCCAAACGCCTTCGGAATCCGATGGTGATGTCCTGTGTGAGAAGTCTAACCCTTGAGAGAGAGAGATTTGCGCAGGGTGCACACCAAAAAGAGGAAAAATCTAATTACATGCTTATGGGAGAGGAAGAAGAAGAGTCCTCCTTTGGTTCCATGTGCATGGAGGAGAAAAAGAGTCCTTCAGACTCATGGGTGGCAGGCGCCCATGCAGTTGTCCACCTTCCCGTTTGCTTTGGCAACTTTTGATGCCCACACAGGGCAACTGACCGATGGCAACACTAATGAAATTAATGTTAAATAAGAGATGAATTTATTAAATAAATATCCCCTCTTCAGTCAGAGAGAGAGAGAGAGAGGCTCTTGTGGCTCTTGTGGTAGGGGGTGCACAGAGGCACAACTAGATATAATTAGGTGCAAAGGGGACGGGCCTTGGGGTGTTTAGGGGATTGAGATTTTCTCATTCACAATTTTGTATATTTTATAATATAATTTTTAAAAATATTAAAAAATATAAAAATATTTTTTATTAGTATTATACAGAGAATGGATTAAATTTTTATTGAAAATAGATAAATCTTAAAAATGAGTCATTCTCGTAAGATTGACTAAGATTAATCTATTTTTAGTAAAAATAAGTCAATTATAAGAGAATTACTCATTCCTTAATTTACGATTTGTCCATTCCCTGTAGGTTTTAATAAAATCTACCCTCCTTATAATAGTAAAAAAGTTTTTACATTTTATATTTTTTAAAATTTTTTTAGACGTTATGGTATAAGAAAGTGGTGTACGATTGTGGAGCAGAGGATCCAAATTCGTGCTAAAGGGGGTCACCCTCTCCTCTGTAAATCTTTGTCAATTTAATTGTGTTTGAATTAAAGAGATAAAATCAAATAATAGAGACAACAAAATGAAATATACAGGATATATAAATATAATATATAATATACAAATTTTAGAAGCATTAAATATGTATGTAATTTTCCCAGCGGCAAACGCAAGTTGAGAAGAAACTCGATGGATAAACATATATCATGTTCTGCAAGATAATTCAATCTTAGAATATCTTTAAAGAGAGAAATGCTCCGACATGGAAGAGTCTCACATTTTTTTTTTTAATTATGTGAAGAGAGAGACATTTAAACAGTACGTGCTATGCAGCCTATGCTCCCGTATTATTTGTGTGTATTATTATGTCATTTATATATTATTTTATTATTTATGTGTGTTATATTATTATTTATGTACATAAAATTTTTCTCTTATATTAAATACTCTATCTTTTCATTAAATACACATGTTTAAAAATTAAAAAATGCAAAACTCTTCCACATCAATTATATTAATCGATAGCATAACATTTCTCCTTTGGAAAACTGTGTGGCTGACTGGATACTCTTTGAAAAGACGTATTAGCCTATTAACCTAAAATACGCAACTATGGAATCTCCACCTGTTTATTAAATATACTTAATTTCATGAAAAAGAAGGTATATACTTTTTAGTAGAACAAGTGGATTGAGATTTGAGAGTCCTAAAGTGGCTGGGCCAGGTTTCCATTCTGGGATCTGCTCATCTGACATATGTACTGGCTATCATGGTTTTTTATAATCCCTCTATATATCTTTTTTTTTTTTTTCGTATAGCCTTTTTATTTTGCATTTCTCTCATGTTTTGTTGTCGCCGATGATCACGATAAGAACTCGTACGTCCTTGATGAATGACGACGGATGATGATATTGCGACTGATGTAGATAACTGTGTGATCTTCTTATAATCTTTTTTTTTTAATTTTATTTATTAAAATACCAGTCTCATTCGGTGAGAGTTAAATCCCCAGTATCATTTCTTGTGTGTATAATTTGATTCCAACCTTAATCGATTTGGTTCGATTGTACATATTGTAAAATCGAATCAAATTAAATAAATTGATTAAATTAAAATATTAATTTTTATATTATATATTATAAATATATTTTAAAATTAATTGTATATATATATACATTACTAATTATGTTATAAAAATATAATAATTTTTAAATTTTAATTTGAATCGAACCAAAACGAATTATAGAAAACGATTTGATTTGATTGTTCGTGAACCTACTTAGGTGATCAATTCGGTTTGGGAAAATTTCCCCCCAAACTGAATGGACCTAGAACGTTGCACACCTCTATTTCTGACATCTTTTTTATGTAAGTATAGTGTTATCACTAAAACACTCTGATACCGGTCGTCATCAGCCGACGAATTGAGTCGACGAGATCAAGGATCGGCCATAACGACGGGCCGACGATAAAATTGTTGGGAATCGTCGGCACCGGTTAGTCCATCGCTGCCGAGAACTAAATTCAAATTACGCATTATGTCCGGGCGTCCCCAGCTAGCGCCAGGTCACACTTGCCCTAGGTACAGACGAGCCCCGTAAATCGCGACCCCCAGCTGGCCCGCACCCGCTTTAGGCAAGCGGCTGTCTAGGCGAGACTCTCCGTGCCCAGCTGGTGTGGACTCCCTAGTTAGCGCCCCTGCCTCACGGAGGCTCGTCCGCCACCTTCCTCTTCTGTCCAAAGGATCAAGTTCTTATAAAAGAGACAGAGACCCACAAGGAAAAGGTACGCTATTCGTAGCACAAAACTCTCACTCAATTCTCCTCTCTTCACAACCTTCACTGACTTGATCGTCGGAGTGTCCGACCACCGAGGAGTCTCGGTGGTTCTTTGCAGGTCGGCTTCTCCTCTTCGACGACAGCGCGACGCGGCCAATCCCTTGGGGCCCACCCAGCTCGGCTCGGGCCGACGATCCTTGTTGGTTTTTCCAGCAACATTTGGCGCCGTCTGTGGGAATTCGACACAAAAAGCTTATCCCAATGGCACCCAAGGGAAAGGCTGCAGCTCGCCCGTTGGAGGAGGAAACCACCCTTGTTAATGTCGTAGAAGAAGCAGCAGGGGGAGCGTCTGGAGCAGGAGAACAAGATTCGACCACCCTGTCGCGGCTCGACCGCGTCGAGCAGACATTGTCAAGTCTTCAACAGATACTTTTGAGGATGGAGCAGAACCAGCAGGCGCACCCTGTGCAAGGGGAGGGCTCGGTTCGTCAGTTAGAAAAGGCCCAAGGTGATCAAGATGAGGCAGAGGCTCCCAACCAGCAGCGAGCGCCTCCTGCGATGTCGACAAGTCATGCCGGAGCGCCGCCGGCGGTGGTCGGGACTCCCGCGCCTGCCGTAAAGCAGACCGACAACGTCCAACCCGCCACGCCAGTGGCGGCAGTGGGGAATGTGGGCAAGGCCGACCTTGCCGATCATTTCACGGCGGAATCCGCTCCATTCAGTCGTAGCGAATCTCCGTTTGACCCACGATGGAAGGACGACCTGCGAGAGATGAACAGGAAAATAGAAGCTCTACAGCTCGGTACTCGCGTCCCATGCGTGGCGACGCTCCTCACCTCCTCGCCATTCACGGAGGAAGTCACGTCGGCTCCGGTCCCACCGAAGTTTCAGCTGCCGAAGTTCCGACGTTACAACGGGACCACCAACCCAGTCCACCACCTCGACCATTTCCAGGGACAGGTGGAAATGATAAATATAACTGACGCTCTGAAATGCAGGGCTTTCATGTCCACTTTAGATGACGCGGCTCTGCAGTGGTTCAAGGCGCTGCCCGCTCGATCGGTCTCGGACTTCTCCGACCTGGCCCAGAGGTTCCTTGACCACTTCTTCAACACAGTGAACCATTCGTTATGCACCGACGATCTGTGGCTGGTGTCACAGAAAGAGAATGAGATGTTCCGGGACTATGCGAAGCGCTTCCAGATAGAGGTGATGAAAGTGGTGGACCTAGACTTGAGGACAGTTGTCAACATTCTCACCAGGGTGTGCACCGACGTATCGTTTGTGGCGTCAGTCGCCAAAAAACCACCGGTAAGCCTCTCCGACCTCCTCTCCCGGATGCAGAAATACGTCAGGCTGGAGTCAACCCTTGGAGCCGCTGGGCGTCTGAAGCGGCCGCTAGAAAGGGGGAATGCGAGCTCCGAGACGAGCGAGAAGAGGCCAAGAAGGGAGGAAGCGCGCGGAGACAGGCATCGAGATTCAGAGAACCGACGGATGTCTGACCGACGACCCGACGAATATCGTCGCGTCAGAGATCTCCCCCGGTTCGGAAGGCCACCGTCAGAAATCCTCCCCATCATCAAGAAGCTGCCAGAGTTCAGGCGACCAGAACCCATCGCGCGGCCCCCATCAGGGCGAGGGGCCGAGCTATACTGTGAGTACCATAAAGGTTTTGGTCACCTAACCGACCAATGCAGGAGCCTGAAGATGGAAATATCGGAGATGTTACGACGAGGGATAATCGGAAAAGACGTCGTCGACGGCAAACCGAAGGATCGCGAGCAAGAAGGAGATCGTGAGCGTGAAGGGAAAGGCGCCGTCCTGGTACTTGCCGGCGGATCGGCGGGTGGCGGCGACAGCGGCAGGAAGCGGAAAGCATATGCGTCGGCCGTCGTCCTCGGAATCAACCAACCAAGCCTAGAGCCGATCACCTTCTCTGCCGACGACGCAATGGGGCTGAGCTTCCCTCACAACGACGCGCTGGTCATCCATGCCGACATCGACGGCTACACCGTGCATCGCATCCTCGTCGACAACGGAGCGGCGCCCGACGTCCTTTTTTATGACTGCTTCCTGAAGATGACGAACCTGAGCACGGAGCTCAAGCCAGTCGCCACACCTCTATTCGGGTTCAGCGGAACGCCAGTCACCGCCGAGGGGTCTATCAGGCTCAAGGTGACGCTGGGCACCCGTCCTCGTCATGTAACGGTTGAGGTCGACTTCCTAATTGTGAAGGTCAAGTCGGCCTACAACGCGATTTTTGGACGCGGATTGCTAGGAAAGCTCGGGGGGGGTGCCGTCAACCTACCACCAGAAACTGAAGTTTCCAACTCCTTTCGGGGTGGGGGAAGTCGTCGGGAGTCAGGCCGAGGCACGCCTATGTTATGTCAATTCCATCAAGGCCAAAGAACCAGCCATTTCTGAGTACGTGCCGTCTATAGATGACACCCCAAAGCACGAGCTAGTAGAACTAACTAAACAAATAAAAATTGAAAACGGACATCTAATCATCGGGACCGAACTCAAAGAGTTTGAAATGACGTCACTACGTTTCTCAGCCAGAGTGGCGACGTGTTCACTTGGTCGGACGACGACCTTCCAGGAATAGATCCGAGCATTATCTAGCATCACTTGAACGTGGATCCCGAGGCCCGGCCTGTCCGACAGAAGAAGAGGCCCTTGTCGGCCGAGCGGCAGGAAGTAGTTGAAAACCAATTGACAAAATATTTGCATGCAGGTACCGTTAGAAATTCGTTCTACCCAAACTGGGTCGCCAACGTCGTCCTGGTGCGAAGGGCGAACGGCAAATGGCGAATGTGCGTTGACTTCTCCAATCTAAACAAGGCCTGCCCAAAGGACAGCTTCCCCTTACCCCGGATCGACCAGCTAGTCGACTCGACTGCCGGGCACGAGCTCTTAAGCTTCCTCGACGCCTATTCAGGCTATCACCAAATAAGAATGGCTCCAGAAGATGAAGAAAAGACATCTTTCACCACTGAGAGAGGTTTGTATTGTTTTACTTGTATGTCATTCGGACTAAAAAATGCAGGAGCAACATACCAAAGACTGGTCAACAAAATGTTCGAGAAGCAGATTGGCAAGACCATGGAAATATACATCGACGACATGCTGGTGAAAAGCCGACGAGCCAAGGACCACGTCGGGGACTTAGCCGAAGCCTTCGAAATACTGAAGCTCTACGGGATGAAATTGAACCCAGAAAAGTGCGTCTTCGGCGTCCGGGCTGGGAAGTTCTTGGGGTATCTTGTCTCCCAACGAGGCATAGACGTCAACCCCGACAAAGTTCAGGCCATCCTCGAGATGACGGCTCCGAGAACAGTCAAAGAGGTACAAAGACTTAATGGCATGGTTACAGCTCTAAGCAGGTTTATGTCCAGGTCAGCGGAGCGTTGCAAGCCATTTTTTGAGGTACTAAGGAAAGGCCGCTTCGAGTGGACCGAGGACTGCCAAAAGGCATTCGACGAGTTAAAAGAACACCTGGCAAGCGTACCAACGCTAAGCAAGCTGGAGAAGGGGGAAGAGCTGCTATTGTATTTGTCCGCAAAAAGCTACTCCGTCAGCTCGGTCCTCGTCCGAGAGGAAGACCGAGCCCACCTACCGGTGTACTACACAAGCAAGGCGCTGCGAGGAGCCGAGCAACGCTACCCTGACCTCGAGAAGGTCGGATATGCTCTCATCATGGCCGCACGACTATTGCGTCCGTATTTTCAATCGCACAAAGTCATCATCCTCACCGACACACCGATTCGACAAGTTCTTGAGCGACCCGAGTCCTCGGGAAGGTTGGCAAAGTGGGCCGTAGAGCTCGGAGAATTCGACATTGAGTTCAGGCCCCGTGTCGCTATCAAAGCCCAAGCCCTCGCGGATTTCATTTCCGAAGGTACTGCCCGAGCAACTTCGGAGGAACAATCCGACGGAAGTTGGGAAGTTTTTGTCGACGGAGCCTCAAACTCCCAAGGCAGCGGAGCGGGGGTGGTCATGCGCTCACCCGAAGGCGTCAACCTAAGGTACGCGGTTCGTTTCGGTTTCCAAGCATCTAACAACGTGGCAGAATACGAAGCGGTGGTATCGGGACTAAAGATGGCGAGGACTCTCGGCGCGAAGAAGGTCCGCGTCCACAGCGATTCCCAACTGGTCGTCAACCAGGTCTCGCAAGCGTTCGAGACGAAAGAGGTAAAGCTCGCGTCATATAAGACCGAGGTATTAAAGCTCATGGCGGAATTCGACTCTGCCGAGCTTGTGAAAATACCAAGGTCCGAGAACGAACAAGCTGACGCGCTTTCAAAAATCGCATCATCTGCATTGGAATCGCCCACAACCCTACTAATAGAAGAGCTATTGGAGCCAACCATAACACCCAAAGACCTAATGAGTATCGAGGTAAAACAACCTGGATGACTCCACTAATAAATTTCCTCAGGAACAATGTACTACCGGACGACAAGAACGAGGCCGAAAAACGAGACGGCGGTCGTCAAAATTCTTCATCGTCGGCAACGACCTGTACCGAAAGGGCTTTAGCTACCCCCTCCTATGCGTGGACCCTGTTCAAGCCGAAGAAATTATCAACGAAGTTCACGAAGGGACGTGTGGTTCTCATGCAGGCCCCAGATCTCTAGTAAGAAGAGTAACCGACAAGGATACTGGTGGCCGACGATGCTTAAAGACGCCGAGAAGTACGTCAAATGCTGCCGACAGTGCCAGCTGTTCGGAAATCGACCGACAACCTCCATCAGAACTTACGAGCATAAATTCCCCGTGGCCATTCGCGCAATGGGGCATGGACATCCTCGGACCATTCCCACCCGCGTCGGGCCAAAGGAAGTTCATCATCGTCGGAGTCGATTATTTCACAAAGTGGGTCGAAGCTGAGCCCCTAGCAAAAATACAGATACCAACGCTTGGGGCTTCGTATGGAAAAATATCATCTGCAGGTTCGGTCTTCCACGAACAATCATCACCGACAACGGACGACAGTTCGACAACGCCAAGTTTCGTCGGAATTGCGCGGCGCTCGGAATCAAACACAAATTCTCCTCAGTAGCCCATCCCCAGTCAAACGGAATGGCCGAGGTCACCAATCGAACAATCCTGGATGGACTAAAGAAGAGGATTGCAAACCACAAGGGAGCTTGGGCCGACCAACTCCTCCATGTACTTTGGGCATACAGGACGACACCAAGGGAAGCCACTCGGGAGTCACCCTTCGCGTTAGCCTTCGGAATGGAGGCAGTGTCACCGTAGACATGCTCGTCCCCTCACAAAGAATCCTCGGATTTAACGAAGAAAGCAACGATCAGGCATTGCGTGCCGAGCTTGACCTAATAGAAGAAAAGCGAGGAATGCTTCTACAAGAATGGAGATATACCAAAAGAGGGTCAAGAAAAGCTTCGACAGGAAGGTCAAACCACGACGCTTCGGGGTAGGGAGTCTAGTCCTCAGGAAGCTCGCAATTTCGGACCCGAAGTCGGCAAGCGGGAAGTTGTCGCCAAACTGGGAAGGGCCATACCGAATCGTCGACGAACTCGGACAAGGAGCTTATCGGCTCGAAGAGCTCGGGGGCTGTCATACCGAGAACGTGGAACGCCGAGCATCTTCGACGCTACTTCCCGTGAGTACGAGGTCGCTTCGGCACTCTAAGTACGAGGTCGCTTCGGCACTCTAAGTACGAGGTCGCTTCGGCACTCTAAGTACGAGGTCGCTTTGGCACTCTAAGTACGAGGTCGCTTCGGCACTCTTTAAATCCAAGCCCGAGGTCTCTTCGGCATTCTATAAACCTAAGCCCGAGGTCTCCTCGGCACTCTCTAAACGCAAGCCCGAAATCCCTTCGGCACTCTATGAGCCTAAGCCCGACGACGCTTCGGCACTCATCAAATGCGAGGTCGCTTCGGCACTCTCACAATACGAGGTCGCTTAGGCACTCTTATCGACGAAGCAGTTCTCAGCACACTCGTCGACAAGGTCGTTTGTGCAAAAGCAAACGATGAAATAAACAGTCGTCGGCTAGAAACTAAAGAGTACGAAGTGTATTTCCATCGACAAGGAATACAAAGTACATAAACGGGGCAGCTACGCCTCGTTCAGAACGGCGTCAGCTGCCTGATCAAGGGATTGATCGACAGCTGTCTCCATGGCCTCGTCCACCACTTTGACGAACTCCTCGTCTCCGCCTCCGGCAGCCTGGTCGTCGCCCTCGCCATCTCCAGCAAGGGTCGCGCCCGACAAGTCTAGGTCGGGGTACAACCTCTTAACCTTTGCGAGGCAGTCGTTATATCCTCCCTGGAAGAGGTCGGCAATCTCGTCCTGAAGCTCGTCCGAGTCGCGATACTCCTCGATCGCCTTGTTCCTTTCCTCAGCCACGAGGCGCGAAAAGCTGTTCTTCGTTTCTTCGTGGGCGGCAATCTCATCGTATTGCGCCTTCTTCACAGCCTCAAGCGCTTTTTTCTCGGACTCAAGGGCCTCCTGGAGGACGCCTTCCCTCTTCTTCGCCTCCTCCTCGACTTCGGCGACGTGCTTGTCGGCCTCGGCGGCACGCTTGTCGCAGGCCAACCTCTTCACCTCGGCCCGGTGCACAAAAGCGTCGAACGCTGCCAGCTGGCTCAGCATACCATGATAATACTCGTGCATGAGCCGACGTGCAGGATGGCCGAGCGTTTCTGCCCTGACCTCGGGTGGCAGGGCTTGTCGGCCCCACTCGACTGGGTCCAGGGAAAAGCGAGTCTGGGGCGGAACTGAAGCATCAGGTGCCGTAGACGACGACGCCGGAACTGGGCGCTTCTTTGGCCTCTCAGCCGGCGGAGCAGCGGCCGAACTCTGACCAGGCACTGGGGGCGGTGGAGGCACAGCTTCGGCCTCGCGCTGGCGCTTCTCGGGACGGGAGGCCACCTTCTTTTCCCTTAACTGAGCCCGGCTCTTGGCCTTCTCCATGAGTGACGGCCCCACCCGCGTCGGGGGTACGGAGTCACTCTTATCGGCCATGGCTGCAAGCACATATGACTGTTAGATTTGGAAATCGATACAGATCAAGAGTACAACTACGAGATTGGCAACCTTTTGTGCCCTCGTCGATCTGCTGAATTAACTCCTCGGAGATATCGATCAGGTTGGGGGGCTCCACCTCCTTCAAACACTTGAGGTCGAAGAGCTCGGATGCAGTCAGCCTCGGCGAACCAAAAGCTTTGCTCCGGACGTCGACGGCCGACCACTTGGTTGGGAACGGCCAACCCGAGGGACAATGAACAAAAACAAAGTTCCTCTTCCAGCCATGGAGCGAGGAAGGCAGTCTTCCGAGGATATGCCGACCATTCCTCGCCGCAAAGTAAAACCAATCTCCGAACGGTTTAATGGAGAACAGGTATAGGAAAAGGCGCGAGGTCGGAGGGACCCCTGCCGAGCAACACAAATATAGGAAGCCGACGATTACTCGCCAGGCATTCGGTGCCAACTGAGAAGGAGCCACCCCAAGCTCCAAGAGAAGAAAGATGACAAAGGGGTGAAAGGGGAAGCAGAGGCTTGCCCGAACAGCCTCAGTGTAAACCGAGAACCCCCCGTTCAAGACATAATGGGCCCTGAAATCCCTATTGGCGAACATGACGGCATCGGCAGGAAGAACAAACCTAGGGTGCTTCCGCAGCCACCTAAAGGTACCAGGGGAGGTCTCGCAACGGGCTTCGGCCACGTTGTCGGCTCGGCGGCGGGCACCGGAAGTATGGGCCGAGGGTTCCTTAGGAACGTAGGTCCCGTGGGCTAGTTCGAGGACAAAAGAATCGTCGACGGGCCCCCAGACCTGGGTTCCCACGGACGTCGACCCTACCCCAAGGCTTTCGGAAACGGAGTCGGGAGCGTCGACAGAAGCAGGGGGATCCCTAGATTTTGGGGGCGACGACGAAGAAGAAGCCTCAGAAGAGGTGGAAGAAGGAGAAATGCTCATCGTTTACCTCGGAAGGAAGCAAGTGAAGATCGTCGGACGACTTCGTACGAGAGGGCACAATCGTCGGATTGTCGGCTGACGTCGGGACGGCAAGGATCGTAAGACTCGCACGCGAAGAGAAGAAACGTCTGTTTCGCATCGAACCTTAGCTATATATAGTGCCCTGATGCCAATACGATCGGACGACCCAGAAATCCTACGCATCCAGGATTCCGCCACGTGTCGGAAGCCCGACGGCCAGGAGGCGTTCACCCGGATCCACAGCGCGCGCCCCAAAATCGTGAAGCGTCATCATGGCTCAGGGCTCAGAGTGAAGTACCTGACAAGCCGTCACCGGAACCACCATCATTATGACAAGACCACGACTGTCATCATGACAGTGCCAGAGCGCCCCCGAATTAAGCGCGCGGAATGCGAGGCGGCGCCGAACGCTTGTACGAATTCCTGAGAGTGATAATTGGCTTCTCTTCGAGCCGAGGACTCGCCTCGAAAAGAACCCGGGGGACTAGTGATACCGGTCGTCATCAGTCGACGAATTGGGTCGACGAGATCAAGGATCGGCCATAACGACGGGCCGACGATAAAATTGTCGGGAATCGTCGGCACCGGTTAGTCCATCGCTGCCGAGAACTAAATTCAAATTACGCATTATGTCCGGGCGTCCCCAGCTGGCGCCAGGTCACACTTGCCCTAGGTACAGACGAGCCCCGTAAATCGCGACCCCCAGCTGGCCCGCACCCGCTTTAGGCAAGCGGCTGTCTAGGCGAGACTCTCCGTACCCAGCTGGTGTGCACTCCCTAGTTAGCGCCCCTGCCTCACGGAGGCTCGTCCGCCACCTTCCTCTTCTGTCCAAAGGATCAAGCTCTTATAAAAGAGACAGAGACCCAAGGAAAAGGTACGCTATTCGTAGCACAAAACTCTCACTCAATTCTCCTCTCTTCACAACCTTCACTGACTTGATCGTCGGAGTGTCCGACCACCGAGGAGTCTCGGTGGTTCTTTGCAGGTCGGCTTCTCCTCTTCGACGACAGCGCGACGCGGCCAATCCTTGGGCCCACCCAGCTCGGCTCGGGCCGACGATCCTTGTTGGTTTTTTCCAGCAACACACTCTTTAGTGTACTGATATAAATGATATGATGTGAACGGAACACGTTATATTTATTAGGGCTGTCAATGGACCTCCGAATTCCGTTTAATCGACCCGTTTTCGTATTTTTTATAGGATGCGGAACTTCGAAAATAACTTTTCGATAGCTTAGCGGAAACGAAAATGGATATCCGAATTCTTATAGGATGCGGAAGCGGAAACACCCAATTCCGCATACGCTTTTCCGTTTTCGTTTCCGATAACTTTTAATATATATTATATAATATTTTTATAATAAAATCTCCTCAAACTCGAAACTTTGGCTCTTAAATTTTAACTCATTGTCTCTCACCTCCCATCTATATGTAAAGTCATCTATTCTAGTCTCATTATTGGCAACTTTTTTCTCTATGATATTTATATCTACATATATAGATTATCTATTACTCAACCATTATATATCACATAAGATTTTACCATACTAATTGATCTTGTTATACTTCATTTAGTAAGGTCATTATAATGTACATGATGAAGAGATATGGTAGAAAAGATTATTAAATTTACATTTGAAAGTATCATAAATTTAATAATTAATATACTTATAAATTTATAAATTAATTCTAATTGTACAAATGTTTTATATCCAAAGTTTCTGTTTTGTTTCCGTTTTCGTTTCCGATTTTCCGATAGAAAGCGGAAATGGATGCGGAAGCGGAAACACCCTTTTCCGTTTCCGACTCCGAAATTTCTTATAGGAAGTGGAAGCGAAAACACCCATTTTCGATTCCGACTCCGACCCGTTGACAGCCCTAATACTTATATTATAGAGTGTTTGGGAGTAATTAAAAAAAAACTATTTCTACCTAAAAAATAACATGGTCGAGAAGATTTTTTTTTTGACCTCATAACATTTATGAGTGGAGAACAATTATAACAAGAGAGATGCTGTATTTGCCTTATGTTAGAACAATCATCTTCTAATCTTGGTAACAGCATGCTTATATCCTTTTTGCAGTGATCTATATATCAACTGCCGGAGACGGAGATGGGGCTCCTCACGACAAGTTTCTCCGACACCCATATCAGGTGGCCATCGGAGAAGTCCCTCGGACCCGGGCCATCCCTGCTGAAGCTCACCGTGAAGGTCAGCTTCTCATTCACCTTCGAGAACCGAAGTGTCCCGGGGGTCACCGTCACCCTCACCCCCGCCGGCTGCTCCACCTTCGCAGTGTACAATGAGCTCGCCTTCCCCACGTTCGTCACAGTCCGGTGAACCTCCACCGAGTTGTCCCCCGGACGGAGGGACACCGAGATGGAAGGATAGTTCAGGTCGGAGTTCGCCGTGGCATTCCCCTTCCAGTCAGAGCAGCGGATGCGGCGCCCGACGATGGTCTTCACCATGTCTTCCGTGTAGCCGGGCAGTCGGCAGAGGAAGGCGATGTAGGCGTCGGGCTGGAGGTCGTACACGAGGCCGGGGTCTACGGACCTTGCCGGGTTAACGTGCCCCGCCCCCACGGCGAAGATGTTCGCCGCCTGGAGCGTCTCGTCCACGATGGGCTTCCCTCCATGGTCGAGCACGTCGGCGGTCGTCATGATCGCCGACTTGATGGCGGCGGGGGACCAGTCCGGGTGGGCGCTCTTCACCAGCGCGGCGATCCCGCTGAGGTGAGGGGTCGACATGGACGTGCCGGACATGATGTTGAAGTAGAACTTTGCGTCAGGGGCGTTGCCCAGTCTGAAGGGCCAGGCGGCGAAGATGTTGACGCCGGGGCCTGTGACGTCCGGCTTCAGAATCCCGGGGCTCGCCAGGCTCGGGCCCCTGGAGGAGAAGGAGGAGATCACCGGCGACGGGGAGGTCCCCAAGACCGTACCCTTGGAGATGATGGACACGGTGGGGTTGTGGGAGGAGTTGATGTAGGCCTTCACCTTGGATCCTTCGGAGAAGCCCAGGTTGGCGGCGGGGATGGGGTATACGTCGGTGACGATGCTGGAGGCGTCAATCTCCCGGTTCGCAAGTATCATCCCGACGCCGCCGGCTTTCCAGATGGCCTCCGCTTTCGCCGTTCGGTTGCTGAATCCATCCCGGTCGCAGAGCACAACCTGGGTCCTTGTTATGGATATTGTAAGGATTTGTTTACAAAAATAGAATAAAAATCTAAAATATATAATTGTGGAAATATTTCCTTAATAATTTACATACTAAGTATATATTTGTTACATAAATGCCTCAAGTTATCCTTGTCAAACAAACATGCATGGCACATTAGATATTTTATATTCATATTCAATAATAAAATAAATAGCAATTATGATTAAGTAGTAGAGTTATTTTTTACTAACAAAGTTGAATTATCATAAACATATTCAAAGTTTAGGTGACTTTGATATCGTGATAAGAGACTTTATCCTCCTTTCAACACCAAGTTCAAGTCAAAAGGTACGTAGTTTGATAACCGAGAAACGATAATCAAAGATGATAAAACTTAAACATGATAAATGGAAATAAAAGGGTGATAACTTATCCCTCCCATGGAGTGAAGATAAAATTTATTCCTATAGATAATTCATTAATTATTGATATTTTATTTTAAAAAATCATGTATCCCTCTTTATGTATGGATAAATAGTGTCAAATTAAAATTAAACATAAATGGGTGATAATTTTATATACACTCTATCATATCACATTAAAAATTATCTTTCTTTATGACTATTTCTAATTAAACCATCTCAAACTAAAAAAATCTCTAAACATAAATAACTTATATATCACTAATCTATCTTCGATCCCCTTATCTTGCTGTCAAAGAAGTCGAATTTTAACCCAAGATAGCTTGGTTTATCTTAAGATACATTCATTGTCCTTTTTACCTATTTTTATAGTAAAATTGTATATACTAACATATACTCAAAAAGTAGCATGTTTAAAATTTGGGTTTTGAAAATTTTTTATCTCTTCAACCTCTCGTATTTATTAGTTTTCAATCCCTATAACTCGATTCTCGCCCCCAAACTCAAGAAACTTAATTTTATTTGGAATTAAGTCCTTCTAATTTTTTTAATTCTACTAAAATCAAGATAATCTTTGATAACTTTTATGATTTGCCTTCTAGCCTGCTTACTTCTAAGAAAAAGATAGACTGTGTTTGTTAAATGGTAAAATAGTCAAATTAGAATAGAAAGGCTGAAAATTCCAATTAACTTTTTATATAAACAGTGAAGTAGTGAACAAATAGAAAACTCTTAAACTTACTTTTGAAAGAGTTTTTTTAATAAAATGAATTAGCATAGTTGAAGTCTCAAAGTTTTGACAAAAATCAAGCATCTTTATCATTTCTTGCTTTTTTGGTAGGATATCACTAGCATTAAATTAATGTGGTAATTAGTATTGTCTTCAAACTCGGTGACGCGGGTTGACTGCTTTTTATCTTTCTTCTAACACACGTACCTTGCCCTTGACGTCGGTGCGGGACAAAACTTCCTCGTGGCAGAAGTTGTTGCCGCCGTCTCTTGGGTACACCAGGTGCAGATCGGTTATGGCGGCGCCGCCGGGCTGGAGGACCGACTCTCCGTCGAACTCCTGCCCGTCCCCCAGCCTCACCGCCGTCCTCAGCCTCCTGTCGATGGTGCTGGCCGCCACCGTGAGCACCCACGGCGCCTCGTTGCAGACGGTTCGCAGGTTGGGCCCGTTGTTGCAGCCCGCATAGCTGAGGAAAACTCCCTTCTGCGCCGCCCGGAAGGAGCCCACGGCGAGGGGGTCCTCGTGGAGGGGCGTCGTGTGAAACCCGATAGACGCGGAGATAACGTCGACGCCGTCCTGCACTGCGGCGTCGACACCGCCGATGAGGTCGGCGTAACTGCAGCCCTTCATGGTGCACACCTTGTATATGGCCAGGTGGGCGCGGGGCGCCGTGCCCACGGCGGTCCCGTTGGCGTAGCCCAAGACACTGGCGCCCTCCACGGGCGCCCCCGCGGCCGTGCTCGCTGTGTGGGTGCCGTGCCCGGCGGGGTCGACCTCCCGCTGCCCAGTGGGGCCGCTGGAGTTGCCGGTGCTGGAGAGGAACACCTTGTACCCGATGAGCTTGTTGTTGCAGTCACGCTGGTTCACCTCGCACCGCCCCTTCCACTTCTCCGGCGGCGGCGGCATCCCCGCCCCGCTAAAGGAGGGGTGGTCGGATGCAACCCCCGTGTCGAGCATACCGATGATGACCCCATCGCCGGAATTAGGAAGCTTGCTCCACCGGCCATGGGCGAGGTTGAGACCCATGAAGCTCGGCGAGCGGGTGGTGAGGAGGGGCAGGACCCTGTCGGGGAAGGCGGCGACGAAACCTTCAGTCTGCTGCAAGGTCCTCAGCTCCGCCGCGGACAGCCTCGCGGCGAAACCACTGATGGCTTCGCCGTAGGAGTAGACCAGCCTCGACCTGGCCGTGTTGGTGCCTTGGGAGGTCGCTTTGGACAAGAATGACTCGTACCAGTTCTGGCGTGCATCTGCGCTGGCGAAGCCGACAGGGTCTGGCGGCCTGTCGACGAAGACGACATAGGTCTGCAGATCGTCACCCCCCTGGTCGTCCCTATTACTAGCAGAAGCTGCGGAGACGCGGAAGAAGAAGAAGAGGAAGAAGAATCCAGAGCGTAGAGCAAAAGCGAGCATCCTTGTGATGGTGAGAGGAAGAAATTTTCCCTGGTTGGACCCGAGAAGCGGTGGCAAATTGAGAAACGCCCCATCCATTGTGGTGTGCGGATTCTCAAAAACATTAAATATATTTTTAGATACATTTAATGTATTTTATTTTTTTTAATTTTTTACTTAAAATAATACACTTAAATATTTACATAACACATATAAATAATAATTTAATATATACAAATAACATAATAATATATACAAAATAATATAAAATATACAAAAATAATATTATTGACGTAGATTCTTACACTATTTACATATATTATAATATTATTTATGTATATTCAATCACTATTTTTATACGTTATATAAATATTTGTGTGTATTATTTTAGATGTAAAAAGTTAAAATATATTAAAATATATATTTAATATTCTTAAAAATTCGCAAGTCACATATCCCAATAGATGTCCGACTACTCCATCTCTCAACTAATCTGGAACATATAATTAACATTTCTCGAGCAAATTTGATCAGAAGTGGACGGTCCGACTTGAGAAGCTGGTGCCGTTTTCACGTCTTTAGCATTGACGTCTGTCTTTGACGAAATTAATGTAAAGAGCTACGGGGATATGAAGAGATACATGTTATTAATGTTGAAGATATTGGAGAGCTGTAATATGTCCCCAAAATTAAAAAAGAAAAACAACAGTGATATAGTTTTTATTGCCGACTAGAGAGTAGATTCTTTGGGAAATTTTTTGGGCACATAATTAGCTCTAGATTAATTTAATATTAACACTGTGAAACAACTCAAAGGTTGATTTGACAAAGAAATATATATAAATTTAGCCTGGTTAAACGTGGGTCAGCCCGGTGTTAAGTCTTACCCCTGGTTCAACTAATGCAACGCAAAAAACCTCGACAGAACTGGCACACGTGAGAGTTTTTTAGGAAACATCGAAATGACCGAGGCTCAAATTGTTCGCTCTAATCTATACTAATATAATATAATTCAATTTTAGTGGTGCAACGTGACTGTACCAGGATAATCTTATTCTCTCCATAACATCTCCCTCTTTAAAAATAAAAAATAAGTAATTTAAATAAACTAAATAATTATCTTTCTACTTTCTCTCTCTCTAATTTTCTCTCCTATTAAACTTCCCAAAATATATTTAAACGTTCAAAAAATTTTCAACCTCACTCTCACCATTCTTAAACTAATAAAAACTTGCTAATATGATTTTTCTCTCTTCTCTTTCCCATTAAACATCTCTCCATTTCTAAAAACTCACGTCTTTATTTAAAATCTATTTTCATAAATAATAAAAAATATTACCCTCATATATACTGACACAGATCGATACTCGGCAATTCGGCACACTGTCAGGTCGTCACCACCAAGGTGAGAACCTAGATGCATGAGCCGACCCGAGTGGGGGAGGGAGCTCGGCCGTGTAAGTAGGCTCTAGGGAGTTCGGCCGCGAGAGCACCGTCTGCCGAGATACCCCCGGGCTATCCAACGACGATGCCTGACCGAGTCCCTTGACGAGCCGAACTCCCAGACGGGCCGAGTCCCGCCTTAGTCTTCGGCAGCGACACGTCGTCTCAGGATTTCTTAATCTGAACTCCAATAGCCTTCATAGGAAGGTTGCATGGTCGGCGGAAGGGTCCGGAGATTGCGGACCACGTCCACTAATTGTTCCAACGTGCTGATAATGGGAAGGTCCATAAACGGCAAGCCACCCACGGATCATAACTGCCTTCTGTGCATGATTAGCGATCCGAGATATATGGGACCCGCATAGCTATAACTGCCACCCACAATTCCAGTCAACGAGGATCCCGGGTAACCTCTGGACCACGTCTTCGACCCACTTACCATAATCCTACCCGTGGAACCTCTATAAAAGGGAGAGACCTCCTCCGCGCCTAAGGTACGCAACTTCTAGCCCAAGAATCCCTTCTGAGTCGAGTTCCCGAACTGACTTGAGCGTCGGAATCTCTTCCCACCGAGGTCACTCGGTGGTATTGCAGGTAGGAGCTCGGCTGCACCGTCTCCCTCGCGCCTACGTCCCTTGGGAACAACTCGGCCTCGGCCGACTCCATTATCGTAACAGTAACATATACTACGTATAAAATTTATTAATTCAAATCTAACAATTTCCTGTGCAATACACAGACATAGAACTAGTTCTATTTATTTAACTCATTTCTCCCTTCTTCTCATGTAAATGTTGTATTTTTTTACATTTTTTCTGATAAATGTCCTTTCTGGTCTAACACCTTTTGACAAACAGTTAAGTCACCTTTTTCGTCAAAGTACGTACGTCATCAAAAAGTAAATCTACTGGGTGAACCGAGTGGATACAAGACTAAAAAGTCATTTGTTCTGTGCTACTTTATTCTCGATCTAGATTATACTATTCCAAATCTTTTACCGGAAAGGTCCTCATTAATTGGTCTCTCTTTTATTGGAGAAGGATCGGGTTAATAAAGTTTTCCACATCTCCATGGACTTAGCAAGAAGGTGGGTTTGAGTTATGATCATTGTTATGATAAAAAATGGATGCGATCTTCTGTACATACATCAAAGTTTAGGATGCCTCAAAATTCAAAACCCAACAAGATCAGGTTTAAAGGAAAGTTGCATAAATAAATTAGCGTCCTTTAAGTTGCAAACCCCGTGGATAAGATGGAGGATGGGGGTAATTGGGAACTGATATGGTTGTTCCCGACTCAAATCTTTGGACTTTGCTGAGAGGGTGACCAACTGACCATGTCAGGTTCGAGCTTGGACTTGGGCGATGAATAGGAGAAGGGGAGCGAGTACCAGCTAGCTCTACATCTTTTTGATTTGTAAGATAGTCGGTCCTAAGATGTTGGCCTTAGGAATGACTTTTTGACGGTCAAAATCAACAATATATAGGAAGACTTAATGGTGAGTAAGGAATGAGAGATTTAAGTAGAGAGAGAGAGAGAGAGAGAGAGAGAGAGAGAGTTGATAGAGTGACACTTGACCTCTTCTTTACTTGAGACCACTGGACTTCTCTTGAGGCTAGGTGGGAGAAAGCCATAGGTTCCAACATATGGAATTCGTTTGCCCATCAAGAACCCATGTCCTACTTGTTCTCCTTCTCGTGAGCCCTTGGTGGGCCTGTCTGGGGTTGGGCTCAAGTGTATAATGAGCCCCCCACTCTAAGAGTAGGTCTCAGGTGTTGAGACCTAGCTAGAGTAGCCTAGGAATCGTCCGATGGTGTGCAATCATCCATCGAGGAGTTTGTCCCTACATTAGAAGCCGATGTTGTGGCATTTAGGGTCTTCGAATCTTTTGTTAGTCGTCTTTCAAGGTATTGAGGCCTTGGGAAGCCATAAAGGTGTTGCCTAGGGTTGCTGTTGGACTAAGCCAAATTTTGGATGGCTAAGAAATCTGACGCTCGAGTTCTTTGAATGGGAGCTTTTAGCACAACTAGATGCACAACTAGAAACACGCTCTCCATTGGTGGCATGACTATATTTCTTGAATGCGTAGGTATCTTGACGTGCAATTTAGATGCATAGGTCTGATGTAGTGTGTCTATGTCTAGCCGTCTGACTGGCCTTCTGGATGCATGTTGGCTCTTGGTGACATGTGTTCGGATGCGTGGTGTTTATAGAGGGATGTGTGGTGTTCATCTCTTGAATGCGGAAGGTTGGGGTGACACGTCTATAGACGTGCTGAGGTCGGAGTGAGTGTCTTAGAATCTAAGTTGTATCAAAGAATGGGTGCATAACCATTTAGCTCTTCTCCTCCTATCAGAACCCAAAGTATCACACCCTGATGTGGAATATTAGGACGAGTAGTTTGATAATAGTTCGAGCACGCAAAATAACAGTTATTATAACAATGTCATTAATGGACAGAAAAGTGGTAAATCCAATAACAAGATTTATTCCATTCATTTCATAACTCAAAGGTCTATTACATTCACTAATCAGGCCAGTACTTAGGGCCCATCATGAACAATATATTGCTTAAGGAAAATAAACTCGAACATAGGACTAAATATCTTGACTCATTCTAGAATGTCTCCTAGATAGTTGGGATGCTCATTCACTCTTACCCCCCCCCCCCCCCCCCCCCCCCCAAGTATCTCATCGAAGATCCTCAACACCTAAATAGATGTAGCAACTATGTGAGTGAATACTCAATAGGACTTAAATCTCTTAAGTCGGATATGCTTTACATGAATTAACACTTTAAAGCTTTAAAGCAGGCAGAGTAACTAAAGGTACAATCATAATAGCAAGTATTCAAGAAACATTAACATGGAAGGAGTAAGAATACTTTACAAGAATCAAGACAAGATATTCACAAGTCTAACATAAGCGAGAAATAGAGCATGTCATGAGTAATGAGTACACGACTTGGCCATATTATGATCACGATACAACGAGTACGATATACAAGTACATGATTTAATTGTCATAGGCCAATTTAACACGATTTACATGATTTGGTGCAATGCTAACACCATGGTCATGCAACCCCTGCAAGTACATGACTTTCGGGTGCTCTCTCAAGGCTAGACCGAGCCACATTAACTCTAATCATTGTTAGTCCACAAGATCTGAAGATCCACACAATCTTGTCTGGACAATTATTTAATGGCCATAAGAGAGTTATGGAGTGAGATGAGATTTCAGCAAGAGGACGAGATGAGAACTTGTAATCCAAAAACCAATTCAGGTTGTGGCTTATAAAACTATGAGAAACAACTTCCGCTTGACATGTAAGTGAATCAACGGTTCATGGTTAAGACAAGATGAGATTAACATGAACAATCGACACACAGCAGGTTGACATATGTGTACAGTTCTCTGGCATAATTAGAATGGATTTTCTGGGTTTTCATGGTACAATCGGCTCGACAACCTTATGGGAATCTAAAGCCAATGAAGACTTACAGAGGTCTCACATGAAGACGTCCTGGTTCGACAGGAGGAATACTCGACAGAGAGTACGTTAGTCACAGAGGGGTGTTCCTATCTATATCACGGTGAGAACACATCACACTAGGCGATGGTCTCTAGAAACGATGGTATAAAACAACGGGTGATATATTAATATTTTATGTTGTAACATGATAGTATCAAGTTTACATTAAGAGATGATTGTTAACATGTTTAAAGCTCTTACCACTTTGTTACAATGCATCAACGAATGTCATTAGGGTATATTTGACATGAGTTCAATGATCATGACACATTTCCCAACAAATAAGAATTTTCTAGTGTGGTATGGGGAACGCGACATAGTGGCATCAGAACGTGACATGGTATGACAAGGAACGTGATGGGGTATCTGCCATAACGTGTTTGGCCTTTCTAGCTGACAAGAAGATCACATCGGATCATTCCGTCGCCTTCAGGTGGCATCAGAACAGTGTGTCACGACCTCCTCTAGATCGTGATGTATTGAGGCGTCGCGATCAGATGGTCTTAGTCCAAACTTGAAACAACAACTAGGCCTCCTCGGGTTACAGGGTGTTCTCTGAGGAGCCATGACACAGTAGACTTATACTTCAAAACTCATCGTGAATCTTAATGAAAAAGAGGAAATTTTGCATGAAAAAACAGTAGACTCATAGGAGAGTGTACAAAAGCTTTAATTAGATTTTAAACAAGGGATTCATATGTTGTAGAGACTCTTTCCAAAACATCGGTTTAAATAATACAGTGATCTTAGATGCATAAATTTGAAACATACACTAGATGAAAATTGGGGAAAAATGGATCATCATGTTTAGGACTTCAAGATGATTAAGCATAAGTATTTAATCAACATGAAATAATGAGAATAGAGAGATCTCAAGAAGGGTATGAAGTGTCAGGTGGCACATGAACATGGAATTTTTAACATAAAATACAATCAAAGAACATGATAGATATTGGGGAAAATGAGCTCATGAGATTCCTGACATCATGAAATACCTACAGGAAGATTTGATTAGGTTGAACACGAGAGAATTCTTACCTTTGGTCGGTTTTGTATCCTAGGATTTCTTACTCGAGTTTTGGGGAAGAACGAGGAAGAAGTCCCCAAATCATCACATCCTTCTCCTTCCAGCAGCCTCTCCACACATCCCAATTCTCCACAACAACGAATCAGGTTGTCCATGGAAAGGATTTGTGTTGT
Organism: Colocasia esculenta; assembly: GCA_014218235.1. Taxonomy (NCBI): domain Eukaryota; kingdom Viridiplantae; phylum Streptophyta; class Magnoliopsida; order Alismatales; family Araceae; genus Colocasia; species Colocasia esculenta. Next base: position 78,449,604 of record CM024759.1, on the reverse strand, counting down.
ATTTAAAGGGGTATGTCATTAGGAGTCCTAAAGAGACTTAAACTTTCAAGTAGTTATGAGTTTCCTTTTATTTCTTTGCTATATTTGAGTCTCTAGCCACAAATTTTCTTAGGGTTATGACCAATAATTCACCCCCCTATGATGGGCATGGATTTCCTTTAGTTTTGGTCCAAGTTTATGCCCAATTAGGCTTAATAATCAATTAATTAATTAGTTAATTGGGTATATCAAATTAATGAATTATTTTTTAATATTTAGGGTCATTTAATCCTCACTCTTGGCCTAATAAACTCTCATGAATCCAATTATCATACTTGATTTGATGGTCTTTAGGATATGTACATGCAATAACGAATTATCGACATTATCGAGTTTTTGGATTTTTATAGTTTTGCCATACTAAACGTGCACAACTCGCCACGTTTTTTATGCACTATTGTAAAATATTATTTAGTTCACATATATAAATTTTCATTTAATTCATACATATTTTTTCACATGTGATAATAATTTATCTATTTATTGAGATTTTATAAAAAAAAAGTCGAGTTACTACACAAAGGGTGGCGACCTCGACAATCTAGTGGTGGAGGAGTTTTGGAAGGATTTTTGTTGGATTTCTTGGCGCAAGAGGTTTCTAGGAGGGTTAATCTTCAAAAGGTAAGTGTGGATCTTGGTATTTTTTAGATTTTTCTTAAGGTTTCTCCTCTAAGCCTTGCACATTTTTAGACGAGATTCTCAGTGCTTATGGGAGTTGGAGTGGCTGTTTGGAGCTTGGGATCGTGAGGACTTCTTCAAGAAGTGTGGTCTTCCTATTTAGTAGGGTTTTCTTCCCATTTTCCTTCTATTAATTTGAAACATTTCGGCTCTAGAGGGTTTGTACTTATTCCATTAAGTTGTCCATGTGATTGTCTATGGTACAATATCATATCATGGTTAGCATTCTTCAGTTTTTATTTAAAAAGCATGAGATCATGTTGCTTTCACAAAGATTCTATGTTTTGGGGTTTAATTTAGGGTATATAAGCATGCTTGGGGTTTCTGAGGGTGTTTCAACCATTACAGTCTTTTTTGTGTGTAATGGAATATGGAATGGGTTTTCTATAGTGAAATCCGAAGTTTTGGATCTTTGTGGTTGAACGTGAGTAGATCTTGAGGCGCATTTGTAACATGCTACATTCTTACGGTGCGACTAGACCCCTCTAGTCATGTGTACCCTGGGTGGCATGACTAAGGTCACGTGACCTTCTTTTAGTGCATTTGTAAAGTAGGTAATTATCAGTGATCTTTGCTTCTAGATTATGGTAGTTTGGATTAATTGCATTGTGCCTTAATGATGGTTTTTTATGTGGGATTGTAGTAATGTCATGTGATTTTCCTTCCATTTCTTTTAGCTAGTCGTATACCCCTTTCCACTGTGTGTGCTATGGAGTTAGTCCGAGTGTTGTATCCAGTGTGCTGGTATGGTATCATCTTCTCGAACTACCCTAGTGTGAAGCCTCGTTCGGGAAGAGGAAATGATGGCTGGGATAGTGTCTTTGTGTATGTTGGTCATTTCAATACTCATAGTTGGGGAGATAGATGCCAAGCAGATGTGTGGTTCCCTAACTAGTCCTTTGTTACTTCTCATTTGCTTCACTCTTTAGGCCCCAGAATCTAATTAAGGTGACTGCAATCTAGTCAAATTGCAACTGAGGTTTGGCTAGAGTGGTCTCCACTGCCTCTCCTTGTGCAGGATGTTAGTGTGGAGTAGTAGTTGGAGTGTGTTTCTAACTGTGAGACTAGTATAGTTGTGGTGTTTCTTGTTCGGGCCGGTTCTATGACCCGAGTGGGCATTCTACCTTCCGACATTATGGCTTAGTTTCAATTTAGTTAATCTGTGTTAGTTGCTACATGTGCTTTATTTTCCTAGCATGTTATTACTTCAATTAGCTATTATTACATGGATTTATTTTAGCATGCTTAATTGTTATTAATTAATTATTTTACCTACACTGACTGGGCGATTGCTCGTTTGAGTCGATGAATATGTGATTACATTTTGATTTCCGCAGGTAGTAGCAAGCAAGTTAGCACCCAATCTCGGATAGAGTCTCAAGATTGAGGCCTTGTGGTAATTCTCCAACAGTACATTTCAGTTTTATTCACCTCAAGATATGCCCCATGATGATGTAAATCTAAACTTGCGGCTATAACATATGTGGGACAATGTAAACTATTATGTTATGTTTCTACTTGTGGACCTTGAATGCATAATGTACAAACTTTTCTTTCCTTGTATTCCTACTAGACTGACGACTTTTCCCTTTTGAGTCTTTAGACTCGTGGGATGGCAGTGTCGGAGTAGGTCCCTAATAGGTAATGGAGAGACGCGAGTCTCCACAGTTGGTATCAGAACTACTCTAGTTAGAATATGAGGAGATAATCAACTACATTGTCCCATGATGTAGCCTAGGTTATCGCTAGATAAGTATGAGTTGCAAACTTTGGAGTCTTATTTTTTTTTAATGTAATGGTTGTGTATCTTGTTTTGTGTCGTGTTCTTTCTAAAGAAGTGATCATGGACTACATTGTCCCACTCTTGCCATGCCCAGCCCTATTCTTTCACATTGCTCCTTTTTCCCCCCATTTTTTGATACTTTGAATTTATTTCCTTTTTATTTAGGGAAGAAATGTCGAACTCTTAGCATAGAGTTATCCCTAGCCTGAGTGCTATAGAAGCAAACTTAACTCGTCTTCCACTCACATTGTGAATTGAGACGACCCTTTACACATCTTGTTCCAAGTAAACACTTGCATGGTGCAACCCCCTTATTGAAAGAATAGCTTTTGATAGTCTTTGAACTTAGATTATGTTGATTTTAGTTGGATCACTAGCAGGATGAACTGAAAAGGAGGTGGCAAGAGTCGGCTCAACATAATAGAGACTGAATTGTGACCAAAATAATTCGGTCGCAATGGCTTTCAGTTTGGTCGACGAAATAAACATAATTGATTGATCGAATCAGAGAAATCAGTTAACCGAAGAATCGATCGATCAAACTCTATTTTTTAGTCAACCATTCTTCCCAGAGCGTCCAGCACCAGGTGCTAAGATTTTGCGATCGAATTAATTCAGTCACAATTTGGTCTTAGATCTGAGACCGACTTGTGAACGAATTGATTCAGTCACAAATGTTTGAGATGTGAACCTTCCAAAATAAAAGTCTTTGTGACTGAATTAATTCAGTTACAATTTGATCTCAAATTGGAGGCTGAATTGTGACCAAATTAATTCAGTCGTAACATCTTTCATTTTGTCCCGTTTAGGCCTAAAATTTTGCGTGTCGTAGAATTTAGCAAAGATTGAGGCTGAATAGCGACGTAATATTTCGGCTGCTATTTCATTATCTCCCTCGATAGCCATCTCCCCTTTCTCTCTTGTTCGCCAATGCCAGAAACCTTCATCACCACCATTGGACGACGTTGTCACTGCCTCCATCTCTCCGATAGGTAACCTCCCCCTCTCTCTCTTTGGTGGTGGTAGTGGGGTCAATGGTGGGGGGCGGATTGGTGGCGGTGGGGCTCGACGGTTTGGGGGGGGGGGCAATGGGATGGTTTGTTTCTAAATTTTGATAGTTATATGGAGTTTCTTTCATGTTGATCGTAGCTATGTGAGTCAAGATCTCAGAGATGGTCTCCATTGGGTTATCTGAACATCTCATAGTTGTGGAATAAGATGTTTGCCTTGGTTTCCTTTACCTTCAAAGTGCCTTTATAGATCAACTAAAGTTTGTCTCACATTCTTTGGTAGAGCAGCAAGTAGAAACACATGAAAATTCATCAAGATGAATGGCACATTGCATAATGTTCATGACACTGAAATTAATCTTAGATTTTTTAATATGATCCTCCGTCCACTTCCCTTAATCTTGTGGCAGTTGATAAGGATCGGTATTCACGACTTTCCAGATCTCATAATCTTAAGTTTTAAGAAAGACGTGCATTTGATTCTTCCAATAAGGATAATTGTTGCCATCAAAATAGGGTGGACGATGAATAGAATGACCCTCTGACATAAAACCCTTGCTGGTCAAAAAAGAAAGAAAAATTAAGTATTTAAATTAGACAACCCATTTGGGTTACTTCTTATTCTTGGTGTTAGAGGAGGATGTTAGGAGAAATTTGATGAAGACCTCAAATGCAAACGACCCATCATTTAGGCTGTAGAGAGGTCAACAATCCCTAGGGTCACAAATTGGTATGAGAGAGAAAGTACGATGGAGAAGGTTATGTAGCTCGATGTAATCTTCCTCTTCAAGATGGGGTGACTAGGGACGAATGAAACTTGATTCCAGGTAACTCCTACAGCCACCAAGAGCCTCCTTTCTTCGTGGCTTGAGAGTTTGGACGCAGGCTGTAGCGACCCTAGATACTTATGCCTAATAAGACTCCACATCCAGACCTGCCTCTCGCGAACAGACCGTAGTCTCGCAAGAGATATCTCACACAAGTGTCCAGTAAGAATAAAAAGACAACCACAAGAGTATAAGATACAAGAAAGTACATATACTCATACTCATTTACAATAAATTACACTATCTCAATACATTATTACATGTCCAAGGGAAAAATACAACTACCTGGGACATATCCCGAGGGAGCAAAACTCACACAACAACAACTACAACTCAAACTGCTGGTGATACAAGTCTGCCATGACGCCACTGCAAGCCAAACATGCTGCTAACACCTGAAAGGAACTGTAAGAAAATGAGCCTCAACAAGTCACAAGCTTAGCAGGGACCTCCCAAAAATAACAACAAACTATAGTACCACAACACAAGAACCGAGACCTCAAACCCTAAGGGTCTCATTGGCAGTACTAATTGGAGAACTACTAGAGTAAAATGAGCTAACAATGAACATAATTAAACTGTATTATAACGTAAACACACTAGCTAACATAGCTCACAGAAAGTAAAAGAAATAATAGGACTAGTGCAGAACACCAGTCCACCACACCACAATCACCGAAGTGAGTAAACCACTAGCCACACAGGCCAACACCAATGAAAGGTAACAGGGCTGACAGTAAGGAGTCAGTCCACAACACAACTCATGGTAACAAACACATTGGAGGACTACCCACAAAGGGTAAAAACACAACAAATGGAGGGTCACACAACACCACCTCCATGGAGCACAGCTCCTCAACAACACTTGAAACACCTGCACACAACGTCCCACAACAACCAACTACCCACAAAGGGTATAGGTACCTGAAACCACAAGGTACCACAACTAAACCACAATAGGAGAGTCACCTCTCACAACCACAACTAATGGAAAGCTTGAGTTAGAAGGAACGATGCCACCACGCGAGTACAGACTAATGGTTCATGATATCAGTATCCAACCCAGACAACATCACACAAGAACTACCTCTCAGTCTCTTAGTAAAGGAAGAAAGGTCAAACTGCCAGTCCACAACCATAACACAACAAAGCCAAAGAAGTATGGAGACCAACCAACACCACACCTGCAGACCACACAACTGCAGGCCCATGCCTGACACCTTTAGAGACTCTGGCCTAAGCTCTTTAAAGTGAGGCACTAGAAACACATGACTAGTTGGAGACTAGTATGTCTACTGGTGTCCGTACCCCCAACCACGAGCTCATTACAAGTGACCGAACACACCCGCAACACACGATTCGCTACCCCATTGTCGTCTTTCCCTCAGCCGAACATACAATTCAAACAAAGGAGTGAGGGTGTTCAGGAAGACGACACATACCTCGACGATAACCACCGTACCAGGATAAACCCCACGCAACAATGTGCCTGACTCACAATGAACCTGGGGTGCCTGACTAGAGAGGCATTCGGGAATAGGCGCCGGACCACCAAACTCAGCAATCACACAAGCCATGCCGAATACAGAATATAATCATAAAACCTATATTCTTAAACCACGATAAATCACATTATAAACTAGCTAATCATTGGTCATCATATGACCTCCATAGCAACTACATACCACTATACACATAAACCAAATAACCTAAATATAATACATAATTAACACAATTACCATAATTAACATAACTCACTAACTAATCACAAGCCAATCCATTAGTCCTATAACATGCTTTACTAACATTAATCAACTTAAACAACACAAAATAACATCACAAACCCAAGGCTTGGTCCATATAGGACCATCACTGCCCAACCTTCACAACAACACCTTGGAAGCTGAAACGCGACGGACACAGACATCTCCTTCAAGAACGCGACAACCCTACCGGTCGCGTATACAAGCTGAACATGCCAAGGCCCAATGTCGCAACATAAACGTAATGGCCCAATATGTTACTTTTCCATCAATCGAAATACCAATCGGAACATCAATCGATACCATGTAAACGCGACGAACATAGCCGACGCCTTCAAGCCTATCAGATGCATGAATGTGACAGACCCATGTGTCGTGTTCATACCAATCGATACCACACAATAATCAGAAACTAAATTACGACAGACCAACTCGTCGCGTGCACAACAAGAAAGCGACCGACCAACCTGTCGCGTTAAAAATGCGATGGCCCGACCCGTCGCCTTCTTAGGCAGACGGCCAGACCCAACCACCTCCTCCAGAAAACCATACAAACACCATTTAAACTACAAATAAAACTTCTAAAATGAAAGATAAAGCATAGCATACCACCATAGCATGATTTACTAAACTTTACACCATTCAAACAATCCAATACGAAGTGGAAGTCTCCCCACCAACTCGAAGAACATGCATAACGCAAAGAACGCCACACCGCCAGCATGTCCACGCTCCAGATGCCTTTCTCGCGGGGAAATTGCGTCGAGCGAACCTCCAGCAAGCCAAAAATTCCATGAATCGCCACATAGTAGCTCCCCTTGGCCAGACAGAGCTCCCTCGTCTACTCTGTCTGGCCCGAAATCACCATATTAAAACCACAGTTAAAATCGCGACATAGGCAGTCGTCGCATTTAAAAGAGCTTAAATGTGACAGACATGACTGTCGCCAATTGAAACTCTACGCCAAAAAGGCAGTTCGAAGAACGCGACATAGGAGGCTGTCGCGTTCAAAACTCAACGACATACTCTATTGCCTTCTTCACCAAAAAACCTGCGGGTTATATGGGTCTAGATTTCCAACCCACAATACCCACACAAGGCACGAAGGTCATCACTAAGGCTCAATTACCACACATTGACCTTGAGCACCACACTAGAACCATTAAACTCGAATCCGAACGGCCATGCCACGTTACATAGGCTCTTTGTGGGGGTGATATGAGAGAGAAAGATGTGAGTTTAACTTAGGGTAGGTCTCTCTCCTCGGGATTTGGGTTGATGGAATAGCTTAAGAAGAAACCTGGGCAGTCTCTTGGGATGAGAGTACCCTCTCTTCGTTTGTTTAGAACCTTCGGAGTCATGTTTATAGAGCTAGGGTTTAAAAATTATACATTAAGAATAACCCAAGTTTTAACTAGGATCTAAGGATGTTTTGACTTCAAAATTGTATAGGGATAAAGATGAGGATGTGATGAATCTTTTTATAAATTTTCTAGATTTTTTTGGAGGCCTAAAAGTATCCCAAAATAGCTCAGAAATGGATTCCACATAAGTTACATAAAATTGCCTGCATTTGGCCATGCAAAAGTAAGACAGGACAATCTTGGAGGTCGCCTTAAAAGTGTCGATGCTATATATGAGTTTACAAATCTAGCACATAGGAGGCTACTCATTCAGTCATATCTCTCTCCACATGTGTCGAATTGACAAACTGTTTATTACATTGGATTATAGACTCATTAGACTACACAATGGTACTATAATATGTTGGATATGAGTAAGAACTGAGATTTTTTTTTTTAGCTTTAGAAGTGAAGGGATGGTCATAGGGTAGGACAAACTGCACAATTTTAATATTTTGAGTGAATTTCCACCATTAGCATGAGATTGAGCATGAAATTAAGGATAATGGGCTCATGTTGGGCTAAAGAAAAACTCTAAATTGATGACCAATTTTAGACATCAATGATATAAATAAGAAAAGATGCTCGACTAATTATGGGTAAAAAAATTTGTGTCTATAATCATGTCCTTGGAATCCCACACCTTTACGATCTGTGGGAAGTGATCGTTCACTAATCAATGTGTCACTCCTGCCCCTTGACCCCTATTCTACATTGTGGTCTACATCAGATAGTCATCATGCCCCTAGCCAACAATCATTTGTCATCCTCCTCAACGACGCGAGCGCCACCTCCTTTGTAACACTCCAAAATTTAATACTAAAATAATAATAAGATATTAGATAGTATAGAAAAGATATTGATTCTCATAAAAGACATATACTTACAAGAAATATGATTACATTTAAATTTAAAATATTTTCACATTATTAATATAATCCTGGCACTATCTTCAGATGTGTGCATTCTGCCAGGGCATCATCGAAATTCGATAATGAATGTAAAATTTGAAACCACCATAATTATCAAAAAAATATACTGATTCTAAATATATAAATATCAATAATTATTGATGCACAAATATTAATATTAAGTCGACCTAATGATTTTTGGAGTAATTTTTTACTTGACAAAAAAATATTTAAAAAAAATAAATAAAATCACCATAATTTATCTCATCTTAATTAGTTTATGTTTAAATTTTATCTTAATTAGATATCATTTAAATATAAAATTAATATTCAAAAAATTTAAACAAATTAAATTGAATTTTGAAACATGTTTTAAGTAAGTTTTCTTTACGTAACAAGGTTTATTTATTTATCACTCTCTCTCTCTCTCTCTCATACCCTCCCCCCCTAATTTCTTCTCCTCCTCATTCCTGCACCATAGAAAAAAATTATTTAGCGACGGAATCAGGTTGCAGCTATATATTGGACGCTAAATTAGCAGCGGAGTAAAGTCGGTCGCTACGCCGTCGCTAATAACGCCGGCTTGGCGACGGAAAACTGTCGTCGCAAAATCTGTCGCTAATTTAGGCCGCTTTTCATATTAGCGACAGTAAAATTTCCTGTCGCTAAGCCGTCGCTAAATGAGGGACAGACTAGCGGCCCTAATGCACCTCCCTCATGGCGCTAAATAGCGACGGATTTAACTGTCACAAATCTGTAATTAAATGCGATGGTGAATATTTTATCCGTCGCTAAATAAATAAAAATTATAATATTTTCATATGACGATTAATTATAAAATAAATGTCACAATCATCATTCAAACATAACAAAATCACATAAGTAATTAAGTAAAATTTAAATATTTCACATTAATTCAAATATCTTCTAAATATTTTCCAATAAGTCACAAAAATGTTTACATAGATGATGAAAAAGAAAAGATTGAAAAAGTCAAATGATGAGACTCCTAATCATCTACAAGATGAATCTCTAAGTCGTCGTCATCTCCATCAGTGCTAGCTTATTCTCCAATGACCTGCACGCAAAAAATAATTATTAGATATGTATGAATATGAAGAAGAAATAAGAGATCATTTTACATTAACAAATCATAAACTTAAACCTAAATACTCCTGACTTGTATAAATTCCATTCTGACTTGTATTAATCTGCCATACATGTATAGATCCAAATTTCACTATGCTCTGAATTGATTCATACACAAGTACTCTCTCTTAATTCAACTTAAACACTGCAAAAAATATTCAATATGATACGTGATCTGATTTCAATGAGCCATCTCAGTGCGTTCACAAAATTTTAAACTTTATGTTTAACTGCAGGCAAGGTTTGAGGACATGTTTTCGATTTTATTTCCTTTTGTTCTGCAAGCTTTGAACGGAAGCTTCCCTACCCCATATGATATGATTTGTCCATGTAGTTAAAATCCTCCCCTTCTCTCTTCCACCCTGACAAACAAAGATTCAAATGGAACTCTTACGTAGATGGCCTTCCCATCAACAACAACAGAGGAAATTAACAAGAGGCGACTGAAATTCAACCATGATTCTCTACACATTGAGAATTTTGCATGTTTCCTAACCACATACCTCGTAATCGAGTTAATTTTCATATTCTTTTTAAGATATGCTCTGGGCTCCAAACGATGCAAAAAGATGCTGAACCTATTTTTTGGACTTTGAACATTATGAAATAGAAGTAAAACCTAATACATTATATACTCACTTGGCTGAAGCCAGTTGAATGAAACTTACCATATGATACTCATAGCACCGTCATGGTCACCCAGCACATTAAAAAATGGGAAACTTCCTTTCCAAAATGACAAATGCTCATTATCGCATCCAACAATGGCTAGGAGGTGATGAGCAGTATACAACTGTAGATAATCTTACCATATGATACTCATAGATACAGTAGCTCCCTAAGCTTCCTGACGGTAAATCAAGAGGGTAGCTAGTTTGAATGAAAATCTGCACAGGGACAAAAAAGATCCTAATCTTCACATGACAGCATAAAATTTAAAACCATTTCGTACAGAGATCTTGTACAGGAACAAAAGAAACAGACCTTGGGATTTTTCTCCATCTCAGCTGTCAGGGCTCCAATTGTACCAGGGTGTAACCTAACATCATCATCCAAAAATAGAACACACTTGTTGTCTTTGTGCATTTTCTGAACACCAACCTATACAATCATTCCATAACAGTCCAGTGAAAAATCAGTTGCCTCTTCTTTGGAAGAACAAGTATACAACATAATTTATAATGAACATTTCATATAAGCATCCACATATGTGAAATGTGCATGCATCAATGCTTCTTGAGAGGATTGCCAAAAGTCATGTTAGCATATTTCTCTACTCTTAACGTATTAAGATGACTTCTTTGAAATACATAGCTGTGCATTTGATCAGGTAAATGTGAAGTTAAACAATCTTCCCTTGCAAGTTTCTAAAGTTACTAGTTTGAACAGATCAACATATTTTCTATTAAAAATAGAAGCATTCACTTTGAAATACTGAAAACATCCACTCTAAGTATTGAAGCAACATCATAAAACTTTACATACTAACTGATTATGGATTTTTTGGCTGCATGTTGTCGATAAGCCAGCTACAACAATCTTTGCATCAATGCTGTCCTGGAAACAAACCACCACCTCATCAGAAAAAGTCTATCAACTATATGCCGTACATGATAAAAGCCACACATTTCTCCAGCTGATTGTCTGAAACTTTTCTAGTCTAAATTCCAATATAACAGATTGATATTAATAAGTGGACTGTGAGAGGCCCACAGAAAGACAAATAAGGATTAAAAAGTGTCCACCAAAGCATACTAAGAATCATGCAATTCCAGTGAGAATCTTTGCTCTACATGGAAAAGTCCTTATGGTGTACAAGTATGAGAGATGTATGCCTAAATATCAAAAAAGCTCGTACTCAAGAGAATATGAATTTAAAATCCATAAAAAGATAATACAAAATGTATCTCTCTCTTTTTTGTCATTTTCCCATGTGATACAACCAACAAGCTTGGATGCTTTACCTGAAATTCTGAGAATAACCGAGAAACAACATGGTAAGCTAGATCATCAACACTTTCGACAACAAAAAGGAATTCCAGAGAACCTCCATAGAGAGAAGTAATCTGTAATTGCATAATCAAGAGAGAAAGTTGAGACTTTAATCTAAACAAGGCATGAAATGTCAGAAACAATGTACATCAAGAAGCAACAATACTGCTTGCAACAATAGTTCTGAGAAGAAAACAACTGCATGAAAATAAAAGGAGAAACAAAAACAGGAATTCATGTAGATGCAGATCAATTAATCACAACTAAATACATAACTTTGCAGGTTTTGATATACTGGAATATGATAAAGTACATCAAATCTGCAGGTCTAGACGCTATCGTGATTAACTTATCAAAGGAAGAACACAACATGCCAAGGTTACACGGTCCAATCAATGAACTGAAAGTCTCAAATAAACATGCAAAATGTCAGACATTGAAATGTTGCCACATTTTTCAAGAAAATATGCTGTGATAAGACAAAGACATTGGGTTCACCTGACTTCTCCAGTTCTGCAGATTATGCTCTCCAAAACCTTTCAGTGGCATGATGACTGATACTCTTGGCAATCTTGATTGAGCAGAGTGCTCAAGGTCATTGATATTCTCACAAATGAAAGAAAAAGGATTACACATATCCGTCTATTTCTGTGCTGAGATTTGTTGGTAAATAATTAAATGGAATTGAGATTTGATTTTGAGAGTACTGATGATCAGATATTTCTTATAGGATTTATTATATTGCTCTTCACAACGAACCAAAAAATTCTGAAGATGTGTATTGAAATTAAGTTATAGCCATCTAACGTTGGAATTCTCGAGCAATTGAAGTGTTCACACCCTATAGCATACCTGTCTTCCAGGAACCTAGAAATCAAGGCCCTAAGATTTTGGGTTGTGTCCACAACGGAAAACTTTGATGGAGTAGACACCATGCAACATACCACATCCCAGAAGTTCAGAAATTGGAGACAGACAGATTTTTTTCAAATGCTGAGTTAATATAATATTGGAAGGTATCTACACTTGATCACTCATACCAAGCGAGACTGAGTCTATAAGATCTGGATCCGGCTAAATAAAGAAAATCTGTCTGGATTTTCCCACCTCTTATTCCGATTTCCTCTTAATTAGGCTGGGGACTTCCAAACTCGACCTAGATAGAGCATATATCTCTTGGTCTCCTTTCCATATAAATTCCTATTGAGGTAGAGAAAAGGCTGTTGGATGTCGTTCAACTTGCTATACTGTAGTTGAAGCTCTATTTCTGCACTACATCGGAACAGCGGAGGGAGGATGCAGGGGCGCTGGCGAGAGAGAGTGAGAGACTTACCGGCAATGGCGGCGGGATGCTCGGCGGAGGGGGGGGATGCAGGACGTCGGCGACTGGTGAGCGACGATGGCCGGCAGCGTGCCTCCGGCGACGGGCGAGCAATGGCGGAAGGATGCTCGGCAGAGGGGGGGGGGATGCAAGACCTCGGCGACTGGCGAGCGACGATGGCCGGTAGCGTGCCTCCGGCGACGGGCGAGCGATGGCGGTGGGACGCTCGACGGAGGGGGGGGGATGCAGGACGTCGGCGACGTTCGCCGACAGCGTGCCTCCGACGACGGGCGAGGGAGCTCCGAGATGAGGGGAAGAAGAGAAAGCGGGGAAACGGTGGCAGATTGTTTTGACGGAAGGGAGGGGAAGAAGAGACGGGGGAAATGGAGGGTTTTGACCGAAGGGAGGGAAGGGGGTGAGGGAAGAAGGTTGGGCGGGTACAATTACTCAGCGACGGAAAAGCGACAACAAAATCTTCCGTCGCCAATATTTCGCTATATAGCGACGGACGTAGCGACAAACAATTTCCGTCTCTAATCCACCGCCGAAATTTAAGATAGCGACGAAAATTAGTTTGCCGCTAATCTGTCGCTAATTAGCGACGGATTAGCGGCGACAAAATGTTTGTCACTAAATGCCGTCGCTAAACAGTTTTTTTTCTTGTAATGCATATATATCACTCTCTCTTCCACTTCTTCTTCTTCCTACGTCTTGTTACTATCATCATACCTCATTCTCTTCTTTTTCTCTCCTCCACCACCATGTTAAAGGAAGAAGACTACCGTTGAAGTCAAGAAATTATAAGAAAAGAGAGAGAAAGAAGGAATATTCACGCAAGGAGAGAGAAAAAAGAGAGCCTCAGGAGCCATTCTTGATCCAAGGGTACTAGTGTCCAACTCTAAGGTAGGTTCCTCCCTCCAACTCCTGACTGTTTATTTCTATTCCCATGCATGTTTTAAGTGTGGGATCGTGACCGTACGATTCTCATTTTTATCGAAATCAGTAGACCAACTCTGATATTTCGGTCGGCCAATTACCCCTCTATTTCGACTACCTTAGAGAAAAATGTAGTGAGATGGGATGTTTAAGGAGTTCCATTAAATCTGAAAAATATGCACAATTGTAGTGTATGTTTCTCCCTACAACTCTTGATTGTTTGTTTCCATTTTAAACATGTTTAACTATGTGATTCGGGCTTGTATGATTTTGGTTTAACCAAAATCAATTGATTGATTTTGTGTTTTTGGTCGACCGATCGTCACACTTAAATGATGTTGGTCACTGAGAAAATCGGACGATTGAACTCTGAGAGTTTCGATCGACCGACATCTCCTTATCGATCAAGCGATCCCATCTATTCGGTCTACTGACTTTTTCTGTTCTCCTTGGGGAAAACTGATGATCAACTTCTCCTATTCAGTCGACCGATATCTCCTGTACAATCAACTAACTTTATCCTTTCAGACGAATGATTTCGCCTGATTTATTCATCAATCGATAGTTTTGTTTTCCAATCGATAGTTTTGTACTCCAATCAATGGAGTCTTGTTCTCCAATCGATGGAAACTTGCACTACAGGAGATGGAGGATATGTAGACGGCTAAAAATCGCGGCCGTCTACAAAAACAATATTTGTAGACGGCTAAAAGAAACCGTCTATGCATATGGGATATATAGACGGCTGTACTAAGTCGTCTACATATATTACATAGACGGCTTCAAAAACCGTGTACATACAGAGGGTATATAGACGGCTAAAAAAAGCCGTCTACGTATCGTGTATACGTAGACGGCTTATTGTAGCGGTTTATGAACTCTGTTTTGTAGACGGCTTAAAGCCGTCTATATACACAGGGTATATAGACGACTTACGAAGCCGTCTACGTATCCTTTATACGTAAACGGCTTTTGAGGCCGTCTACGTATCTCTTCTAATTTAATTGCCCTCGTCCCCTTCCCCCGCCCCATTTCGCCTTGCCCGCGCCCTCGCCCTTCCGCCTTGGCCCGCCCTGCTGGAGACGCCGCCCTCGCCCAGCACGCCGGAGACGTCGCCCTCGCCCAGCACGCCGGAGACGTCGCCACCGCCGTCACCGTCGCCGTCATAGTACTGGGTATTCTTCCTCCCCCTCTATCTTTCTCTACCTCTTTCGATCTGAGTCGCAAGGGGCCGGGAGGGGGGGGGGCGGCGGTGGCGCACGGGTGCCCGGTGGAGTGGGGGGCACCGGCAGTGGGCGGATGGGTGGGGAGGGCGTAGGGGTGGCGAGGGGAAGGAGGAGGGGGGCGCGGGGGGTCGGGGGTTTCGGGTGGGGGGGGGGGGGCGCAAGGGGGCCCGGGAGGGGGGGGGGCGGGTGGGGGGGGGTAGTGGTGGCGAGGGGAAGGAGGAGGGGGGCGCGGGTGGGGGTGCCCGG
Source organism: Colocasia esculenta (assembly GCA_014218235.1). Lineage (NCBI taxonomy): Eukaryota > Viridiplantae > Streptophyta > Magnoliopsida > Alismatales > Araceae > Colocasia > Colocasia esculenta. The sequence goes on along the minus strand of CM024759.1, from coordinate 78,434,320 downwards.
GGGCGCGGGGCAAGGGGGCCCGGGGGGCCTTGGTGGGGGGTTTCGGTGGAACGAGCTCGCCTCGGTACCTGATCGAGGCAGTACTCCAAGCCTAGCTTGGAAGGCCCTCCCCAGGCTCTGGTCTCCTGTGGTGCGAGATGTCCTGTCTTTGTCTATCCCTTGTGGGGGCGCCCACAACCACCCGCATTTGCAAGAGCATTTCTCATAATATATTAGTGGGACACTTTCCATTCTTTTCGTTGACTGTGTAGTCCAATGATCATACAATTCTCTTTTGTTTTTCTATGTAACATCATAGGCTGGGTAACATGAATGCCAACTAGAGTCTTCCATTATATGGTGTGATCTGAAGTATGTATTCTTGTTGATCTCTTGACTGTCTACTCATACATGGACCAAACATTAATTAAAAATCAGCTATTATTGAAGACTCTGAATCAGATCGGATCTGGGGATTGCCTTAGCTTAATTTAATCCAGATTCTTTGGCCGATCTCAGAACAATACCACCTGGCCAAGCCAATGATCCCTTCTTCCTTCCTTTATCAGCTAAAGTAGGTTTTAGATTTCTCCTAATGAAATAAGATTGGTGTTAGCCATTCCCTACACAAATTGGCCAATCTAAAACAAAGATCAAACAATCCTGCAAAATACCCTTTTTCATGCTAAAAGCTCTGTATATTGTAATGATCAATCCATGTATGCCGGTCAAATCGTTTTCCTCAAATTTCAAATCAAGCAATCTCTTCATCAATTCTTTAAAAACCTTTGGAAAATTTCCAAGTTAGCATCTCAATATTATTAGTTCTAGGTTGATTGTCCATGTTAGTCTTTTCATGGATTTAGCCTTTGAAGAATGGGCTATTGCTGGATTGAATATGAGAATGAGAAGAGAGGTCTTTGATCTGTTGTTCAATGATGTTTTTCTGAAATGGAGTATGTCGGTAAGAAGGTAAAGAAACAGTGGTGTTTTCATCAAGCAAAGGGATCTTATGATCATACGGCCGCGGAGGAGGTAGTCCTGTAGGTTCAGAAAAAACAAGAGAAAAGGAATTCAAAAGCTGAGCTAAATCACTGGGATAAGAAGCAAGTAATGAAGGACGAGAAGTAGAAACTGATGGGGGGGGGGACTGACTTCTACAGAAAAGAGTTGTATAGCATATGATGAACGAGACTTATTCCAATTATTGTTCCCATGATGTTGAAGTTCTCCCTATATTGATCCATGTTATTTGGTAAACTGGTCATGTGTTATGTATTTAATAAATTGTGTTGGCTTACTTTTTTTTATTAATATATTTTTTTGTAAAATATGACGACAGGTTTTGTTTGGAACAGCTGCGGAGATCGAGGTAGTTGCTTTCATCTTTTGAGGCTCTTTGTTCAGGTAAGATCCAGCGAGCCTGGGTGGTGGCTCATCTTTATTTAATCCAGCGAGCCTGGGTGGTGGCTCATCTTTATTTAATCCAGCGAGCCTGGGTGGTGGCTCAACTTTTTTATTATGTGTGGATGCGTGAATATCTTTTTTGCAGGATGTGTGAATGTATTTTAATGCAGGATGCAAGCATTGGATGAAACATATGGATGTAAGAATGAGTGGACCTTTTTTTTTTTCGCCCATTCAAGACTTTTGTTATGATATATGTTTTTACTGTCTTTTGATAGTAATGGCATATATCGAGCATATAGTCTTGAATTGTCCAAGTTGGACAGTCTGTGGATATTTGATCATCTGATGTTCTTTATTATATGTGTTTTGAGATTATCTTAAAATTTCGGCAGCATCTTCTCGCTCTTCTCCAATATACCTGCTAATTTTAACTGCTCTTTTTATCACTTGTATTTTATGCAAGTGATTTTTTGAGCATAGTTAAAATTAGTAAATAATGGTGGTATATTGGAGAAGTGTGGGGAGATGCTGCCGAAATTTTAGGATAATCTCAAAACACATATAATAAAGAACATCAGATGATCAAATATCCATAGATGGGCAAGATTTCATGTAGGTACCCCTTTTCTTTGCAGGAATGTATGAATATAGACTTTTGTGAAAATGTGGATTTTCTTCCAGTATAGGGTAGATGCTGCCGAAATTTTACTAAACTATACTTCATATATAATTATGTCATATAGTTTTAAATAAGTTTACACATATGATGTGACTTGATTCATATCTGATATATATTTTTTTACTTCTTAATTCTAGATTATTTTGAAATGGCTGGAGTCGATAAGAGTTGGATGAATGTTACGGATCGTTTGGATCCTAGGTATGAGAAAGGAGTTGAAGAACTATTGGACTTTGCTTTTCATGAAGATAGGAGGAGTTTTAGGCATGGAGATAACGGATAGTTGATACAATGTCCATGTAAAAAATGTTGTAATGGATTGAAGTTCACTCGGTATGAAGTGAAAACTCATTTGATATGTGACGGGATATGGCTTCATTATACAAATTGTGTATGTCATGGAGAGGAACCTGTTGGTGACATATCCTCAGAGGAGATTAATGAGGAAGAACAACAGATGACTGCTGATAATACAATTCAGATGTTACATGAGCTGCAAGATGCTGATATGGCTGCTCAGTGTGATGAAGATGAACCAAATGCAAAGGCGAAGGAATTTTATGAACTATTAGATGATGCAGAAACACCTTTGTATCCCGGTTGCCAGAAAGTGAGTAGATTGACATTTCTTTTAAAATTGCTACACATTAAGACAATGAATCAGGTCACAGGCAATTGTATGGGCATGTTCCTTGATCTTCTACGTGAAATATTACCAGAAGGAGCCTATGTCCCTGAATCATGGTATGAAGCTAAGAAGGCAGTTAGAAATTTGGGATTAAGCCATGTGAAGATAGATACATGTGAGAATGATTGTGTATTGTTTTGGAAGGAGAATGAACATAAAGATGAGTGTCCGCAATGTCATACACCGAGGTATAAAGAAAGAATCGCACCTACAAAGAATCGTACCTAAGAAAATCTTGCATTATTTTCCTTTGAAAGACATATTGCAAAGAATGTTTATGTCTTCTATGGTAGCTAAGTGGATGACATGGCATAAGGATGGTCGGACGTTGCAAGAAAATGGGGAGATGCGGCATCCTGCTGATTCTGAGGCATGGACACATTTTGACAATGTCTATCCAGACTTTGCTGTTGAAGCCCGCAATGTCAGACTCGGTTTGGCAAGTGATGGGTTTAATCCATTTGCAAACATGAGTAGCAAGTATAGTACATGGCCTGTGGTGATAGTTGTCTACAACTTACCACCGTGGATGTGTATGAAGCAAACATATACCATGATGTCTTTACTCATTCCTGGTCCTAAAGAGCCCGGAAATGACATTGATGTATACTTACAACCATTGATAGATGTGTTGAAGGATTTATGGTATAATGGTGTGCAAACATATGATGCAGCAAAAAAACAGAACTTCACCCTGCGAGCTACTCTCCTCTGGACCCTCAATGACTTCCCTGCATATGCTAATTTGTCAGGGTGGAGCACTAAAGGAACATATGCGTGTCCGACATGTAACTACAGTACACATTCAAGAAGACTTAAAAATTGTCAGAAATTTTGTTATCTTGGGCACCGTCGATTTTTGCCAGTACATCACAGATGGAGGAAACACACATATAAGGATAGATTTGATGGCAGAGTCAAATTTGGGAAATCTCCAAAACATTTGAATGGTCGTGAAGTGTGGGAGCAACAACAACAGATGGTGCCTATTACTAGGTTTGGGAAGATTTTTAAGAAAGACATTGATAAACTGAAAGGATGGAAAAAACATAGTATTTTTTTTAGAGAGTTACCATACTGGCAAAATCTGCTTCTCCGTCATAATTTAGATGTGATGCATATTGAAAAAAATGTTTGTGACAATCTTTTGGGTACTTTAAATCTACTTGGATCTGGTTACAGTAAGGACACAGTTAAGGCACGGATGGACTTAGAAGATTGGGGGATACGTCCGCAACTGCATGTGCCGATAGATCAAGGAGGAAAACCACCTGCAGCGATTTTTTCATTGAACAGAACACAAAGGTTACAGATTTGTGACTTTCTAAGGAACATTAAAGTCCCCGATGGGTATTCATCTAATTTATCAAAGTGTGTGGACTTTACAAGTGGAAAGCTCACAGGGTTGAAGAGTCACGACTCTCATATTTATATGCAAGTGTTGCTGCCTTTAGCACTTCGCAACATTGTTCATGCAGATGTGACTGACCCAATCACAGAGTTGAGTATGTACTTTAAAGATATATGTTCTAAAGTTTTGAGGCCTGAACATTTGCTGAAGTTAGAAGCTGATATAGCAATAACACTATGCAAGTTAGAACAAATTTTTCCGCCATCATTTTTCACTATCATGATTCATTTGATATCACATTTGGCTTATGAAGCTAGAATTGCTGATCCTATTCAATACCGGTGGATGTATCCTATAGAACGATACTTGAAGAAGTTGAAAGATTATGTGCGCAATAAAGCACGACCGGAAGGTTCAATTGTGGAAGGCTATCTTCTTGAGGAGACTATTTCGTTCTGTTCTATGTACTTGCCCAATATAGTCACTCAGTTTAATCGTACAGAAAGAAATTGGGATGGCGCTCCTAGTCACAGTGATGATGATGATTTCTTGTCAATCTTTAATCCCCCAGGGCGTTTTTTGAAGGGTAAAGTTGAGAATCGTGTGTTATCTGAGAAAGAAGTGCAGTTGGCACATACGTATATTTTGAAACAGATAGAGGAGATTGATCCTTTTTTGGCTGAGCATAAACGAAGGCTAGAAACTTGTAGAGGAATCGAGAAAGATTTCAGAAAATGGTTTCAAAGTTATGTCCAAGAATTAAAAGATGCAAATGATCCTCGATGCACTCAAGATATCCAAATTTTGTCACAAACACCATCAAGAATTGCTTATTCACATTCAGTCTATATTGCAAATGGATTTAGGTTCCGTACAAGAACTGCAGATTATACAAAGCAGACTCAATTATGTGGTGTTGTTGTGATTGCAGATCTTAATAATAAATGTGATGGCTATTATGGACATCTTAAGGATGTTGTGGAAATATGTTTTGACCATAACAGACGTGTTATATTGTTTGAATGTGACTGGTGGGATGTTTATCATGAAGGCAAGGGATTCCAAGTTGACAAATATGGGATCATCAGTCTCAACATCAATCAAAAATTGGGGACAAATGAGTCATTTGCACTTGCCCAACAAGTAGAGCAGGTGTTTTATGTAGATGATAATAGAAGAACATGATGGATCATTCCTGTAAGAGCACAACCCCGAGACTATTATAACATGGCAGAACAGGAAGAAGTGCTTGAGGATGAAATTGTTGAAGCTTATCAAGAAAATTTGGTTGATGTTCCTATCAATGGAGAAATATTTGATGTTGATGTAACTGAAGGAATTATTGTGAGAGTTGGTGAATATATGGAGATTTAAGTGGAGTTGTAATTATGTTATGTTTTTCTATTATAGAATGTGACTCTTTAATGTTAATATTAAATGCGACTTGTTGGAAAATGACATGGTAATTGTTATAATGACATGAGAATTTAATGTATTGCTTGCTTCTGAGCTTTGGTAATTCATGTAGAAGTAGGTCCTTGCATTTCCTGTTGCCTGTAAAGTTGGTTCTTAATGCCTCATGTTATTCATTCTTCATATTGCAAATGAAATTTTTCCCCACAGGTTGTGTACACATGTGGATATGCTCCTAATATAGGGGAGATGCCGTCAAATTTTCTTTGTAAATTATATACGCTGCTTATCAATATCAATATTTTCAGATATGAGTTCGCGCAGGGGATCTCGTGTTCGGAGAGCACAAACTGTGGATGACGTGCCAACTCATTCACCTGAAGACTCGGTTGCAGGTCATCCTTCTCAAGCCGTAGTTCCTATCACTCAGGGGGCGTCTTCTGCTGCATCTGCATCTTCTTCTGTAGCAGGTATATTTTTACATTCAGTAGCATTACAATTTATATTTACTTTAGTTTCATAAAATCTAATCATTTTCTTTATGTATATATTTTTTCATAGAGACACCATCGTGGGGTCGAGGGAGTGGTCGTCAGGGTCCCTCTAGAGGTGCCACAGAGAGGAGGCTAGAGCCTGGACAGAAATGGAATGTGAGAGTAATTGGTAGATACGGGGTAGGCGAGCAAGGGACATATTTTATAAGTCGTATGGGCATTGTCATCAGACTGCATTGCAAACTATGGCAGAAATTTTTTTCAAAACTACCTGAAGAGACAAAGAATGGAATATTTCGAGATCTCGAGGTAAATAGATTAATATTTAAAGTGAATATTATGTATTTGTGAGATATTTAAATTAGATTGGTAATATATGTGTAGATGTGGTATTCTTGGGATCGGACTCCTCAGACGGATAAGAAAATGTTACAACATATGACAGCCATGCACAAAGGCTGGCGTGGGATGTTGAAGTCGAAAGTAAGTATTTTTTTAAAAGTATTTATTTGTTTTTTATCTTGATAATGAATATTTTGTTAACTTTGTAATTGTTATTTTGTAGCATTATAAGGGCAAGACCTTTGAGAATGTTGTTGCATCTGTTCCATCTGGTGTTGATCCATCAGATTGGCGGACAATGTGTCAAAAATGGAATTCAAGGGAGGAGCAAGTAAAATAATATGATTTAATTACATATAGTACTTATGATTTTTTATTTCAGATTTTATCATATATTCAAATATATGTATTGTCTTCTTCTTTACAGGATATTGCCGAGCGTAACAGGCAGAATCGTACCCATCAGAATATGACGTATCGGCGGGGGCGCACGAGCATTTATCAATTAAAAGATGATTTTGTAAGTTTTTTATTTTATTGAATGTAATTTTAATAATCTCTATTGTTTTTTTTTCGTACTTGATGATTATACAATTAATTTATACAGGTGAAGACTCACCAGCGTGAGCCCGATCGTATGGAGGTTTTTAGGATGGGGAGATGTAAAGACCTCCCTGACGGTACCAAGCAGTGGGTTGATGACGAAAGCAGAGATCGTTTTGTAAGTGTATTGGTCTTAGATAAATTATTTTTAATAAATTAGTTTATAATTTCTCATTTTTTGTTAATGAAATATTTTTTTAATTGTAGGAGAAGATGACACAGATGACGACTCCTTCCCTCCAGAGTGATGATGCCGCTCCTATTTCAGCAGAGGATGCCTTCGTAGCTGTCATGGGACGAGACAGGCCTGGCCGTGTTCGTTGTGCGGGTAAGGCTGAGACGCTCCGCACTTAGTACGGGAGGGGAGAGGGATCGAGCTCCTCAGGCGGCTATCACACTCAGGTGCAGCAGTTGCAGCAGCAATTGCAGGATCAAAGCAAAAAGATGGAGGAGCTGTGTGCAGAGAGGAGCAGGGATCGCCAGGAGTTAGAGGAATTGTGTGCAGAGAGGAGCAGGGATCGCCAGGAGTTAGAGGAGTTGTGTGAAAAGAGGAGCAGGGATCGCCAGGAGCTAGAGAATATGCGTAGACAGATGTCAGAGATGAGAGCCTTGATGCAGCAATTTGCTGCTCAGCCATCACATGTGTCTCCTCCAGGGCCTGAGCTTGAGTGTGAGGGGAGTGACGAGTCTGCTGATAGATATGATGATGATGATGATTAGATTGTTATAGTTGGTGAGATATTGTATTTTTTTGAATATGTTTATGTTTATGATGTGTTTTTAGATAAGTTGTGTGTGTATGATATTAATGATTTATGTATATTATGTGTTTTTAGATAATTTGTGTGTGCACGGTAATGATTTATGTATATAAATGTTTTTATTTCTGTATTAACAGGAAAAAAACAATAAAATAAAACAAAAATTAAAAAAAATTGAAATGTGTAGACGGCTTAAGCCGTCTACAAAACTCTACATAGGATTATGTAGACGGCTTATAAACCGTCTAGACAAATATTTATAGACGGCTTTAGAACCATCTACGTAAGTTTTTGTAGACGGCCAATTAAACCGTCTACTTCTCATAAATAGACGGCTAAGAAGCCGTCTATGTAACATTATTCGTAGATGGCTTCAGCCGTCTACATAAAAGGCTTTAGTAGACGACGTCAATAAACCGTCTATTATTGGTATGTAGACGGACTTTTCGTTGACGGCGCTCTAGACGGTTGTATAGCCGTCTACAAACCTTTTGTAGACGGTTATTTATGTTTCGTAGACGGCTTTCAGCCGTCTACGTATCCCCTTCCCCTAGTAGTGTTGTCCTCCAATAGATGGAGACTTGTTCTTCAATCGATATATTTTATTCTTCAATCGAAAGGAGCTTTCTTCTCCAATCGATGGAGTCTTGTTCTCCATTAATCGATGGAGTTTTGTTCTCCAATTGATGGAGCTTTTGTCTTCAATCGATACAAGCCTTTGTTCTTCAATGATAGGAACATTTTCTATAATCAATATGGACTTTTGAAAGGCGAAAGAAATTATCATTAATTCTTATATATAAATATTTTGAAAAATATATTTATTCATGAGCTTTACAAATGCTTTTGACATTAATATGGCATTGGCCCTAGTTTTGAATGAAAGTTTTATTAGAAAAACCTATTTTTAGTATAAACTTTCAATTGGACTCCATATAATTTTTTTTACTTTGGTTTAGCTGTGTTTTTTACTTTTAACTGGAACTTCGATTCTTCAGCTTTTGACTTGAAATTCTAAACACACATTTTGACCCTTTGCAACTCTTCTGTAATCTCGATAACCTACAGTCATATGTATTTACCATATATGTGCTTACACATTGAAATTTTGGATTGTTGTACGAATAATTATCTGGAAACATAACAGTAAGGAGTGTCTACGAACATTCTTTCGGGTCTTTAGACTCACCAAAACTAAGATGCCAATGCAAATAAGGGCAGGTCCAGTCCCTGAGAGGAGCACCGGAATGCGTTTAATCTGTTGGGTAAGATTTTCATTAGTATACCTTGATTTTGGAGGATAAATCCTATTGAGTAAGATTACTCATACCTACTTTTTTTTCCAGGTAATCTACAAATCTAGAAGGTGGGACACCGAGAATTGTGTGCTGAGGGATCAACCCTTATTACGTCTGCCCTTTGAGTATAGCTTGAGAATCATGTAATACTCTAGTTTAGAAGAATGACAGTTAATTAATTTTGCTCATGACCCCGAGAAATTTCTACTCGAAAAATTTAAAATTTACTCTTAATTTTCTGTTCACTCACATTACAATATTTATTAAAATATTAAATATCGGGACATGGCATCCCTATTTTCTGCTAGAGGGGTGAAATGCTAGCAGCACTCGACCATTGATCAATTGTGACTCTAGTGCTCGATCAAGTGAATCTAAACCCGTTGATGTCCTATGCTCTGGGATTGTAATCACCGTTCCTCCCACAATTCTTCTCAAGCATGTTCATGCTCGAGAGTGGAGCAAGTGAGGAGGGAAATGTGGCCATAGCCCATTAGAGTCTATTTACTCACGTTCGGCCCATTAGGGAGAGAGAATAGTGGCTGCAATCTACTGAAGTTCAATTCTCTATGGTAGGCCTATATTGAGAAGGGAGAATGTGGGCCTGACCCACCAGAGCCTGATTCATCAGGCCCATGAGTCCCATGAAATTCATCCTAAAGTGGGTGGGAGCATCCTTAAGCTGGGTCCATTGTCCTGAAACAATCCACGAGTTGTCAAAAGTTGAGTCCTTAGAGTTGCACAACTAAGAGGTCATCTGCATGGACGGATCCAATGAACATCCAGTGGGATCACGTGACCCCACTGGATTTTTTTTTGTTCAAATGACCATATAAATTTTGTGTTTTGGGGGGGTTTTATAGGGGGGTGATCCCACTGAAATTTTTTTTTGGTTCAAATGACCATGTAAATTTTATGTTTTGGAGGGGTTTTATAGGAGGTGACCCCACTGTAAGAAAAGAATTGATTGTAATGAATTGTCTCATTGTTATTAAAATATTTCTTTTTTATTTTAAATATTTTTTATATTATTTATAATATATATAATTATATAAATATTAAAATATAATTCGAGTAACTCCACTAGACAAAATTTTTGCATCCGTCCCTGGTCATCTGAGTTATTGTGAGACATGTCCCTGTGACACTAGAGCATGGCTAAAATGGTATTTGGGTACTTGCATACCACTCCAGACAATACCAATTAGTATCTAGCATATCCCTAGAACTTCAGAGCATGGTAACGATTACAAGGCAACCCCCACACTTGGTAGATTGGTCAGAAAATGTGCGGCCGAATGACCATGACCACTCTATCCTTACAAAAATCTCCAACTATCTCCATAGACATGCAATATCGGGAGGTGAGGAGATGGCAGTAACAACGTGAACTCTTGACTCATGCTTATAAAAAGCAATAATTGCGATTGAACAAGGTAAATTTTTGGAGAAATACTTAGTGCACACCAAGGTGTTTCTCAAACTTTTGAGAGGTTGACACCCGCACCACCCGACTCGCTTTTGACTACTTCCCCTATCCTCCATTGTTTTTGCCCCTTGACTACTTTTTCTTATTTGCAAGTTTCAGTGACCTTTCCTTCCTGTGGTGGCTATTTTCCGCCACCTAGGCCCATCATGTCAAGGCCCATTAACTCCGTCCCATCCGGTAGTGGCCTCCTCGTACAATCCCACGCCTTCGTACGGAGCAGATGAAAGGAGACCCATGCACTGGTCATCCTTTCGAAAGGACTGTCGAGCTCATCAGCAGGCAGCTTCCGAGCACGGATCTCAACCTCGCTGCCCGGAATAGCCCTGGATGTCGCTGAATAGCATGTTCGACCCCCCGCGTGGGTCACCTGCTCGGAAGATGTCACCAGAGGCCACCGAGCTGACTCCCCGGCTTACGCCGCGGTTATAACCGCCCCAGGTCACGCGCTCCATCATCAAGAGGCACGATCTGCCTGGAATCCCAACGGTCACCTGAGCGCATAACCCCCCCGTTATGCGCACTCATCAAGGCGCCTTCTCAGGCACGATCCACCAACGTTACGCACGTTGGCCTTGACACCGACGTCTATAAAAGCACAGGTATAGTACCATGCAACGGTATGTTCTCTTCCTCATGCGAACACATTCTCGTATTCCGAAACCCCCTGCCTCTCAAGCTCTCCACTGACTTAGGCATCGGAGGGTTTCCCCGGTCTTCACCGGGCCCCCTAATTCTCTTCTGGTCTTGCAGGTCTTCGTCCTCACCGGCGATCGTCTTCCCTTTCTTTCTAGTGGAGGCCCGTTTGGCTCCGGCCCAAACAGGATCACACCACTACATTTGGGGCCGTCTGTGGGAATCGACGCTGCCATGGCTCGAGGACGATCCTCATACCAGAACATAGGAAGCAGGGCGACGAGGTCCCGCCAGTCGCGAGGGGGCTCTCGCCGCCAATCCCCCCCGGGCGACGTCGCCATCTCCCCCGCCGGCGCTAATCACGACGTCCCAGCACCACCGGCTGCCGCACCTGCAACTGCCCTTGAAGTAGCAGAGCTTCGAGGGTAGATGCAGCAGTTAACGGGCGTCTGCCTAGCTCTGCAGGCCCAGTTGGCGGGAGCAGCGGCCCCGGAAGTTTCCCTGCCGCTCGAGCGACAGGGGGTATCGTCGCATCGCCGCTCTCGCATCCTCCCAGTGCCTCAAGAACAGCAGGCAGATTCGCAGCGCCGGTCCCTCCGGGCTCCGTCGGAAGAGCGGGAACCGGAGCGTCGCGGGCGTTCGCCCCGTCGCTCTGTTGCCTCCCCCCGTCCGCCACGATCAGTCGTGGGCGGCAACTCCCACAACTCCGGACGAGGGGGCCCCGCCAACTCCGATCAGGAGCTCGCCAGGAGCTTAAGGCGTGTGGCCGACCTCGAACGCCGCATGGACGCGATGGTTTAGCGTGCGGAGGGAAAGGCTCCAGCGGAGGATGACTTGGACTTCCGCTCTCCTTTCAGCAGGGAGATCCTGGAGGCCCAGGTCCCCTCCAAGCTTCCTCTGCCCACCATCGCGCCCTACGACAGCACCACCGACCCAGCCAACCACATCCACGGCTTCGAGTCGCACATGGTGTTCCACGGAGCATCAGATGCGGCTAAGTGCAGGGCCTTCCCTGCAACTCTCAAGGAAACCGCCAAGGCCTGGTTTGAAACCCTCCCTGCAGGCTCCATCACCTCCTTCCGCCAACTGAAGAAGTCCTTCAGGGACAACTTCCTTGGTGGGAGATCTCAGCCGCGAACGGCGGCTTCCCTCCTGGCCGTGCGCCAGAAGAAAGGCGAGGCGCTCTGGGACTTCGTCAAGAGGTTCCGAACAGAGGCGCTTCGCATCTCACGCCTGGACGTCCCTCTGGTAACCAGTGCCCTCATCCAGGGCACTCACGACGGTTTCCTGCAGAGGACCCTCGGCGTCCAGCAGCCCACCACCCTCGCCGAACTACTCTCCATCGCACAGCGCCACGCAGCTTGCGAGGAGAGCCTGGCGGCGAGCAGGGCCGAGCATAGGGAGCAGTCGGATAAGAAGCGGCCTTCCGACAACGGTTCTGACCGAGATCGGAAGAAGGGACGGCGCAATGGCAATTCTCCGCGCCGTCCGCGCCCCTTCACCAACTACACCCCCCTCACCGTGGCACCCGAACAGATCCTGGCAGAGATCAGGAATGAAGCGTTTGTTCGGTGGCCACAAAGAATGCGCTCCGACCCCCGGAAGCGCGATCAAAATAAATAATGTCGCTTTCATCGCGACCACGGCTACGACACCTCTGAGTGCCGCCAGCTTAAGGACGAAATTGAAGACCTTATCAAGCGCGGCTATCTTGGACGGTTCGTGCGTCGGAACGAAGAGCGCCCCCGACGCCGAGACCGCACTCCCGAGCAGCCGATCAACAACGAGCCCAATGGGCAGGAGATCAACGTGATCGCGGGAGGCTTCGGTGCGGGCGGAGAAAGCACTCGGAGCCGACGCGATTACGCAAGGCGAGTGCATGTAGTAGACAGGCCTTCGGCTGTTCGGTCGGCCCCATATCCTGCCAGTCCTACACGTGCACCGCCCGAGGAGGCTATAACCTTCTCGGACGAAGATCTTGTAGGGGTTACGACCCCACACACTGATGCGTTGGTCATTTCGGCCACCATCAACCACTGTAATGTGCGTCGGATTCTGGTAGATAATGGAAGCGCCCCCGATGTCCTGGCTTACGACTGTTTTGTCCTTATGGGTCTGCGAACCGATCAACTCACCCTTGTAAATTCGCCATTGTTCGGTTTTTCGGGAGTTTCGGTCCAGCCCATGGGAAGGATTCGCCTTCCGATCACCTTGGGGACGGCCCCAAGGGTTGTGACCAAGATCGTTGACTTCCTGGTCATCAACAACATGCCTGGATACAATGCTATCCTTGGCAGAGATCGGGCGAATCAAAGCAGTACCTTCGTCTATCTCCGAGCGGAGTTGGCGAAGTGCTCGGGTGTCAGCGCGAGTCTCGTCGTTGCTATGTCCTCTCCTTGAGGGACAAGCAACCACTCGCCGATTCGGCGCCTCCGGCTTCCGATCAGCCTTCAACCAGCCGAGGGACGCCTGCTGAAGACCTAATCCCCATTCAAGTGGACGACGACCCCGAACACGTCTTGTACATTGGCGCCTTGTTGACAGAGGCCGAGCAGCAACGCTACACAGCCTTCTTGCTGGCCAATTTGGACGTGTTCGCTTGGTCTGATGATGGGCTTCCAGGCATTCCCCCGGAAGTCATGGTGCATCGCCTCCGGCTGGATCCCCGGATCCCGCCATTTCAGTAAAGGAGGCGACCCATGAACCGAGAACGACAGACCGTGATTCAGGATCACGTGGTCAAAAGCCGAGCTGTTGGGCTCCTCTAAGAAGCCCAATATCCAAGATGGATCTCCAACGTGGTCCTCGTGCGCAAGGCCAACGGCAAATGGCGTGTGTGCGTGGATTACAAAGATCTCAATAAGGCAACGCCCAAGGACAACTTTCCCCTGCCGCGTATTGATCAGCTGGTGGACGCTACTTCTGGACACGAGCTCCTCAGCTTTCTGGATGCCTACTCTGGTTACCACCAGATTAGTATGCACCCTCCGGATCAAGACGCCACAACATTCGTTACAGACCTAGGCTTATACTATTTCACCAGAATGCCTTTTGGTCTGAAGAATGCAGGCGCGACTTACCAGCGGCTGGTCAACAAGATGTTCGAGCAGCAGATCGGGCGCAACATGGAGGTCTACGTTGATGACATGCTGGTCAAGACACTTCCGAGTACTGACCACCTTTCCGACCTCCAGGAAACTTTCGCAACTCTGCGAAAGTATAATATGAAGCTCAATCCTGCTAAGTGCGCGTTTGGTGTTCGGTCGGGTAAGTTCCTTGGGTTCCTCGTATCAAACAGAGGAATAGAGGCAACCTGGAAAAAATCCAAGCCCTGCTTGAGATGAGCAGTCTGAAAACAGTGCGCGACGTCCAGCGCCTGACGGGGCGACTGGCGGCACTGAACCGGTTCATGTCCCGAGCAGCAGAAAGAAGTTTTAACTTCTTCAAGTTGCTCCGAGGCCCTAAAAGCTCCTCGAAGCAAGGGGGGCAAGTACGGTGGACTGATGAGTGCGAGGCTGCCTTCACCGAACTGAAGGCATATTTGGCAGCTCCTCCTATTCTCTCAAAGCCTGTGCTCGGTGAGCCCCTGTTCGTGTACCTTTCGGTTACCGAACACTCCATCAGTGCAGTCTTAATCAAAGAAGTGGGAGCGGCGCAGCACCCTGTATACTACATCAGCAGGGTCCTCCAAGAAGCTGAAAGGAGGTACCCTAGAGCAGAAAAACTCGCCCTTGCTCTTGTCACGGCTGCACGGAAGCTCAGGCCCTATTTTCAGGCCCATTCCGTTACGGTTCCAACCGATCAGCCGCTGAAATCTATCCTCCAGCGGCCAGAGGCTTCCGGCAGGTTGGTTAAGTGGGCAATAGAGCTTGGTGACTTTGACATCAGCTTCCGACCGAGGACGGCGATCAAAGCACAAGCGCTGGCGAACTTCGTGGCGGAATCTACCCTTCCGGCCGAGCAGGATCCGCCGTTGGCAGACGAGCCCCCATGGGAGCTTTATGTTGACGGATCCTCTTGTGTTACCGGAAGCGGGGCGGGTTTGGTCCTCACCTCCCCGGAGGGGTTAGAGTTCCAATACGCCCTCCGCTTCCGCTTTCCAGCCTCCAACAACGTCGCCGAATATGAAGCTTTGCTGTCCGGTATCCGTATGGCTAGGCACCTCGGGGCCGTTCGGCTTAGAGTCTTTAGTGACTCCGAGCTGGTTGCCAGCCAGGTGAGTGGACAGTTTGAAGCAAGGGAACCTCGCATGGCTCAATACCTCCAGCAGGTCAAAAGCCAGACGGAGGGCCTCGTCTACTTCGAAGTTATACATGTTCTACGGGAGCAGAACGCGCGAGTTGATGCACTGGCCAAATTGGCATCTTCAGGTGACGTCACCCCTTCTCGCTCTGTGTTCATTGAAGAGCTCATCTTACCGAGCACGGAGGCTGAAGTAGCTGCCATAGAAATGGGCCCACCAACTCCGAGTTGGGTAGACCCTCTCTTAGCGTACTTACTCTGGGGCGAGCTGCCGCCCGAACAGGGCGAAGCTCGGAAAGTCAGAATGCGCGCTCAACACTTCACCCTCGTAGAAGGAAAACTGTACCGACGGTCCCTTGCTAGACCTCTTCTGCGTTGCCTCAATCCTGAGGAGGCCCTCGCGGCCACAGAAGAAGTTCACGAGGGGCTGTGCGGAAGCCACCTGGGGGGCAGAACGCTAGCGCGCAGCATCATCCGAGCAGGGTTCTGGTGGCCTTCTCTTCAGAAGGATTGCATGTCCTTTTTCAGGAAATGTCCAGAATGCCAAAAGTTCGGAGAACTCATTAAACAGCCTGCCGAACAGCTTCACAGCCTGTTCGAGCCGCGCCCTTTCGCCAGGTGGGGGATTGATATCTTGGGTCCCTTTCCAGAGGCCCAGGGGCGGAAGAAGTTTCTCTTCGTGGCCATCGACTACTTCACCAAGTGGATCGAGGCCGAACCTGTTGCCACAATCACCGAACAAGCCGCATGGAAGTTCGTATGGAAGAACCTTCTCTGCAGGTTTGGCGTCCCAAGGGTGATTACGTCTGCCAACGGGAAACAGTTCGACATCACCTTCTTCAAGCAGAAGTGCGCCGAGCTCGGGATCTACAACCACTTCACCTCCGTGGCTCATCCCCAGGCAAACGGTTTGGTCGAAAACGCCAACCGAACACTGCTGCATGGGATCCGCACAAGAGTAGAGGCTGCAGGTGGATCATGGATCGATGAGCATCCAAATGTCCTTTGGTGTCACCGAACAACTGCTCGGGTAGCCACAGGGGAAACACCTTTCCATCTGGCCTACGGATTGGAAGCAGTTGTACCTCTGGAAGTAGCCCTTCCAACCATCCGAACAACCCACTTCGATGAAGCCGCCAATAATCGTGCTCTTCGAAAGAACTTGGACATGCTGGGCGAACGACAGAGCGACGCCAGCATTCGCCTCGTTTCTTATCAGCAGCGACTCGCACAATATTATAATGCACGAGTTCGGGAAAGGCGGTTCAATGTGGGAGATTTGGTTCTGCGCCGCTGCTCGGCTTCGGATCCCCGAAGAGCAGTTGGCAAACTCGCCATCAAATGGGAAGGACCTTATCAGGTCACCCACGTCCTCGGAAAAGGCTCATATAAGCTAACTACTCCTAGTGGCGAAGCCATACCCAGGACTTGGCATATTTCTAACCTTAAGGCTTATTATTTATAAAAGCCTTCTCTTTCCAGCATCCTACCTCTCTTCTCCCAACTCCTGTCGCTACACAAGCATTTAGCATACACATCTGATCGGAATCTCCTTTTCGGTTCCCAACGATCTGCGTTTTACATGCAATGCTTATGAAGCTTTGCGGATTCCAATCCGAACAGGAATAATCATAGAGGGAAGAAGATAGAGAAAGTGAAGCTACAAAACCATTTCATGAAACAGAAGACTTCATTCACAAAAAGTTTCTTTTTTACAAGTAAGCCCTTTTCGGCCGCAGTTACAAAAAGGAGAGTACAAGAAGAACAAGGAGCATAAAGATCAAGGGGCCTGCTGCGAAGGACCGGCGTCGTCATCCGAAGGGGGCATCCGCCCAGACTGGAATTGTGCGAACCGCACACCATCCAGACGAGCGTCCTGAGTACGACGTCGGCACTCTCGAACAGCAGCCTCGAAGGCTTCTCGGGCGTGTTCAACCCAGGAAAGCCGCTCTCCAAGATCCTTCCCAGCGTTAAGGCCCACTCGGTAGCACCGGGCCCCATACTTCTCCAAGTCTTCCTTGTACTCTGGCCCGGCCTTGTAATCAGCAACGGCACGAACCCCCGCGTCCATTATCACCTTGGTTAAGGCTTCCTTTTTGGCTCGCTCCAAGGTGGTCTCGAGCTCCGAAGCCTGGAGGGCAGCTTTGAGGTTCTTCACCTCCTCCTCCAGCGCCGTCTCGCGAGCCTTATGCCTCGCGGCGAGGTCCTCACAGAAAGCCACCTGCGCCTCATTGAGATACTTCTGCTTCTGACCCCGAACAACTAGAGCCTTCAGGGTGCCCAGTGACTTGGCTAGGCCATCCATGAGCGCCTCCAGGTCAACATCGCTTGTTCCCTCGTCCTCTAGCCCCTCCGGTTGGTAACCTTCAACGGACCTCTCCGGAGTCAGCTCGGAAGGAAGGTCCAAGCACCTGGCCAGCTGTTCGAGACGGGAAACAGTGGGGCTTGCGGGCAGCTTCCTTGGTGATACTTCGACACGGCGAAGCGATGCCTCCAGCGCTGCCACCGAGGGCACTTCGGGGATTCTCCGGTGTAGCACCTCAGTCAGAGGCCTAGTGTCGTCTCCGGAACTCTCGTCCCCAGCCGTAGCAGCGGCGGGCGAGATCGGAATGTCACCAGTCACAAGGCCTTTCGGACCGCCCAACTCGGAAGTCGTGGCAGCGACGTCCCCCGAAGTAGAAGTTCGACTCGCCCCGGCAGCCTCCTGCCTGGTCGTCGGCTGCACCTCCCCACTGCCCTCGGCAGTGGAGGCCGCAAAGGTTGCTTCACGGCCCTCCCCGGCATTGCCAGGAGCTTGAGTGCTCTTTTCCCCAAGAGCGGCTACACTCTCGCCGACCACAATACCTTCAGCAATCACCTCGGCTGCATCCTCGCCGACTACACGGCCTTCGGTGATCACCGAGGTGGGGGGCATGGGGGGTAGGATATCTTCACTCCTTTGCGAGATATCCCCCCTCGGAAGAACTGCCTCGCCAGTACCACAAATAGCCTCTGGCGCAAGAGTCAGGTCCGGGGCGACCACCCCGTCCTCAGGACCGAGCTGTGCGCCCTTGTCAGGCGCACCACCCTGCCCGGCGCTCCCTTCACTAGGCAGGACCTCTTGGGCTTCACGCACCGGCGACTGCTCCCGTCCTCCGGAGCGGTCTGATTCATCGCTGACCATTATCAGGCCCAGCTCGGCAGACATCTTCATGACCGCCTCCGAGCGGTCCACGGCGGGAGTTGCGGGCGTCCTCTCCTCGGACGTCCCCGTACGCGAGCGAGATCTTCGAGCCAACAAAGGCTCAAGATCCTCCTCTGTTTCTTCCTCCACTACCGCAGCCCCTTCTGCAACGCGCGGCATCGGCTTTGTCATCTTCTTTTTCTTGCGAGCTCGGGGCTCGTCGGACACCCCTTCTTCGGGAGAGCGGCCCCCAGCCTGCGACTCCACTACGGTCGCCTTGCGCTTCTCCTTCCTCTTCGTCTGAGGGAGAGAAGTCGCTCCTGCGGATGCCACCGTCTCAAGTGCCTTCTTCGTGGCACCTCCTTTCGCCACGGCCTTCGCCTGCTGCGCGGACCCTTCGCAGAGCCTCCCTCATCCAGCCTAATTGAGCATAGGCTAACAGGGATTAGCTCGGCATAATTGGCCATCTCTTTCCGGTCCCGACCAGCAGCTTTTTCTTCATCATCTAGAAGAAGCAAAAGAAGAGTTAAAACATGAATGAAGGAAAAGAGAACGAGCAGAGCAGCAGAAGACTTACCCCAGGCGCGGCTAAGCTTGTATTTCACAAGCTTGTACTCGGTCAGGTACCCCTCGGCGTGGTTCACCCCGACCGTATTCAGCTGCTGGGAGGCCGCGGCCGCCTCCCTGATCAAAAAAGGGGGCATGTCTGCCCTCCTCAAAGGCTCCACCACCCTCACGGGGAAATCCCACTCAGGGATGTTCGCTCCTTTTCGTCGCCCTACGGAGAAGAGGCGCCCTGTCCACCCCTTGTTGTTGGACAGCCGGGGTGAGAAGTTGACCCGCATCCGGTTTGTACGGTGTTTCACGTACACAATCCCCATCCCGGACTGCGGAGAGCACGCCAGACTGAAGTGATTACGGAAGATCTCCGCAGTCGCTTCGATCTTCCTCTTCCTACATATGATGCAGAAGACGAAGATGGTCCTCCACGAGTTGGGCGTCAGCTGAATCGACGCCACTTTCCAACTCCGGAGTAGCTCCTTCGCAATCTCCGGCATCGGCAGCCGGAGACCAGCCTCTAGCAGATCCAATGAGAGCACGAAGCACCCCGGTTTCAGGGTTAGATACGACTCGTCCTCGCGCATCAGGACGATGTCGTACTCCTCGCCTATCCGGAAGCGCTCGCGGAGGCCCTCGAAGCTTCGGTACTTCGCCGCTTTCGCTGCCACCGGCGGCATCCCGCTGGCTTCAACGACTTCCTTTCCCTTCTGAGCCATCACCAGGGAGCAGACAGCACAACACAAGAAGAAGAAGGAGAACAGTAGCGAAGGGAAAAGCTCAAAGGAGAAGGAGGCGAACGGTCTGCGAAACAGCAGACTCTGGAAAACCTTTCGGAGACGAAGATCCCGTTTTCGTCCCCTCTCCTTCCTTATAAGGAAGGTGAGGCGCGAAATTCGAAGCGGGGCTGGAAACGACGTTTCCCTCCACTCCAAGTCTCCTCTCGAATGACCCGCGGGTGACCGTTCGGGCCTGCCGTGTGACATTCTGGGTTTGACATGACCCACGTGGTCATCATGAAAGCCCCGTCTTCGAGGCGAACCCTTCTGCAGAAGCGTCACTACAGGTCTGTTCGGATCCCCGAGGACGATACCGCATTTATGGCGGAGATGACACCCGAGCAGGGCACCGCCCTCAAGCGCTCCGGCTTCTGAGCCACTTGAGGGCGTGGGGGGCAAGTGTGGTGGCTATTTTCCGCCACCTAGGCCCATCATGTCAAGGCCCATTAACTCCGTCCCATCCGGTAGTGGCCTCCTCGTACAATCCTACGCCTTCGTACGGAGCAGATGAAAGGAGACCCATGCACTGGTCATCCTTTCGAAAGGACTGCCGAGCTCGTCAGCAGGCAGCTTCCGAGCACGGACCTCAACCTCGCTGCCCGGAATAGCCCTGGATGTCGCCGAATAGCACGTTCGACCCCCCGCGTGGGTCACCTGCTCGGAAGGTGTCACCAGAGGCCACCGAGCTGACTCCCCGGTTTACGCCGCGATTATAACCGCCCCAGGTCACGCGCTCCATCATCAAGAGGCACGATCTGCCTGGAATCCCAACGGTCACCTGAGCGCATAACCCCTCCGTTATGCGCACTCATCAAGGCGCCTTCTCAGGCACGATCCACCAACGTTACGCACGTTGGCCTTGACACCGACGTCTATAAAAGCACAGGTATAGTACCATGCAACGGTATGTTCTCTTCCTCATGCGAACACATTCTCGCATTCCGAAATCCCCTGCCTCTCAAGCTCTCCACTGACTTAGGCATCGGAGGGTTTCCCCGGTCTTCACCGGGCCCCTGATCCTCTTCTGGTCTTGCAGGTCTTCGTCCTCACCGGCGATCGTCTTCCCTTTCTTTCTAGTGGAGGCCCGTTTGGCTCCGGCCCAAACAGGATCACACCACTACACTTCCTTAACAAATTTTAGAAGCCATCGGATAGTCCAACTCAATATCGGACCACATACTGACCTCTAGCTACTTTTTAAATCGGGGATGTTTATATAAAAATGTCTTAAAAGCTTCTGTATCGATCTCGGTCGGGTGCAATCTTTCCGTCTCTTAATAGACAGACAGATTCTTTATTTTACAAGAATATTAAATATGAATTAAAATACAAACTATCAATAGGAGTGATCTACTTACTTAACATTTTGCTCGTTATAGTCTCTAATTAATTTATATGAAATTAAACTCTTAATTTTCTCTTACTTTTTTTCCACGGTCCGATGCTCCTTTGTTTACTTTAGATTGTTATGAACATGAGAAAGATGTAATGTCATATTAGAGATGGTGTTATTTAATATATCTCTATCTCTAATTTCTCAACCTTAATATATTTGGTATCGAAATAGATTGGAAATATAATGAAAATATTTTTAAAATTTTAAAGATATCTCAATTTATTCTCTATCTAATTAATATCAAAAGGCCGTAGCACACGGCCAATAAAATGTGCCTAATTAATGTACATCAAAAAAAATTATGTACTAAATATTTTCGTATGAACATACCATGACGCACGCAGCACGATTATTTCTTTCGCGGAAACCATGCATCTTATTAAGACGCTCCCTCTCAAAGACGGGTACAGTACAGGTGCCTCTAGGGCTCAGGCAATGGACACGGAGATGGGACTTCTTACCATATGTTTCTCCGAAACCCACACCAGATGGCCCTCGGCGAATCCCCTCGCGCTCGCCCCATCCTTGCTAAACCTCACAGTGAAACTCACCTTCTCCCCCACCTGCGAGAATTGGAGCGTCTCCGGGCTCACCGTCACCCCCACCCCTGCAGGCTGCTCCACCTTCACAGTGTAACCCGAGCTCGCCTCCCCCACGTTGGTTACCGTGCGGCGCACCTCGATGGAGTTGATTCCCCTGTGGAGCGACACCGAGATGGAGGGATAGTTCAGGTCGGCCTTCATAGCCTCCTTGCGGTCCGAGCAGCGGATGCGTCGCCCCACGATGGCCGTGACGTTGGCGTCAGTGTATCGCAGCCGGCAGAGGTAGGCAATGTAGTCGTCCGGCTGGATGTCGTACACGAGGCCGGGGTCCTCGGCCCCGGCGGGGTTGACGTGCCCGGCCCCCATGGCGAACAGGCTTGCCGGCTGGAGTTTCTCGTTCATGATGGGCTTCCCCTCGCGATCCAGGACTTCGGCGGTGGTTATGATGGCCGATTTGACCGCCGCTGGGGACCAGTCCGGGTGGGCGCTCCTCACCAGTGCCGCCACCCCGCTAAGATGCGGCGTCGACATGGACGTGCCGGAGAGCACGTTGAAGTGGGGGCTGGCGCCGCCGCCTACGGCGTCGCTGTCCACGTCGAAAGGCCAGGCGGCGACGATGTCGACACCGGGGCCGGTGACGTCCGGCTTCAGGATCCCGGGGCTCAGCAGGCTGGGACCCCTGGAGGAGAAGGAGGTGATCACCGGGGCCGGCGACGTCCCGATGACGGTGCCCTTGACGACTAAGGAGACGGTCGGGTTGGTGGACGACTTGACGTAGGCCTTCGCCTTGGATCCGTCAGAGAAGCCCAGGTTGGCAGTAGGGATGGGGTAGACGTCGACGACGGTGCTGTAGCCGTCGAGCCCGAGGTTTGCAAGGATCATACCTGCACCCCCGGCTTCGTGGACGTTCTTGGCCTTGGTCCTCCTGCCGCTGTATCCTCCACGATCACAAATCACTACCTGCACGATCCAAAACACTATTACATATATATATGCATAATCAAATTAAATATTAAATTATACAAATAACTTTTACATTTATTAAAAGTGTATTTTCTTTTGAAAATGTGACTTATAATTAGACTAGTGGTAAGTAGGCTGGGCAGTAGTATGTGGTTCAAATCGAAAAATTGAATCCAAATTAACAGCTAGTTTTGAATCAGTTTGAACTATCATTCAGTTCAGTTGTGAAATCAAATAGAACTAAATAAATCAAATAAATTAAAAGTATTACTATACATATAATTAACTATAAATATACATATTTATTTAAAATTTATCATCATTTTAAATATATCAATATGAATAATATAGTTCACATATAAATTAACTTGATCCGATTTGGGTTGGGAAGGGATTCGATTCGATTTATCCAAAAAACAAAAACAGTCAAAACCGTCCCCATTCACAGCTTTAGTGGTGAGAGCTTATAATTTGGATATATTTTTAGGAATGATGAGACCTAATTAAGTAATCTGCAGAAATATTTCTTAATTTTTAGACGAGGAGTTATGCCCATCTTTTGACAAAAACAAAATTATTTCCCATCATCCACCTGGATCCAAGAACCTTAAGAAAACGACTTATTCTTTTAGGATTTACCCATTATTTATGAAATTTTAATTAAATTTATTCTCTTTATAATAATGAAAAAGTATTTATATATTTTTAAATTTTAAATATTTTTGAAGTGTTATGATGTAGAAAGGTGGTGGAGAGTGGAGACCGGAGACCGGAGACCGGAGTGTATCCGAGTTCTACACTCTCTGCTGCGTACCTTTCCCTTGACGTCGAAGTGGGACAACGCTTTCTCCTCGCAGAAGCTGAAACCACTCTTCCTGGGGTATACCAGGGGAAGGTCTGTCATGGTGGCGCCCGTAGGCTGGAATATCGACTCCCCCTCGAGCTCCTGCCCGTCCCCAAGCCTCACCGCCGTCCTCAGGCTCCTGTCGATGGTGCTGGCCGCCACCGTGAGCATCCATGGAGCCTCGTTGGAGAGCGACCGCGGGAAGGGCCCCGAGTTGCCGGCCGCACAGCTAACAACTAACCCTTTGTCCATCGCCCGGAAAGTTGCCACGGCGAGACCGTCCTCGTAAAACGGGATGGAGCTCCCACCCAGAGAGATGGAAAGGACGTCGGCACCGTCCTCCACTGCAGCGCTGATCCCCGCCATGATGTCTGTGTAGGTGCACCCCTCGTCGGAGCACACCTCATATATGGCCAGGTGGGCCCGCGGCGCCACGCCCACGGCGGTCCCATTGGCGTAACCGAGGACGCTGACGCCGTCCACCGGCGCCCCCGCAGCCGTGCTCGCCGTGTGGGTGCCGTGCCCGTCGGTGTCGACCACCCGCCGCCGCGAGGTTCGGGCGCCGGCCAGCTCGGCGCCCAGGTTGAACACCTTGTACCCGATGAGCTTGTTGTTGCAATAGGCCTTGTTCATCTCGCAGCTACCCTTCCACTTAGCGGGCGGCGGTGGCATCCCGGTGCCGCTGAAGGAGGGGTGGTTCGGGGTGGCGCCGGTGTCGAGCATGCCGATGACGACACCCTCGCCGGAGCGGGAGTTGCTCCACTGCCCGTTGGACAGGCTAAGGCCCAGGAAGCCAGGCGAGTGGGTGGTGAGGAGGGGCAGGACCCGGTCGGGGAAAGCGGCTACGAAGCCGTCCATCGCCTGGATGGCCTCCAGCTCCGCGGAGGCCAGCCTCGCGGCGAAGCCGCTTATTACGTCGCCGTAGGAGTAGACCATCCTCGACTTCGCTGCGACGCCCTCGGCGGTCGCCCTGGATAAGAAAGACTCATGCCAGTTCTTCCGTTCCTCCTCGGTGGTGAAAACAAGGTCCTCAGGTTTCTCGACGAGGACGACGTAGGTCTGAAGAGGATTACCCCCCTCGAGACCATCGCTAGCAGCTAAAACCGCGCCTGAGATGAGGAGCAGGAGCAAGAAGAATAAGATGGAGAAGAGGGCATTGCGTGGAGCAAAGGCACGCATTCTGGCCACTGGAAGAGAGGAGGAGGGGGAGGCTCCGTTTGGGCAGCTAGCGGAGCTGAACAGGTCCCCCATTATATCATGTTCGGGATTGATACGCCCAAGGAAGGGAAGCCACAGGTAAAGCAACTCTTTTTGTCTTGTAGGACTTTAGTGTAAAGGATTTCTAACGTTTCTTGGCTGGTTTTGTTGGGTAGCGCATGAATTAAGGTAGCTAGTTGTTGATTGACAACTGTGGTGTATGCACTTCAAAAGAAAAACTGTATCACTTTTCCATAGACATTGAAATTAGTCTGCTTACTTAACTAGAAAATGCCAGCATTCTGATCCTCCGCATAAATTTGATAATAGATTAATGAACGGAGATGAAAGGAATATATATATGCAATATGGGCAGTGATACCGGTCGTCGTCAGCCGACGAATTGGATCGACGAGATCAAGGATCGGCCATACCGACGAGCCGACAATTAAATTGTCGGGCATCGTCGTCATAGGTTAGTCCATCACTGCCGAGAACTAATTCAAAATTAAGCACTATATCCGGGCGTCTCCAGCTGGCGCCAACTCACACTTGCCCAAGGTACAGACGAGCCCCATAAATCACGACCCCCCAGCTGGCCCGTATCCGCTTTAGGCAGGCGGCTGTCGAGGCGAGACTCCCTGTGCCCAGCTGGCGAGGGTTCCCTAAATAGGGCCCTTGCCTTGCGGCGGCTCGTCCACCCCCATCCCTTTCCATCCTAAGGACCAAGCCCTTATAAAAAGGCACGGGTGCCCACGGAAGAAAGGTACGCTATTCATAGCAAAGAAATCTCTCTCTCTCTCTCTCTCTCTCTTTTTATTACTCTCACTAACTTGATCGTCGGAGTGTCCGACCGTCGAGGAGTCTCGGTGGTTCTTTGCAGGTCGGATTCTCTTATCTGACGACAGCGCGGCGCGGCCAATCCCTCGGGGCCCACCCAGCTCGGCTCCGGCCGACGATCCTTACTGATTTTTCCAGCAACATTTGGCGCCGTCTGTGGGAACTGATACGAAAGGCTCATCCCAATGGCACCCAAGGGAAAGGCTGCAGCTCGCCCGTTGGAGGAGGAAGTCGCCCTCGTTAATGTCGTGGAAGAAGTAGCAGGGGGAGCATCTGGGGCAGGGGAACAAGATTCGACAACCCTGTCGCGGCTCGATCGTGTCGAACAGACATTGGCAAACCTTCAACAGATATTAATGAGGATGGAGCAAAACCAGCAAGCGCATCCTGTACAAGGGGAGGGCTCGGTTCGTCAGGTAGAGAAGATCCAAGGTGATCAGGATGATGCAGAGGCGCCCAACCGGCAGCGTGCGCCTCCTGCGATGTCGGCAAGTCATGCCGGCGCAGCGCCGGCGATGGTCGGGACTCCCGCGCCAGCTGTAAACCAAGCCGACAATGTCCTTCCCGTCACGCCGGTGGCAGCCGTAGGGAATGCGGCCAGGGCCGACCTTGCCGACCGCTTCACGGCGGAATCCGCTCCGATCAACATCAGCGAGTCTCCATTCGACCCACGATGGAAGGACAACCTGCGAGAGATGAACAAGAAGATAGAAGCTCTGCAGCTCGGCACTCGCGCCCCGTTCGTGGAGACGCTCCTCACCGTTCACAGAAGAAATCACGTCGGCCCTGGTTCCACCGAAGTTTCAGCTGCCAAAATTCCGACGCTACAATGGGACCACCAACCCAGTCCACCACCTCGACCATTTCCAAGGACAGGTGGAAATGATGAACGTAACTGACGCTCTGAAATGCAGGGCTTTCATGTCCACTCTAGATGACGCAGCTCTACAGTGGTTCAAGGCGCTCCCCGCTCGATCGGTCTCGGGTTTCTCCGACCTGGCCCAGAGGTTTCTCGACCACTTCTTCAACACGGTGCAACATTCGTTGTGCACCGACGACCTATGGCTGGTGTCCCAGAAAGAGAACGAGATGTTTCGAGACTACGCGAAGCGCTTCCAGATCGAGGTGATGAAAGTGGTGGACCTGGACTTAAGGACTGCGGTCAACATTCTCACGAGGGTGTGCACTGACGTGTCGTTTGTGGCGTCCATCGCCAAAAAACCACCGGTAAGCCTCTCCGACCTCCTCTCTCGGATGCAGAAATACGTCAGGCTGGAATCAACCCTTGGAGCCGCTGGACGACTGAAGCGGCCGCTGGAGAGGGGGAGCGCGAGCTCGGAGGCGGGCGAGAAAAGGCCGAGAAGGGAGGAAACATACAGAGACAGGCGCCGAGACTCGGAGAACCGACGGGTGTCTGATCGACGACCCGACGAATATCGTCGCGTCAGGGATCTCCCCCGGTTTGGAAGACCACCATCAGAGATCCTCCCCATCATTAAGAAGCTGCCGGAGTTCAGGCGACCGGAACCCATCACGAGGCCTCCATCAGGGCGGGGGGCCGAGCTATAATGTGAGTACCATAAAGGTTTTGGTCACCTAACAGACCAGTGCAGGAGCCTGAAGATGGAAATATCGGAGATGTTATGCCGAGGGATAATCGGAAAAGACGTCGTCGACGGAAAACCAAAAGATCGCGAGCAGGAAGGGGATCGCGAACGCGAGGGGAAAGGCGCCGTCCTAGTCCTCTCCGGCGGATCGGCGGGTGGCGGCGACAGCGGCAGGAAGAGGAAAGCGTACGCGTCAGCCGTCGTCCTCGGAATCAGCCAACCAAACTTGGAGCCGATCACCTTCTCCGCCGACGACGCAGTGGGGCTGAGCTTCCCTCACGACGACGCGCTGGTCATCCATGCCGACATCGACGGATACACCGTGCATCGCATCCTCGTCGACAACGGAGCGGCGCCTGACGTCCTTTTCTATGACTGCTTCCTGAAGATGACGAACCTGAGCACGGAGCTCAAGCCAGTCGCCACACCTCTATTCGGGTTCAGCGGAACGCCAGTCACCGCCGAGGGGTCCATCAGGCTGAAGGTAACGCTGGGTACCCGTCCTCGACATGTAACGGTTGAGGTCGACTTCCTAATTGTGAAGGTCAAGTCGGCCTACAACGCGATTTTTGGACGCGGATTGCTCGGGAAGCTCGGGGGGGTGCCGTCAACATACCACCAGAAACTGAAGTTTCCAACTCCTAGCGGGGTGGGTGAAGTTGTCGGAAGTCAGGCCGAGGCGCGCCTGTGTTATGTCAACTCCATCAAAGCAAAAGAACCAGCTATTTCTGAGTACGTGCCAGCTGTAGATGATGCCCCAAAACATGAGCCAGTAGAACTAACTAAACAAATAAAAATCGAAAGCGGACTTCTAATCATCGGGACTGAACTCAAAGAATTAGAAAATGACGTCACCACATTCCTCGGCCAAAGCGGCGACGTATTCGCTTGGTCTGATGACGACCTTCCAGGAATAGACCCAAGCATTATCCAACATCACTTGAACGTGGATCCCGAGGCCAGACCTATCCGGCAAAAGAAGAGGCCCTTGTCGGCCGAGCGGCAGGAAGTGGTTGAAAACCAGTTGATAAAATATTTGCATGCAGGTACCGTTAGGAATTCGTTTTACCCAAACTGGGTCGCCAACGTCGTCCTGGTGCGAAAGGCAAACGGCAAATGGCGAATGTGCGTTGACTTCTCCAACCTAAACAAAGCCTGCCCAAAGGACAACTTCCCCTTGCCCCGGATCGATCAGCTAGTCGACTCAACTGCCGGACATGAGCTCTTAAGCTTCCTCGACGCCTATTCAGGCTATCACCAAATAAGAATGGCACCAGAAGACGAAGAAAAGACATCCTTCACCACTAAGAGAGGTTTGTATTGTTTTACTCGTATGCCATTCGGACTAAAGAATGCAGGAGCAACATACCAAAGACTGGTCAACAGAATGTTTGAGAAACAGATCGGCAAGACAATGGAAATATACGTCGACGACATGTTGGTAAAAAGCCGACAAGCCGAGGACCACGTCAGGGACTTAGCCGAAGCTTTCGAAATATTGAAGCTCTACGGGATGAAGCTGAACCCAGAGAAGTGCGTCTTCGGCGTCCGAGCAGGAAAATTCTTAGGGTATCTTGTCTCCCAACGAGGCATTGACGTCAACCCCGACAAAGTTCAAGCCATCCTCGGCATGACGGCTCCGAGAACAGTCAAAGAGGTACAAAGACTTAATGGCATGGTAACAGCTCTAAGCAGGTTTATGTCCAGGTCAGCAGAACGGTGCAAGCCATTTTTCGAGGTGCTAAGGAAGGGCCGCTTCGAGTGGACCGAGGACTGCCAAAAGGCTTTCGACGAGCTAAAAGAATACCTGGCGAGCGTACCGACGCTGAGCAAGCCGAAGGAGGGGGAAGAGCTGCTGTTGTATCTGTCCGCAACAAGCTATTCCGTCAGCTCGGTCCTCGTCCGAGAAGAAGACCGAGCCCACCTACCGGTGTACTACACAAGCAAGGCGCTGCGAGGAGCCGAGCAACGCTACCCTGATCTCGAGAAGGTCGGGTACGCTCTAATCATGGCCGCACGACGTTTGCGCCCGTATTTTCAATCACACAAAGTCGTCGTCCTCACCGACACACCGATTCGACAAGTTCTCGAGCGAGCCGAGTCCTCGGGAAGGTTGGCCAAGTGGGCCGTAGAGCTCGGAGAATTCGACATTGAGTTCAGGCCCCGTGTCGCTATCAAAGCCCAAGCCCTCGCGGATTTCATTTCCGAGGGCACTGCCCGAGCAGCTACGGAAGAAGAATCCGACGGAAGGTGGGAAGTTTTCGTCGACAGAGCCTCAAACTCCCAAGGCAGCGGAGCAGGGGTGGTCATGCGCTCACCCGAAGGCGTCGACTTAAGGTACGCAGTTCGTTTCGGTTTCCAAGCATCTAACAACGTGGCAGAATATGAAGCGGTGGTATCAGGACTGAAGATGGCAAGAACTCTTGGCGCAAAGAAGGTCCGTGTCACAGCGATTCCTAACTAGTCGTTAACCAGGTCTCGCAAGCGTTCGAGGCAAAAGAGGTAAAGCTCGCGTCATACAAGGCCGAAGTGTTAAGGCTCATGGCGGAATTCGACTCTGCGGAGCTTGTGAAGATACCAAGGTCCGAGAACGAGCAAGCTGACGAGCTTTCAAAAATCGCATCATCTGCACTGGAATCACCCACAACCCTATTGATAGAAGAACTATTGGAGCCAACTATAGCACACAAAGATCTAATGAGTATCGAGGTAAGAACAACATGGATGACCCCACTAATAAATTTCCTCAGGAGTAGGTTGCTACCGGAGGACAAGAACGAGGCCGAAAAAATGAGGCGGCGGTCATCGAAGTTCTTCATCGTCGGCGATGACTTGTACCGAAAGGGGTTTAGCTATCCCAATCTCCTCTGCGTGGACCCTGTTCAAGCCGAGGAAATTATCAACGAAGTTCACAAAGGAACATGTGGTTCTCATGCAGGCCCCAGATCTTTAGTAAGAAGAGTGACCCAACAAGGATACTGGTGGCCGACGATGCTTAAAGACGCCGAGAAGTACGTCAAAAGCTGCCGACAATGCCAGCTGTTCGGCAAGATCGACCGACAACCTCCATCGGAACTCACGAGCATAAATTCCCCATGGCCATTCGCACAATGGGGCATGGACATCCTCGGACCATTCCCCCTGCGACGGGTCAAAGGAGGTTCATCATCGTCGAAGTAGATTATTTCACAAAATGGGTCGAAGCTGAGCCCCTAGCGAAAATTACAGATACCAACGCCTGGGGTTTTGTGTGGAAAAATATCATCTGCAGGTTCGGTCTTCCACGAACAATCATCACCGACAATGGACGACAGTTCGATAACGCTAAATTTCGTCGGAATTGCGTCGCGCTCGGGATCGAACACAGATTCTCCTCAGTAGCCCATCCCCAGTCAAACGGAATGGCCGAGGTCACCAACCGGACGATCCTGGATGGACTAAAGAAGAGGATAGCAAACCACAAGGGAGCTTGGGCTGACCAACTCCTCCATGTGCTTTGGGCATACAGGACGACACCAAGGGAAGCCACTCGGGAATCACCCTTCGCGTTAGCTTTCGGGATGGAGGCAGTGTCGCCGGTAGAAATGCTCGTCCCCTCGCAAAGAATCCTCGGATTTGACGAAGAAAGCAACAATCAGGCATTGCGTGCCGAACTTGACCTTATAGAAGAGAAGCGAGGAAATGCTTCTACAAGGATGGAGATATACCAAAAAAGGGTCAAGAAAAGCTTCGACAGGAAGGTCAAACCACGACGCTTCGGGGTTGGGAGCCTTGTCCTCAGGAAGCTCGCAATTTCGGACCCGAAGTCGGCTAGCGGGAAGTTATCGCCAAACTGGGAAGGGCCATACCGAATCGCCGACGAACTCGGACAAGGAGCTTATCGGCTTGAAGAGCTCGGGGGAGCAGTCATACCGAGAATGTGGAACGCTGAGCATCTTCGACGTTACTTCTCGTAAGTACGAGGTCGCTTCGGCACTCTCTAAAACTAAGTACAAGGTCGCTTCGGCACTCTCTAAATCCAAGTACGAGGTCGCTTAGGCACTCTTACCGACGAGGTCGCTTCGGCACTCTCTAAAACTAAGTACGAGGTCGCTTCGGCACTCTCTAAATCCAAGTACGAGGTCGCTTAGGCACTCTTACCGACGAGGTCGCTTCGGCACTCTCTAAACCTAAGCACGAGGTCGCTTCGGCACTCTCTAAATCCAAGTACGAGGTCGCTTAGGCATTCTTACCGACGAGGTCGCTTCGGCACTCTCTAAACCTAAGCACGAGGTCGCTTAGGCACTCTTACCGACGAGGTCCCCTTGGCACACCCGTCGACAAGGTCGTTTGTGCGCTCGTAAACGATGGAATGAACAACAATCATCGGTTAAAAACTAAGGTGTGTCCGAGAATATATTCTCACCAACAAGGAATACTGAGTACATAAACAAGGGCAGCTACGCCTCGTTCAAGACGTCATCAGCTGCCTGATCAAGGGAGCGATCAATGGCCGTCTCCATGGCCTCGTCCACCACGGCGACGAACTCCTCGTCTCTGCCTCCGGCAACCTGGTCGCCACCCTCGCCATCTCCAGCAAGAGTCGCACCCGACAAGTCGAGGTCGGGATACAACCCCTTAACCTTTGTGAGGCAGTCATTATATCCTCCTTGGAAGAGGTCGGCGATCTCGTCCTGGAGTTCGTCGGAGTCGCGATACTCCTCTATCGCCTTGTTCCTTTCCTCAGCAACGAGGCGCGAGAAGCTGTTCTTCGTTTCTTCATGGGAGGCAATCTCGTCGTATTGCGCCTTCTTCACAGCTTCAAGCACTTTTTGCGCCCCCCTCTCGGACGCGAGGGCCGCCTGGAGGTCGCCTTCCCTCTTCTTTGCCTCCTCCTCCAGGCGGAGACAGCGGGCCTTCTCGGCAGCTAAAAGCTCCTCAGCCTCGGCGACGCGCTTGTCGCAAGCCAATCTCTTCACCTCGGCTCGGTGCACGAACGCGTCAAACGCGGCTAGCTGGCTCAGCATACCATGATAGTATTCATGCATAAGCCGACGCGCAGGGTGGCCAAGCGTCTCTGCCCTGACCTCGGGTGGCAGAGCTTGTCGGCCCCACTCAACTGGGTCCAAGGAGAAGCGAGTCTGGGACGGAACCGAGGCATCAGGCGCCGTAGACGACGACGCCGGAACTGGACGCTTCTTCGGCCTCTCAGTCGACGGGATGGCTGCCGAGCTCTGACCAGGCGCCGGAGCCGACGGAGGCACAGCTTCAGCCTCGCGCTGGCATTTCTCGGGACGAGAAGCCACCTTCTTTTCCCTTAGCTGAGCCCGGCTCTTGATCTTCTCAACGAGCGACGGCCCCCTCCGCGTCGGGGGTGCGGAGTCGCTCTTGTCGGCCATGGCTGCAAGCACATATGTCCGTTAGATAGGGAAATCGGAGACAGATCAAGATTACAACTACGGGGTTGGCAACCTTTTGTGCCCTCGTCGATCAGCCGAAGCAATTCCTCGGAGATATCGATTAGTTTGGGGGGCTCCACCTCCTTCAAACACTTGAGGTCGAAGAGCTCGGATGCAGTAAGCCTCGGCGATCCAAAAGCTTTGCTCCGGACGTCGACGGCCGACCACTTGGTCGGGAACGGCCAACCCGAGGGACAATAGACAAAAACAAAGTTCCTCTTCCAGCCGTGGAGCGAGGAAGGCAGTCTTCCAAGGATATGCCGACCATTCCTCGCTGCGAAATAGTACCAGTCTCCGAACGGTTTAATAGAGAAAAGGTAGAGAAAAAGGCGCGAGGTCGGAGGGACCCCTGCCGAATAGCACAAAGACAAAAAGCCGACGATTACTCGCCAGGCGTTCGGTGCCAATTGAGAAGGAGCCACCCCAAACTCCAAGAGAAGAAAAATAACAAAGGGGTGGAAGGGGAAACAGAGGCCTGCCCGAACCGCCTCGGTGTAAACCGAGAACCCCCCATTCATGACATAGTGAGCCCTAAATTCCCTGTCAGCAAACAAGACGGCGTCGGCTGGGAGAACAAACCTAGGATGCTTCCGCAACCACTTAAAGGTACCGGGAGAGGTCTCGCAACGGGCTTCGGCCACACTGTCGGCTCGACGACGAGCGCCGGAGGTATGGGCCGAGGGTTCCTTAGGAACGTAGGTGCCGTGGACTAGTTCAAGGATAAAGGAATCATCAACGGGCCCCCAGACCTGGGTTTCTACGGACGCTGACCCTGCCCCAAGGTTTTTAGAAACGGAGTCGGGAGTGTTGACCGAAGTAGGGAGGTCCCTAGATTTTGTGGATGACGACGAAGAGGAAGCCTCAGCAGAGGTGGAAGAAGAAGAAAGGCTCATCGTTTACCTCGGAAGGAAGCAAGCAAAGATCGTCGGGTGACCTCGTGCGCGCGGGCACAATCGTCGGATTGTCGGCAGACGTCGGGACAGCAATTCGCGAGGCTCGCGCACGAAGTGAGGAAACGTCTGTTTCGCATCAAACCCTGGCTATTTATAAAGCCTTGGCGCCAATGCGATCGAACGGCCCAAAAATCCTGCACTTCCAGGATTCCGCCACGTGTCGGAAGCCCGACGGCCGGGAGACGTTCACCCGGATCCACAGCGCGCGCCCCGAAACCAAGCGGCGTCATCATGGCGCAGGGTTCAGAGTAAAGTACCTGACAAACCGTCGCCGGCAGTACCGTCATCATGACAGTGGCAGAACGCCCCCGAATTAAGCGCGCGGAATGCGAGGCGGTGCCGAACGCCCGTACAAATTCCTGAGAGTGATAAATGGCTTCTCTTCGAGCCGAGGACTCGCTTGGAAAAGAACCCGGGGGACTAGTGATACCGGTCTTCGTCAGCCGACAATTAAATTATCGGGCATTGTCGTCATAGGTTAGTTCATCACTGCCGAGAACTAATTCAAAATTAAGCACTATATCCGGGCGTCTCCAGCTGGCGCCAACTCACACTTGCCCAAGGTACAGATGAGCCCCGTAAATCACGACCCCCCAGTTGGCCCGTATCCGCTTTAGGCAGGCAGCTGTCGAGGCGAGACTCCCTGTGCCCAGCTGGCGAGGGTTCCCTAAATAGGGCCCTTGCCTTGCGGCGGCTCGTCCACCCCCATCCCTTTCTATCCTAAGGACCAAGCCCTTATAAAAAGGCACGGGTGCCCACGGAAGAAAGGTACGCTATTCATAGCAAAGAAATCTCTCTCTCTCTCTCTCTCTCTCTCTCTCTCTCTCTCTCTCTTTATTACTCTCACTAACTTGATCGTCGGAGTGTCCGACCACCGAGGAGTCTCGGTGGTTCTTTGCAGGTCGGATTCTCTTATCTGACAACAGCGCGGCGCGGCCAATCCCTCGGGGCCCACCCAGCTCGGCTCCGGCCGACGATCCTTGCTGATTTTTCCACCAACAGGTAGGGTTCGGGAATGCTCTCTAATTGTGCACTGCCGAGCACACACAGGGATTCTGCTCACGCACATGCCGGCCATCGAGCTTGTGCATACTCGGCATGCACACAGTATCAGTAGATGCTTAACGTTTGCACACAAAGTTTAGATTAAGAGTTAGAAAATAGCAAAATATACTCTCTAGTCTCTAGTAAGGTTTGTATCCTTTTATCTTTCACAATCTTGATGCTGTAGCCCATTTTGTTTGGTCATTGTGATTTCTATCATACCTGGAGATTTGAAATCTGTTTGGTTGGTTTAAAACAGATGTGTTATGGGTAGGACCTTAGCGGGTCGGCATACACTACAAGAAAAAGCGAAAATAACGACCAACAAGTTCGGTCTCTATTCGGCCTTTGTTAGGTCGTTGTATGCATCTGCGACCGACTAACCACCGAATTGCGACTGAACAAATCGGTCGCTATATATTGGTCGCTAGCCAGCGACCGATTGTTATCGGTCGCAAAATCTGTCTCTGATAGCGACCAAAATATATCGGTCGCAAGTTTCGTCGCAAATAGAGACCGCCCTTTTTGGTCGCAGGATGGTCGCCCACAGCGACCGATAGTTGGTCGTTGTTACGGTCGCTAACAGCGACCGATATTTATGGTCGCTAAGGCGGTCGCTAATATAGAGACCGACTTAGCGACCAAATATGGTCCGTCGCTATCGGTGAAGCGACCAACTTTAGCGACCGATCAGCGTCGGCATTCTATCGGTCGCTAGTTTGACAATATTTTTTTTTATAAATTTACATAAACGACAATAAATCACCTGATAAATAACAATACCATAAAACCACAATAAATCAACTACACAAATCACAATCTCCACAAACCTCAAATTCATCACATAAAATACAAACACACAAACTAATCATACATCCATAACAAACCTCAAATTCATCACATAAAATACAAACACACAAACATCATACATCCATAATAAAATGACAACATGTACATAACTAAAATGAAATCACAAATCCTCCGCATATGTGTCATCCTGGTCGTCGTCTTGTCCAACATCTCGCGACGGATGATCCTGCATATTATTTAAAAAAATTAAAATTAAATACTTAATAAAGAAATCAATTTTTCTTGAAAACTAAAGTAAGATATTTTTCATTTAACTGAAATTGACGAATGATAGTTTTAAACGTTTTGCTCAAATCGGTAGTCCAATTTAGACTCCGTCACTTTCTACAAATCATTCTCACCTTCCCGGTCATGTTGGAGTCATTGACAAATTAATCGGACATATATTTTTTTATTTTTGACCCTCTTAAACTCGATTAAGTTGGTTCTTTTTAGGAAATATAAGTTTGAGCATCGAGCTCAAATTTGGAGTCCAATTTGAACTCCGTCAGTTTCTACGTGTTACTTTCACCCCCCCATGTCGTGTTTAAACAATCGATAGATTGATTGGACATTTCTTTTCAATTTCGGACTCTCAAACCCAAGTTCAGAGATTTGAAACTAAAGTAGTTAAGAAAATACAAAATTGTTTGTCCATGCCATATCGGGAGTCCAATTTGGACTCTGTTAGTTTCTACAAGTCATTCTCACCTTTCCGGTCGTGTTGGAGTCATTGACAAATTAATCGGACCTATTTTTATATTTTTGACCCCCTTAAACCCGATTAAGTTAGTTCTTCTTAAGAAATGTAAATTTGAGCATGAAGTTCAAATTTGGAGTCCAATTTGAACTCTGTCAGTTTTACGGGTTACTTTCACCTCCCATGTTGTGTTGGAACAATAGATAGATTGATTGGACCTCTATTTTCAATTTCGGACCCTCAAACCCAAGTTCATAGATTTGAAACTAAACTAGTTAAGAAAATACAAAATTGTTTGCCCAAGCCATATCGGGAGTCCAATTTGAACTCCGTCAGTTTCTACAAGTCAATCTCACCTTCCCGATCGTGTTGGAGTCATTGACAAATTAATCGGATCTATTTTTTTATTTTTGACCCTATTAAACCCGATTAAGTTAGTTGTTTTTAAGAAATGTAAATTTGAGCATTGAGCTCAAATTTGGAGTTCAATTTGAACTCTGTTACTTCTTACGGGTTACTTTCACCTCCCATGTCGTGTTGGAATAATCGATGGATTGATTAGACTTTTATTTTCAATTTTGGACCCTCAAATCCAAGTTCATAGAGTTAAGAAAGTGATATTTTCCCCTCCTCAATCTAAATTCTTATATTTTTTAAGATGATATTTAGAGTTAACAAATAGAAAATCAATAAAATAAAATACTTACCAGAGGCAGCTGTGTAGGAGGTGCAGGAGGTGCTCTATTACTAGGAATTCCCAATTCTACGAGCATCTGGGAGACGGTCTGAGAGACGGTCTCGTTGACGATCGCCCTAAACATATCCGGAGTCATGGTCGGGCTGGCACTAGAAGAAACACCTGGGGCTGCTGGTGTGGTAAATGGAGAGGTCGCATGTGAGTCCGAACTCGAGCATGATGATATCACCCTGGTCGTGCCCAAGCTATGTCCAAAACCATAGACATGGCCTTTCTTGGGTGCCCCAGATGCTGCAACCCAAATGTCAGGATCCAACTCTGGACGTTGACTGTCATCCCCGTACCTCTCATCCATTCCTCTACTATATGACTCCTGCAAAAAACAAAACAAATAAAACAAAATTATTCTACAGTTTAATCTTAAATGAAAACTATTAGTGTATACACTTACCGCTACCTCCCGAGCTTTCTCACTAATGTAATCATTTGTCCCTTTCTTCTTATGAGTTTCATCAAAAAGTTCTTGAAATTGAGGTGGCCGCTTGAGCTGTACTTCCTGTTATTCAAATAAATCACAGTTTATTATTAGATTAAAAAAAATTCACAAATGTAGAAGTATACTTACCAATCTCGCTTTATGCGTTGCAAAGGAGACAGAGCCACTCGTGTGTAGATTCGCTTCAGGATGCGCTGCTCTGTTTTGCTTTGCTTTGCTTGAATTTTCATTCCATTTCTCCGCTCCCCAAATGTCACACAGCTCCGTCCAATACTCCTTTCTCATCCACACAGGCCCATGCTCCTTCCATTCGTTCTTATCTGTACTTGCACATGCTCTTTCTGTAGTTTTTCGGACATTGTACATAAGATGTTTGAAATTTGCTCTTGCAATACTTGTCCATGCAGATCTAGCACGTAACTCATGTGAATGCTCTGTGAATCGATGATTCTTCTACATATTAACAAAAAATAAATTATATGTTACATAACAATAAGTGTGTTCAAATAAGAATTGAAAATGACTTAATATGAAAAAATAATTAGATACATACCAAGAACATAGAGAACAATAAATCCTGAACATCCATCGGAAAATCAGAAAAGCGATGGATGGGGCCTGGAAAATGTGCTTGAATTGTCTTTGTAATAAATTGTGATGCTTGGGCTGGCTCTATTTTATTCCTGAAATTGAGAATATTAATACCACAATGACGAATAGATAACAAAAATAATGCATTACATACCCTTCATTTATCCACACTGCCCGCATCGTCTCATTATAACTGCCCTCCCCTCGTGATGACTCGTCTTGTCACGTCCTAATAAATTTAAACTATTTATCGGAAGTGACAAAATATAACACGTACGGAAAAGACACGATATCTATTCATAAAAGATAGTCTCATAAGTGTCTTATTACAAAAGTTTCCTCATTCAGATCTCATGAGGAATAGGTCAACAGAAACTTAATACATCACATTCACTTATACTAAACACTATTGAAAACCAGCGTAATTAGCTCCTTGTAGATTGGTAGTTCACTCAGCACACTTTCCCCCTTAAACATTCGTTCCATCTGGATTACCTGAAAAATAGAATTCTGTGAGCTAACTAGCTCAGTAGGATTCAAGTCTATAATCAAGGAGATCAAGATACAAGGCAAGTGACAAGAAGTTATACATGTAATCATGCTTTTGCAAACTAAACTGAGGTTGCTATCTGACACTAGATAGCAAAGTTATGGAATAATGAACTCAAGATTCAAGGATTCATAGTAACATTCACGAATTGTATTGAACTCACATGAACACACAATAAAATGAAATGATGACCAATCAAACACTTAATGATGCTATGCCAAACATCCACTAATCCTTTATCGTTCCGCGCGGCCACTTAAACGAATTCGGGTGCTCCTCCCGGGACTGGACTAGCCCTTATTTGCCAAGCATAAACTCTTAGATTGAGTCCAAGACTCTCAATTTGTCATCACCACACTCTTACCTTTGTAATGAATCAAGAAATACAAAGGTTTTACTCATAATCACTCAAAGTTTATATACAAGAAACAAGGAACTTGATTTCGACATTGATTTCTCGAAATGACACTCTCACGAAGACAATTAAGTTCGGAACTTGTAGTAATAACCCAAGGAGACAAGAAGGTTAACTTGACTGGTTTAAATGGATATTTTGGTAGTAAAATACATAATCTAAAGGTATACTAACAAGTAGAACAAAAGAGTATGATTTTCAGAGAGGAGTGAGAAGACGCAACCAAAATTTTTAACAAACAACACAAACACATATAGTAATTAACCACCTAAGTGCGATCAAACATTCACAGACTGTCCAAACGGGACAATTCAAGACTTTGAGTTAGATATACACGTTCTCATCATTCAAAATGAGAACGTGCACATCAATCCCAAAGTCTTGAATGGGTAGGTTGATTGACACGAGCTTAACACGCTCTCCTAAGATGCATGCAATGTTAGGTTGCACCCACGCATCTCAGCTCACATACGACACCCAACTAATTAATTATTGACAAGATAATAACACATTCTAAAAACATAGCAGTAACATGTGAAATTGGCAATACATGTACACAATGAAAACATGAATTTTATTTTAACATCCAACACATTCATAAACATGCTAATAAAAATGTTTGAACATTAATAAAACAATTACACAATAGATTTATCATAAATTGTCAACAATCTTTTAATTGATATATTAGAGATATAAATGTTATTACAAAATGCATATAAAACTTCTAGACATTAAACTATTATTGACAGGAAGCAACTAGTTAGAGATCTCCAGTTAGAAGATTTAGTAGCTACTAGTTAGAGATCTGCTAAGCTCACCCCTTAATCGGATGTGGGTCATTAGAAACAAAGCATATATTCTCAAACTGCCCTTCTTTGTTTGATTTTTGAATTTTAAGAAAAATATATTCTGGGAATTAATTACCTCTACTATCATGGATTGTATAATAGAAAAGCATGTATGTTCCACATATCATATTCTTTCTTGTCCCAAGCATAATTATGTGTGTAAAGAAAGCTAGCATCTTTACATCTTTCAACGGCTGACGATGATGGCAATAATTAATATAATCAGATATTTATAATGAATTAGTAACCATACAGACCAGCAATTACCAGCAAGAATTAAATTATTAAACATTCAGAAATTACAGGGATTAATAGCATTAAACATTCAGAAGTTAACAGGAATAAGAATTAACATGAAGCAAAATTAAGCAGATTTTAACTTTTTAGAAAACTAATATTTTTCAAATTTTCACAAAACCAAAGACAATAGTTGGTGATTATTTAACTTAAATATATGTAGTTATTTTACTCGAAACAAGAAACAACAAGATTTTGGAAAAATTAGAAGTCCATGAAATTGACAAGAAGGAGGAAGG
Source organism: Colocasia esculenta (assembly GCA_014218235.1). Taxonomy (NCBI): domain Eukaryota; kingdom Viridiplantae; phylum Streptophyta; class Magnoliopsida; order Alismatales; family Araceae; genus Colocasia; species Colocasia esculenta. The sequence continues at coordinate 78,393,929 of CM024759.1, read as the reverse complement.
GGGCAGGGGGCGGGGGCAGGTGGGGGGATGGGAGCCGGAGGCTCCTCCGGCACGGACGCACTGCAGGGAGAGAGATAGAGAGGTCTAGAGAGAGAGACAGAGGGACAGAGGGAGGGCCGGAGGGGGAGAAGGGGAAGCTAGGTGGGGGGAGAGGGCAGGGAGGGAGGGAGGAGGAAGGGGGCAGGGGGCGGGGGCAGGGGGCAGCAACGACCTTGGGAGGGGGGGGGGGGAGTGGGACTTACCGACGATGGAGAGGCGGGAGTGGCCGGCGACGGGGCTCCACACGGCGGCGGCGACGATGTCGTCCACAGCGGCTGCAGGTGGCGGGGATCTCCTCGGCGGCGACGATGTCGACGGATGCGGCCGGAGTCGACAGCGGTGGCGGCAGCGGCGGCGGCGAGCTCCTCAGCGACGGGAGGGAAAGGGGAGGGAAAGGTTAGGGTCGGGTCGACGGGAGGGAAAGGTGGGAGGGAAAGATTGGTCGTGGGGGAAAATAGGGCGACAGAGACCGATTTTGCGACCGACATAAGTTCCGTCTCAAAATCGGTCTCTGCAATGCGACCGACAGTATCCGTCGCTAGTTGGTCGCTTACAGAGACTGAATTTGCGACTGATTAAATCTGTCACAAATGCGGTCGCTATATCAGCCTTTTCTTGTAGTGATAGTTAGACCTCGTCCACCGAGCGGGTTCAAATCCGACGACCAGGTCGGACCAAGCCAGGCCGGGGAAGGCGAGGGTGACACCACGTACCACTCCGAGGTGCACGTCATTCAAATCAAAATTAGGGAAATCTCTATCCCGTCCTTTAGCGTGGCAATAGCATATTCATAGGGCTTTCTGAAACGTGATTCATGCGACAGCTTGTGCAGCTGTTCAAGGAGGGAAAGATCTGAGGATCACGCCCCCGTTAAGGTCACAGTCAGCATGAGCCGGCTTGCCCTTTATGGCCGGGATCGGACTAGCTGGCCTACCGGCAATTATCCCAACGTGCGACAATCAAGAGCATATCCTCAGCAGGATTTCCGAGTTCACTCTGCGGAAACCACTTCCAAGCAACCCTTATAAAAGTGGATGGACATTTTTTGTCAGAAGGTACACAATCTCTGAAACACTAAACTCCTGACTCATAACTCCCGAGCTGACTTGATCGTCGGAGTGTCTACCCACTGAAGAAACTCGGTGGTCTTGCAGGTCGGGAGCTCGGCATCTTCACCACCTTCGTCTCTCCATCTTCTCTCTTGGGTCTTCTCGGCCTGAGCCGACCCCACTCGAGCAATAACAATATGTATAGGGAATTTTTTTTCAAAATAATAATATTTAGGGAGAATTAATTATTGGTTCCTGGCAGGGATCTGACATTATTTTCAGATCCCTGTCAGGTTTTCCCGCCACTTCCGATCCCTGCTTTATGTAGGACTTTTTTTTAAGTCCCTACTTTTAACCCCCGTTATCCACCCTCGTTATCTAAAAAATGTGTAACTGTTATCCTAAAAGTGTGTAACCGCGTAAGTATATATTTACACAGTTACATGTGTAACTGCATGAGTATGTAAATCATGTAACTGTGTAAGTATGTAATTACATACTTATGCAGTTACACATGTAACTCTATAACTACATAGAAATTTTATAAGTTTGTAACTCTGTAATTAAGACTTACCTAGTTACATATTTACATAGTTTTAGAAGGATTTACCTAGTTATTAGGACTTACCTAGTCATCAAAGGTTACCTAGGGCTTACCTATAGAGTTACATATGTAATTCCTGTAACTGCGTAAGTATGTAGTTACAGAGTTATATGTGTAACTCTGTAATTACATGTAAGTGTGTAATTACACATGTACATACTATGTAACTACACATACACATGTAACTCTGTAAGTATGTAAGTACATAGTTTTTTACGCCTTAAGTTTGTAATTATTTCTTCCTGTAACTATGTAACAAGGTATGAAGTAGTTACACAGTTAAATATGTAACTGCGTAAGTATATATTTACAGAGTTACATGTATAATTGCGTAAGTATGTAATTCCTATAACTACGTAAGTATATAATACATACTTATGTAGTTACACATGTAACTCTGTAACTACATAGAGATTTTAATTATAAGTTTGTAACTCTGTAATTAGGGCTTACCTAATTACAGATTTACATAGTTTCAAAAGGATTTACCTAGTTATCAGGGCTTACCTAGTTACCAAAGATTACCTAGGGCTTACCTAGTTACAGAGTTACATGTGTAATTCCTGTAACTGTGTAAGTATGTAGTTACAGAGTTATATGTGTAACTATGTAACTACATGTAAGTGTGTAATTACACATGTACATACTATGTAACTACACATACACATGTAACTCTGTAAGTATGTAAGTACATAGTTTTTTACGCCTTAAGTTTGTAATCATTTCTTCCTGTAACTATGTAACAAGGTATGAAGTAGTTACATAGTTAAATATGTAACTGCGTAAGTATATATTTACAGAGTTACATGTATAATTACATAAATATGTAATTCCTATAACTACGTATGTATATAATTACATACTTATGTAGTTACACATTGTGGACTCCCCCGTTCCGCGCACCCCGAGTGCCGATGGATGCTCCGGAGGTTCACGAATGTTGTCGCTCCCTCGTTGGCATTGAATGGGTACTGGTTGACTTCGTTGACTCCATAGTTGACTGAGTTGACTAGGGAGAAAACAAAGAAACCAGCAAAGGAAAAGGAGATGTTGTGATCGCCAGGGCCTTACATGTTCCCAAGGGGGTGTTGTGATCACGTCGGTGATGCTGCCTCACATAGCGGACGATGGTGGGGTTCCAACTTCCTCCTCTTCGGCCGGCCAGAGAAGAGAAGCTCCACGGTCTTCTTCGAAGTGTTCCTGCCATGAAAAGAAACTCTATTAGACTGAGGAAAGTGTGGTAAACGTCCTAAACAGAAGAAGAATACCCAAAAGGAGAGCCCCGTACCGGTTGCGGGCTTGAGAAGAGGGGTGGCCAAATGTTATGACCACTCTTCTTCCCTCTGTTTTTGGTTTGGAAAACCCCTTTTTAGGTGTGTAGGAAGGTGCCCTACGTGGCTAGGGTGTGTGGGTGTGTGTGTGCAACATGCAAAACTAAAAGAGAGAAAAGGGAAAGAGAAAGAGAGAAGAGGGAGATGATCCTCGTTTCTGTGGTTGATGGCTCATTAGTGGACTCCTCCAGCACTTGTTGAAGCCTTCTGGATGCTCAAAGAGTTGAGAGAAAGAGTGGGAACAAGAGTGGAGACTTTGGTGTACTTTCTCTCTCTTCTCTCAAGGCATGTAAGGTGTAGCTCGTCCAGCCTCTCCCCCTTCACTTAGAAGGCCTAAGGACCACCTATATAGGCAGTAGGGGCGCAGCCAAGGGGCCTTGGATGCTCAAGTGTGAAGAAACACACTTGTACAAGTGGCAATCCAAGTGTTAAGGGCTAGACCAATAGGAGGGGGCTACATAGGACTTTTACTAGGTCAAGGGGGTGCCAAGGTGGCCTATTTGCCCTTTGGGAATGGCCCCATGCGCTGCATGGGCGAGGAGAGGGCTCATAGTGGGTTGAAATCTCGGGCAGTTGCACAGACCAGGTAAACCAGGTTGACGTCCAACGATGTCGCCGCCAACGCCATGCAGACGTCTACATAGGTGGCCGCCAAAAGGAGTCGACGTCCATGGAGCTTGCCGCCAACATGTAGTCAGCGACAGTCGATGCTGCCATCTACATGGGATCTGAGGCAAGTCAACAAATGGTCAAACGGGCCTTATTGGGCCATGGAACCATGTGGGGATGGGCCAAATCTCGCATCTACAGATGCCCCTCCGAGACATCCAGTCTTGCAAGGGAGCAGAGCGGACTGAAAGGTTGGTGTCTCGGTAAACAAAGGACGCGGAGATTTAATGGAAGGGCCATCTCCGATGATAGGAATTCTAGCAAGCCATACGAAAGATTTAGACTAGAAACAAATGACGAATCGTCTGAGAGACAAGTGTGGGAAAGAGGAAGGGTGATCTGCCCGTGTAACTACAACTTCAACCCAACGTTAGGGTCCCTAGCGTTGCCGTGTTGGACTTTGACTAGTTTCTGGTGTGTCTAAGTCAAAGGAGTTGTAATATGATGGTTGAATCGAGGAAAGTCTCATAACCGGAGTCCGTTTGGGCTCGCTGACCTAATTAGGACGTCTGTCTAGATTTAGGGGTTGTGGAGACAAGGATTGGTTGATCTCTTAAAGGACCATCAAAAGATTCTAACTGGAATCCATGTTTGGAAAGCCTGAAGCCCTGAATTAAGCTCATGACTGGCAAAGGTTCAAATGAACTCAACAAGGCTGCTTGACTGCTTGTGATATGCACAGTGGGACAAGTGGAGAAGGGGGGCAATAAAGACCCGAAATCGGCTCAGATATTCAAGAAAGAGGTGCTGACCCAGTAGGCCACTTGAGCTGGGGAGCCAAAAAGTGATTGAGGAGCATCTCCATTTTTTTTTTGAGTTAGCAAGAAAGCGGTTAGCAGTGAAATCCTAAATGCATGCTGGTGTGGGTTTCCTATCTAAAATGTAAGTTAGAACCAGAGGAAAATTCTAAGGCCAACAAATAACTGAGAGATCGCAAACCCGTCATGGTTTTTGGTAAAGGGGAACTCGAAGTTCACGGTCGCCAAGTTATTTGCCTCTGGCGAGGTCCTATGTTAGACATACCTGTGTAACACTCACGGTCGCATGAGTGTTCTGAAGTTGGAGCGCGGCTTGGGCTTAAATATCTGCAAGACAACTTGAAGCACAAGATATAGAAATAATACCCATATGGAACAATAAAGCTTTGAAAATTCTGGCATGTTAACGTCTAGATCGCATGCCGCCAAAAATCCGTTGACGTCAATATGATGCGCCGTCTACAGTAGTAGGCATCCACCTATGCCGCCGTCAATAGACGACTAACGGCAACTGATCTTGACGTTTACAAACCAGCGCATTAAACTGAAAAAATAGCTATTGGAAGGCCATAAGGACTCTTCCTTCTCCTTCCTTCGCCCCCCTCCTTCCTCAACTGCGAACCAAAGGGCTTTGGGACGAACTGAAGCAGCAAAATGGCCTCCTCATCGACTGGAGTATCCACGAGCATGAACCCAAAAATTCTAAGCGAGGTTCCAGGGCATTTGAGCACCCGATTGGCCAATGGGGAGGTACGTACTGTCTGTTCTTTCTCTTCTTCATGCTGAAAACGCCCCAAAGACTCTTTCTCATGGTATTCATGGATGTGCAGGAGGTGCCTGCCTTCCCGAGCCAGGGCCAGGTGCGGGCCTTCTCCTGACTGATGAACTTGATGAACGCAAAAACCCTAGACATGAGGAGTTTCATTAGAATGTGGAATTTGAGCTTCATGGTGGTGCTGGCGAAGATCATGAAGGAGATGTGGTGGGGTTTTGACGCCCTGGGAGCGCTCGTGGAGCGGTGGCATCCACACATGCACACATTCATGTTCCAGGGGTTCGAAGCGAGCGTGCTACTAGAAGAGGTGGAATTATTTCTGGGGTGGAGGCGCTGCTTGGAGTACGATGTGATGGCTCCTCTTCTCCCGTGGGAAGAAATCCTCGCGGACATCGTACAGGACAAGAAAGAGGTGCTGAGGATGACGAACAAGCATGGGATCTTCCTGGACCGGCTGTCCTGGTGGTTGATCCAACATGCAAAGGAGATTGGAGGTGAGAGGGCGACTCGAGGACTGACACTTTGCCTGGCCGGAGTGTTTTTGTTCCCCACCAGTGGCGACTTCCTCCTCTACGAGCACGTGAGATTCCTATCTCTGCTATGGCGCGGGCAGTCACTTGCCCCTGCAGTGTTGGCACACCTTTACAGCTCCCTGACCACGATGAGCCTAGGCGGACGCATATGTGGGAGCTTGTTCTTGCTTCAGGTATGGATGGAAGCTCATCTGAAATTTGATTTTGTTGAGAAGCAACCTACCCCCTCCAGAATTTTCCTTCGGAGTTCAGTGCACTACAGCAGGGCATGGTATGAGCCAGAGGATGAGATCAAGTGTGTAACAGCACACTTGAAGAGCAGAGACGTCTGGCGAGACTACCTGGGGTACTTCCCAATGGAGGACTTCATTGTGAGGCCACTGTTCATGAGGACTATTGAATTCAAAGTTCGAACCAGGGAAGACAGAGATTTATGTCTGGTGAGCGCTGATCAGATGGTGGTGTACCAGCCACATCGGTGCCAGTGTCAGCTCGGAATATCCCGGGGAATTCCAGCTTCATCCCACTGCACCGACATGATCATCACGGGGAGGAATGAGAAGCTGATGAAAAAAGCAAAGAAGACTTGGGAGAGATACACAGTGAGTAAGAAGGTGGGCCAGGCATTGCAGGAGAGCTGGGAGGATATATGGAAGTATGAGGAGTACATTGACACCATTCGCCCCATTTCTTGTGATTTCTTTATGGCTCGTAGAGCAAAATGATGTACTCTCCCAATTTCAATAAGTGTAACACAAAATTTGATGAATAGACAATGAGTAGGTTTGTGTTGAATGGTTTGAATTGTGTGGAATGCACTCAAATGTGTTGAATTGGCCTTCCATTGCCTTCAAATGAGTTAAACTGAGTGTTCTATGAGGACTGATAGCACAAGGATTGATGTCCATATCGATGGACGCCCAGGACAGGTAGACGGAAACCAGTGTGTCACTAACTACTAGACAAAGGATAGATGGCTAGAAAAGAGGCCGCCTACTTCAAAGTAGATGTCCAACACCCCACCGTCGCACAGGGCACGAGGGTCTGACAGGGCGCCTTGGGGCCAGAGCTCAACGTCAATAGGGTGGCCGTCCACCGGAAATGAACGGCTAATTGGTTGTCGTCAACAACTTTTTAACAGCCAGGGATTGACGTTTAATTTAAAACGCAGCTTTTGTCAACCCGATGCTTCTCCCGACGCCCTTTCACCTTCATTCAAACCGGCGAACCGCCTGTTCGTTCTCCCACCCTAACACTCTCATCCTCCTAATCTCATTCTCTAAAACTTTCATACCTCTTCCTTCCTCTTCTGGACATTCTTAATCAGCTCGAACTATCCTTTGGTCTTCTCCGATGCCGAGAAAAAAGAAACAAATGCTCCGGACTCGTTCCCAACCAAGGGAGGAGGAAGAAGAAGCGACGACAGGGGAGGAAAACATGGCGGAGGAAGAGGAAGAGGAGGAGATGGCTACGGCGGCCGTCGCCGGCGGCGACAGCGCGTCGGAGGGGGAGGAAACTGCCGGAGATGACGGAGAGGGGGAAGAGACGGAGGCGGACGAGCCCCTAAGGAACCCACGGAGCCAAAAGGTAGGTCCTCAGCCATTAAAACCCTGTGAGAATGATCTGTAAAAAGTCGGTTGCCGTCGGGATCCTGTCGACGTCCAAGCCTTTGCCGTTAACTCCTGTTTGACGGCAGCCCCTTTGACGCCAACTATTTTTAAACGACAATCGATCCTGACATAAACTTTTCTATGTTTTGCAGGGAAAGGGCCGAATGAGGAGTAGGGTCATATGGGATTTGTGCTCGGCTTAGTACCGGGCGCTACCGGAGGCCCAACAGACGAGGATAGCACATATGGGATTTGGACACCTCTTAGAGGTGCGTCCGTTCCACGTGGACGTCCCGTACCTCGAGGCGCTACGAGAGAGGTGGGATGAGGACTGCAAGGCATTCATTATGCCTTGGGGGCACATGATACCCACGTTGGAGGACGTGGCGTATCTGACTGGACTACTGGTTCAGGGAGAGCCGGTAGTGGGGCAGGAGAGGAGAGACTACTATGACGACATAGTAGAGCTTTTGGGAGCAGAGTTTGTGGCGGGGCGGAGGAGGCCGATCCGAAGCATCCTGCTCAGATTGTTGTCGGAGGCAGTTGGATTGAGAGGGGGGAGGAGAGGACCCCTAGAGAGCCTCGAGGAGTTTGCCACTGAGGTCCGGAGGTCGATCCAGCTTGGGGACAAGAGCGAGGAGCGGTCTGTCTGGATTTTTGTGGTGTACCTCTTCGGACGACTCCTCTTCGCGATGCAGTCATCCTAGATGAACTGCAAGTTCGTACTGCTTCTTCGGGACTTGGAGCAGGCAGGGCGCTACGCATGGAGCGCCGCGATGCTAGGACACCTCTTCTCACTTCTCCCTAGCAGCTCGCGGCATTCTCAGAGCACTGGGGGCTTCACCCCCTTCCTACATGTATGCAACTTTCTTTTAATGCTCATCATTGAATTAAATTGATTAACTGCCGGACTGACATCTTTTCTTCTTCTTGCCTTGCAGATCTGGGGGTACACCCGCTTCCCCATGGGGCGCGGTGTACAGACGGAGGGTAGCCGGGCCATGATCCCCCTCATGGCCCGTTGGGAGGTGGCGCCGGATCCGAGAGTGACGGATTGGCGCGCGGAGGACATGAGGGCAGGTCTCGACCACTATCCCCACGATCAGGTACGAATCTCAACTAGCACTCCATTTTTGCTTTTCAATTTCTCTTTTGATGCGACTGACCAGTTTCTCTCTTTACAGGTGATTTGGACCTCGTATGTGGGGGAGGCCGACGCTTCTCACCTGGCGGTGGCGGCGGGTCGACCGCTCTTCGACCGCCACCTCTTGCTTCTCTGCTTGGGGACGTGCGAGCCCCTCTACCTGGAGCTAGTGGTGCGGACTTTGGGTTAGCACCAGCCGGCCATAAAGGTACTGTAACGTAGCGCGTTTTCGGATCTTCGCGGATCGTGGATTAGTGGTAGTTCGGATCTGTGTTTATTGGTTTTGGTGTGGTGCTCATGGCCAATATGGGGTCAATGGGCCTTGGTTGTGGTTTCCACGTGTTGTGTGGAGCTTAGTGGGCCGGCAGGTTAGGTCTGTAGTGCCCGTTGGTTCACCGGATGTGAACGCGACGGTGGTGAAGGCCACGTTCTGAACGCGTCGGTAGCGAGGGTCGCGTTCAGGTTGCCGTTGTTTGGAGCCGACGTCTGCATGTGCGCCGCGTGTCGCGCATGGAGTGGAGTTGCTGACGTCTGGGTGTTAACGCGACGCCTGAAGCTGTCGCGATGATGTCGCGGTGGGTAGGTGTGTCGCGTTAGTAACCGCTGTTCGGTTTTTAAAAAGGGTTTGGCCGAACAGAGCAGGGGAGGCTCTGCTCGACCCAGGGGAGGAGCTGCTGTGGCTGTTCGGGGCGATTTGGCATTTCGGAGGAGTTCTCGTCGCGCTCTCGACGCGAGGTCGTTGCATGGAGCGGGGGAGACGTCGTGCCATAGCCGGTTTGTGTGTTCTTCGTGAAGGTAGGGAGTTCTACCTTGATTTGATTGCGTGGATGGTATGTGATGTGTATTTGATAGGTTTAATGCTTTATAAACAATAGATGGCATGTTAGGTTATTCATTAAAGCATGAAACCGAGAACTAATGTGGTTTGTATGGAGAACCGGAGATGGTTTCTGGATTGGGGTTTTTACCTGGTAAGGCGACGGCCTAGGGTGTCGCGACATGGTCGCGACAGCCCGATCTGTCGCGTTAGAGTTTCTGTCGCGGTAGGTTGACCGACCGCGACAGTGTTTCTTGTCGCGTCATATCGTAGTGTCGCGATCAGAAGGCGGTCCTTGCCTCTGTCGCGACAGCAACCGAGGGTTTTGTTTTGTATGCTCTTGGTGCTTTGGTTATCGTTGTTTATAGTGTATGACTAAGAGAAGAGGTGCTTTGACACCCGTGAAACTCTGTGATCAGGTTACCTACATGGTTAGTAGGTAGTTTACATAATCAGTGTGGTGTTATTGTGGTGTGAGGTGCATTGGCATCTGTAACACCTCTAAAGTATGTTATTGGATTAGTTTGCGTGTGATTAAGTGGTTTGAGGATGTGCATGGCACATACTCCGTGTGGTGGTGTTATTCGTGTATGAGTGTGTGTGTGTGCATGACACATGCACTGGTTGTCGTGGTGACTAGGCAATGATGGTTCAAGTGTGAACCTAGCCCAAGTCCTGTAGTGTCCTATGTGGACTAATAGAGATGGTTTAAGTATTATAATGCAGGTAAGGTTAAAGGTTACCGTGTAATTAATGTGTATGGTTTGTATGTGGCAAGGAGGTCATGTGATGACCAATGATGAGCCAAGTGTAATTGATTATCGGGATCTATGAGTATGCTTGTGTAGGATAGCTTGTGGGTCACGGAGTGACAAGGTCAAGCTAGTCCTTACGTTTGTACTGTGGTTTGTAGTAAATAATATAAAAGTATACATCGTGGTTTGTGCATTGCTGAGTTTGGTGGTCCGGCGCCTATTCCGGAATGCCTCTTCAGTTGGGTACCCCAGGTTCTGTGTGAGCCAGACACGTGAGTGTGCTCGGGGTTTGTCCCGTGCAGTGGTACCGTTGAGGTCTTGTCGTCTTCCTGGACACCCTCACTCTTGTGTGCTGAGTAGTACGTCCGAATGAGGGAAAGACGGCAGTGGGACAGTGACTTGTGAGAGTTTGTGTTTAGTCACTTGTAGCGCGCTCGTAGCTGGAGGTTACGGACACCAGTAGACGTACTGGTCCCCAGCTAGTCCTGTTTACCAGTGCCTCACTTTAGAGAGCTCGGGCCAGAGTTTCTAAAGGTGTTAGGCATGGGCCTGCAGGGTGTGTGACCTGTAGGTTGTGGTGGTTTGGTTGGACTCCACAGTTCTTTGGCATTACTTGTGTTGTGGAGCTGCAGTTGGACCTTTCGTCCGTGACTGCGAGACTGAGAGGTTGTTCTTGTGTTGTGTTGTCCGGGTTGGATACTGGTGTCATGAACCAGTAGTCTGTCCCGTGTGGTGGCGTCGTGCTTTCCGGCTCGTGCTTTGCTATTGGCTATAACGTGTATTAATTGTAGTTTCTCCGGTTGTTGTGTGCCATGGTGTTGGCACAGTTGTTGTTGAGGTTGGTGAGCGGTGACTCACTAGTTGTGATGTGCCCTAGTGGTGGCACAATTGTGTTTGTGTTTCAGTGGTGGTACCTCGTGGTGGTAGATACCTATACCCTTTGTGGGTGTTGGTTTCTCGTGGTACCTTGTGTACCAGTCTTTCAGGTGTTGAGGTGGAGCTGTGCTCCGTGGGGGTCGTGTGGTGCCACTTGTTGTGTTTTACCTTCCTTGGGTAAGCGTCCGATTATGATTTAGTATGTGATGGATTGGCATCGTGGTAGCCAGTCCTGCTTCGTAAGTATGACAGTCGATACATCGTGATTTAAGGGTATAAAGGATTAGCTCTTGGTTAGCAATCATGTTACCCTTGTGTTTAGAGGCTTGCCAGTGAAGCTAGTAGCTTAGGCAATGCTTTGCCTGTGTGGCTTATAGCTTAGGCGACCTGTTATTGAGGTGGTGTGCCTGTGAGGCTTGTGGCCTAAGCTTTATAGTTATTGAGTGGATTAATGGTGCTGTTGTCTCTTCGTCTTTCCGGGATTTGCAGCAACTCTGTTAATCATATTTAGTAAATGTTAAGTATGCTTTGTTGTGAGCATGAAATGGTTTGGCTTCTGGTGTTTCCAGTGAGACCCGTTGGGGTTGAGGTTCTTCTGTGTTGTGTGTGGTTTTGGGTGGTTCCCTACTGAGCCAGTGACTTGTTGAGGCTCACTCCCTTACAGTCTTTTCAGGGTTTACCGTTGGTGTCGCTTGAGGAGGTGTTGTGACAGACTTGTACCACCAGCAGTAGTGTTAGTAGAGTTGTGCGAGTTTGTGCTCCCTCGGGGTATGCCCCAGGTAGTTGTACTCTCTTTAATTTGGATATGTAATAATGTAATGGGACAGTTGTAAATTGTTAATGCAGGTATGAGCACATATCCTTTCTTGTGTCTCTTACTGTTGTGGTTTATCTTTTATGTTCTTCCTGGACACGTGTACGAGCTATCCCTTGCGAGACTTCGGTCCGTTCGCGGGAGACGGATCTGGATATGGACCCTTATCGGGTATAGATATTCAGGGCCGTTACAGGTACCCTCTCTAGGGCGAGAGGGGCACTCCCGCCGACGGTTCTTCGCCGAGGATCGGGACTGGGGGGAGGAGCACGGGAGCACGGTCGCCTACTGGCGAGCCGGAGGGGAGCAGGTCTTCCGCCAGACGGACCTCTAGGACTGTGCGGCGTACCAGGAGGCCTACTGCGCACGCTACGCCGGGCGACTCCGGCTAGACCGGCGAGTGGTAAGTGAATTCTAACTCTAAGCCTTTGTCATTTGATTGCTTGATTCTAAACTTGAAGTGTGGATGACAGATGCCGGAGTCCCAGGCAGTGCGCCTGATGGAGGGGAGGCTGGCAGAGCAGGCCGTGGAGACGGAGAGACTTCGCGCCGAGACACAGACACTAGTAAGTCACAACTCACTCTTGATTTGAATTAATTTGAGTTGATTTGATTTGAGGACTGACCAAGGTTTGTGAATGCAGAAGGAAGAGCTAGCGCGGGTACTAGCGAGCCGGGACACCGGGGCGAGCTCATCGGCACAGCCAGCTAGCGGGGACCTGGCGGTCCGGCTACAGCAGGCCCTAGACCGGGCTGAGGCGAGGGTCCAGGAGCTAGAGGCAGAGGTAAGACACCGAGTCATTCCCTTTTTTTTGCACATGCGTGTCACTAAGTGATAACTACATGATTTTTCGTGTTAATTTTCATGCTCTTAGTTAAATTTAGACATCTTTTATCTATAAATAACGTGCAGTTTGACTTTAATTTTCATTCTATTCATATTTAGTCTGTTTTGATAATAGGTTAGACTACACATGTTAGATTTTGATTTAATAAGTCTAATAAGGTCACTTTGAAAAATATTTTTTTTTTTGTAAATAGATAATGTATATAAATAATTTTGTCATAATAACATTTTTGTAAATAGCCTTTAGTAGTAAATAAATAAATAAGATTAAAAAAATAATTAAATCACCCCCACCAATACCATCATACCCTTTTCTCTCATCTCACCATAACTGGCCATACCCCCTTAAGTCCACTGCGCCATTCCCCTCCCATCTAACCTAAATGGGCCACGCACATTTTTTTTAAGTTGTTCTCTCTTCCTAACAGGTGGAAGGAGGTGGAAGGCGGTGGAAGCTGCTGGAAGCAGCTTTGGTTCTAGCGGCAGAGGAACTCTGCTGGGCGGCCAGCAACGGGTGTGCTAAGGTGGCGGAGGGCACTGCGCATCCTGGTGCGGCTGGCGGTGTACGGCCGGGTGTGCTGGGCGATGCCGCCCAGGTGCGAAGCAGTAGGGCAGATGAAGCGGCTGATGGAGGGCTCCAGGGCGCGACGCTGGAAGCATGTGTGCTGAGCGGCTGGGGTGTGTGCAGGCCTGGGCGTGAGGGCTCGGGCATGCTCGGATGGTTGCTAGCCCAGGCGATGCAGACCAGATGGGCGCGGCGATCTGTTGTACAGGTGGCCGATGGAAGCAGGCAGCCAGGATCTGTGTAGGGCTGGCCAGGGCGGATGGCGTGAGCGGCAGTAGCAGGTGCAGAGCTTTGCGGAGCTGAGGTGGCATCTGGCGGGCGAGGCTTTGGCATGCAGAGGTGAAGGGTTGTGCAAATCCGAGTCTGTGCGCGGCGGACCAGGAGCCAGCTGGGTGCGCTGGCGCGACAGAGGCCAGGCGGATCCGATCTGGCGGCCAAGTGGTGCTGGTTCGTGCGAAGGTGCGAAGGTGCAAAGCTGGAGCTGATCTGGCCATCCTGGTGCGCTTAGCAGGTGTGCTGAAGCCGGCGATCCTGGTGCAGACTGAAGGCGACTGCAAGGGCCATAACCCCCTACATAAAGACCCGAGGTCCTCTTCTCCGGAGGTCACTGGTTCGAATTTTTTAGAATTTTCAGTTCCCAGTTCTTCATGTATTTTCTGTTTCAGCAGAGCAGGGGAGGGAAAAAGGGTTAGCCAGTGAGATTTTTGGGAGTTTCTTCTGCCATTTTTCTTCTTCTGTAGTTTTTTCCTTTAGCATCTGCTGTTGAGGGAGACGAGGCTTGGCCTGTGAAGTTCTTGAGATTTTAGTTCTTGCTATTTCCTGTATCTTTCTTCTTTCAGCAGAACTATGAGAAATTGAGAGCTTCGCCAGGGAGCCTTTAGAATTTCTTCGTGTCATTTTAATTCTGTAATCTTTTCCTTTCAGTAGAGTTTGGGAATGTAGTGTTTTCTTGTTCTGGTTCGATTGGAAGGGGTTTTGTGTTCTTTCTGTTCTTCCGGAGTGGAGAACTCCAGAGGTTTGCCAGTAGAGATTTTAGGACTTGATTTCTACCATTTATTCCTTCTATAATTTTTTTCTTTCCACAGTGTTGCAAGGATTGTGAGTTTTTTTTTAATTCAGAATTTTAGATTTTCTTGCAATTTTCTTCTTGTTGCTGCTGTGAGAATTCTCAGAGGTTTTTGAGGATTTTGTTTGGTTCATTTCTTCTAGTTCGATTGCAGTGCAGGGGAGGGTTCGTCAGTGGAAATTTTTAGGAGTTAATTTTCTACCATTTATTTTGTTCTGTACTTTTTCTGTTCTTTAGCATCTATGAGAGGGAGACTTCGATCTAGTGTTCTTTATTGCAATTAATTTCCATCCATTTCATCTGTGCTTTCTTCCTTTCAATCTAGTGGTGTTAATCCAGTTCTTCTAAATTTTCTTTTGATGCTGAGAAGAGATCGATTGGAATTTTTAGATTTTTGTTCTATCTTCCTCTTCTCATTGTTGCTGCTGTAAGGATTCGAAGTTCAGTATTTTTGGATTTTCTTCTTCGTTGGTTGGGGGAATTGTTCCATTTCTTGTGTATTGGGGATGGCTGCTATGTGAGAGATGGAATGTTTTCCATTCTTATGTTAGAATTTCTGGAAGGCTCGACATTCGGGAATCTGTTTCTGTGCTGTTGGTGGTTGCTGGGAAGGTAATCCAAGTTCGACTACTTCTTCCTCCTGTCTGTCTGCCATCGTGGAGGAGGACAATCAAAGGTCTGTGTGTTGTGTAACTTCCGGAGGTAGCAGAGAGTAACCAGAATTTGAGCGATCGGATAGCTTGGTTCATTTGGCTATTTTCTTTTCTTTGAGATTTATACTGCATTGGTGTTCTTCATTATCTCTCGGGACAGATCAAGAGTTGGACATTGTAGTTTGAGAGATTCACTGTTCTCCTTACTGTTCTAAAGTTTACTGCATCTTATTTCTTGTTTGCTCGTCATCCCTCAAGCTACGAGGGTACATTGATAGCAAGTTTCTTTAATCTCAATTCTGTTTGTTCTTCATTATGTTAATTTGTTGGACTTTGATTGATAATGTTTACACAATCGAATTTAATGCAATATGATTTTGGTGAAAATGTGGCCGTTAGAATGCTTTCAAGTCAAAGTAGTTTGATTCAAACTCTATTCTGTCTCTCCGTGGATATGACCTGTTCTCACCATCATACTAGTTCATCTTTGTGATTTTAAGTTTGTGAGACAGTTTAGAGGAAGTGCACATATTGACTTGTGCGAGGACTCTGGACAACGAAAATGCACAGTCAACTATGTCGCGCGTTCATCTTGGCGCCGTTGCCGGGGAGGCATTAGAGTTTGATTTAATTCTGTTTTGATTTAATTTCATTTGCTTTGGGCTTTACATTGACTTGTTATTGGGCTTTCATTTCAGATTTGCACAAGGAGTGGAACTTGGAGATTGGGCTTGGCATTTGAAGCCCATTGGAGAGAGCTTGCTGATTTCATTTCCTAATTGCTTTTAATTCAGTCTTTTAGATAGGGGAGTGTGAGAGAAATTTGTAGTGAGGTTTTGATGTACTCTCTGTGCATGTACAAAGATTTCTTTCTTGTTGGCATGTAATAATTGGACTCTCTTTGTGGTTTGATTGGTTTGGCATTAGTCTATAGTACCACTTCATATTTTCTTAGTTAAATTTCATTTCATTCAGTTTAAAAACCAAATAAAAATTAAAAAATTCTAAAATCTAAAAAATTTCCAAATCGTTCTTTCATGTTAGCCGTTTGTTTGTAAATAAAAATTTCATTTCTCAAGATTAGAATCTCATGTTTTAGGACATTCATTATCTTAATTGTCATTTTAATTGTCATCTCTTTTCTTGCATTGAAGAGTGCGGGGGAAAGGTAAGACTTCCATCGCTTGATTCATGCATTAGACTTAGCATTAGAAAATCCATTGTTCAAATTTGTTTGTTGCACTTCACATTTTTAAATGGGACTGCTTAAGGGCTTCACCTATTAGAATAAAAAGATAAGGTGAGGGATTTCATCACCCTTTCCTTTGCCCAAAAATAAAAAAAAAAACTCCACATTTTTGCATTTACCTCAGCTTTTAATAAAAACCAGTAGACTTGGCCCTAGGGTTCATAATTAGATTTGTTCTTTCTTAATTCTAAGACTTCTCTTTTAGTCTGGTGTCTAGGATTAGAGGTTAAAAAGCTTACGCTTAAGTGAGCTAGAGGTTATTTAATTGGGTCCTTGCGAAAGCAAGGGGGGCCTCCCTCTACTCCACCTCTTACCTGGCCGGTACAAGAAGAGTTAGAATTGGATTTAAGCAAGCATAAATCTGATTTTGAGAAAAATAACATAAGTCCAAGGAACATTTAGTGGTAGGTTAATTTGATTTGAAAGTGTTTGTTTGTTTGTGTTTGTTTAAAAATTCATCAAAAATCAATAAAAAGTTTAAAAATTCAAAAATCATAAATAGAGGGCTTTTCCACTGTGCATGCTTGGTAGACGCACCCAGAACTTAGAATTGGCTCAACCTATAGACGAGATTGAAAGATTCTTTCATAGGATGGCCAACCAAAACCAGAACCAAGTTGTTAGAAATGTAGAAGAGGCTGCACCCAGACAAATGAAGGAATACTTCATTCCTTCTGACTATCAACCTGCCACTTGCATTAGGCCGGAAATTCCGGCAAATCATTTTGAGATCAAACCTGGAACCATTCAGATGTTGCCATCCTTTTATGGCAATCCCAATGAAGATCCTTATAGCATATAGATGAGTTCATAGATATATGTTCCACTGTAAGGATCCAAAACTTCACTGAAAATGCCTTAAGGTTGACCCTATTTCCATTCTCCTTAAAAGACAAGGCTAAACATTGGTTGGGAACCATAGGGAGAACTATCACAACATGGCCAGAAATGAAGCAGGAATTTTTAAAGAAATTTTACCCGATTGGCCGAACAAATACAATGAGAAGAGCAATCACTGGATTCTCCCAACACCCGGGAGAATTAATGCATGAATCATGGGAGAGATTGAAGGAGTTGCTTAGAAAATGCCCCCATCATGGTCTGTCGAGGTGGCAAATTGTTCAAGCTTTTTATGAAGGACTGACTTAATCAAATAGGCAAATGGTTGATGCTTCGTGTGGAGGAGCATTCATGACTAAGAGCGAGGATGAGGCATATAATCTGTTTGAGACATTGAGTGAGAACTCTATCAATCATGCCTCACTCTACTCTTATGAGAGAGCGTTAGAACCTGTAAAGAAGGCAGGGATGTATGAAGTAAGAGGAAGAGGGGAACTAGACTCTAGGGTAGAAGATCTGATAGCTAAACTTGACCAAAGATTGGAGCAGAAGTTGGAACAAAAATTCGATCAATTATTATCTTTGACTGGGAAAACCACACCCAAAATTTCTCAACAACCCGGAACTTGTGCTATGTGTGCTAGCCCAGCTCATCCAACCAGTGCTTGTCCCACTGCTGCCCAATTGCCTCCTTTCATTCAAGAACAAGTTCAAGCTGCCCAAGGTTTCTACAAACCCTCCTATGATCCATACTCTAACACATACAACCCTGGTTGGAGAAATCATCCAAACTTTTCATGGAAAAATCAATCTGAACAAGTTTCCCAACCTACCTTCAAGCAATCCATGTACGGTCAATCCTATCCCAATCAGAATTCGGGATTTGGCCAATCTTCTAACTCAAAACCTCCACAATTCCAAGGAAGTCAAAATTCCAATCAATTTTCTCATACAAATTTCCAACAACCTTCATATCAACCACCACCTCCTCAACCTAATTGGGATGATAAAATGAACCAACTCCCACTACAAGAAAAAGCACATATAGAGACCGATTTAGAGACCGAAATTTTCGGTCCCTATTCGGTCCCAAAATAGGGACCGAATGGAGACTGACAATTTCGGTCCCAAATATAGAGACCGAATAATTTCGGTCCCTATTCGGTCCCTATTTTGGGACCGAATAGGGACCGAAATTATTCGGTGGGACCGAATAGGGACCGAAATTATTCGGTCCCCATTTTTGGGACCGAATAATTTCGGTCCCTATTCGGTCCCTATTTTGGGACCGAATAGGGACCGAAATTATTCGGTCTCTATATTTGGGACCGAATAATTTCGGTCCCTATTCGGTCCCTATTTTGGGACCGAATAGGGACCGAAATTATTCGGTCTCTATTTTTGGGACCGAATAATTTCGGTCCCTATTCAGTCCCTATTTTGGGACTGAATAGGGACCGAAATTATTCGGTCTCTATATTTGGGACCGAATATTTTCGGTCCCTATTCAGTCCCTATTCAGGGACCGAATAGGGACTGAAAATATTCGGTCTCTATATTTGGGACTGAATAATTTTAGCTTCTATTCGGTCCCTGAATAGGGACCGAATTGAGACTGACTTTTGGTAATAAAATTTAGTTCGAAATTACCATAATTATCATAAAAATATGTTTATACCAAAAATGTGGATATTGAGAATTTTTGATGCACGGTTAATGAGGTAAATATGATTTATCTACTTTTAGGATAATTTATACTTGATAAATATTTTTTCAGGAAAATTTTAAATAAAAATTACATAAACTTGTTTACGTAAGATTTAACATGCATCTAAATGTGAACATGTGTAAGTAGTGGTAGGTATGTGTAAAAGTGTATATATTTATTAGTATATATATATATATATATATATTTATATGTGTGTTTGTGTGTGTGTGTTAATAAAAGAAAAGATAAAATAATGTCTAAAAGATTATTAGGTATACTTACGTGTTTTAGCTAATACTCAGTCTTAGCTAGGCAAGTGTTCTTTGTGAATTGAAGGATTCTTATTCTTCTTCTTTTTTTTCTGACTGTGTTTTGGAAATAGTACTAGTAGTGTCAACACATCTATCCAGTAGTGTTGACCTATCTATCTAGTAGTGTCAGTTAACACTATCTATCCAGTAGTGTCAACACTATCTATATATGCAGTACTAGTGTTGACCTATCCGTACTCATGTGTCAACACTATCTATATATCCAGTAGTACTGTCACCATTATCTATCCAGTAGTGTTGACCGATTTATCCCTTATAGCGTCGACCTATCCCTTCATAGTATCGACCAATACCTTGTAGAGAGTTGACACTTTCCTTCAGAGTGTCAACACTCTCTTCTATTCAGGTTGACACACTCTGTTAATTTTCAAATCAACTTATAACTGATCATGTCTCCAGTGACTTAATTATGTCGACACACCCATATTCTAGGTCGAATAAAAAGCTCTTTTTTTCTTCCAGAATATGGAGAACAATATGGACCTTTCTCAAAATTTTAAAAAATTAATTTGAATTCTCAGGTCTACACACAACGAACTCACACTTTAATCGTATGTGTTGTTATCTATCGAAATTAGGGCTGTAAATGTGTAACACCTTGATTTGTTTATAAAAATACTTGGTCATTTGTGTATAATACATGATGACGTTCCAATTAGTTCGAATATTACGCACACCTCCATTACTAAAATAAAGCTCGATAATAAACACACAAGAGGCCCATAAATTAATAACCTAAATAATTAAAATTATGTTGATGCAAAAGGATTAAAATAGAAATATATTATATTAAAGAAATATATGGAATTTTATATATGTATATATATATATATATATATCAATTATGGCACAATGATTACATAAGGTAATCACTTCATCCTGCGTAACTTGGGTTACGTAAGAACTGTAGTACGTGTTTAACCCAAGTGAAATCCTTTCGAAGATTTCATCGCCATTGTTCGTTGCAATCTTGCATGCGGATAAACCCCACCTTTAAACCCCGCCAATGATCCTTATCTTATCCTCCCGCACATACTGCTGCTGCTATGCTTTGCTACTCCTACAACTGCTTTACTGTTACTACTGCTTTACTGCTGCTACTGCTTTGCTGTTGGTGATGCTATATGCTTAGGACTGTTCATTTCTCGGTCCAACCCGATAAACCGAACCGAACCGAACCGTTCGGTTCGGTTCAACTAACTAAAGTTCGGGTCAATGAACTGAATCAAACCGGTTTAATGGTAAATAGTTCGGTTCGATTTTTTCTTCCTTAAAATTGAGCCGAACCGATTGAACCGAAACAACCCTAAAAAGCCCTAATTTGGTCACGCAGCCCTTCTCCCTCCCGGTCTCAGTTCGGCCTCTCCTCTTTCTTTGCTACACAGCAGAGTGTCGGAGCCCCTGCTCTTCGGCCTCTCCCATCGCCCCGAGCACGAGTAGTCGAGCCTCCTCTGCCAAGGTGGTCGTCGCCGTCCGTGCAACATTCTTGGACAACGTCGTCTTCTTCTTCGTCGGTGTCTTCGACATCTTCTAAAACCAGCAGAGACTTTCGCCTGCTTTCTTGGCTAAGAAGACCAGACGTGTTGGTGCTGCAGGTGAGAGATCCCCATTCTATCGATTTTGAGTGGAGCATCGAGAATGCCCGAGCCATTGGCCTTTTTATTTCTATCGATTTTGAGTGGAAATCTGTTGTACTCCTGACTAGGGCTGTAAACGGATCTGGATAATATCCGGATCCGATCCGAATTCGTATCCGATTAAGTCTATCCGTATCCGTTTAACAGATATCTGACGGAGCGAATTCGGATACGGATATTATCCGAATAATAAACGGAGCGGACGCGGAAATATAAGAGATCCGCTCTGTTTAAGATCCGATCCGAAACTAGATTAATACTGACCATTAGATCTTACATATCTAATGGCTCATATCTAATATATAAATATACATATTTAAAACCCTCTCCCGAGTCTCCCCCAAATCGACCTAATCTGAAATCCCTCCGCCCTCTCGGACCCCTCCTGCCTCCTCCCCGACGATCCTTGGCTCGCCATCGGCCGCCGGCCCTCGGGTCCCCGGCGGCGGCGACTCCTCGCGTAGTGGCTGTCCCTATATCTCCCCCCAGTCGCGCTCCCTCTCTCTCCTCCATCCCGACTCTCTCTCTCTCTCTCTCTCTCTCGCCGACGCCGAACTCGCGCCACCACCGGAGAACACCACCGACGCCACTGACTTGGAAGGGGATCCTTAAGGGGTGTTTTTTTTATTTGTAAAAATTAAATTTTGATGTGAAGTGACCCCACTAAATTTAAATGTGACCCCCCACTAAATTTAAAAGTGACCCTCTAAACTCAAAAGTGACCCCTCTAAGAATTTCACAGGCCCACACTAAAAGCCCAATAACCCAACTTAATAACTAAATCTTATTTTAATTTTAAAAATTTAACCCTAAAATTCCCACCCCACACCAAATTCGCTGTTCCCGTGCCCCAAATTTGAAAACCCCTAAACCTTCCCCAATCCCCCACGGCGCGCCCAGCGCCCTCGACCCTTCCCTCCGGCCCCCAGCACCCCGACGGCGGACAGGGACAGGCCGCAGTAGAGGTCCGCCCCCCCCCCCCCCCCCCCCCCGGTCTCCCCCACAGCCCCCGCAGCGGCAGTGGTCTGGTGGTCCCCCCTCGGCGGCGGCGCCCCGGCGAACCCGCGAAGGCGCGAAGTCCTCCCCACTCCCCAGCCGGCCCAGCGGCCATCGCAGCCCGCCGTCAGTGCCCAGTGGTCCCCCCGGCCCCCCCCACCCCCGCGCCCGCGGCCTCGGCCCCCCCCCCCCCCCGGCGAGTCACCCTCCACCTGTCCACCAGTGACCAGTCCACTGTCCACCTTCGGCGGCCTGGCCCCCGGTTCCCCACTCCTCGCGAGGCCTCCTGCGGCTTCCTGCGGCGAGGGCTCCTGCGGCTTCCCCCATCCTCGCGAGGCCTCCTGCGGCGAGGGCTCCTTCGGCTTCCCCCATCCTCGCGAGGCCTCCTGCGGCGAGGGCTCCTGCGGCTCCCCCATCCTCGCAAAGGAGATCCCCGGCGCCTCCGTCGACATCCTCGCGAGGGAGATCCCCGGCGGGTTCCTCCGCTGCTCCTCCGTCGCCACTGACGTCTCCCCATCGCCGGTAAGCCTAGCTCTCACTCCCCCCCCTCCCCTCCCATCGTCGCCGCTCCACTGCCGCCTAGCTCCACTGCCACCTCCCCAGACCGTCGCCGCTGTCCCCTGTCCCCGCCCCCTCCTCCTCCCTCCCTCCTCCCTCCCTCCCCCGCCAAGGAAACGTCCAGCTGTCTCCACTTCCACCAACGTCCCCAGCACCCGGAGACCTCCAGACCGGCAGTTACCCATCCTCCATTGTGCCAGCAGCCAGAACTGTCTCTCCCTCTGCCGGCGATGTATTTGTGTCTGATCTTGGCAGCCAGAACTTCTTCTGAGTTGTTGTTTCCCCTGCGTTTTTTTCCATTAGAAAAGAAGTTATTGTATTATGATAAAAGAAGTTATCCTGAAGTACATGGTTAGTTTGGAGGATCTTGGTTAAAACAATTCCAGATCAGTTTTTTAACCACACACAGTAAGTGTGGATTTATTCCGGAATATGGAAGGTCAAGCTTTGATAATATATTAGAAGCCAAATTGACAAATTCTTATGATCAATCAATATCAGTGCGGTCTGTTAGAGCTCTCATCTCTTGATGGAATGCAGTGATTTCTTTTTACTTGCTCCATAGATATTCTCTTCTTCTAGCTGATATCAAGCTTTTCTTTGAGGTGAAGTTTCTCATGCAAGTTGTTAGAACCCAATTGATTTCTAGCTTCCTTTTTGCCTGCACAATCATATTGGGTTTTTTTCATGAGCTGCCACCACCTTCATGTTATATTGTTGCTGTCTTCTGTCATTGTTGTAAGGATCTGGGCTGTTCATGAGCACAGGGGGCATCTCAATGAATGAACCTGATTCTATTACATACCATGTTGCTTACCTGTCAGCAGAAGAATTAAAAAGATAAAGGTATACCCAATAGTATGTATTTTGTGTAATTTTTAATTAAAAAGATAAAGGTATACCCAAAAGATAAAGGTATACCCAATAGTACCTGTCAGCACGGGAACACTTACTTCTGCTAAAGCCATTAGCATAAACGCTGAACTTCTGTGTTTTTCCTTACTAGCTTTGTGGTCTGTGTATTTAAATTTTGATCTATGGAAATTGTTTGTAGGCCCATCAATATTGGAACCTCACTGTGCCAGGAATTCTGTAGGGACATCAGCATGCACAATTAACTCATGAATACAAAGGAAAGTAGATATATTCTACTCAAATTGACCACTATTTATATGAATTTACTTAAGGATTAACATAATCCCGGCCACTCCTTTTGCAATGTTCTGGTCTTTAGTTCCTGAAATTTGGCCAGTTTGAGGTTGGATAGTTGTGAAAACTCTCATTACAAACATGAACTTTCTATCTGAATTTTAGTTGATTATTTGCTTATTTTTTTGGTGGGGGGGGGGAGGTGGTGTTGGAACTTTCATACTATAGTACGGGTTCCAAGATTGTAACTGGATTGGACCTCTTCTCCATTGGAAAGAAAGTATTTTTGTTCAATGTCCTCTAAAACTGCATAGTTGGCTCATTTATTTTCTGTTATATTTTGATGAATGTATTTTAATGTTTATTCTGTGTGATCCAGTGATGAATGTATTTTAATGACTGCATGCAGGTAATTTTATTAGAACTTATCAGCATTGGAGATAAAATCTCAATAAACTATCTCCCTGTTTTTATTTTCTTTTCATATTTATGTGGATTATTATTGCACTTGTTTATATGCATGCTTTAGTTTTTATTTTCTTTTTAACACTGCACACACTTCACGAGAGCGTGTTAAGCCCGTGTCAATGAACCTCCCGTTCAAGACTTTGGGATGATAAAAAACGAGTCTTATTTTCAAAGATGAGAACGTGTATATCTAACTCAAAGTCCTGAATTGTCCCGTTTTGGACAGTCTGTGAATGTTTGATCGCAGTTAGGTGGTCATTTACTATGTGCTTGTATTATTTGTTGAAAATTTCGGGTGTGTCTACTCACTCCTCTCTGATATACCTTTATTGATTTAGAATATTTTCTTAACCACTTATTAGTAAGTGTTTAAGAAAATATCTTAATCAATAAATATTTTTGGTATATCGGAGAGGTGTGGGGAGATGCTGCCGAAATTTTCAGCAAATAATACAATCACATAGTAAATGGTCATCTGAGTGCGATCAAATATTCACAGATGGGTAAAAAGTGATAATCTAAATAATAAATCCTTCCTATTCATTTCGGTTGCGTCGAAGGATGTGTGATTTAGAATTTTAAAGTTATTTGTCTATTGATATTGTTTGGGCGTAGGACAGCAATGGCTTCAGACCGTTCATGGATGTATCGCAGAATAGTTGATCATGTGGTGTCCCAGGAGTTTAGGGTCGGAGTTGAGAATTTCGTTCAGTTTGCATTGGGAATCCAAATGCAGAAGTAGACAGGCAAGGTGGCATCCGATGTCCTTGTATGATTTGTAAAAATTTGAAGTGGAATTCCCCATGGGAAGTTCAACGCCATTTATACAGAAAAGGGTTTGTTGAAGGTTATATGAATTGGACATGTCATGGTGAGGACTTCTGGTCGCACGAGCCTAGTAATGTGGAAGGCACAAGTACGTACGTGGATATGGTTGTAGATGCTGCTGGTCCGGCATTCAGTGTACATGTGGATCCTGTATACGCTGAAGACGTGCCGAATAAGGGAGCCGAAAGATTCTATCAGTTACTTAAGGATGCTGATGAGCCATTGTGGGATGGTTGTCAAAAGCACACTCGGTTGTCAGCGGTGTCACAGTTGTTGAACTTGAAATCTGAATTTCATATTTCTGAGAATTGCTTTGATCGTCTCCTCCTCATCATCAAGAGCATGTTACCTCCAGATGAAAAGCTGCCTCCAAATTTTATCGTGCCAAGAAGATGGTGAATGATTTAGGACTTGGATATGTGAAAATAGATGCATGTCCTAATCATTGTATGTTGTATGACAAAGAGAATGCAGATATGGTATCCTGTTCAGTTTGCCGTCATGATAGATTTAAACCTAAAAGAGGGGTCAATTCTAGGGGAAAGGATATACCTTATGCGTCATTGCGATATTTCCCCCTTACACCCAGGCTGCAGCGGATGTATATGTCTTCAAAGACAGCTGGACATATGAGGTGGCATGCAGAAAGAGTACGTCGGGACATGGATATTATGACTCATCCTGCAGATGGCGAAGCTTGGATTCATTTCAACCATGTTTATCCTATCTTCTCAAGGGAGTCACGTAATGTGAGGCTTGGTTTATGCACTGACGGATTTAATCCATTTGGAGGTTCAGTGGCTTCCTACTCCAGCTGGCCAGTGTTCGTGACACCATACAACCTTCCTCCGAGCATGTGCATGAAGCGAGAGAATTTGTTCCTGTCCTTATTGATTCCTGGTCCGAAAAGTCCTACAAAAAATATAGACATCTATCTAAGACCGTTGATTGATGAATTGAAATTATTATGGACTGAGGGGGTCAATACTTATGATGCATCTAGAAAGCAAAATTTCACCATGAGGGCGGCATTGATGTGGACTATAAGTGATTTTCCTGCATATGGAATGCTATCTGGTTGGAGCACACATGGGAGGCTAGCATGTCCGTATTGCATGGATAATACCAAATCGTTTGTACTTAAACATGGTGGGAAGTCCTGCTGGTTTGATTGCCATCGTCAGTTTTTACCAGCTGATCACCCTTTTAGAAGACAAAAAGATGCATTCCTAAAGAACAAAAAGGAACGAGATGAAGTTATATTCGAGAGGTTGTCCGGTCATGATATGGCAGCACATGTTGAAAATTTGCCAGATATCACACAACAGATGGGCAGTACTCGACACCTTTCAGGTTTTGGGAAGGAGCACAACTGGGTGAAGAAAAGCATTTTCTGGGAGCTACCTTATTGGTCGACTCTTCTTGTGCGGCACAATCTAGACGTGATGCATATCGAGAAAAATGTCTTTGATAATGTATTCAACACAGTTATGGATATCAAAGGTAAAACAAAGGACAATGTGAATGCACGCTTGGACTTGTCCATGCTCTGTAAACGTCCAGAGTTAGAAATTGTTGAAGTAAATGGGAAATCAAGTAAACCAAAAGCAGTTTATGTGCTTGGAGGAGGACAAGTAAAGCAAGTGTGTCAGTGGCTGAAACAACTGAGATTTCCTGACGGTTATGTGTCAAATATTGCTCGTTCTGTCAACGTCAGTGAGGGAAAGATATATGGAATGAAGAGTCACGACTGCCATGTATTCATGCAAAGGTTGCTACCTATTGCATTTCGTGACATCTTGCCGAAGCAGCTATGGGGAGCGTTATCTGAGTTGAGTCGATTTTTCACGATTCTATCTGCATCAGAACTCAGGCTTCAGGATGTGCAAACTATCGAACAGAATGTGGTCACCACTGTATGCAAGTTGGAGAAGATATTTCCACCTGGTTTCTTCGATTCAATGGAGCATTTACTCGTACATCTACCATATGAAGCAAAGGTCGGAGGGCCAGTACAATATAGATGGATGTATCCATTTGAGAGGTATATGCAAATATGAACTATTTCCTTCGTACGATTGCACCTTACGTAAGTGACCACATTTCTAATTGTCTCTTACATTGTGATGTAGGTGTATGCATGACCTTAAAATGAAAGTCCGAAATAAAGCAAAAGTGGAGGGTTCTATTGCTGAGGCATACATTATGGAGGAAATTTCTAACTTTTGTGCAATGTACTTTGAAGCAGACATTCAAACTCGTCGGACACAACCTCCACGTAATGATGATGGGGGGGAATCTGTCGGTTCAAATCGACTCTCAATATTTACTCATCCTGGACGTGCCTTCGGACGTTCTTCAACTCGAATGCTGGATGACAGAGAGTTATGTGCCGCAGAGATATATATTCTTTTAAATTGTTCTGAGCTAGAATGTTATGTTGAGTAAGTACTAATCTCACAATTTAAATTTATATGTAAGTTTTTTGCCTTTATTCTACCTATTCAATGTGATCTGCTATTATATTGCAGACAATTTGATTCAGAATTAATACAAAAAAATCCACAACTCACTGATTTTGAGGTTGAAAAAGAACGAGAGAAGTCATTGGCCTTATGGCTAAGAGAACGCGTAAGTGTACACCGTCAAAGAGTATTCAACAAAATTCATTTCATTTTATAACTAGCCTTTTCTACACGCAGGTGCAAGAAGGTTTAATTACTGATGAAAGAGTTCGTCAGGTAGCCTACGGCCCATCCAAAATTGCACAGAATTATCCTGGATTTATTGTCAATGGGTATAGGTTTCATACGAAAGACTATGGGCAGAATAAATCTACCATGAACAGTGGCGTATGCGTAAAAGGAAGTACATACAATGAAAGTGAGTATGACTACTATGGTATTGTAGAGGAGATCCTACAATTGCAATATCTAGGACAAGACAATCATATATTCTTGTTCAAGTGTCATTGGTTTGATCCGAATTCCATTCGAAATGACACAACACATGGGATTGTCGAGCTTAAACATAAGTCAAAATTGAATACTTATGAGCCATTCATCTTAGCCACACAAGCCCAGCAAGTGTATTATACAAGCTATCCTTCATGTACAAACAAAGAACGAAATGATTGGTGGGTAGTTTGCAGAGTTAAGTCAAGACTATTCTCTGATTATGAATTGGACATGACTGATCAGACAGCTGAAGAGATCAACGCAGAATTCTTTCAAGAAGACTTTGTTGAAGATGTAGAGTTGACAACTCATATTGGAGAAGACGAATCCGAAGCACCAATGTCCTTGTCTCACGGAAATGAGGTCGAAGAACTCGATCCACGTGAGATGAAAGACAGTAGTGCTCGTCGTACAGATATTGAATATGAAAGTTCTGGTGAGGAAGAGGAATATACCAGTGATGAATGTGAAGATGATGATGAAGATGAGGTTGAATTAGACATATCGTCATCATCTGAGGAGGAAATGGATATCAATTAAACTATGGTAGAATTTTTTCATACTTGTAGAGTATATTTAAATCAGCTCACTTTCAATATAAGCAATTGACTAGTAAACATTATGATTTTATGTTCTCTATGAAGATATGGTGCGTGGAGGAAGATCTGGTAGCAGTTCTAGGAGGGGCATTCGTGGGAGGGCTTTGTTCCCCGCATCTGGTATGTATATTTTTCTAATAACGTCATCAGCTGTGTATTTTTCTCTGTATATTATTTATGTGTACTTGTGTAGTGTTAATGCCATTAAAATTGTTACAGTTTCTGCTTCTCCTTCGAGTGAGCGGACACCTCCTCTACCTAGCGGACTAGGTATGTATATTTCAATTTTCAAGTATTTTTTTAGTCATTATTTACACATATTATTAATGTTATTAGAATTGTTACAGTTGCTGGTCCTTCTTCTGCATCTCCTAGCGTGCCTGCAGGTATGTATATTTCAATTTCCAAATATTTTTGTAGTAATTATTATATATATTATTAATGTTATTAGAATTGCTACAGTTGCTGGTCCTTCTTCTGCATCTCCTAGCGTGCCTGCAGGTATGTATATTTCAATTTCCAAGTATTTTTGTAGTAATTATTTATATATATTATTAATGTTATTAGAATTGCTACAGTTTCTAGTTCTTCTGCTCCTACCGTGCCTGCAGGTATGTATATTTACAAATGTACTTTTATTGTGCATTCATCTTCCTCATTACTTATGCGTTCTATTCTAGTTACAGCTGTTGGTGCATCCTCCGAGTCTCCTCCTGTAGTAGCTGGTATGTATATGTAAAGTTATACTTTAATGTATGCATTAATTCTGATGCCATTAAAATGTCACATGCTCAGGTCACTCTACACATTCTCCAGATGCACCAGTAGATTTGTATATTTAACTGTTAGGGTATTTCTGTAGTCATTATTTAGTATTTTTGTACATTACTCATGTTGTTCATCATTATTTTCCAGGTTCGGTGCCAGAGGATGCTGGTAGTCTGCAGGAGGGCAGAGGTAGTTTTTATGAGAGCACTCTGCGGGAGGTTTGGATTAATGGGTACGTAATCAACAAGTATGTATTTCTTATGGGCAATGAAGTGAATTTAGTTCAGAAATTGACATTATGCAGTTACATCATTGCAGTGATAAAATAGAGCCTACTCAAGCATCTCAATTCATCACAAGAACGTTACAAGCACATTTTCCTGGGCCAATTCATAGATTCAATGATTTTCCGATGGAGGTCCAGGA
Source organism: Colocasia esculenta (assembly GCA_014218235.1). NCBI lineage: Eukaryota > Viridiplantae > Streptophyta > Magnoliopsida > Alismatales > Araceae > Colocasia > Colocasia esculenta. The sequence goes on along the minus strand of CM024759.1, from coordinate 78,364,509 downwards.
GCACTTGTATCAGATGTTCATGGTATGTAATTTCGTATTGTAATTTAATTCTTATCGTATTCATACATGCAGTTCACTAACTCTTATGTATATAGAGCCAGCATCGATTCACGAGTCGTACGGACGAGGCGCGGTCTCGATTTGTATGGACGATGACCGCAAGATCAAATTTCAAGCATTTGATGTATAACGTGAGAAAAAATGCAGAGAAACATTCTCAGAGTGCAGACCCGACTCTTTGGAGGGAGCGGGCGCCCAGTTGGATGAGGGGAGAATATTGGGAAACTCTTTGCAACATCTGGGCTGCAGAGAGATGGCAACAAACATCCTCAATAATGAAAGTTAATCGGGCTGCGAATCCAGAAGCAAACATGCATACTGGTGGGTCTGTCTCTTTTGCGACCCATCAGTCCAGATTGGTAAGTAATTTGTCCATTTCTGGTCTCTTTTATTTATAAAGGTACTCATTTATGTCATGTTTTTTCTGTGAAATAGGAGAAGGAGCTAAAAAGGCAGCCGACATTTTCCGAGGTGTTCGATAGAACACACAAGAAAAAAGGAACGGATGCATACATTAGCGATAGAGCCCGAGTGGTTGCAGTAAGTATTTAGAAGATATTCACTATTTAATTTTTCACATTAATATGAATATTAACTACTATTGTTTTTTCTGGTTTTTTGCAGGAGTCATACAACCAACAAATGACAGAGAAGTACGTCGGGGAGGACGAGCAGCCGCCGTTAGATCCTGAGGTATGGGTTGCGGCATCTGGGGCCCCAAAGAAAGGCCATGTGTATGGTTTTGGGCACAGCATCGACACGAGCCAGGTGTTATCTGGAGGATCCAGCTCAGGGTCACAGACCAGTGCATTCCACGCAGGAGTTGGTACTCCAGGTACTTCTCCAGGACAGCTGATGGGCTTCATTGACAGTAGGATATCGGGCTTAGAGTCTCGTCTGACGGATTCGATGGAGACTCGTCTAGCCCAGATGCAGATGCAGGTGACCGATGCACTACAGGCCCAGCTCTCCCAGTCCCTCTCCCAGGTTATCTCCCAGGCCTTCTCCCAGATCAACATTCCTCCTCCACAGGCAGCACCTCCTCCACAGGCAGCACCATCGACATCAGCACACGCCCCTCACGTGAGTAAATTTATTTTATTTCAGAGGTTTAATTTTAACAGTTAACTTAGTTTAACTTTAATTTGGGTTGATCGACACACAATTTCTTGTTAAGCGAGTTAGGTTAGTTAAAAAGGGAGAACTTAGGTAGGTTTGAGGGACCAAAATTAGAAATACTCATCCGATTGACCTCCGGTTTGTTCCAGCACGGTCGGGCCGATGAGTGTGACTTGTGGAAACTGACGGAGTTCAATTCGGACTCCCGGTTTGACCTCGACGCTCCAAGTCGTCTTAACCAAGTTAGTTTAGTTAAAAAATGGAAAACTTCGGTTTGAGGGACCAAAATTAGAAATACTCATCCGATTGGCCTCCGGTTTGTTCCAGCACGGTCGGGCCGATGAGTGTGACTTGTGGAAACTGACGGAGTTCAATTCGGACTCCCGGTTTGACTGCGACGCTCCAAGTCGTCTTAACCATGTTAGTTTAGTTAAAAAATGAAAAACTTCGGTTTGAGGGACCAAAATTAGAAATACTCATCCGATTGGCTTCCGGTTTGTTCCAGCACGGTCGGGCCGATGAGTGTGACTTGTGGAAACTGACGGAGTTCAATTCGGACTCCCGGTTTGACCTCGACGCTCCAAGTCGTCTTAACCAAGTTAGTTTAGTTAAAAAATAAAAAACTTCAGTTTGAGGGACCAAAATTAGAAATACTCATCCGATTGGCCTCCGGTTTGTTCCAGCACGGTCGGGCCGATGAGTGTGACTTGTGGAAAATGACGGAGTTCAAATCGAACTCCCGGTTTGACCTCGACGCTCCAAGTCGTCTTAACCAAGTTAGTTTAGTTAAAAAATGGAAAACTTCGGTTTGAGGGACCAAAATTAGAAATACTCATCCGATTGGCCTCCGGTTTGTTCTAGCACGGTCGGGCCGATGAGTGTGACTTGTGGAAACTGACGGAGTTCAATTCGGACTCCCGGTTTGACTGCGACGCTCCAAGTCGTCTTAACCATGTTAGTTTAGTTAAAAAATGAAAAACTTCGGTTTGAGGGACCAAAATTAGAAATACTCATCCGATTGGCCTCCGGTTTGTTCCAGCACGGTCGGGCCGATGAGTGTGACTTGTGGAAACTGACGGAGTTCAACTCGGACTCCCGGTTTGACCTCGACGCTCCAAGTCGTCTTAACCAAGTTAGTTTAGTTAAAAAATAAAAAACTTCGATTTGAGGGTCCAATGTTAGAAATACTCTTCCGATTGGCCTCCGGTTTGTTCCAGCACGGTCGGGCCGATGAGTGTGACTTGTGGAAACTGACGGAGTTCAAATCGGACTCCCGGTTTGACCTCGACGCTCCAAGTCGTCTTAACCAAGTTAGTTTAGTTAAAAAATGAAAAACTTTGGTTTGAGGGACCAAAATTAGAAATACTCATCCAATTGGCCTTCGGTTTGTTCCAGCACGGTCGGGTCGATGAGTGTGACTTGTGGAAACTGACGGAGTTTAATTCGGACTCCCGGTTTGACTGCGACGCTCCAAGTCGTCTTAACCATGTTAGTTTAGTTAAAAAATGAAAAACTTCGGTTTGAGGGACCAAAATTAGAAATACTCATCCGATTGACCTCCGGTTTGTTCCAGCACGGTCGGGCCGATGAGTGTGACTTGTGGAAACTGACGGAGTTCAATTCGGACTCCCGGTTTGACCTCGACGCTCCAAGTCGTCTTAACCAAGTTAGTTTAGTTAAAAAATAAAAAACTTCGATTTGAGGGTCCAATGTTAGAAATACTCTTCCGATTGGCCCCGGTTTGTTCCAGCACGGTCGGGCCGATGAGTGTGACTTGTGGAAACTGACGGAGTTCAAATCGGACTCCCGGTTTGACCTCGACGCTCCAAGTCGTCTTAACCAAGTTAGTTTAGTTAAAAAATGGAAAACATCGGTTTGAGGGACCAAAATTAGAAATACTCATCCGATTGGCCTCCAGTTTGTTCCAGCACGGTCGGGCCGATGAGTGTGACTTGTGGAAACTGACGGAGTTCAATTCGGACTCCCGGTTTGACCTCGACGCTCCAAGTCGTCTTAACCAAGTTAGTTTAGTTAAAAAATGAAAAACTTCGGTTTGAGGGACCAAAATTAGAAATACTCATCCGATTGGCCTCCGGTTTGTTCCAGCACGGTCGGGCCGATGAGTGTGACTTGTGGAAACTGACGGAGTTCAATTCGGACTCCCGGTTTGACCTCGACGCTCCAAGTCGTCTTAACCAAGTTAGTTTAGTTAAAAATGAAAAACTTCGATTTTAGGGTCCAATGTTAGAAATACTCATCCGATTGGCCTCCGGTTTGTTCCAGCACGGTCGGGCCGATGAGTGTGACTTGTGGAAACTGACGGAGTTCAATTCGGAATCCCGGTTTGACCTCGACGCTCTAAGTCGTCTTAACCAAGTTAGTTTAGTTAAAAAATGAAAAACTTCGATTTTAGGGTCCAATGTTAGAAATACTCATCTAATTGACCTTCATTGCTTATAGTTTTATTTAATTTATACTTCTAAAATAAGTTATTGCTTATAATAGTATTTAATTTTAACTTATTATTGTTATATATATATTGTAGGTTCCTTCATCGGGTGGAGTGGGAGGACACGAGGATGAAGACGAAGACGAGGCATCATGATTTTCATTTCACTATTATTATTGTTGTAGACATTTTTATTATTGTTGTTGGCATTATATTATTGTGATGTTGTCGATATTTTTATTGTTATTGTGGACATTTTATTCTTCTGATGTTGTGGATATTTTATTATTGTTGTGTTGTGGTTATTTTATTATTGTTGATGTTGTCGACATTTTATTATTGTTTTGTTGTGGATATTTTTATATTTCTGTGTTGTAGATATTTTTATGGTGGACAATTATTATTGTTGTGGATATTATTTATTTTATTTAAGCAGGTTATTTTCCTAAAAATATATATATTTTAAAAAAAAATATTTAAAAATTGAGACCGATTAGGGACCGAAATAATTCGGTCCCTATTCAGTCCCTAAATAGGGACCGAATTTATCAGTCCCCATTCGGTCCCTGTTTAGGGACCGAATGGGGACTGATAAATTCGGTCCCTAAATTAGGGACCGAAATTAATCGGTCCCTATTCGATCCCTATTTTAGGGACCGAATGGGGACTGATAAATTCGGTCCCTATTTAGGGACTGAAATAAATCAGTCCCTATTCGGTCCCTATTTTAGGGACCGAACTAGGACTGTTATTTTCGGTCCCTAAATAGGGACCGATCTTATTCAGTCCCTATTCGGTCCCTATTTAGTGACCGAATAGGGAACGAATTTAGTCGGTCACAGATTTGTGACCAGAATTTTTTGACCGACATATTCGGTCACTATTCGGTCCCTATTCGGTCTCTGAGATGTTTAGGGACCGAATAGAGACCGAATAGAGACCGAATATTTCGGTCTCTATTTCCGATTTTTCTTGTAGTGTCCAAACATGATGGCGACTCTATGCCAAACTGTGCAAGAACAACAAATCAATATCAAACTCAAAACCAGAAATTTCAACAAAATTTGGCAGGGATAGAGTCTCAAATTGCTGATGTATGTCAAAGGAGGGAAGTAGGGCAATTGCCAAGTCAAGCTGTAGCAAACCCAAGAAACAACCCTCCCGGATTCTATCAGAACCAGCAATACCATCAAGCTCAGAGGTACAGACCACCACCTGCTAGACCAAATGCCCCTCCACCACAAAACCCACAACAAGCTTTTGTCCAAAACATTCCAGCACCACAAAATCAGAATCAACCAATACAACAAGATCATCCTCCTGCCCAAGCTAGGGGCCCGCAAGTAAAGAATGCAAAAACTGTGTCTATCTTAAGAAGTGGAAGAATCAGAACAAATCCTCACCCACACATGTCAAATGAGGATAAAGAAAATGAAATGAAATTGAAATTGAAGAAGAGAGTGAAGAAAATGTTGAAAAAGAAAATTCCAATGGAAAAGAGAAAATAATTGAAGAACCTCTAGACAAAATCAAGATGAGTGAAGACCCAAGCTGTTACATTCCAAGAGTCCATTTTCCTGAAGCTTTAAAGCCAAAATCCAAAAATAAACCAACTGGTAATGAAGAACTCTTGGAACTATTTAAACAAGTTCACATCAACATTCCTCTGCTTGATGCTATCAAGCATGTGCCTGCCTATGCCAAATTCCTAAAATAAATGTGTACTCCAAAACGTGAAGTGAGAAACAAAACTGAAACAATAATTCTTCCAGAAATTGTGAGTACCATTGTCTCAAATCAACTCCCTAAAAAGCTCAAAGATCCAGACACTCCACTAATTCCTTGCACCATCGGTGGAGTCACATTTGAGAGCGGCCTTTTAGATTTGGGAGCCAGTGTCAATCTCTTACCTTCTGCTATTTTTGAGAAATTCAAGATAGGAGAATTGAAACCCACTTCTGTTGTCCTTCAACTAGCCGATCGTTCTGTCACCACTCCAAAAGGCTTAGTTGAGGACGTTATTATGAAAATCAACGATTGTTACTTCCCGGCCGATTTCATCATTTTGGACATGAACACTCCCCAAGATTTAACTCAGTCCACCATTATCCTTGGAAGACCTTTTTTGGCCACAGCTAGAGCCAATATTGACTGTGCTACCGGGATGATGGATATATCATTTGGAGATAGGCGGGTTAGTATCAACATTTTTAGGGCATCTAGGCACCATGACCTAGGAGAAAGTTGTCTAGTGGTAGATACCTTGGAAGAATCTTGCGTGGAAGAAATGGTAGACCAACCCTGTGCTCTAGGGTTTGAGGGAGAGGAAGGACAATTTAACTCTTTATTTCAGGATAATGATCCATCGATTCCACTTGAGTGTCCTCCTAAGGTTGAGCTAAAACCACTCCCTGCTAATTTAAAGTACATCTTTCTTGGAGAGAATGAGGCTTGGCCCGTCATAATTGCTAGTGATCTTGAGGAAGGGCAGAAGAAAAATTGATTGAAAATTTGAAGAGTCATAAGAAAGCTATAGGTTGGACAATTGATGATTTGAGAGGGATAAGTCCTTCAGTGTGCACACATCGCATATACTTGGAAGAAAATGCTAAAAGATCAATAGAAATGCAAAGAAGGCTTAATCCCAACATGAAAGAAGTTGTTAAAAAGGAGATTGTCAAATGGCTGGATGCTGAATTCATCTATCCCATCTCTGATAGCCAGTGGGTTAGTCCAACTCAAGTTGTGCCTAAAAAGTCAGGACTGACTGTGATTCAAACGGAAAAGGGTGAGCTCATTCCCACTAGGCTGGCTACAGGATGGAGAGTGTGCATTGACTATCGCAAATTGAATGCGATGACCAAAAAGATCATTTCCCCTTGCCTTTTATTGACCAAATCTTAGAGAAACTTGCTGGCCAAAAATTCTTTTGTTTCCTTGATGGATATTCAGGGTATAACCAAGTGGCTATTCATCCTGATGACCAAGAAAAGACCACTTTCACATGTCCATTTGGAACCTTTGCCTTTAGACGCATGCCCTTCGGGCTGTGCAATGCCCCCGCAACTTTTCAACGTTGCATGCTGTCTATTTTCTCAGACATGGTTGGGGATTACTTAGAAGTCTTCATGGATGATTTCTCTGTGTTTGAAAATGACTTTGATTCATGCCTCGACCATTTGACTGAAGTGCTCAAAAGATGCATTAATGCCAATCTTGTCTTAAGTTGGGAAAAGAGCCACTTCATGGTTAAGGAGGGGATTGTCTTAGGGCATATTGTCTCAGAGAGAGGGATAGAGGTAGATAAACCCAAGGTAAATCTCATTTACGAATTGCCTCCTCCCAACTCTGTCAAACAAATTCGATCCTTCCTTGGTCATGCTGGATTCTATAGGAGGTTCATCAAAGACTTTTCCAAAATTGCAAGGCCATTGACTTCTTTGTTGAAAGACACTCCTTTCATTTTTGACGAAGCTTGTCATAAATCTTTTGAGTACTTAAAAGACATTTTGACCAAAGCTCCAATTCTACAAACTCCAGACTGGTCATTACCATTTGAGATAATGTGTGATGCTTCAGACTTTGCTGTAGGTGCCATTTTGGGTCAGAAAATTGATAAAGGATCTGTAGTGATTTATTATGCAAGCAAAACATTGAATGACACTTAGATTCGATACACAACCACTGAGAAAGAGCTCCTAGCTGTTGTTTTTGCCTTAGAGAAGTTCAGATCTTACCTTTTAGGAGCCAAAATCATTGTTTTCACTGACCATGCTGCCTTGAGGCATTTGCTTGCCAAAAAGGATGCCAAGCCTAGGTTGATCAGATGGATCCTCTTATTACAGGAGTTTGATCTGGAAATTCATGATAAGAAAGGGTCCAAGAATGTGGTAGCTGACCATTTGTCCAGAATAATTGCCCCGGACTCTATGCCTATTAGAGATGTTTTCCCAGATGAGCACATCTTAGCTGTCTCCAATATTTCATCTCCATGGTATGCACACATTGTGAATTACAAAGTCATTGGACGAGTACCTGGGGATTGGACCAAAAATGAAAGAGAGAGATTCTTTGCTAGGGACAAGTATTATATTTGGGAGGACCCGGAGCTATTTTTTATGGACCAGACCAAGTGATAAGAAGATGCGTCCCTGAGAGTGAGCATCAAAGTGTCCTCAAGTTTTGTCATTCTCTTGCTTGTGGAGGGCATTTTTCAGGAAAGAAGACCGCTGCTAAGGTCTTATACTCTGGTTTCTATTGGCCCACATTGTTTAAGGATGCTCACCAATTTTGTAAGGCCTGTCCTAGATGTCAAACCATGGGAAATATTTCTAAGAGGGACATGATGCCTCTTAACCCCATTTTAGTTGTAGAAATTTTTGATGTATGAGGAATAGACTTTATGGGACCTTTTCCACCGTCCTTTGGATACACATACATTCTAGTTGTTGTTGATTATGTGTCCAAATGGATAGAGGCCATTGCCACAAAGACCAATGATCATAAGGTGGTTATCAAATTTGTTCAGAAAAATATCTTTTCTAGATTTGGGTGGCCCAAGGCAATCATTAGTGATGGAGGACCTCATTTCATTAACACTCATTTTAGGACCCTCCTAAGGAAGTATGGGATCACCCATAAGCTGGCAACACCTTACCATCCGCAAACCAGTGGCCAGGTAGAAGTTTCAAACAGGGAGATTAAGAACATTCTTCAGAAGTCGGTTAGGCCTGATAAGAAAGACTGGTCAGAAAGGTTAGATGATGCATTGTGGGCCTACCGAACTGCTTTCAAAACTCCTATTGGAATGTCCCCTTACCGGCTTGTTTTTGGAAAATCTTGTCATCTGCCGGTAGAACTTGAGTATAGAGCCTATTGGGCTATCAAACAGGTAAATCTTGATTTAGCCCAAGCTGGTCAACAAAGGACCCTGCATCTGAATGAACTAGAAGAGCTCAGAAACGAAGCCTATGAAAGTTCCAAGATTTATAAAGCCAAGGCCAAAGCATTCCATGATAAACACATTCATAGAAAAACTTTTCAAGTGCATGATAAGGTTTGGTTGTTTAATTCTAGACTTCGTCTGTTTCCGGGAAAATTGAAGTCCCGATGGGATGGTCCTTACACTGTTGTCAAAGCTTACGATAATTGTGTTGTCATCATTCTTGACCCTAAAACGAGACAATTATTCACTGTTAATGGGCAGAGGTTAAAACATTTCTTTGAAAGCCTATCTTCTGTAAAAATTGATTCTACCAAGCTAGCTGAGCCAAATGAAGCCTAATTGCGTCTGACTGAGGACGATAAACTTAGCGCTTCTTAGGAGGCAACCCAAGTGTACAGATTTCCTTTATCAGGTAATTCTCTATCTTACTTTCTTTTTCTGTAAATAAGTAGGGGGGAGAGGTAGAATAAGCATGCATTCATAGTCCTCATTCCCAACCATTGCTTAATTTCTTTTTCTTGAGCTTGTACATATGCAAATAAAAACTTCACAATGTTTCATCCTTGAATAAAAATGTGTGGCTTCGCGCATCCCAAGACTTGGTGTATGATCTTTAACCATTAAAATTTTGTGGTTGTCACACTCCTTTGCAAGTATCCATGTTAGGTAGCCTCTAGTAAATGATTACATGTACTTCTTGTCTACCTTATGTAAGGATTTATGGCAAGAAGTTTTCATACACACACTACACAGCCACTTAGACTAGCTGAACCCGAATGTAGCAAATTTGTCAAGGCTAGTAGGAGAGAGGTGATTGGTTTTCTCCCCTCCCCATAAGTGAATTGTGAAGAAAGTGAGGCATGTGATCAAGGAACCTGACTGTTCATCCTTCCGTAAAGAGGAAAAGAAAAGAAAAATCAAAAGCGAAAGCAAAAGAAAAATATATCCATGAAAAATGTCCCGGATCTGAGTAAAGTTGGACTTGCTACTCTTGAAAAGTGATGGGTTGTGCAGCATTGTGGATGAAAAGGAAAAAAATTCTGAGTGCACAAAGTGCAAATAAAGGGACAAAAGTCCTCAAACTTAGAGAAATAATCCTCAAGGAAGATGAGCAGAATGGAACTAAGAGAAACAACCCGATCTGACTGAACAAGGATCTTATTCCACAATTCTTTTCTTCTCCCTCGAATCAATCTATTCTCAAGTACTAGCTGAGATAGAGGAGCTCCAGGAGGGCTGATGTGAACTCTTAAGTGAGCTACCACTCGTGCACTAATTTCTTGCCATAAGCCTTTACAATTAGGAAAGACATATCTCTACATTAATCTTTTACATGATGGTTGTTTAGCATGAGACATTGTATCTTCTAGTCCTACATTTGGAGTAATTTTCGTTGCTAAGGGACTAGCAACATTTAAGTAGGGGGGAGTGATAACTACATGATTTTTCGTGTTAAATTTCATGCTCTTAGTTAAATTTAGACATCTTTTATCTATAAATAACGTGCAGTTTGACTTTAATTTTCATTCTATTCATATTTAGTCTGTTTTGATAATAGGTTAGACTACACATGTTAGATTTTGATTTAATAAGTCTAATTAGGTCACTTTGAAAAATATTTTTTTTTGTAAATAGATAATGTATATAAATAATTTTGTCATAATAACATTTTTGTAAATAGCCTTTAGTAGTAAATAAATAAATAAGATTAAAAATAATAATTAAATCACCCCCACCAATACCATCATACCATTTTCTCTCATCTCACCATAACTGGCCATACCCCCTTAAGTCCATTGCGCCATTCCCCTCCCATCTAACCTAAATGGGCCACGCACATTTTTTTTTAAGTTGTTCTCTCTTCCTAACAGGTGGAAGGAGGTGGAAGGCGGTAAAAGCTGCTGGAAGCAGCTCTGGTTCTAGCGGCAGAGGAACTCTGCTGGGGCGGCCAGCAACGGGTGTGCTGAGGTGGCAGAGAGCACTGCACATCCTGGTGCGGCTGGCGGTGTACGGCCGGGTGTGCTAGGCGATGCCGCCCAGGTGCGAAGCAGGAGGGCAGATGAAGCGACTAATGGAGGGCTCTAGGGCGCGGCGCTGGAAGCATGTGTGCTGAGCGGCTGGGGTGTGTGCAGGCCTGGGCGTGAGGGCTCGGGGATGCTCGGATGGTTGCTAGCCCAGGCGATGCAGACCAGATGGGCGCGGCGATCTGTTGTACAGGTGGCTGATGGAAGCAGGCAGCCAAGATCTGTGCGGGGCTGGCCAGGGTAGATGGCGTGAGCGGCAGTAGCAGGTGCAGAGCTTTGCGGAGCTGAGGTGGCATCTGGCGGGCGAGGCTTTGGCATGCAGATGTGAAGGGTCGTGCAGATCCGAGTCTGTGCGCGGCAGACCAGGAGCCAGCTGGGTGCGCTGGCCCGACAGAGGCCAGGCGGATCCGATCTGGCGGCCAAGTGGTGCTGGTTCGTGCAAAGGTGCGAAGGTGCAAAGCTGGAGCTGATTGGCCATCCTGGTGCGCTAAGCAGGTGTGCTGAAGCCGGCGATCCTGGTGCAGACTGAAGGCGACTGCAAGGGCCATAACCCCCTACATAAAGACCCGAGGTCCTCTTCTCCGGAGGTCGCTGGTTCGAATTTTTTAGAATTTTTAGTTCCCAGTTCTTCTTGTATTTTCTGTTTCAGCAGAGCAGGGGAGGGAAAAAGGGTTAGCCAGTGAGATTTTTGGGAGTTTCTTCTGCGATTTTTCTTCTTCTGTAGTTTTTTCCTTTAGCATCTGCTGTTGAGGGAGACGAGGCTTGGCCTGTGAAGTTCTTGAGATTTTAGTTCTTGCCATTTCCTGTATCTTTCTTCTTTCAGCAGAACTGTGAGAAATTGAGAGCTTCGCCAGGGAGCCTTTAGAATTTCTTCGTGTCATTTTAATTCTGTAATCTTTTCCTTTCAGTAGAGTTTGGGAATGTAGTGTTTTCTTGTTCTGGTTCGATTGGAAGGGGTTTTGTGTTCTTTCTGTTCTTCTGGAGTGGAGAACTCCAGAGGTTTGCCAGTAGAGATTTTAGGACTTGATTTCTACCATTTATTTCTTCTGTAATTTTTTTCTTTCCACAGTGTTGCAAGGATTGTGAGTTTTTTTTTTAATTCAGAATTTTAGATTTTCTTGCAATTTTCTTCTTGTTGCTGCTGTGAGAATTCTCAGAGGTTTTTGAGGATTTTGTTTGGTTCATTTCTTCTAGTTCGATTGCAGTGCAGGGAAGGGTTCGTCAGTGGAAATTTTTAGGAGTTAATTTTCTACCATTTATTTTGTTCTGTACTTTTTCTGTTCTTTAGCATCTATGAGAGGGAGACTTCGATCTAGTGTTCTTTATTGCAATTAATTTCCATCCATTTCATCTGTGCTTTCTTCCTTTCAATCTAGTGGTGTTAATCCAGTTCTTCTAAATTTTCTTTTGATGCTGAGAAGAGATCGATTGGAATTTTTAGATTTTTGTTCTATCTTCCTCTTCTCATTGTTGCTGCTGTAAGGATTCGAAGTTCAGTATTTTTGGATTTTCTTCTTCGTTGGTTGGGGGAATTGTTCCATTTCTTGTGTATTGGGGATGGCTGCTATGTGAGAGATGGAATGTTTTCCATTCTTATGTTAGAATTTCTGGAAGGCTCGACATCCGGGAATCTGTTTCTGTGCTGTTGGCGGTTGCTGGGAAGGTAATCCAAGTTCGACTACTTCTTCCTCCTGTCTGTCTGCCGTCGTGGAGGAGGACAATCAAAGGTCTGTGTGTTGTGTAACTTCCGGAGGTAGCAGAGAGTAACCAGAATTTGAGCGATCGGATAGCTTGGTTCATTTGGCTATTTTCTTTTCTTTGAGATTTATACTGCATTGGTGTTCTTCATCATCTCTCGGGACAGATCAAGAGTTGGACATTGTAGTTTGAGAGATTCACTGTTCTCCTTACTGTTCTAAAGTTTACTGCATCTTATTTCTTGTTTGCTCGTCATCCCTCAAGCTATGAGGGTACATTGATAGCAAGTTTCTTTAATCTCAATTCTATTTGTTCTTCATTATGTTAATTTGTTGGACTTTGATTGATAATGTTTACACAATTGAATTTAATGCAATATGATTTTGATGAAAATGTGGCCGTTAGAATGCTTTCAAGTCAAAGTAGTTTGATTCAAACTCTATTCTGTCTCTCCGTGGATATGACCTGTTCTCACCATCATACTAATTCATCTTTGTGATTTTAAGTTTGTGAGACAGTTTAGAGGAAGTGCACATATTGACTTGTGCGAGGACTCTGGACAACGAAAATGCACAGTCAACTATGTCGCGCGTTCATCTTGGCACCGTTGCCGGGAGTTCTTCGCACACGTCATTGTTGACTGTGCATCGTCGTTGTCCAGAGTTCTTCGCACACGTCAAAATGCGCACTTCCTCTAAACTGTTTCACAAACATAAAATCATAAAGAAGAACTATCACAATGGTGATAACAGGTCATATCCATAGAGAGGCAGAATAGAGCTTGAATTAAACTACTTAGACTTGAAATCTCTATCGACAGTGCATTAAAAATGAATGTGTAAACAGCACCGACCAAATCACTCACAATCTTGATGGATCAAATTTAATGAAAGAACAAGTGGAATGAGATTAAAGAAACTTGATATCACTGTACCCTCACAGCTCAAGAGATCAAACAAGCAAACAAAAAAAGCTTAACTAGAAATTAACGAACCAATTTACCCCTACAGCTCAGGGGATGAATAGTCAACAAAAGTAGCTCTCCATAAACATCAACCAAATATCCTCACAACTCAAGAATTGAACAGAAAATTCAAAAAATAGAATTTATTATTACCAAACCAAAAGCACAATATGAAGAAGAACTCAAAAGGAAATTTAAACTAAGAACAATATGAAATATAGAAATGTATCCTCATTGTTGAGGGATGAAGAACAAACGAGAAATAGAATGCACTAAACTTCAGAACAAAAAGAAAGAAAAAAAAACACAATTAAACTCTATACCCTCTCAGCATGATGAATCGGCAAGAAGATACCCACAGAAATATAACAATATAACATCAATCTTCTAAAAAAAATAAATATTAATACTGACGAAATAGAAATCTTCAAAGAAAAGAAGTTAGAACAGCAAGACAAGTGATCTCTCAATTTCTACTTGCTCTCTGCTACTTCGGAAGCTCCCGGATGCACAGACCTCAGACCTCAGACCCAGACATCGGATAGACCAGAACTAACCAAGAAAGGGAAATGTTCCTGGTTGCCTTGTACCCTTCTCCATAGCGCAGAAGACAGGAAGAAGAACAAGCAGATCAGCAGTACAGAGAAAGAACCCCCTGATCTCCCTGGATCAAATCCCCACTGAAGAGCAGAGCAAACCACAATATCGACTAATGCAAATACTAATCCAGAGAACAATCCTTGCAGCAAGGAGAAGAACCAGAAATCTGAACCTAAAAATTCCAAAATAATACAGAACCTCCTTGATCTGAACCCGCCATCTAATCCCCTTGTGCAATCGCTCAATCAGAAGAACAGAAGAAAACAAGAATTGTTGTGAATCGATCTCCAATAGCTCAACCCCTCCAATCTGATCTCTCTAACCGCACGGAAGAAGAAAATTTTAGAACAACTGAAGTAAACATCATATAATTGAGCTTTTCAACACAAAAAAATAGGAATTAAATGCAAATAATGGATCTCTCACAACCCCAAGATGAACATAATAAAAATAATGGACAATAAATGCCATTGCCCTATGAAAGCCTTCTCAGAACATAAGAGACATGGAATTAACACAGCAATAATGGAAAGAGATTGCCCATGGATCGTTCTCCTCTAAACAGAAGAAATGAAAAATGCCATGCACAGGAAATAGAAGAAAAATTGCAGTCAACTTAATTTTTTTTTCAACACAGAAGAAAAGAGGAACACCACTAGATCGACTCTTCAACACAGAAGAAATCACCCCCCTAAATGTTGAATACAGGAAGAACAAGAACAAAAGAAATAAAATACTAAATCCATCAACCCACCCAACTCCCTGCTCTGCACTCTGGAAGAATAAGAAAAATCACAAATACTCTCTACTGACGAACCCTCCCCCAAGAACTCTGGAAGAACTGAAAATTAAAAGCTAGAAATTCTAAAAAAAATTCCAACCAACCAAGACCCTGCACTACGGCCTTTGGGAGCCTTTTATAGGCTTCCAGACGCCTTCTGCTTCCTCTCCTATCTGCACCAGGATCGCCAGCGCAACATCCGCTCGAGCTCCATCAGCCGCCTCAGCTCTGCCCTGGCCGCCAACTCAGCACGGCACACACATACCGCATTGGTCTCCTTCCCCCCCAGATCCGCCGCGTAGCCCAGCTCCAGCCCGCCAGATGCCACCTCAGCTCCGCAAACCTATGCACCTGCTACTGCCGCTCACGCCATCCGCGCCTTCCTCTGCTTCGCATGGCTGCCAAACGCCTGCTGTGCACGAACCTGCGTCGCTCGCCTCCATCGGCCACCTGTACAACAGATCGCTACGCCCATTTGGTCTGCATCGCCTGGGCCAGCAACCATCCGAGCATGCCCGAGCCCTCACGCCCAGACCTGCACACACCCCAGCCGCTCAGCACACATGCTTCCAGCGCCGCGCCCTGGAGCCCTCCATCAGCCGCTTCATCTGCCCTCCTGCTTCGCCATCTCACACCGGCGCCCAGATGCGCCACGCTCTGCACACGGGAGCAGCTCCAAACGCGCCCAGATCTGGAGCGCCATCGCCCCTGCCAGCTCACCGCAGCTGGCCGCTTCACACCTGGATCGCCACCAGCTTCTGCCTTGGCCCTCTCCACAGCTCACAGCTCCTCCGCCAGCATCAAGACCCAACCACCTCAGTCTGATCTGGCCACAGCCACCTCAGCTTCCAGTAGCTTCCATCGCCTTTGACCTGGTGGGAAGAAAAGGAAAAATATTTTAAATGGAGTGTGTGTGGGATTAGGTAGGATATTTAAAAGGTTTTATTTGAGATTGGGTGGGGTATGTGTCATGATAGGATTGGGTAGGGTGTTAATAACTAAAATTGATTTTAATTCTGATTTATTTACATACTAGTATTTACAGAAATATGAGAATTCAAAGATTATTTATGTACAATGTAAAAAAGAAAATACTTTTTATTAATCAAATTATTCACAAAAAATGTTTAATTTTATTAAATGAAAATTCTAATTATATATTCTATCAAAACTAATATGCTCAAAAAACCTATTTAGAGATGTAATGAAAATTAAAGTCCAAATGTACGCTATTTATGGACAAAGATTGTTTAAAATTGACTAACTGTATGAAATTTAACACGAAAATTTTTGTAATTATCACTCCCCCCTACTTGAACATTGCTAGTCCCTTAGCAATGAAAATTACTCCAAATGTAGGACTAGAAGGTACAATGTCTCATGCTAAACAACCATCATGTAAAAGATTAATGTAGAGATATGTCCTTCCTAATTGTAAGGGTTTATGGCAAGAAATTAGTGCACAATTGGTAGCTCACTTAAGAGTTCACCTTAGCCCTCATGAAGCTCCTTTGTTTCAGCTAATAATTGAGATTAGATTGATTCGATGGAGAAGAAAAGAATTGTGGAGTAAGATCCTTGCTCAGTCAGATTGAGTTGTTTCTCTCAGTTCCATCCTGCCCATCTTCCTTGAGGATTATTTCTCTGAGTTTGAGGACTTTTGTCCCTTTATTTGCACTTTGTGCACTCAGAATTTCTTTATTTCTTTTTCATCCACAATGCTGCACAACCCATCACTTTTCAAGAGTAGCGAGTCCAACTTTACTCAGATCCGGGGCATTTTTCATGGATATATTTTTCTTTTGCTTTTGCTTTTTGCTTTTGATTTTTCTTTTATTTTCCTCTTTACGGAAGGATGAACAGTCAGGTTCCTTGATCACATGCCTTCACTTCCTTCGCAATTTACTTAGGGGGAGGGGAGAAAACCAATCACCTCTCTCCTACTAGCCTTGACAAATTTGCTACATTCGGGTTCAGCTAGTCTAAGTGGCTGTGTAGTGTGTGTATGAAACTTCTTGCTATAAATCCTTGCATAAGGTAGACAAGAGGTACATGCAATCCTTTACTAGAGGCTACCTAACATGGATACTTGCAAGGGAATGCGACAACCGCAAAATTTTAATGGTTAAAGATCAGACACATAGTCTGGGATGCGCAAAGCCACGCATTTTTATTCAAAGATGAAACATTGTGAAATTTTTATTTGCATATGTACAAGCTCAAGAAAAAGAAATGAAGCAATGGTTGGGATAAGGACTATGAATGCATGCTTATTCTACCTCTCCCCCCTACTTATTCACAGGAAAAGAAAGTAAGAGAATTACCTGGTAAAGAAAATCTGTACACTTGGGTTGCCTCCCAAGAAGCGCTAAGTTTATCGTCTTTAGCCAGACGCAATTAGGCTTCATTTGGCTCAGCTAGCTTGGTAGAATCAATTTTTACAGAAGATGGGCTTTCAAAGAAATGTTTTAACCTCTGCCCATTAACAGTGAATGATTGTCCCGTTTTAGGGTCAAGAATGATGACAGCACCATTGTCGTAAGCTTTAACAACAATGTAAGGACCATCCCATCGGACTTCAATTTTTTGGGAAACAGACGAAGTCTAGAATTAAACAACCAAACCTTATCATGCACTTGAAAAGTTTTTCTATGAATGTGTTTATCATGGAATGCCTTGACCTTGGCTTTATAAATCTTAGAACTTTCATAGGCTTCATTTCTGAGCTCTTCTAGTTCATTCAGATGCAGGGTCCTTTGGTGACCAGCTTGGGCTAAATCAAGATTTACCTGTTTGATAGCCCAATAGGCTCTATGCCCAAGTTCTACCGGCAGATGACAAGATTTTCCAAAAACAAGCCGGTAAGGGGACATTCCAATAGGAGTTTTGAAAGCAGTTCGGTAGGCCCACAATGCATCATCTAACCTTTCTGACCAGTCTTTCCTATCAGGCCTAACCGACTTCTGAAGAATGTTCTTAATCTCCCTGTTTGAAACTTCTACCTGGCCACTGGTTTGCGGATGGTAAGGTGTTGCCAGCTTATGGGTGATCCCATACTTCCTTAGGAGGGTCCTAAACTAAGTGTTAATGAAATGAGGTCCTCCATCACTAATGATTGCCTTGGGCCACCCAAATCTAGAAAAGATGTTTTTCTGAACAAATTTGATAACCACCTTATGATCATTGGTCTTTGTGGCAATGGCCTCTATCCATTTGGACACATAATCAACAGCAACTAGAATGTATGTGTATCCAAAGGACGGTGGAAAAGGTCCATAAAGTCTATTCCCCATACATCAAAAATTTCTACAACCAAAATGGGGTTAAGAGGCATCATGTCCCTCTTAGAAATATTTCCCATGGTTTGACATCTAGGACAGGCCTTACAAAATTGGTGAGCATCCTTAAACAATGTGGGCCAATAGAAACCAGAGTCTAAGACCTTAGCAGCGGTCTTCTTTCCTGAAAAATGCCCTCCACAAGCAAGAGAATGGCAAAACTTGAGGACACTTTGATGCTCACTCTCAGGGACGCATCTTCTTATCACTTGGTCTGGTCCAATAAAAAATAGCTCCGGGTCCTCCCAAATATAATACTTGTCCCTAGCAAAGAATCTCTCTCTTTCATTTTTGGTCCAATCCCCAGGTACTCGTCCAATGACTTTGTAATTCACAATGTGTGCATACCATGGAGATGAAATATTGGAGACAGCTAAGATGTGCTCATCTGGGAAAACATCTCTAATAGGCATAGAGTCCGGGGCAATTATTATGGACAAATGGTCAGCTACCACATTCTTGGACCCTTTCTTATCATGAATTTCCAGATCAAACTCCTGTAATAAGAGGATCCATCTGATCAACCTAGGCTTGGCATCCTTTTTGGCAAGCAAATGCCTCAAGGCAGCATGGTCAGTGAAAACAATGATTTTGGCTCCTAAAAGGTAAGATCTGAACTTCTCTAAAGCAAAAACAACAGCTAGGAGCTCTTTCTCAGTGGTTGTGTATCGAATCTGAGTGTCATTCAATGTTTTGCTTGCATAATAAATCACTACAGATCCTTTATCAGTTTTTTGACCCAAAATGGCACCTACAGCAAAGTCTGAAGCATCACACATTATCTCAAATGGTAATGACCAGTCTGGAGTTTGTAGAATTGGAGCTTTGGTCAAAATGTCTTTTAAGTCCTCAAAAGATTTATGACAAGCTTCGTCAAAAATGAAAGGAGTGTCTTTCAACAAAGAAGTCAATGGCCTTGCAATTTTGGAAAAGTCTTTGATGAACCTCCTATAGAATCCAGCATGACCAAGGAAGGATCGAATTTGTTTGACAGAGTTGGGAGGAGGCAATTCGTAAATGAGATTTACCTTGGGTTTATCTACCTCTATCCCTCTCTCTGAGACAATATGCCCTAAGACAATCCCCTCCTTAACCATGAAGTGGCTCTTTTCCCAACTTAAGACAAGATTGGCATTAATGCATCTTTTGAGCACTTCAGTCAAATGGTCGAGGCATGAATCAAAGTCATTTCCAAACACAGAGAAATCATCCATGAAGACTTCTAAGTAATCCCCAACCATGTCTGAGAAAATAGACAGCATGCAACGTTGAAAAGTTGCGGGGGCATTGCACAGCCCGAAGGGCATGCGTCTAAAGGCAAAGGTTCCAAATGGACATGTGAAAGTGGTCTTTTCTTGGTCATCAGGGTGAATAGCCACTTGGTTATACCCTGAATATCCATCAAGGAAACAAAAGAATTTTTGGCCAGCAGTTTCTCTAAGATTTGGTCAATGAAAGGCAAGGGAAATGATCTTTTTTGGTCATCGCATTCAATTTGCGATAGTCAATGCACACTCTCCATCCTGTAGCCAGCCTAGTGGGAATGAGCTCACCCTTTTCCGTTTGAATCACAGTCAGTCCTGACTTTTTAGGCACAACTTGAGTTGGACTAACCCACTGGCTATCAGAGATGGGATAGATGAATTCAGCATCCAGCCATTTGACAATCTCCTTTTTAACAACTTCTTTCATGTTGGGATTAAGCCTTCTTTGCATTTCTATTGATCTTTTAGCATTTTCTTCCAAGTATATGCGATGTGTGCACACTGAAGGACTTATCCATCTCAAATCATCAATTGTCCAACCTATAGCTTTCTTATGACTCTTCAAATTTTCAATCAATTTCTTCTCCTGCCCTTCCTCAAGATCACTAGCAATTATGACGGGCCAAGTCTCGTTCTCACCAAGAAAGATGTACTTTAAATTAGCAGGGAGTGGTTTTAGCTCAACCTTAGGAGGACACTCAAGTGGAATCAATGGATCATTATCCTGAAATAAAGAGTTAAATTGTCCTTCCTCTCCCTCAAACCCTAGAGCACAGGGTTGGTCTACCATTTCTTCCACGCAAGATTCTTCCAAGGTATCTACCACTAGACAACTTTCTCCTAGGTCATGGTGCCTAGATGCCCTAAAAATGTTGATACTAACCCGCCTATCTCCAAATGATATATCCATCATCCCGGTAGCACAGTCAATATTGGCTCTAGCTGTGGCCAAAAAGGTCTTCCAAGGATAATGGTGGATTGAGTTAAATCTTGGGGAGTGTTCATGTCCAAAATGATGAAATCGGCCGGGAAGTAACAATCGTTGATTTTCACAATAACGTCCTCAACTAAGCCTTTTGGAGTGGTGACAGAACGATCGGCTAGTTGAAGGACAACAGAAGTGGGTTTCAATTCTCCTATCTTGAATTTCTCAAAAATAGCAGAAGGTAAGAGATTGACACTGGCTCCCAAATCTAAAAGGCCGCTCTCAAATGTGACTCCACCGATGGTGCAAGGAATTAGTGGAGTGCCTGGATCTTTGAGCTTTTTAGGGAGTTGATTTAATTAAGACAATGGTACTCACAATTTCTGGAAGAATTATTGTTTCAGTTTTGTTTCTCACTTCACGTTTTGGAGTACACATTTCTTTTAGGAATTTGGCATAGGCAGGCACATGCTTGATAGCATCAAGCAGAGGAATGTTGATGTGAACTTGTTTAAATAGTTCCAAGAGTTCTTCATTACCAGTTGGTTTATTTTTAGATTTTGGCTTTAAAGCTTCAGGAAAAGGGACTCTTGGAATGTAACAGCTTGGGTCTTCACTCATCTTGATTTTGTCTAGAGGTTCTTCAATTATTTTCTCTTTTCCCTTGGAATTTTCTTTTTCAACATTTTCTTCACTCTCTTCTTCAATTTCAATTTCATTTTCATTTTCTTTATCCTCATTTGACATGTGTGGGTGAGGATTTGTTCTGATTCTTCCACTTCTTAAGGTAGACACAGTTTTTGCATTCTCTACTTGCGGGCCCCTAGCTTGGGCAGGAGGATGATCTTGTTGTATAGGTTGATTTTGATTTTGTGGAGCAGGAATGTTCTGAACAAAAGCTTGTTGTGTGTCTTGTGGTGGAGGTGCATTTTGTCTAGCAGGTGGTGGTCTGTACCCTGAGCCTGATGGTATTGCTGGTTCTGATAGAATCCGGGAGGGTTGTTCCTTGGGTTTGCTATGGTTTGACTTGGTAACTGACCGGTCTCCCTCCTTTGACATACATCAGCAATTTGAGACTCTATCCTTGCCAAATTTTGTTGAAAATTTTGAGTTTGAGTTTGATATTGAGTTTGTTGTTCTTGCACAGTTTGGCACAGAGTCGCCATCATGTTCTGGAGTTGATTCATTTTATCATCCCAATTAGGTTGAGGAGGTGGTGGTTGATATGAAGGTTGTTGGAAATTTGTATGAGCAAATTGATTGGAATTTTGATTTCCTTGGAATTGTGGAGGTTTTGAGTTAGAAGATTGGCCAAATCCCGAATTCTGATTGGGATAGGATTGACCGTACATGGATTGCTTGAAGGCAGGTTGGGAAACTTGTTCAGATTGATTTTTCCATGAAAAGTTTGGGTGATTTCTCCAACCAGGATTGTATGAGTTAGAGTATGGATCGTAGGAGGGTCTGTGAAAACCTTGTGCAGCTTGGACTTGTTCCTGAATGAAAGGAGGTAATTGGGCAGTGGTGGGACAAGCACTGGTGGGATGAGCTGGGCTAGCACACATAGCACAAGTTTCAGGTTGTTGAGAAAAATTGGGTGTGGCTTGCCCAGTCAAAGATAATAATTGATCAAATTTTTGTTCCAACTTCTGCTCCAATCTTTGGTCAAGTCTAGCTATCAGATCTTCTACCCTAGAATCTGATTCTCCTCTCCCTTTTACTTCATACATTCCTGCCTTCTTTATAGGTCCTAG
Organism: Colocasia esculenta; assembly: GCA_014218235.1. Taxonomy (NCBI): domain Eukaryota; kingdom Viridiplantae; phylum Streptophyta; class Magnoliopsida; order Alismatales; family Araceae; genus Colocasia; species Colocasia esculenta. Next base: position 78,342,587 of record CM024759.1, on the reverse strand, counting down.
TGCTCTCTCGTAAGAGTAGAGTGAGGCATGATTGATAGAATTCTCACTCAATGTATCAAAAAGATTATATGCCTCATCCTCGCTCTTAGTCATGAATGCTCCTCCACACGAAGCATCAACCATTTGCCTATTTGATTCAGTTAGTCCTTCATAAAAGGCTTGAACAATTTGCCACCTCGACAGACCATGATGGGGGCATTTTCTAAGCAACTCCTTCAATCTCTCCCATGATTCGTGCATTAATTCTCCCGGGTGTTGGGAGAATCCAATTATTGCTCTCCTCATTGTATTTGTTCGGCCAATCGGGTAAAATTTCTTTAAAAATTCCTGCTGCATTTCTAGCCATGTTGTGATAGTTCTCCCTACGGTTCCCAACCAATGTTTAGCCTTGTCTTTTAAGGAGAATGGAAATAGGGTCAACCTTAAGGAATTTTCTGTGAAGTTTTGGATCCTTACAGTGGAACAGATCTCTAGGAACTCATCTATATGCCTATAAGGATCTTCATTAGGATTTCCATAAAAGGATGGCAACATCTGAATGGTTCCAGGTTTGATCACAAAATGATTTGCCGAAATTTTCGGCCTGATACAAGTAGCAGGTTGATAATTAGAAGGAATAAAGTATTCCTTCATTTGTCTGGGTGCAACCTCCTCCATATTCCTATCAATTTAGTTTTGGTTTTGATTGGCCATCCTATGAAAGAATCTTTCAATCTCGTCTATAGGTTGAGCCAAATCTAAGTTCAAAGATCGTCTACCAAGCATACACAGTGGAAAAGCCCTCTATTTATGATTTTTGAATTTTTAAGATTTTTATTGATTTTGATGAATTTTTAAACAAACACAAACAAACAAACACTTTCAAATCAAATTAATCTACCACTAAGTGTTCCTTGGACTTATGTTATTTTTTCTCAAAATCAGCTTTATGCTTGTTTAAATCCAACTCTAACACTTCTTATACCGGCCAGGTACGAGGTGGAGTAGAGGGAGGCCCCCCTTGCTTTCGCAAGGACCCAATTAAGTAACATCTAACTCACTTAAGCGTAACCTTTTTAACCTCTAATCCTAGACACCAGACTCAAAGAGAAGTCTTAGAATTAAGAAAGAACAAATCTAATTATGAACCCTAGGGCCAAGTCTACTGGTTTTTATTAAAAGCTGAGGAAAATGCAAGAATGTGAAATTTTTTTGTGATTTTTGGGCAAAGGAAAGGATGATGAAATCCCTCACCTTATCTTTTTATTCTAATGGGTGAAGCCCTTAAGCAGTCCCATTTAAAAATGTGAAGTGCAACAAACAAGTTTGAACAATGGATTTTCTAATGCTAAGTCTAATGCATGAAACAAGAGTTAGAAATCTTACCTTTCCCCCGCACTCTTCAATGCAAGAAAAAGAAATGGAGTTCAAATGACTATTAAAATGATGAATGTCCTAAAACAAGTGTTTCTAATCTTGAAAAATGAAATTTTTATTTACAAACAAACGGCTAACATGAAAGAGCGATTTGTGAATTTTTAGATTTTAGATTTTTTAATTTTTATTTGTTTTTTTTTAATTAAATGAAATGAAGCTAAGAAAATATAAGGTGCTACTATAAACTAGTTCTCAACTGATCAAACCACCAAGAGGCCAATTATTACATGCCAACGTGAAAGAAATCTCTGTACATGCACAGAGAATACATCAAAGCCTCACTACAAAGTTCACTCACACTCTTTCTATCTAAAATTCGGAATTAAAAGCAATTAAAAAAAATTCAGCAAGCTCCTCCTCCAATGGGCTTCAAAGGTCAAGCCCAATATCCAAGTTCCTCTCCTTGCGCAAATCTGAAATGAAAGCCCAACAACAAGTCAATAAAAAGCCCAATGCAAATGAAATCAAATCAAAAGCAGAATTAAATCAAACTCTAATGCCTCCCCGGCAACGGCGCCAAGATGAACGCGCGACGTTGTTGACTGTGCATCTTCGTTGTCCAGAGTTCTTCGCACATGTCAAAATGCACACTTCCTCTAAACTGTCTCACAAACATAAAATCATAAAGAAGAACTAGCACAATGGTGAGAACAGGTCATATCCACGGAGAGGCAGAATAGAGCTTGAATTAAACTACTTAGACTTGAAATCTCTATCGACAGTGCATTAAAAATGAATGTGTAAACAGCACTGACCAAATCACTCACAATCTTGATGGATCAAATTTAATGAAAGAACAAGTGGAATGAGATTAAAGAAACTTGATATCACTGTACCCTCACAGCACGAGGGATCAAACAAGCAAACAAAAAAAAGCTTAACTAGAAATTAACAAACCAATTTACCCCTACAGCTCACGGGATGAATAGTCAACAAAAGTAGCTCTCCATAAACATCAACCAAATATCCTCACAACTCAAGAATTGAACAGAAAATTCAAAAAACAGAATTTATTATTACCAAACCAAAAGCACAATATGAAGAAGAACTCAAAAGGAAATTTAAACTAAGAACAATATGAAATATAAAAATGTACCCTCATTGTTGAGGGATGAAGAACAAACGAGAAATAGAATGCACTAAACTTCAGAACAAAAAGAAAGAAAAAAAAAGAACACAATTAAACTCTATACCCTCTCAGCATGATGAATCGGCAAGAAGATACCCACATAAATATAACACTATAACATCAATCTTCTAAAAAAAAAAAAATATTAATAATGACGAAATAGAAATCTTCAAAGAAAAGAAGTTAGAACAGCAAGACAAGTGATCTCTCAATTTCTACTTGCTCTCTGCTACTCCGGAAGCTCCCGGATGCACAGACCTCAGACCTCAGACATCGGATAGACCAGAACTAACCAAGAAAGGGAAATGTTCCTGGTTGCCTTGTACCCTTCTCCACAGCGCAGAAGACAGGAAGAAGAACAAGCAGATCAGCAGTACAGAGAAAGAACCCCCTGATCTCCCTGGATCAAATCCCCACTGAAGAGCAGAGCAAACCACAATATCGACTAATGCAAATACTGATCCATAGAACAATCCTTGCAGCAAGGAGAAGAACCAGAAATCTGAACCTAAAAATTCCAAAATAATACAGAACCTCCTTGATCTGAACCCGCCATCTGATCCCCTTGTGCAATCGCTCAATCAGAAGAACAGAAGAAAACAAGAATTGCTGTGAATCGATCTCCAATAGATCAACCCCTCCAATCTGATCTCTCTAACCGCACGGAAGAAGAAAATTTTAGAACAACTGAAGTAAACATCATATAATTGAGTTTTTCAACGCAAAAAAATGGGAATTAAATGCAAATAACGGATCTCTCACAACCCCAAGATGAACATAACAAAAATAATGGACAATAAATGCCATTGCCCTATGAAAGCCTTCTCAGAACATAAGAGACATGGAATTAACACAGCAATAATGGAAAGAGATTGCCCATGGATCGTTCTCCTCTAAACAGAAGAAATGAAAAATGCCATGCACACGAAATAGAAGAAAAATTGCAGTCAACTTAATTTTTTTTCAACACAGAAGAAAAGAGGAACACCACTGGATCGACTCTTCAACACAGAAGAAATCACCCCCCTAAATGTTGAATACAGGAAGAACAAGAACAAAAGAAATAAAATCCTAAATCCATCAACCCACCCAACTCCCTGCTCTGCACTCTGGAAGAATAAGAAAAATCACAAATACTCTCTACTGACGAACCCTCCCCCAAGAACTCTGGAAGAACTGAAAATTAAAAGCTAGAAATTCTAAAAAAAATTCCAACCAACCAAGACCCTGCTCTGCGGCCTTTGGAAGCCTTTTATAAGCTTCCAGGCGCCTTCTGCTTCCTCTCCTATCTGCACCAGGATCGCCAGCGCAACATCCGCTCGAGCTCCATCAGCCGCCTCAGCTCTGCCCTGGCCGCCAACTCAGCACGGCACACACATACCGCTTTGGTCTCCTTCCCGCCCAGATCCGCCGCGCAGCCCAGCTCCAGCCCGCTAGATGCCACCTCAGCTCCGCAAAGCTCTGCACCTGCTACTGTCGCTCATGCCATCCGCGCCTTCCTCTGCTTCGCATGGCTGCCAAACGCCTGCTGTGCACGAACCTGCGTCGCTCGCCTCCATCGGCCATCTGTACAACAGATCGCTGCGCCCATTTGGTCTGCATCGCCTGGGCCAGCAACCATCCGAGCATGCCCGAGCCCTCACGCCCAGACGTGCACACACCCCAGCCGCTCAGCACACATGCTTCCAGCGCCGCGCCCTGGAGCCCTCCATCAGCCGCTTCATCTGCCCTCCTGCTTCGCCATCTCACACCGCCGCCCAGATGCGCCAGGCCCTGCACACGGGAGCAGCTCCAAACGCACCCAGATCTGGAGCGCCATCGCCCCTGCCAGCTCACCGCAGCTGGCCGCTTCACACCCGGATCGCCACCAGCTTCTGCCTTGGCCCTCTCCACAGCTCACAGCTCCTCCGCCAGCATCAAGACCCAACCACCTCAGTCTGATCTGGCCACAGCCACCTCAGCTTCCAGTAGCTTCCATCGCCTTTGACCTGGTGGGAAGAAAAGGAAAAATATTTTAAATGGAGTGTGTGTGGGATTAGGTAGGATATTTAAAAGGTTTTATTTGAGATTGGGCGGGGTATGTGTCATGATAGGATTGGGTAGGGTGTTAATAACTAAAATTGATTTTAATTTTGATTTATTTACATACTAGTATTTACAGAAATATGAGAATTCAAAGATTATTTATGTACAATGTAAAAAAGAAAATACTTTTTATTAATCAAATTATTCACAAAAAATGTTTAATTTTATTAAATGAAAATTCTAATTATATATTCTATCAAAACTAATATGCTCAAAAAAACCTATTTAGAGATGTAATGAAAATTAAAGTCCAAATGTACGCTATTTATGGACAAAGATTGTTTAAAATTGACTAACTGTATGAAATTTAACACGAATTTTTTTGTAATTATCAACTAAGACATTTTCTTATCCATGTGTAGCTGCGGAGAGTAGGAGTGACCCTGGAGGACCTGAGGGAGGACCGGACGACTATGCGGGGTCGCATGCTCGAGGCGAGGGAGCGACAGAGGGAGGCAGAGGCGGACCGGGCACAGGCCATTGCGGACCGAGCACAGGCTGTCGCGGATTTGGAGTTCTTGAAGAACCGAGTGCTGAAGAAGCACCGGAGTAGCAGCGACAGGCCCAGCAGGATGTGGCAGGGAGGACCGGGTCAGTGTTTGGATCTCTCGATGACATCGTGTCATTGGGAGACCCATCCGCGGGACGAGGAGGACCACGACCAGAGGCGTCTGCTGCGACGAGACCTCCTCTCCCGGATCGGCGTCAAGAGAGGGAGGAGGAGGAGGTGAGCTGCTCTCATAGGTCGAGGCCTAGCGAGGGAGAGAGGAGAGAGGAGTGAGGAGCGAGGCTCCAGATGTACCACCAGGGGTATGCCCCTGTTATGATATGCACAAAACTTTGATCCTTCATAGTGCACTTTTTTGTGGACTTTTGTCGTTGTGTACTTGACTGGTTTGCTGTTGTGCTTTGGTTCCTGCATCCACAACACTTAAAGGAAAAAAGTTAGTGTAGATCTGTCTTTAGCCCCTTGCCTAAAAGATGTACCTTTCTTGAGATCTGGTCAAGGGGCTAATTTCTAATTAAAGATAAGAACACAAATAAAATAATGAAGGGAAATATGTACATGCATTTTTTTTTATAGGAAAATAAGGAAAATGTTAGTATATGTACATGATACCACTAATTTTTTTGGATTTTGATTTTTTGATTTTTTTGATTTTTTATGCCTTTTTTTTAAGAGGAAAATATGTACATTATGGAAATATACACATTAGGAAACTCTCTTTTTGTACTTTTTTTTTTTGGACTCTTAGGACACACATTCATCACATATCAAAGTATAGGGTCCTCATAACCTACTTAACCACAGAGGCCATGAGCAAGGGGGATCGTACAAGATATCCTTTGACATTGGAGATTGCCCCTAGCTTTCTTGATATTTTCCACTGTGGAACGTCTTATAAGGTCAAATTGCCTTTAGAGGGAGGAATTGGAAGAAATAATAAAAAGTCATGTGAGGATTCGGTTCAAACCACTTTTTGTTCCCGAACCAACATCTCACATTAAAAGACTTGGTCAACAATTATTTTCAGGGGTATTTTTCATTTCATTTCATTTTTGGGGTGGAGGCATGTACTATTTGCTACCTCCTTGATTTGGTCAACCCTTTCTGGGTACGTATTTTTTGCTACCTTTTTTTTTTTACCTTCTTGGCTTGTCTTTGCCCCTTTTAGGCTTGATTTATCATTTTGCCCTTTTGCATTTTGTTGATTGTCCCTGTTTATGGTGACCTTGTCTCTTAGGTAAGAGTGGATGGTCCCCTACTCATGGTTTGCCCCTTTTCTAGGCTTGACCGAGTAAGAAGAGAATAGGGTTATATTGACCAAATTAGACCGTCCAAGTGTACTTATGATTTTCCAACTAAAGGACAGTACTCCAATATCATGTGGTGTGTGAATAGACCCTACCTCACTAATGATCACATGGAAAAGTAGAGTCTCAAACCTACACGGTATTGACAAGTGATGAGTGACAGACAGACTGACTGACTAAGAGTAGAATTTCTTGAGATAGACTGCATTCCAAGGATGCGACAACTCAACTCTCTTGGCGTCCACTAACCTATAAGCGTTCCCCGAGTACGCTTCTTTGACAACGAACGGACCTTCCCAATTTTCTTGCAATTTACTCCTGGGACCGGGTGCCTTAATGATTTTGCGCTTTAGGACCATCTCACCCACTTCAAATTTTCTCTCAAGCACTCTTTTGGTATAAAAACGTGCAATTCTTTGACGATAAACTTGTGCATGGTCGGCCGCTATCATTCGCCTTTCATCTAAGAGTTCAAGTTGTGCTAACAAGGCCTCCCGACGTTGATCGGGGTCAAGCTCAGAATCCAATTGAACTCGAAGTGAAGGGACGAAGATCTCATATGAGAGTATCGCATCTGATCCGTACGTCAAAGCATAGGGGGTCTGCTCATAAGAGTTCGAGCCGAGGTGTGGTAAGCCCAAAGAGCCTCAACTAAGAGGTCTGGCCAGTCAGCATTGTTATGAGATTTGCATGTTTTCTTTATGATTTTGATGAGAGTTTTATTAGTAGCTTCCGCTTGACCATTGCCTTGTGGATAATATGGGGATGAATGATGCAAATTAATATCATATTTACCACATGTCGCGAAGCTCTTGTGAAGTGAATTGTGGTCCATTGTCGGTGACGATGTCCCAAGGCACGCCAAATCTTGCAAGAATGTTGCGCTTGATGAACTTGACGACTGTTGAAGCTTTGACCTCTATGAACGCCTCCGCTTCAGCCCACTTTGTGAAGTATTCCGTGGCGGTCAGAATGAAGGACTTTTTACGGATTTTTCCGGTTCTGTCTGTGAGAGGACCAACCACGTCGAATGCCCACATGGCGAAAGGCCATGGAGCGATGAGGGGGTGAAGGGAAGAAGAAGGAGCATGGATTTTGTCACCGTGCAGTTGGCATTTAGCACAATGACTAATGAAGTGTCTGCAATCTTCTTCCATGGTAGGCCAGTAATAGTGTCTTAGCAATTTTTGGGCAATTGCTCTACCATTGACATGGCCACCACATTCACTAGAGTGAGCAGCTTCAACGATGCTTTGAGATTCGATCTCATCGAGGCAACGAAGATAGACCCCACTGAGAGATTTCTTGTAAAGAATGCCACATATGATCTTGTATCGCTCGGAGACACGGTGAATGGCCCGTCTATTAGAAGAGGTGGCATAATCGGGGAAGGATCCATCTTTGAGAAAGTTCTCGATGTCAAAGTACCAAGGATGGCCATCATCGAGGTCGATTTCTGGCTCTTTTGAGAGTGCATGGACTCGAAGGGAGGGAAGCTTGAGTTGAGCGAACCAAGGATCAATATGAGAAGGGACTTTCAACCTTTGGATGGAGACGGTTTCAGAAGACCTCCTTAGCGGAATAGGGATGGAAGAAGCCAGGGAGGCGAGAGAATATGCCAGAATGTTCTGAGCCCTAGGAGTGTGGACTAGGGTGAGCTTCTTAAACTGCCGAACTACCTTTCCTACCAACTCTTGGTATGGTTTCAACTTGGGATCCCGGGTCTGGTACTTGCTGAGAGATTGCCGGAGTATCAACTGCGAATCTCCAATAATCCTTAACTCCTTGACTCCGAGCAATAATGCCATTTTCAACCCAACTAGGAGAGCCTCATACTCGGCCACATTGTTTGTGGCAGGGAAGGTTAATTGGTAGGCATGCGGAATGACTACCCCTTCTGGTGAGAGGAGGACTGCCCCTATCCCACTCCCTTTGGAATTGAGAGCTCCGTCGAAATAAAGTATCCAGGAAGGTTCACCATCGATAATGGCTCCTAACTCTTCATCCGGAAAACTTTCATCGACGGAAGAATACGAAGGCAAGGGGTGGTGGGCCAAATGCTCGGCAATAGCATGCCCCTTGATTGACTTTTGGGAGACGTAGGTAATATCAAATTGATTGAGAAAACTTTGCCACCTCATCAACCGCTCAGTCAGGACGGGCTTCTCAAGCAAGTACCGAATTGGGTCCATACGTGCCAGAAGCTTCACCTCATGAGCTAAGAAATAATGCTTCAACTTCTGGGCAACCCAGACGACGGCCGCACATGTTCTTTCCATGGCAGTGTACTTTTTCTCAGCTTCATTGAACAACTTGGATAAGTAGTACACCACTCTCTCCTTCTTCTCGTCGTCATATTGGGCCAAGACTGCTCCAGTTGAATCTTCAGTGGTTGACACATAGAGCAATAAAGGCCGACCCGGGATCGGAGGAGCGAGAACAGGGGGATTGAACAAATAGCTCTTCAATTCATCAAAGGCCTTTTGACATTTATCGTTCCAATCAAACTTAGCCTCTCCTCTAAGCATTTCATAGAAGGGCTTGCAACGGATTGAATGCTGGGAGATAAATCTCCTAATGAACTGAAGTCTGCCAATTAGCCCTCTAACTTCTCTGATATTCCTAGGGGGAGGCATGTCGATTATTGCTTTGGCCTTGTTGGGGTCAATCTCGATTCCCCGCTTGCTAACTATGAACCCAAGCAACTTCCCAGAAGATGCTCCAAAGACACACTTCTTGGGGTTTATTTTGAGCTTATGTTCTCTAGACCGTTGGAGAACTGCCCGGAGGACCTCAGCATGGCCATGTCTAGTCCTTGATTTAACCAAGACATCATCAACATAGACTTCCATGTGCACATGCATCATGTCGTGAAAAATTTCCATCATTGCCCTTTGATAAGTTGCTCCCGCATTCTTCAATCCGAAGGGCATCACGACATAACAATAAGTCCCCCAAGGCGTTGTAAAAGAAGTTTTCTCCTGGTCTTCCTCCGCCAGATGGATCTGGTTATACCCAGAGAAACCATCCATAAACGGCAACATCTCAAAGCCGGCAGTATTTTCCACTAGGACATCTATATGGGGAAGAGGAAAATCGTCCTTTGGGTAAGCACGATTAAGGTCACGAAAATCTATGCAAATCCTAACCTTACCGTCCTTCTTCATCACCGGGACAATATTAACTACCCATTGTGGATAAAGCACAACCCTAATGAACTTGGCCCTGTGCAACTTGTCAACCTCCTCTTTGATCTTGAGTGCAAGCTTGGGGTGTAGCCTCCTTAGCTTTTGTTTGACGGTCTTCGCGTCGGCTTTTAAGACCAACCGGTGCTCGACCAAAGAGGTGTCAAGCTCTGGCATGTCCTCGTAGGACCAAGCAAAACCGTCAGAAAAATCTTGGAGGATAGCTACAATAGCTTCTTCTTCTTCTACACTTAAGTTGGCACTAATCAAAACGACCTTCGGAGATTCTTCGGTGCCAAGGTTGATCTCTTTGGTTGGCTCATCCGCAGCCATGGTCAGCTCGTTGAACCTCTTTATGCCATCCACATAGGAGCTCACTGGGTCCTCTTCCTCTGACCCAAGATCTCCCGGCTTATCTTTCTCATCGAAATCTAGCAGATAGACTCCTAAACCATCGTCTACAGAATCACCTTCTTCAAAATCAGCCTCTACAAGGGCAGGCTCTTCAAGAAATTCTGGGACTTGATTCAACTTAAGACACCTCTCAGCCAAGGCCATAACATAACGGGCAGGAACTTGCCTACCCTTCTCCTTGCGAATGCATGGCTGAGAGGAACTAGACTCTTCTAAATTTAGACCCGACTCTAGACTTGACTCCAAACTAGAATCTAGACCACTATGTACAGGACTATGTACAAAACTATGTACAGGGGAAGTACCCCTAGAGGGGCGAGAATGGGAGTTCAGGATGGAAAGCGTCGGCCCCTGGCCGAGCGGAAGAGGCTCCAAAGAGGAAGGGTACTCGACGGAGACCTCGCATTCCCACCTTTCCAAATTGGCATTTTTTTTAGAGTCAAGGCTTAAAACGGTGAGTTGTTGACTCAAGGTTGCCCTGACTGGCCAGGTGAGGAATGGGGAAAGGACAGGCGGAGAAAGAAAGAGAAAGAAGGTGTCGAAGAAAGACAGTCGGGTGTCGAGCACACCTCAGTAGCGGGAGATTGTGAAAGAGAAGAAGGAGATGGAGAGTCAGAACCAAAGATCGAAAGAAGGCCGAAGTCCTTGCAGACTTCCTCAATTTCGGCAGCTTCCTCCTCTTCCTCTTCGCTCTCGGAGTCGGACAACTCCTTTATCATGGGTTGCCGAGTTCCCGGTTGGAGGGGTCCCTGAATGAAGTGCTCCTTCAGGGTCCAAGTGAGAGGGGTATAGGGGATGAAAGGATCTGGATGAAAGCCTAAACCCGCCCTATCTAACAACCTCTTGACTTGCATGCCATGAACAGGACCTTGTTTGTTCCCACCCAAACCTCGGCCATGAATATAGCCGATCTTAGCCATCACTTCCCAACCTTTCCCTTGGGGACATGGGATAGTCTCAAGCTCTTCATTCAAAAGGGGAGGTTGGTTCAAATCAAGAGGCAATGGGAGGTCAAAGATAGACATGACAGGTTTCTTCCCCCTGTCCGGAATGAATAGGTGCGGCATCTACTCTGAAGTGATAGAATTGAGGGTTTCCAAGGTAGGAATGCTCTTGATCTTGATAACCCGCCCATTGAATGGAAACTTAAAACATTGGTGAGCAGTGGAAGGGACCCCTAGAGTTTGTTCTAGCCAAGGACGACCAAGAATGGCCTTATAGGCCGGATCGACATCCAAAAATTGAAACTTGGATGACATGGTGACAGGTCCAATCTCTAGTTGGAGGGCAATTTTACCTTTAGCAACCCTTTTGGAGTTATCATAGGCAGCTATTGTGGAGCAGATCTTCTCCAGATTATCCTCCCCCAAACCCAATTGTTTGAGAGTCTTCATCGGACATACAATAATGGACGCCCCGATGTCGATAAGAGTGGAGTCTACCGAAACCCCGTTGATAGTAACGGTGAGGCAAAGAGGAAGAGAGCGACACTCGGGGGCAGCAAGATCTTTGTCCGAGAAGGAAATGAAGGGTCCCTGGGTAAGGGAGAGGATGGCATTGGTTACCCCGTTGGGAGGAAGGTCATCATTGACCATGATTTTCTGAAGAAATTAGAGGAGAGTGGACTGATAGGACGGCGATCTCCGAATCAATTCTAAGATAGACACCCTCACGGGTGTCTTGTCCAAGTGTTGCAAAATGTCATATTCGGTGCTGACAGGTGGTGGGGGTCCAATATCCTCCTCATCTTGAGATGGCCGTGGAGGCATAGGAATAATCCGATTCTGGAGCGTGACATGAACATCCTCCTGAGACCTAGGAAGGATGAGTTGGAGAGGTTTGCTGTCATGGGTGGCCGACTCATAGGAAGGATAGACCTCTTGACGAGCAGGTCGGATGAGAACCAAGGGCCGCTCTTCTAAAATGGCATCTACAGTGGTAGAGGGCTCGTGGGACTCTACGGAGGGACATGGGTACCACTCCTCAAAACCTTCTACCCCCCATTGTTATTCTATTCTCACAACCCGAGGTTCAGAATGTGTCATGGTATTGACATTTTTCTGGGACTTAGAGGAAGAGGGATTGTTGCTTTGGTGGTTGGGGATAGGGTTTTGCACAATACCAAGGTCTCTTTTGTGTACCTATGTCAACCTTGACATCCTCCTAATTTATCCTACCTTGGTCATTCATGTCATACACCCAGTCACGGAAGGTGAAGCAGTTGTGGAGTTCATGACCATGAGCCCTATGATAAGGACAGTACTTTGAGGTATCGGCCCTTGGATTGGCGCTTTCCTTTTGCGGGGGAAGTCGGATAGCGTCACAAGACATAAGGGCGAAGAATACGTCTTCAAGGGTTTCGGGGAGGGCAAGATAATGAGACCTTCTGGGTCCAGGACGGGTATAGCCAGAAGGAGGAGGAACAACGGAATATAGCTTGGAGGGGTGTGATGGGAACTGATGAGGATTAGAGGGAGAATTGGAAGGCTTGTTGGGAGGCCTCAACGGCTGACTGCAAGCGCTGACAGACTCATTGACGGTCACCCCCTCGGTGGTAGGTGCCGTGGGAGTCTTGCGTCCTTTGGGCTTCCCTTCAAAGAATGGCGGAAGGGAGGAGTCCTTAATCTGATTTTGGACCACCCTAGCTCGGTTGTAGAGGTGTGCAAAGGAGGGGAACTCACTAAGCATCAAAATGGATCGGAGCAAAGGGGTGGTATTGGTAACGATCATGGTTATAGCTTGGGACTCCGGGATGGGAAGGTCGGCCCTCGAAGCAATGGATCTCCAACGGTTGGCGAAGGTGACAAAGTCTTCGTCCGGCTTCATCTTTTCCGCCACCAAGTCGGGGAGGGTGGGGACTTGGGGGCCTTGTAAGAGAAATGAGAGATGAAGCGTTCAGAGACTATGTCAAAGTTAATAAGATCCTATGCGGGTAAAGAGGTAAACCACCTCAAAGCCTCCCCTTCCAACGATTGTTGGAAGAGGTGAACTAAGAGGACCCGATCGTATAGCCACCGATGGGAATCCATGGTGAAGCCAGCAAGATGGAATTGGGGGTCGGTGGTCCCATCGTACTTGCGGTATTAATTTCGGGGCCTTGAAACCCGGAGGAAAATAGGCATTGGGGAGCTTGTAATAGTTATAGAGAGAGTGAGGCTTGGAGAGGGATAGAGACTCAGCCAAGAGCCTCCTAACAAGGCCCTCCATCTCTGACCGGGACCTGGATTCAGATTGAACAGGGGGTGTGGGCTGACCATGAGATGGATAGACGGAAGGAGGAGTTGGGATAGAAGTGTGGGAGGAATCGGAGTGGAAATGGGAATGGGGGAGATAGGAACCTGTGAAGGAGTGCCGGGCCTAGGAGCGGGCCTAGATGAGGAAGCTTGGAAAGGAGAAGGGGATGGAGAAGAAGGAGAGGCCGCTGCCTGGACGGTATGCTTAGAAAGCATTGAAATGATGTCCTTAGGCGAATAGCGGCAGAGGAGTTTGGAGAATTCAGGGTCTTCTTGAACTTCTTGGGCATAGGTGGGGTTGACCCTCAAACTCACACTCTCCTCATTATCAGCTTGAGAGGAGGACTGAATAGACTCTTCAGGCTGAACATTAGTGTTAACCATACCGACAAACTCATCATGAATATTATCATCATACTCAAATGCCGGATTGTTAGACATGTTGATAGAGTTCAACCAAGAGTCCATTTAGCAACACAACCTACTAATTTTAGGATGGTTAAGTTGATTAACTACATTGTTATTAGGAGAAATATGAATTTCTACCAAACAATGTTATCAAACAATGTCCCCAAAATTTTTAGATGTTAAGGTTGTGTGTTAACTTAACTTGTAAAGGCCAATTCTCTCAATCCTTACTCAAACCGGGTGAATAGGCGGACTAAATGGGAGGGTAAAGGTCCTCCTGCCTCGTACCGTGAGGGAATCCACAAAATTTAGGGACTTATGGAGTTCTCCTTGGAGCCAAGCCGATTTACTCGAGAGGGAATCCCCGAGTAAAAGGTTGTGAACCAAGGAGGGGCTATCCTAAAATGTGTGGGGAGGCTAGAACAGAGGAGGAAAAAGAACCCCCCGCGACTGAGGATCGTTAGGAATCAAACAGGAAGCAAACAGGAAGCAAACAGAAAGCAAACAGAAAGGAAAACAGATCAAAACAGTCAAAAAACAAGCTTTTGTGAAATAAACGGCAAGCAAATGGACGTTCAGTTCATCAGAAAATGATTGACGGCATGCTCGACGAAAGCTGACGTGGAGTAAACAGCAAGGGATATGGACGCTCAGAATAACTCAACGACAGGAAGGTTGGACATTTACCTAGGTGGACGGCAAGATCGTTTGCCGTTTACCTGTGTGTAGACCGAAAACCGTGGCAGCAGTGTTGGTCCCACCGTGATCGCCAAAGCGGAGCTGTGGACGCCCCGTTCCGCGCACCCCGGGTGCTGATGGATGCTCCGGAGGTTCACGAACGTTGCTGCTCCCTCGTTGGCATTGAATGGGTACTGGTTGACTTCGTTGACTCCTTGGTTGACTGAGTTGACTAGGGAGAAAACAAAGAAACCAGCAAAGGAAAAGGAGATGTTGTGATCGCCAGGGCCTTACCTGTGCCCAAGGGGGTGTTGTGATCACATCGGTGATGCTGCCTCACATAGCGAACGATGGTGGGGTTCCAACTTCCTCCTCTTCGGCCGGCCAAAGAAGAGAAGCTCCACGGTCTTCTTCGAAGTGTTCCTGCCACGAAAAGAAACTCTATTAGACTGAGGAAAGTGTGGTAAACCTCCTAAACAGAAGAAGAATACCCAAAAGGAGAGCCCCGTACCAGTTGCGGGCTTGAGAAGAGGGGTGGCCAAATGTTATGACCACCCTTCTTCCCTCTATTTTTGGTTTGGAAAACCCCTTTTTAGGTGTGTAGGAAGGTGCCCTACGTGCCTAGGGTGTGTGGGTGTGTGTGTGCAACATGCAAAACTAAAAAAGAGAAAAGGGAAAGAGAAAGAGAGAAGAGGGAGATGATCCTCGTTTCTATGGTTGATGGCTCATTAGTGGACTCCTCCAACACTTGTTGAAGCCTTCTGGACGCTCAAAAAGTTGAGAGAAAGAGTGGGAACAAGAGTGGAGACTTTGGTGTACTTTCTCTCTCTTCTCTCAAGGCATGTAAGGTGTAGCTCGTCCAGCCTCTCCCCCTTCACTTAGAAGGCCTAAGGACCACCTATATAGGCAGTAGGGGCGCAGCCAAGGGGCCTTGGATGCTCAAGTGTGAAGAAACACACTTGTACAAGTGGCAATCCAAGTGTTAAGGGCTAGACCAATAGGAGGGGGCCACATAAGACTTTTACTAGGTCAAGGGAGTGCCAAGGTGGCCCATTTGCCCGTTGGGAACGGCCCCATGCGCTGCATGGGCGAGGAGAGGGCGCATAGTGGGTTGGAATCTCGGGTAGTTGCGCAGACCAGGTAAACCAGGTTGACGTCCAACGATGTCGCCGCCAATGCCATGCAGACGTCCACATAGGTGGCCGCCAAAAGGAGTCGACGTCCATGGAGCTTGCCGCCAACATGTCGTCAGCGGCAGTCAATGCTGCCATCTACATGGGATCCGAGGCAAGTCAACAAATGGTCAAACGAGCCTTATTGGGCCATGGAACCACGCGGGGATGGGCCAAACCTCGCGTCTACACACATGTAACTCTGTAACTACATAGAGATTTTATAACTTTGTAACTATGTAATTAGAGCTTACCTAGCTAGTTACATACTTACATAGTTTCAGAAGGACTTACCAAGTTATCAGGGATTACCTAGTTACCAAATGTTACCTAGGGCTTACCTAGTTATAGAGTTACATGTGTAATTCCTGTAACTGCGTAATAATTATTTCAGGTAAATCTGGAATTTAATATACCATAATTCATGTAAAAGTTATTTCAAGAAAGAACTCTGATTAACAGGGTGTGTCAACCTGAAACACTGAGTGTGTCGACTTGAGTCACTGGAAACAAGGGTTAGGTTGACCTGAATACAGGGTGTGTCAACTTGAATGGAAGGGTGTGTTGACTCTCTAAAGGGTAGTGTCGACTCTCTGAATGATAGATAGAATCGACTCTCTGAGTGAATAGTGTTGACTCTTTGCAGGGTAGTGTCGACTCTCCGAAGGATAGAGTCGACTCTCTGTAGGGTAGTGTTGACTCTCTGAATGGATAGAGTCGACTCTCTGTATGATAGAGTCGACTCTCTGAAGGATAGAGTCAACTCTCTGTAGGGTAGTGTTGACTCTCTATCTACTCTCTGCAGGATAGTGTCGACTCTATGTGTGATACCCCGAAATTCCATCCTTTTATATTGTGCATGTGTATTTACTTGTTGTGTGCATATCATGAGTATTCAATTGTGCATATTACCATTTTTATACTTCTCATGAACACATGCATGTATATATATATGATATTTTATGTGAGAATAGGCAATTAGCTAATTTTGTGTATATTGTGTATACTAAAACCCTAGGCATATAATGCTTAAGTAATATTGTGCATGTTTAATCTAATTACCGATGTGCATGTTGTATTTATCTATTTCATGCATAATCTACATAACTATGTTGTATACGTGTGTGCATATTTATACATATGTCAATTCAAGTGTGTGCATGCCAGAATTAATTATTATTGTATAGAATATTCTTAGTTAACTTATTGCATATTGCATCTTAATGATATTATGCATGCACTATCTAAATCTTGAAGTGCATATTATACTACCTATTCCATGGATATTGTGTGTAAATATATGATGTACATATGTATATATGTATGTTATCTTATGCATGTGATATCTATCTATCTAATTCTATGTACATTAAATTATCTATAGTATATGAATAGTACTTAAATGACATTGTGCATGTGATAGGTAAGTAATGCTACAGGCCATGTAAGTACATGAGAGTTATTTTCGTACATGTATATATAAAAATATAAATGTGCATGCATTATCTAGCTATCAATGTATGTAATATATTTATAAATCTCATGCATATTATTGTATGTGTTGTGCATATAGTAAGAAGTTATTATCATACGTCTTGTAAACAATTGTGAGTTATTCCCGTGCATGCAATATATTTAAATAAGCGTGTGTTATTTAATTATTGATATGCCTATTATATTTAATTATTCCATGCATGTTGTATGTAACCATGATGTGTATATGTATACATACATATGTTAATTTTGTTTAAATGATATCTATCTACTTTAAGCATGTTACATTATTTATGGTGTGTAAGGTACTTGAATGATAATGTGCATATAGTATCTAGCTAATGATGAACACATTTCATTTATAGGTTCATGCATGATGTATGTAATCATGTAGTGTGTAAGTATATATGCATATATGTATGTTATTTATGCATATTATCCTTAATTAAGATTAGTGTAAGTTATATTTAAATAAATATTATGTAATGCATGTACTTTATGTGGTGAAGGTGTGTGTAATTATTTTTACACATATTAAATTATTGGGGTGTATTTATGCATTTATTTTAATGTATGATAGTGTTTTGGCCGAAGTGCACAATTGGCGGCCAATACTGTACCGCCAACTGCCAGGCCCAGTACTTGGCCTCCAGATCAATGGACGCCAAGGCACTGTGGGCGGCCACCCCCTGGACGCCAATAGCCTGTTGGCAGCAAAGGCCTGAACACCAACTGTCAGTTAACTCTAACCGATGTTGACGTCAATATCCTCCTGTGTAACGGTTCCAGCTTTGTTAACGCTCGCGTTTTGGCCGGTTCCAAATTAGGAAACCCATCCTAATGCGTAGGAAACCTACCCTATTGTGTACCCCAAACCCCAAGCCTATAAAATACTCATCCTAGGGCGAAGGGAAGTCTTTTTAGCATTGGTGGAACCCTAGCACTCGTAATGGAGAAAAGCTGAACTTTGGAGGGTCGGATCTGGTGACTGGAAGGTTTTCCCGAGGATCTACAACAACTGGGGGGATAGCCTATACATAAGAGAAGAAGTCCCAACTCTGAGGAATCATCTTCATCGACAGGAGAACCAGATCTAAGGAGAGTTTGAGCACCTTCTTGGTAGGGCCGAGGAGGGCTTCATCGGCAAATATTGATCTTCGTAGATTTATTTATAGGCAAGTAAACCCTAGATCTCAATCTTACACATGTCCCTTAGGTCCAAGGTATTTTTCTGGATTTTTCCTCGAGTCTTGGAACCTCCAAATTTCCCTTTGTATGGAGTGCTGTCTGTGTATGCTACTGGGAGGAAGTTGGCGGCAGCATCTGCTGCAGTCAAGTTCCTGAGGTTGGCGGCCAGGGATGTTGCAGTTGAAAGTAGGCGGCCACATCCCTTGCAGTCAACTTCTTCAGTGTCCTGAAATTGCACTATTTGATCTTCTTAAGCTGTTTAATTGATTTTCGGATATAGGGACATGCTGCAAATTTTATGTGTGGTTGTATACAGTCATTAGGTCATATCATGAAGTTGCCCTAATTTTCTATGAACTGTGTTAATTATTAAAATTCAGTAATTGAATTATGAGCATCATTTAAGCATATTTAAATCTTGTATAAATGGATTTGATGTAAGTTAGGGTTTCATAATTTTTCCATGATAGAATGAATACTGATATTAGGTTTCTTAGCTATTAACACCCAATCATGTTCATATGTACCATGTCTAATGATATTTCAATGAATATGTCTGAAATCTTGTTTAAATTGTAGAAATTATATTTACTGTTCGAAAAATCTGGAAAATTGAAGATGTGATATGTTTACAATTAATAACTTGTGATAAAAATTTGAAACTAATTTGATGACAGAAAGTGCAATTATTGTTAAATCATGGGAATTATTCATATTAGATATGTAAAATCTAATCTTGTGTAATTCAGTAATTAACAACATGTTTAGGATTGTAATATGAGTTGTTTTACTTCTGAAAATAATAGTATCATGTTGGGTTAACTGAGATGTGTGCAATTGATAAATAATACATGTAAAGTGATTAAATAGTTTATGTGAGATATATGAATAATGAAAGAAAATGTGATAAAGTGAATGTGTAATAATTGGGCCAAGATTAACACTGCTACCCTAGAGGTTCGAGAGCTGTACCATAGAAAAGTCCCTATGCTAGGCTCAACGTTGTGAAAAGTATATCCTAAAGGCATTAGGATGAAAACCTGGAGGTGGACAAGTACCACTGGATAGAGTGGAGAGGGCTTCTCCCGGTCTACGCAGTTACCAAGATTCACCACTACATTGCCTAGGTGGTGGGTATATGATTATGAGATGTGTTATGAGATGAGTTATGTGCTATGAGCTATGTGCTATGAGATATGGATGTGTGTGTCCTCTAGTAGGTGGTTAGGACTATGTGTCATAGCATGTTAAGCGATGGAATATGAATAAAGTGTAAGATGATATGCAAATGTGGCACGTGATGAGTGCAAATGATATGATATGTGATAAGTGAAAATAAAAGAGTAAATGATATGAAGAATATGTGAAAAGATATGTAAGGGAGAGTTAATGCTAATGAGAGTGTGCTTGCATGTGAAAACCAATCTATTAATGCAATATGTTCATGTTTTCATGTATTAATACCTCAATTGTAATATCATGTTTAGCATCATGTCATGTAGTTTATAAATATTCATGTAATAGTGTATGTGAATAAACATATGTAACCATGTCATTTATGCAACATGAAAGATGAACATGTAGGATTGTTAAATGGATAAGATAACATGTGAACAAATGTAAATCCATGTAATTGAGTTTAATTCATGTCAAAACAGCAAGTAAAGTGTGGTTATGAATGTGATAAATGCATGAAATAATGTTTAGATTCCATGCTAGATGTGATATCCACTTAGTACATAAATCCATGTTTAAAAATTGTATATGTTTGTTAATTGATTGAACATGTTCTAGACCTTTCATTCATGGTATAAAATGTGAGATCATGTGTAATGAAATCTATTTACATTAAAAAAGCAAATAAAAGGTGTAATTAGATATGAAAAGTGCATGTGAAAAGTGAATAGTCATCATGCTAGGTTGTTCATTTCTTTATGCTTAATTCTATGCTCTAGTTTGTAGAAATGTATCATGAAATGGATAATGTTTGGATGGATGAATCATGCTACATGTTAGGTGTAGAAAATATGTACAAGTGTATGTTAGTATCCATGATTTAGAATAAACATGTGATAGTCTAAAGCATGTCTAGGTGATTTAAATATGTGTTGATATTTAAGAGTATGTACCATGTGTATTCTTGTAGTTTAAATGATAATGTGTATTTCCTTAGTGTTTGATAGTTTAACATGAATGTGATATGTTAAGGTTAAGTCTTTGGTTTGCTTGCTGAGTCTTTAGACTCATACTTGCTTCGGCGTACAGGTGAGACATGTATCTCGTGCCAAAGGGAGGCATAGCGAGGAGCATTCCAAGAGCGAGGAGTAGTTGTGAAGTTTGCTTAGTAGTTGTACTTTTCTTTTTCATAGCATGAATAAAGTTAGTTGTATGTCTTTTTCATAGCATGAATAAAGTTAGTTGTATGGACATTATTTTGGACAATGTAGTTCTTTCATATTTGTAATAATGTGGATACTGTCATTTTATTTTTCTATATAGACTGTGGAATGTGTGATGGTGATGGAATAAAGTGAGTTGTTTATTTTATTTCCGCTGTACTCATTTGCTATCCATGTACATATCAACCTATCGGCTAGTGTTGGGTTAATATCCCACTGTGACAACGCTCTTTATACCGATGGAGATTGGTATAATCGTACCGGTATGAGGAGGGCCGTTACACTATGACTAGATAGAGTCGACTCTTTGCAGAATAGTGTCGACTCTATGATTGGATAGAGTCGACTCTCTGCAGGATAGTGTCGACTCTATGAATGGATAGAGTCGACTCTCTGCAGAGTAGTATTGACTCTCTCTGGTTTTTCTGAACCTACTAATCAAAATAGATAAATTAGATTTACCTCGTTAACCGTGCATCAAAAATTCTTAATATCCATATTTTTGGAATCAACATAGTTTTTTGATAATTATGGTAATTTCAAACTTAAATTTTGTTACCAAAATCCAGTGACACCCTGTCGGTGTACACTTGTCCGGAAATGGTACCGACATGAAACAATGTAAATCTTTGAGTGATTTTCTGATGCAAGTATGCTAGGCTTATAGCTTCATACTTGGTATTAATTTGAGGCGTCACATAGGAATTACATACTTACGTAATTATACATGTAACTCTGTAAATATATACTTTTGCAGTTACTTATTTAACTGTGTAACTACTTCATACCTTGTTACATAGTTACATGAATAAATAATTACAAACTTAAGGCGTAAAAAACTATGTACTTACATACTTACAGAGTTACATATGTGTATGTGTAGTTACATAGTATGTACATGTGTAATTACACACTTAAATGTAGTTACAGAGTTACACATGTAATTCTGTAACTACATACTTACGTAGTTACAGGAATTACATATGTAACCCTAGATAACCTTTGGTAACTAGGTAAGTCCTGATAACTAGGTAAATCTTTCTAAAATTATGTAAATATGTAATTAGGTAAGCCCTAATTACAGAGTTACAAACTTATAAAAATTTTATGTAGTTATAGAGTTACATGTGTAACTGCATACGTATGTAATTACATACTTACACAGTTACATGATTTACATACTTACGCAGTTACACATGTAACTATGTAAGTACGTACTTACGCAGTTACACACTTTTGGGATAACGAGGGAGGATAACAGGGGTTAAAATAGGGACATAAAAATAAGTCCTGCATAAAGCAAGGACCGGAAGTGGCGGAAAAACCTGACAGGGACCTGAAAATAATGTCAGATTCCTGCCAAGGACCAATAATTAATTCTCCCTAATATTTATAGAAAATAAATTATAATTACCTATTTACATTACAAGAAAAATGGGCTATACCGTCATTTTTTAATTCTGTAGGAGAGTTTGTAAGTATTTTGGAGATTTTACCTTCCGTTTAAGGGGGTCACAATTAAAATAATATTGTTTTCTTAAAAAAAGACATAGATAAAAATTTAGGTGATCACATTGCGGGGATAATAGTAAGTAATCATGTCTTGAATGTAGGTAACGAGTATGCCCCCAAAAATATTTGATCAGCCCGTCTTTTGAAAGCGGGCTTCTTGTTGGCGCACGAACTTCAACACCGAAGGGGAAAAAAAAAACTTTCACTCATAGAATGCGAAGCTCCAAAAGAAAAGCCTTTCTTGATCGTTCCAAGCCCTAAAACCCCCCTCCCATCTCCCACTTTCTCTTCCCCCTTCCCCTAATTACATAGTCTCACCCCCCATGGGCACTTTCCCTTCCCCCTCTCCTCGGCTTCACAGTTCGACTGTTGAGACCATCAGCATAGCGATCATCATTGGATTTGCTTGCGCTATCAACCTCCACCAGCTCTGGCCCCAACGGTCCTCTAAAATGCTCTTTTTTTCTCTCTCTCTCTTTCACCATTTGAACCCCTCCAAGAAGGCTTCTTGTAAAGCCTTCTTTTCGTCCTCCTCATCATATGTGTCCCCCTTGCTCTCCCCTAACATCTCTCTGATCACTTCCATTGTAACATCTCGTTCCTTGGTCGGCCACCCTCTATTCAAAGTAGCGATGAGTTGGGCTATCCCCTTCTGAAGGCGACGACATGGTTGATGTGTTTTTGTTAATAACGCGACGGCTTCATCATCGTGTTCATCTTCTGATAGTTTCTGGCCATTGTATTCCCTTCTTGTCGTTTTGTTGTCTGGACAGTTGAGACACGTGTCGGGGTGCATGTAACTTGAAGGCTACATGCTAATCGTCGCATTCAAGGTGGTAGGCATGGAGGGCGACACGTGGCGGGTCCAGCTGTCAGGTCTGACTAGGCCTTTGAGGTCACGACAACATGACTGTCGCCGTCAGGCAGGTTGTGACAACTTCGTCGTCGTGTTCTAAAACCTAAGCTTTATATAAGCTGGGCCATTAGAACTGATCTCTTCTTCTCCTTTTCCTCTTCTTCCCTTCCTTCCTCCGACCCCTCTGTGCGAAACCTCCTCGTGGGGGAGTTCTTGAGGGTGTTCTTAGTGGTGGGTGTGGCGTCTCCAGCCGTGGTTCCTCCTCCGACGTGGTGCTCCCTTTGGCATGTCGGCTTCCTTTTCGACGTATGATCTCTTCTCCAATGTGTAGGAGGTCGGACGTTGCTCGTGGATGGCGTGAGCGTGGAGGAGACGGCCATGCACAAGAGAAGACCCCAATGGGTTGGCTCTTCATTTTGAGATAGGGATTTATCTCAACCTTCCCCTAGTTCTAGCATGCTAGGATCTCATTCCCCCTTCTCCAAACCTTGTAGAATCCATGCTAAGTGTTTGAATGCATGTTGGATTCCTTCATCTTGAATGGGGTTGGGGGTTTGAGTAATCTCATGAGTGTGCATGTGAGGTTTCATGAGTGTAGATCCTTCACATTGTCATGCATGGGTGTGGATGATGGTGGTTTGTACTCCTAGCATGTGCATTTATTGTTCTCCACGTTCCCCTCCCTCTGTGCACATCGGATTTGCCATTTGGGGGCATTTTTGGAGGTCACGGGTAGGCACCTAGGCCTCTGTCTGTGGTCGTGACAAGGTCCTTGTCGTGACTCAGAATGCGATGCTTCCCCTGTCGCCTTCTGACTCTAGTCACGACATGCTACCTGTCGCATTCTGGTTGCAAAAGGGGGTGCGCTGCCTTCTGATCCAGGTCGTGTCATGCAAGGTATCGCATTCTGGTTGCAACTACCACTACGTCGCCTCCTCTGAGAAGGTGATAGTGACCCTGTTGCCTTCTCAGACAGAGAGTGACATGTGCCCTATTCGGAGTCTGTTCCGCTGCGTCTCTAAGTTGCTTGGCACTTGTGTTGTTCCTAGCACAGTCCTACACAAGTTGTTCGTTTGGTGCTTGGCACTGGAGGGCTTGTTACATTAAAGGTTGTTACCGTTACCTGGGACCCCCGTCCCTGCATGCCGGTTGAGGGAGTTCTCTAGGCGGCGGGCGTGCTCGAGTCACCGACTCTGGTAGCTAAGGGGAAAATGGTGGTGGACGGCGATGTTGAGTTATTTGCAGAGCTATCTTGATTGGTCTGGGACGCCAAGGTGGTTTGGTTGTTTTTCCGGCACAGATCAACTAATCCTTCTCACTGCCTCACTCTATATGATTCTGGTACCATTTAGAGGGGCCAGACGTGAGACCATATAGTACGGCCAGAACTACGATAGTTGTGTGGTTACTTTTAGTTCCGCGGTCTCATGCTCTGACGGGAGATGGCAGATCTAGACTGGAAGTCGAGGGTAAGGCGCGTGGCACTCCTGACCGGTTAACTAGTGATAGTTGTTCTCTATGGCTAGTGTCTTTGTCCAAACAGGTCTCTCGGTCTGTGTTTGCAGTCTTGGGGTTTGTCCCAGTTCCGTGGTTATAAGAGTTTTCGGTCCCGACGTGTTTAGATCAATGGATGTGTAGTTTACTTTCTGCTTCCGCACTTACTTTGTAAGTAGAATATATTATCTTGCTCACTTTCCTTTAAATCATACATCTATTCTGTTTTTTAGAACCAATGGGAGATTGGTAGTCCCTACTGGGCTTCTTCGTGAAGCTCATTCTCTCCTTTTCAAGTGAGATTTCACAGCAGCACTTTTCGCGATGGACAGAGGAGACTGGACAGTAGTAGATGGCGTCTTCCTTGAGTAGTGTTCCCCTAGCTACCTAGCCCTTCACCCTCAGGAAATGTCCCTAGGGGATCTGTTATCTCCTCTTTTCAGCACCTATTCTAAACTCGTACTTTGTGGTAGACGCTTTCCTTCACTTGTTAATATATTTTTAGTACTTATTGTCGTCATTTACTTTCCTTACATATCTTATTAGATTGGTCCGTTAGTCCTTCTGAATCTCCAGATATGTGGGCGGCAGAACTGATGATCGAATTCTCGACGAGAGCTGGACCAGGCGCCGGAGCCGCTACATCTATGGAACTCTCTCCTCCCAAGGCGGCCATCGCCAATGATTCCCGTGTCGATCGCGATTCCAATGGCTCCTCCGCGGGTTGCCCGTTGAGTAGCTGGAGGTCTCCCTCTTCCTCCTCTGCACAAGTTCGACAGGGGAATGGTCCTAACAATGAGATCAAGCTCAGATCCCAAAGAGGGATGGCTTCTAAGGGTAAATCCATTGCGAACATCCTGCCAGATGACAATGGCTTCGTGCTCGACGATGTTCCTTATTTGACTGGCTACATTCATGATCTCCTTTAGGTTTTGGTTCTGGTAGGTGTTTCTTGTTGAAGCAATGAAAACCTCTTCATTTCGATATATGTTTGTCCACTTGTAGTTAAATGGTGACAACATTGTGGCGTTGATTTGCGGTGATAGCCACCTCAGTTCTCTCATTGGCATTTGATTCCTCATTTGTCCCAATTCATCAGTTGGCAACCTTTTTCTTTTTCTATTCTCTTTGTCATGCTATGGATTGTGGTCCACAAAGGTGACCCAAGAGGGACTCATTTTAGACGTGCTGGGCCCCAACAGAAGGTATACTATGACTATTTAATGTGTGATGTGTAGTAGCGAATCTAATATTGGCACTTGTCCTCTTTCTTATTTACAGGTCTACTTTTAGTTAGATGAAGAGTTAAATAGTCTATCTTTTTTTTTATTATCATCGTACATGCCATGATTGGCTTAGCTCACCATTGTAGGTAACGGTGGCTGACAGACATTGCATCAGGGCACAAGTTCTACTTATATGTCATAATCACTATATATGAAGTCTCAACCTTATTTTATGTGTTGAAATAATTTGTTGTTATTTTTTTGGAAAAAAAATGTATTTTCTTTACTTTTATATGTAATTTAATGTGAAGTGTATGTAGGTTTTACCTATCTCTGGTTTTATATTCATTGGCTAATTTTGTCCCTTAAGATCCTTTGATTGTTAAAAAGTTAAGGACATATTTAAGATGAATATGGATTGAAGTTGGATAGATAAGGAAAGGTAAGTACAATAATATCAGTTATAATTCTCACAAAAGAAATGTCTTTATGAATGTAATTGTGTATTTAATGGTGCAAAGACACAATTGAATACTATGATGGGGTGGATAAATTTATTGAGTTTGTGTAACGACCTCGACGCTCAGACCCCTAGCTCCCACCAAGGATCCGACCATCGGCACCGCCGCCCACGGGCCCGAAGACCCAGAAGGGCTAATAGACCAGTCTAACAAGATATATAACGGGAGTAAGTAACAACAACAACATTAAAATGTACCAAAAAGTGAAGAAAAGAGCGTCCAACACAAGTACGAGTCTAGTACAGTCCCAAGGTAAGCAAAGTACAAGTGCAGAAAGTAAAGGGGATAACAGGTCCCTTAGGGGCATACCCCAAGAGTGAAGTAAACAAGTACTGGGGAACACTGCTCACGGAAGATGCCGTCTACTACGGCCCCGTCTCCTCAGCCCGCTGCGAAGGGTGCTGCTGTGAAGTCTCACCTGTAAAGGAGGAATGAGCTTCACGAAGAAGCCCAGTAGGGACTGTAGATGTGTTTTCCGTTCCTTTTTTTAGGGGGGACGAAGAACAGGCCACAAAGAGGGTGGTGATAAAAATAAAAATATGGATGGCGAAATGTGTGTGGAATGTGTGATGTGTGGATATGGAGTGTGAAAAGCATAAAATAAAGAAAAAGAAACGTGATCGCCAGGCACGCGAGGGTGCCGAATGGAGACGCACGGCGAGGGGTGCGGAATGGAGGAATGTGATCGCGAGCGTACCTTTTTAGCGGGGAGATGGCACGGGGGATGATGCGGGTTCTATCTTCATCTACGAACATGGCCGGCCGCAGTAGAGGGCGTTTCCTCGTTTGATTACCCTGACAAAAGACAAAGAAAATAAAAAGGGATTAGTTGTCACGTCCTAATAAAAGACTATTTATCGGAAGTGACAGAAAAATAGGCACAAAAAAGTAATAATTATTTATCCCTTCATAACGTAATATGCGGAAGTTTTATTACACAGATACTCCTCATAACAACTAAGAGAGGAGTAGATCAAAACAACTTAATTTACACATCTCATTTCACACTACTAAACAGAAATAGAAACGGATTGGCTTGCTCGTCACGGTCGGTCCACTCAGCACTCATGCCCTTAAATGTCATCCCCATCTGTATTACCTGAGAATGGTAGGAAATAATGAGCTAACTAGCCCAGTAGAATTCAAATCCATAATTCCAAGGATGAATACATGGTAGTCAATGCAAGAATAGAACGGATATTGAAGACATGATCAAATATCAGGACAGTAGACTTGATACAGTGATAATAAAACACAGGCATGTGCAGGTGTATAAACTTCACAATTCGCTCATGTAACAGTAAGACAGTACAGTAATTATGATGACCATAATCAACAGTAAGTGATGTAATGCCAAACATCCTGTCGCCCTTTATCAATCCGTATGGCCAGTAAAAGAATTAGGGTGCTCCTCCCAGGACTGGACCAGCCCTATTTGCACAAGCATTTCAGTCAGGTGGGTTCCAAGGACCCAATAATATGTCATCATCATCAATTAATCACATCTCACATGGTGTTCAAACATTTGAACTCTCAAGACATCAAGTTATATGAACTCGGTTACCGAACATAGGAGAATGGACTCAACGGAGTACCATTCGTAGTTGTCAACTTCAAGAATATTTCAAGGCGAGTAAGGTATCTCAAATGGATATTCTTTACAGTAGAATGACAGCAAATACCCAAGTAATTAAAGGGGTAACTTGCTAGGCTATTAGGATGAACTTTTAGCAAGGATTCATACACGGAAAAGTGCAAAAATTCGAATCAGGGTCGTAGCTGTCGACAGCCAGGAAGGGGCTGTCGACAGATTGCAGCAGACAGAGCTCAGATTTTGCTGGTCTGTGTCCATCTGTCGACAGCAACAAGATGGTTGTCGACAGCTGCACACAGTCCCAGTTATTCCAGAGTTCAGGAAGGTTGGCCTGTCGACAGCCATGAACTGCCTGTCGACAGCCGCCTGTTCCTCACTCAAAAGAGACTTTGAATTCACTTTAAACACTCTAACCATGGAACCTATGAATCAAGGCATGATTTATATCAAATGGAAGAATGTAATTGTAGTTCTCACAGTGGTTTATAAGCTAAACATACGAGATGAAATAAGAGATCTACAATTCAAACTTGTCTAGCTAGAAGCTAACATAGTGTAGTACTGAAAGCATGGTTTGATAGCAATGGATTATTGGAAAATTCCTACATGATGGACACTAAATCACAAGGTGTTTCATGAATCTAAATCAAGACTTGAAGTATCAATCATCTAAACCGAAGTCTTCATACTATTCTAAAGATGATTGAGACTTCTACAAAACTCTATAGCATGTACAAGGATCAAGGGTGGAAGAAGAGGATAGGAGTTAGTTTCTAAAATGGAACAAGGTTGTTCCTCTTCCAACAAGAGTATTTCTATCATGACTGGAAGAAAAATAGAAGGACCACAGGTATAACCTTTTGTCCTCTCATTAAGAACTTCTTGTCAGGTATGGAGGATAGATTTGAATCAGAGGGAGATGAATCCTACCTTGCTTAAATGATGAACTTGCAAGTATTCTTGATGAAAAATCCCACACCCAGCAAGAGAAGTGTTTCCCCCTTAAGGTTGATGGCGTGCTTGCAATGTCCACACCAAGAGAAGCAGCTACAGTGGCCGAAGAAGCAGAAGTGAAAGTAGTTGCAATAGCTATGAAGCCAAGAACTCCAGCAGCTCCTCCAGCAACACCTCTAACAGCAGTTCCAGCAGCAAGGAGTAGGGAAACAAGAACAGGAGCAAGTACAGGGGTGTGGAAAGATGGTTTCGAAGCTTGGTGGAAGGTATTTATAACCCAAAGCTTCTCCATGCACAATGACACATCGGTTGCCCATGTGTCATGGTAAAAATCCTTTGATTTTTACCTCAACACGTAGCTTATGCAACTTTCATCTTGGTTACACGCAGGTAACTTAGGTGTTGGCTTATTCCCCTCGTATGGTGGCTTCCCAAGAGCTTAACATGTAAGCCCCCATAAATCCCCACCGTAAATGACCCAATAAATCAGCTGGCCCCTTAGTTTTGATGTAAACATGACCAAACAAAGTCCGTTTGTATTAAAATTTCAACCATAGACTAATGTGATGGTTTTACAAATTATGGTGATTTTAGTTTAATTTTTAGAATTTATTTTACAGTAGGTAAAAAATCACCCGAAAAATGGTCGCGTCGACTTAATCTCAAAATCCGTACGTCGAAAAATTCGGATATTTATATTTCTGATATCTCCACAATTTTATGGAAATTATGATGCTCTTGAATTTTGTTTTCGTTATAGTTTTTCAGTGTCGCCCTATGGGAGCGCGTACGTCCGAGTACGACACTGGGGTAACGTTAATTAATGCTAATCATTCCTAAATATCAATTATTTCAATTTAAGATTAATACATAAGTCTAATAACTTTATTATTCATATTTTTCAACAAATAAAATTTTTGGGGTGTTACATTAGTCAAATACAGCGTGTAGTATCGAATCCCAAAGAATAAATGAAATGACTAAAATGGGGAGGACTCACCGGATGGTGGTTTTGAACCCCTAAAATAGGTGAGTGTGTGTATATGCATGCGTGTGCATGTAAAAAGAAAAGGAGGGCCACGTGGGGCCCGGAGGAGATAAATGAAAGTAAAAGCAAGGGGAAGGGGGGTGCTTCCCTAAATTTTGGTGCGGCGTGACGGGCCGTTGCCGGAATCGATGGAGGACGTGGAGGAAGACGCTTTCGCCGCTAGCGTGGAATGGAAGGAGATGACGATGTCAAACTCCGAGGAAGAAGAATGGATCAGCGAGGAATAGCTCGGAGTCGAGGCGGGAATTCGGCAGGGCTTCGCCGCTATCGTTGGGACCGCCTGAACAAATGACCCTCGGGTCCAATTTATAGGCATCACGGATTCAAATCGCTTCCATCACAGCGGACGCGACTTAAGATTGAAACACATCTGGGCGGCAGGCCGCGATTAGAATAGCGTCGGGCAAGCGCGCCGCGACTTGATTTACATCGCGTCTAGGCGGCAAGCCGCAATTCAGAAGGTCAAATTGATGAGACAGGGAGATAAATGCCGTCAGGAGTCTGAAACGCGTCCTGTCAGGACGCCGCGATAAAGAACATAATCGCGTCGGGATGGCCGCCGCGTTTTTGAAACGCGTCGGCCTTCCTCGCCACGATTAGGATTTAGGCACGTGGGACGACTTCCGAGGGCTGGCGTTTCAAGCCTACGACCTAATCGCGTCTGGGCGGCAGGACGTGATTCAGAGATTTTGCACGGTTCCGAGGGGCAGGCACTTGAGTGCGATGACTTTCGAGGTCTCGCCTAATCGTGGCGGCTCAGGCCGACGCGTCTTGATTTGAAACGCGTCGGGGCGGCAGGACGCGATACGGTCTTTCTAAAAGGCGTCCACTGTAGCGAACACGAATCAATGAAGTTGTCCATATGCCTTTTGCGAACCAAATTTAGCTTGACCGGACCCCCGCGACCTAACCGCCGCGACCTGCCCCCCGGACCCCTGCGACCTGACCGCGCAGGTCGATCCGTGACCGAACCACATTTGAAACGAAGGGGAATCACCGAGAAAGAATGGGTGAGATCCAAAAATATTGGGAAACTATTCTTGCAAGGCAAAAGGAAGGTCATTTGTGGCATTATGGAGCAACATGAAATTTGCCCGCGGTGAAGCCAAATTCACGTGTCTACAGCTGCCATGCCTTGGCATCTGCTTTGCAGGGGAGAGAAGCAGAAGGACACGATGTGGAGTGAAATGGAGTGAAATGGAATGAAAAGAAATGAAGTGTAGCGTAGTGGAGTGAAGCGGGAGCGGACTGAAAAGTAGACGCCAAGGTGAAAAATAGACACGCGTAATCATTGGTGACTGCCACCTGATAAGGGTCTTTCCCCAACACCCAAGGAAGTTACCACCGGGAAGAAGACCTAAAGAAACAAATGTTTGGACAGAGGAAAGAAGAAAAGAGTGTGCACAAATGAAAGGAAAGAAAAGACCAACTTCCAGCGTCGGGGAAGTACCTAAGGACACAATCCGTTAGGTTTCACCATTGGGGGCATCTACCACTACCGCAGGTGGATCTTGGGAGAGAGGGAGAGATCAGCTTCCAGTGAAGGGGAAGTACCTAAGGACACAATTCGTTAGGTTGCACCATCAGGGGCGTCTGCCACTGCCTCAGGTGGATCTCTGGAAGTAAAAGAAAAAAGGATAAGTCCAAACAAAGGAATCTTAAGGAAATCGGCCCGGAGGCAACAACGAAGGGAGTTGGGTATTCGACCCGGAATGGAATATTTCAACATTGCTTTGGAATTGGAGCACAGATGACTCTCAAATTGCATTGCAAGAGTGGATTTCCACTATGATTTTAACATGCATGTATGCTGGGCTAAAAGAAAAATAAGATTAAAGGAGGAGTAGAAAATAACCAAGGATAATATTGTTACACCGACGTTGAATCAGGACCGGGGGGTATGCATGGGTCCGTCGTCCTCGTGTGCCAAGTGTAATGGCCTATCCGTGCGGCTAAGGATCCTCTGGGATAATCATTGTTTTTTATGGAGGGGAACTCAAATCCTAGATTCCTCAGAGCCACAAGGTCCTTGGTGTGCTCTAAGGGTATAAAATATAATAAAATGCAGATAACCTGATGGTGAAGGCAGCGATGCCTGATGTGGTGCCTGATGAGGTACCTCGAATCCTGCCCTCAAAACTTCATTAGCCAAGAACAACAATCATCATGGAAGAAACAACATTTAGCATGGAGCATGCAGCATGGATAAAGCATGTAAACAAGCATAGCTCATTCAGTTTGTTTGTCTTAACCATGAGGATAAGCAGGCTTGGCCAAGGAGATTGGAGTTCAGGATGGGAGGGACCCATAATCAGAAGGATTGATGCGATCTGGCGCAGGGAGGGCAATGTGCTTGCCATGTGCAATACCATCGATGATTTTTTTTTGTTTTTGAACGTATTTAAATTTTTATGGGGATTGTAAGTTTTGAAATATTTGAATTTTTATGGATTTTGGAAGTATTTGAATTTTGTGGGTTTTGGAAAATATTTGATTTTTTTATTGGCTTTGAAGTATTTGAATTTTTTGTGATTTTGAAAATATTTTGATTTTTTGTGAATTTTGAAAAATATCCATCTTTTTGTAGGATTTGGAAATATTCATCTTTGTTGATTTTGAAAATATTGTCATGCCATAGCGGCATTAAGGTTATGAAAACTAACTGGCGAAGGGTCATTGTTGCCTCCCGTTTCATTAAGGAATGCCCAGAGTAGGACGTGCAGTTTAAGGTGGCGCCCACCGCTGATTGCACTGGGCTAACAGTGCCACTATCAAAGCCATACCTGAAAAGGCGACTAAGTCTGGCAGGGAGAAGGGAAGAAAATTTGGAGATAAGCTCGGTATGAGTATTTGAAGAGTTGGGTTTGACTTCCTTCCTTGGCACAACCGTTAGAAGATTTAGTCTCTTTTAAGCACTGGGGCTTTTGAATTATTTTGGAATCTTGAGTGATGACCATTTTTTTTGTTTGTTAGGGACATGCGTATGACCGGGTTCATTTGGATTTCCGCGGGGACTTTGCCACTCTTTGTCATGCCCTATTATCTTGATTTGATTTTGATTTTTGCATGCATACGACCGGGTCCATTTGGATCTCCGCAGGGACTTTGCCGCTCTTGACATGCATTGGACTTTATTTTGATTGGTCATTTGATTTTTGCTCAATTTAGAGACATCCTCTTATGACGGAGGTGCTTTGGGTTGGTTGCCTTGCCCAGACTACCTCTACTACTCATACTTCGGCCAAAAGAGGAGAGAAACAGACGTTTGTGCCATTCAGGCATGGCTGTGGCAGTGTCTATCGGAAGCAATCGACTTAGGGCCGTGATGTGTGTGGAGGTGCCCGTGCTAAGGGCAAACCTTAATGACCCGCGAGGGAATTTTGGACTCCGGGCGTGGAATTCTCATAACGGGAGCGCTGTGACGGCACGACAATGTTGAAATATTCATATTTTTATGGATTTTTTTTTGGCAATGATAAAACATAGTAAGAATTCAGAGGGTAAAGGGAGGACGAATGCCCTTCGTTGGGGTGAGACTCAGAGGTCTACAAGAATTTACATTTTTTGTTTGGAATTAAAAAGACACATGGGGGCAAAAGCCTCGAAAACAGTGCGAGAAGGGTCGGAGGACCCGATTGAAAATGGAGAGGAGAAAGCGGAGGAAAGACCTTGGAGACTCCGGCAGGGCCAGAGGAGTTTGGAGGAGAAGGAGGGCGCGGTGCTCTGAAAGAGAGAGAGGATTCGGATGAGCCGGAGGAGAGAAAAGAAAAAGCGGGCCACGAGGGGCCGAAAAGAAGGGTGCGCCGCGTGGGGCGCAAGATGGAGAGGTGCCACGTGGGGCACCGGAGGGAGATGTGCCACGAGGGGTACGGGATGGAGATGTGCCACGTGGGGCACCGGAGGGAAATGTGCCACGAGGGGCACGTGATTGAGAATGAGGAACACAAAAAGGGGCATGGTGCCCAGTGCAAGAGTAAGGATTATACAAAAGGTGAAAATAAAATGCCTCCCGTGGGGAGGGAATGTGGAGAACTCACGGAGAGGTGCTAAGGAGCACAAAAGATGACTGAAATGAAAAAGAGGGAGGTGGGGCCCCCTTGGTCTTTTGCCTTGCCCGACGTTTTGGTTTTCGCTTGGGGGCTGGCGTTCTGACTCCCAGGTATTTCCTCACAAAATGGGCCCAGCGGGCGGATGGTCTAGCTCTTCTCGGAGTGGTCGAACGGCTCTCAATGATTGGGGGATTGTTGACTTCCGTCAGAATTTCAAGTGTCAGTGGCAACTCCCTTGGAATATAGTTAAACGAAATGGTGGGGAGTTCCACCGGTAGAGTTGGAAGCAACGAAGAGGGGACCGTGCCCAAAGATTGTAGAATGTTTGTTATGGAAAGGGGCACGTCCCTTTGAATAATAGATTGTGCCAATGATTTGGCCTTGTAGTGCGTGAGCACAATTTGAGAAGCTAACCCCTTCACTGA
This sequence comes from Colocasia esculenta, assembly GCA_014218235.1. Classification (NCBI taxonomy): domain Eukaryota; kingdom Viridiplantae; phylum Streptophyta; class Magnoliopsida; order Alismatales; family Araceae; genus Colocasia; species Colocasia esculenta. The sequence continues at coordinate 78,308,292 of CM024759.1, read as the reverse complement.
TGTGGGAAGATTCACAATGATGGTGCGAGGGGTCATGAGAGCTTGGAAGGAGAGATTCCCTATGAGTATATGGAAATGGCGCTGGCTGGCAACTGGAATGATTGGCATATTTTTATAATGCCTCTTGACGACCATGATTGGAGGGGAGGACTTCCGCTCGGTGAATGTGCCCGGTATAGAAATAATGACTGGCATACGAGGAATGCAATCTTGGATTTTGAACAGCATGCCCGGTCCTGGGGATTCCTTCTTCTGCTGCACTTCCTTGTTGCTCCTCAAAAACTTACGCCTGCTCCATTGGATGGGGGTAGGAATGGATGGAGTGGAAGGCTGTATGGCCTATGGAGGCGTAATGGGTATAATAGCAAGGGGTTGCTCGGGTTGGGTTGCCAATGGTGTTGGCGGTGTGGGAGGTGTAATGATCGGCTTAATCGTGGGTGTAATGGTTGGTTCAATGATGGAGGGTTTGATGATGCCGGACGGTAGTGTCGGAGGTGTAGGTAAATGGCGCACGAACATGACCTCAGAAGGTTCATCGTTGTAGCACCAGGTGGTTTCGCAGAGGGGTTGGGCGCTGGCAACTTCAACCCGAGCAACAGGCTGTGAGGGAAGTGGAGGCTGTTGTGGAGGTAGTGGTTGTTGTGGAGGAGGTATGGGGGCTGGCATGGGTGCCGGAGCAGGTGCAACGTAGGGCATAGGAGCTTCTTCATTAAAAATAGGGGCGTCGTAGGGCCCGGTTGGAGGTTGATGGGTCCGAGGAGGACGAATCAGTGAACGCCTGGGTGGAGGCATGTTATGGTAAATGGGAGTTTGTGGGGGTGTATATGTAGTGGGTGTTGTATAGTGGTGAGGTGGATGGTGGATGGCGTCCACTGATCCGTTCTCTCTCATTTTAATTTGATCAAAAAGATCTACGATCGGGGAGTCCATTAAATGTGTCTGGATGTAACGTCCACGCTCGTAGAGCTCTTCCATCGTCTCGATTTGGTTCATGGCCAAGATGTGCCTGAACCTCATAGTAGAGTTAGAAATAATGATTTTAATTTGCTCTGACTCCGAGAGCTCATGCTGTAAGCAAGTGGCCATTGACCTCCAACGGTCAGCAAATTGTACAAATGCCTGGTTGGCCCCCATCTTCTCGGATGCTAGATCCATGACAGAGAGATAAGGGCTGACGCGGTCTTTGTACCTTTGAAGGAATTTCTTATGAAGGATGTGGAAGTCTCCTTCCTCACTTGGCTCTAAAGAGTAGAGCCATTCGAGCGCAGGGCCGTCACGAGATTTTCTAAATAAATAGGCCAACGTGGTGGGTTCACGTTGCCAACAAGAAGACTCATAAATGAATTCTTTGATATGAAGGTACGAATTACCCGTGCCATTGTACATTCGGTACGTTGGCATCTCCGAAGGATGAATATAAATTTGAGGGAGAGCCGGCATGGCGGCGACGGGGTCACCCTTAGGCTTGGACAACTTATTTATTTGACTCTCCAGATCATTCACTTTCTGGAGAAGAGCATTTTGGAGTGGAATGGATGGTTGCCGCCGGGCATGTGAGGGAGTACATGGGGGTGGCCGAGAGTTGATGGGCCTTCCCAAGGGACGGTCAGTTCGGACCGGAGCACATGAGTGCAAATGGCCAGAGGGCCGAGGTGATGAAGGATATACAGGGGTATGTGGTGAAGTCGACGGAATGTACAAATGTGGGTGCCTAGGAGAAGGAGAGGGAGAAGGAGTCACACCCTCAACTAATGATTGGATCAGATTTAATTGTTGAGGGGTGAGTTGATCTAAGGCATGCAGGACAGTTTGGACTGTGGGATCATGGCGGAGGGAAGGCTCTTGCCGAGTTCTGATTGGAGTGATGTGTGAAGGGACATCATATAGGCTAGTGCGCAGTGTGCGCATGTAACCATAGGATGTGGAAGGTTGTCCCTCACGGTGGTGAGATGGACGGACATGAGATTGAAAAGATGGAGATCTAACATTATCCTCATAGTCCTCATAATAAAAATCGGCATGATGGTATGGGTCCATTTTGTTTATAAAACAAGCAAGCAAACAAACAAGTTGAATAGAGATTAAGTTAAGCAATGTGGTTCAAACAAGTTGCAATGCTTAACGCTTGTTTTTAAGGAGTTTCACAATTAATTAAATGGATTTAAGCATAATTGCGTCACTCCAGGTGAGATTCTAGTTGGGTAGAAGATGGATACTTCGGGGTACAACTAAGCTCACCTCTCACCACGCAATAGGATATCTAACCCGGGTCAACAAAAGGGTACCGCCAGCTCGGTCTGCCGTGAGGGAATCCACGAGGTACGGAGTCTTACGGGGTTCCGGGAGAAGGTTCACTAGTCCAAAGGGACGAAATGCCCAATGGAGAGTTTGCCTTCACCGGAAGGGTGTGTGGAGCATAGGATATGAGGGAAGGAGGTCCCCCGACCGATGCAAAAATACCCTGTATGCAACAATTATAGCAAACAAATGGCAGAACGGCGCGTTTCTGTCAGAACTGAATCGCGTCCAGTCACCGGGACGCGGATATGAAAGCCATGGAAGGCTGTCAGAACCGCGAACAGGTCCCTGTGGATGGTCAACGTCAGGCAGAAATGCGTCGGCTCTGGCCTCCGTGACAAGCAAAACGCGTCCGGACTGCCGACCGCGTTATCAACTGAATCGCGTCCGCTGTGTGGGATGCGATTCCAAACAGGCACCCGAGAACAAACGGAAATCATGAAAAAGGCAGTAAAAAAATGCATCGGGCTTAGCCGCCGCGACAACAGGAACGTGTCGGCTTTGGCCGCCGCGACAACAAAACGAAACACGTCCTGTTCAGTGGACGCGTTATGAACGCGTCCTCTGTGTTGGACACAATTCCGACAGGCCTCCCGAGGACAAAAAAAATAGGCAGAAACGCAGGAGATGTATATGTATAAAAGGACAAATTAAACACACATGCCGCAGGGTATTAAGCAAAAAAAAAGAGTGCCACATCAGGCATGAAGGAGGGGGTAATCAAATGGAAAACACAAAAGATGTTTGTAGATGTGTTTTCCGTTCCCTTTTTTAGGGGGGACGAAGAACAGGCCACAAAGAGGGTGGTAATAAAAATAAAAATATGGATGGCAAAATGTGTGATGTGTGGATATGAAGTGTGAAAAGCGTAAAATAAAGAAAAAGAAACGTGATCACCAGGCACGAGAGGGTGTCGAATGGAGACGCACGGCGAGGGGTGCGGGATGGAGGAATGTGATCGCGAGCGTACCTTTTTAGCGGGGAGATGGCGCAGGGGATGATGCAGGTTCTATCTTCCTCTACGAACACGGCCGGCTGCGGTAAAGGGCGTTTCCTCGTTTGATTACCCTGACAAAAGACAAAGAAAATAAAAAGGGATTAGTCAAATACGGCGTGTAGTATCGAATCCCAAAGAATAAATGAAATGATTAAAATGGGGAGGACTCACCGGATGGTGGTTTTAAACCCCTAAAATAGGTGAGTGTGTGTATATGCATGCGTGTGTATGTAAAAAGAAAAGGAGGGCCACGTGGGGCCCGGAGGAGATAAATGAAAGTAAAAGCAAGGGGAAGGGGGGGTGCTTCCCCAAATGTTGGTGCGACGTGACGGGCCGTTGCCGGAATCGATGCAGGACGTGGAGGAAGACGCTTCCGCCGCTCGCGTGGAATGGAAGGAGATGACGATGTCAAACTCCGAGGAAGAAGAATGGATCAGCGAGGAATAGCTCGGAGTCGAGGCGGGAATTCGACAGGGCTTTGCCGCTATCGTTGGGACCCCCTGAACAAATGACCCTCGGGTCCAATTTATAGGCATCTCGGATTCAAATCGCGTCCATCACAGTGGACGCGACTTAAGATTGAAACGTGTCCGGGTGGCAGGCCGCGATTAGAATAGCGTCTGGCAAGCGCGCCGCGACTTGATTTACATTGCGTCTAGGCAGCAGGCCGTGATTCAGAATGTCAAATTGATGAGATAGGGAGATGATTGCTGTCAGGCGTCTGAAATGCGTCCTGTCAGGACGCCGCGATAAAGAACATAATCGCGTCGGGGATCGCCGCCTCATTTTTGAAACGCGTCGGCCTTCCTCGCCGCGATTAGGATTTAGGCACGTGGGATGACTTCAGAGGGCTGGCGTGTCAGGCCTACGACCTAATCGCGTCTGGGCGGCAGGACGCGATTTAGAGATTTTGCGCGGTTCCGAGGGGCAGGCACTTGAGTGCGACGACTTTCGAGGTCTCGCCTATTCGCGGCGGCTCAGGCCGACGCGTCTTGATTTGAAACGTGTCGGGGCGGCAGAACGCGATACGGTCTTCCTAAAAGGCGTCCACTGTAGCGGACGTAAATCAATGAAGTTGTCCATATGCCTTTTGCGAACCAAATTTAGCTTCCGCCAGGGGTGCTGCCCCCCGGACCCCCGCGACCTGACCGCACAGGTCGATCTGTGACCGAACCACATTTGAAACGAAGGGGAAGCATCGAGAAAGAATGGGTGAGATCCAAAAATATTGGGAAACTACTCTTGCAAGGCAAAAGGAAGGCTATTTGTGGCATTATGGCGCAACATGAAATTTTCCCGCGATGGAGCCAAATTCACGTGTCTACAGGGACTACCAATCTCCCACTGGTTCTAACAGCAGAATAGATCTATATGTGCATAATTTAAATAAGGTGAGTAAATCTACTCTACTAACAGAGTAAGTGCGGAAGCGTAAAGTAACTACACGGTCAACGGTCTAATGTAAACGTCGGGACCGAAAAACTCGTGTAACTACGGCACTGGGAAGAACCCAAGGCTGTAAACACAGACAACAAACCACTGCCTGGATAAAGACACTAGCCCCAGAACCACTACACTAGTCGACCGGTCAGGTGCGCCACGCGCCTTACCCTCGACCGCCAGTCCATGTCTAGCACCTCCTATAGGAGTGAGACGCGGAACTAAAGTAACCACAACTGCCGTAGTCTGGATGAACTATGGTCCCACGCTTGGCCCCTCTAAATGGTACCAGAACCACGTAGAGTGAGGCAGTGAGAAAAAAGGACTAGCTGATCTACGCCGAAAGAGCACCAAACCACCTCGGCGCCCTAGACTCAGCTAAGAGAGCTCTACAAATGACTCTACGTCGTTGTCCCCACCGTTTTCCCCTTTGCTACCAGAGTCCGGGACTCGAGCTCGCCCACTGCCCGAAGAACTCCCTCAAACAAGCGCGCGGGGACCGGGGGTCTAGGTAACAGTAACAACCTCTCTTGTGGACAAGCCATCAAGTGCCTAACACCAGGCGAAAGACTAGACCGTGCTAGGAAACAACACAAGTGCCAAGAAAATAGAGTCGCAGCGGAAGGAAAACTCCAAACAGGTCGCCAAGCCACTCTCTGTCTGAGAAGGCGACACAAGGGCTTTCACCACCAGAAAGCGACACCCTGTCTGTTGCGACCTAGATCAGAAGGCGACAGGGAACCTGTCGCGATCATGTCACGACAAGGGCATTGTCGCGACCACAGCCAGAGGTTCAGGTGACCACCTGAGACCTCCCACAACACATGGTGACAACTGGCATGAAGGCAACAGTCACCCTGTTGCGACCAGAATGCGACAAGGTGGGCGCCACTTTCACCCACCAGAAGGCGACGTATCGAGCTGTCACGATCTGTGTCGCGACCACAGACATACACACCCGAGAGCATCTCCTTCAAACCATGCACCTTAAATCTGGAAACTACAAGAGGAGGGGAGCATGGAGAATGATGCAAACAGGTAAAAAGGGCTCAAACCACCCTCATGCACACCCATGCATGCCAAGGAAGTGATTCTACACTCAAAAACCTCACATGCAAGCATGATAGGTCACTCAAACCCCACCCCCATTCCATCTCAACCAAGCCAAACAAGCATTCCATAAGAACCACAAACACACATGTACACCCTAGCATGAGTTTCTAAGGCTTGGAGAAGAGGATTGGACCCTAGCATGATAGAACTAGGGTAAGGGCAAGGAGTCCCTACCTCAAAACGAAGAGCCAACCTGTTGGGGTCTTCTCGTGTGCATGGCCATCACCTCCTCGCTCCAAGCTCAACGAAGACTCCATCCACGAGCCACGAACGTCCTCCTACACGCCGACGAAGAGGAACACCATCACGAGGAGAAAGTCATGCCGAGGAAGAACACTGAAATGAGAAAAGCACCTCACCACCCACAAGGCAACACACACACTTCACAAGCCACCCAAACTCTCCCCCAAGCTCTCCCGGAGCAACCAGCAGCAGAGGGGTCGGAGGAGAGGAGAAACCAGCCGAATTGGGGAAGAAAGAGGTTGTTCTGTGGCCTGTGCACTTTTATGCCTCGGAGTTGAGAATGCGACAACTTTCCTGTCGCGTTCACTAAGTGAACGCGACGGCCAACCTATCGCGATCCCAAGTCCTGGTCAGACTTGACCAACGGGAACGCCACATGTCAAGCTCACAGACCTGACAACCTAAATGCGATGCCTAACATGTCGCCTTCACGTTGTCAGGGGTTGACACTTGTCCCAATTGTCCCGACAGTAAAATGACAAAACTGCATGCTGTGGTCAGAGGGCTGAACGCGACAACATGTTTGTCGCATTCACAACCAGAATGCGACAGCCACCTTGTCACCTTCAGAAGGCGACTGCCCCATGCGTCGCGACCTTCATATGAAGGTGGAAGGCCAACAAGAGGGGAATGTTACAGTTTGCTTTCGAATACCAACCACTGGATGGAGTCATTAGGTGCCCATGTTTAAAATGTATATGCATGATGAAGTTTGGTAAGGAGAAAGTGAGAGAGCACTTATACTTTGATGGTGTAATAAAGGATAAGAATTTTTTAAAATTTCACGGGGAACAAGTATCTGATGGTAATGATCAAAAGGTGGATGTCTCTAGTGGTAGATGCATGCATGAAATGTTATATGATGTGTTTAATTTTTTAGATTCTACTTGTATGATAATGCTTCAAGGGAACAATACCTCTGAAATTGATGAAAGGTCCAAAAAATTTTATGTTAATTTGAGAAGTTAAGAAACCATTATATCTAAGTTGCAAATCATTTAGAAAACTTGCTTTTATTATATGATTACACAACATTAATTGTATAGGTGGATGGAGTAATAAGTCATTAATTTGATATGTTACTTAAATAGCTCTAGGAGGCTTTTTTAGAGGGCGATTTATTGTCAAATATATTTTACCAAACAAGGAAGATTATAACTAATTTAGGATATAGTTATAACAAGACTGACTCATGTCCTAATGATTGTATATTATTTTGAAAAGACAATGTGAATCTCCAACATTGCCCAAAATGTGGGGAATATAGGTGAAAATCTTCATGTGCTTGTATAGAGATGATGATGGTGGAGAAAATAAGGTCACTAAGAAAATTTTTTGCCACTTTCTATTGATTTCTATACAACAGAGAATATACATGTGCTCTTTGCCACTTTCCATTAATTTTTACATTTTTTCTAACTACACTTGATCTTTAAGTTCCTACTAATTTATGGTTTTCATTTCATATTTGTATTTGATCTTTTTAAGACGCATGGGAGAGCAAAGAAAAAGGATGAAATCTCAAGTATTCCACTTCTTGTGCCAAAGTTAATTATATCTCAGATTTAAAATTATGTCTCGGATTTCATCTTCATGAATTATTTCTTATATTGCCTTCATAAATTTGAATAGGTTCCACAACAACCAATGGACATGAATGTGGTACGTTTGCCTTGTATTTTATTTACCTATTCATACAAAATGCTCCAAAGTCATTCACTATAGAGAATTACCCTTTTTCCGAGTATCTTTAAGTTTCACAAGAATACTATGTTTTAGCTATCTCTTCATACAATTTTTACCCTTCACACAAGAATTATGCATGTTCTATGTTTGTGTTGTATTTTATTTATCCTTCTTCTCATCCAACTTATCGAAAGTTGATTTACAAGAGATGATCTACGTGAGTTTAGAACATTACTCACCAAGTCTACCATGAAAAATATTCAAGGAAGAAAGGACGACATGCAAGTCTAGAGGTCGAAGGAGAGGTAATCCTGAAGTTGTAAAAGTTGAAAGAAAATGTGAAGGTAACATTGCTGAAGGTAATGGAGCACAGCAATCTGAGGATGGATCTCAAAATGAAGATGAACCGCAAAATAAGGATGAACCACATAATGCTGAAGAGACTGGAGATACAAATCAAGATCAAATAGAAAGAGGGGATCTACTACATCTCATTCAGTTTATAAAATGGAGGATAGCAAGAAAATTAAAGTGGAATGAAATTTGTAATGAGGGGCAGTCTGAAGTGTCCGGGACACGGTCTTTAAGGACCTTTTTGGAGACTATGGCAAGAAATGCAAAGAAGTTATCTGTAACGACCCGAGAACCCGACCCTCGGCCCATGCCGAGGACCCGATTTTCGCGGTCGCCACCCACGGATCCGAAGACCCGGAAGGGCTATAATATGCATCTAACAGGATATGTAACGGAACTAAACGTCAACTGCTAAACTAGAAGCGTACAGGCGGAAACAGAAAAGAGAGCGAGACCGCTATGTTCCGCTCTAAGTACAGTCCCAACGCACGCACGCTAGTACAAGTAAAAGGCAGGGGAAGAACAAGTCCCTTAGGGGCATACCCCGAGGGTGACGTACACTGAAAAAGAGGGACCACTGCTAGCTACGGGGACCTCGACTACCGCCCTGTCTCCTCCGCCCGGCGCGCGCCCTGCCACTGCTGAGAAGTCTCACCTGGGAAAAGGAGGGATGAGCTTCACAACAGAAGCTCAGTAGGGACTTCCAATCTCCTACTGGCTCTAAACAGGCAGGAGAATATAAATAAAGTAAATGACAGCAGTTATATCTTCTACCTACAGACAGAAGTGCGGAAGCAAAGCTACAACTAGCACGGTACGGAAAGTACTCACGGTCGGAAACTCCGTACGACTGCTCGTCGTGACCACCACACGGCTAGCAAACACAGACGGAGGGAACTCCGCCTGGACAAGAACACTAGCTACGGAAACGCTACCACTAGTCACGGTCAGGTGCATCCACCGACGTCTTATCCTCGACTCGGGTCCTGACCCTCACGTCTCGTCAGAGCGAGGTAGGACACAGAGTAACACAACAGTAACTGCCGTAGTCTGGCCGGACTACGGTCCCACGCCTTGCCTCTCTAAGAGGTTCCGGGGCCGCAAAGAGCGAGGCAGTGAGAAGAAGGACTGGCTGGCCTGCGCCGGGTAGAACTCCTAACTGTCCTCGGCGTCCCAGACCACCCACGAGAGCTCTGCAAGTGACTCACACGTCACTGTCCTAACCACCGTTTTCCCCTAAGCTCTAGAGTCCGCCTGGTGGCTGCCAACTCGAGCGCACTCGTACCTCGGAGTACTCCCTCAACAGGCTCCCGAGTACAGGGGTCCCAGGCAATGGTAACAACCTCTCACACGGGACAAGCCCTCAAGTGCCGAGCACCGGGCAAACGACTAGCGTAGACCGTACTAGGGAACTAGCACAGGTGCCACGGTACAGCAAAGCGAAGCGGAAACGACGTCGGGCGAAAACCTGTCTCTCGGTCAGTGACGCGACAGGGCGGGCCGCCGTGACCATGTCGCGGCGCCCTCGCCCGTTGCGACCTTAACGCGACGCTCAGGAGCGTCGCGACCACGTCACGACTGGGCGCACCGTCGCGACATGGTCGCGGCCTCCGAGACTACCGCGTTTCCAGCCGAGCAGGGTTCCGGAGCAGTCCCTCCAGGAACCCTCCCCAAAACACAAAATACATTCACAAGGGGGAAGGGGATCATGCACAACGTATATTAAAAGCTGTAAATCCACCAAACCACCCACGATCCCTCAAAAGCATGGATCTACGCTCGAAGGAAACCTCACTCAACTCGAGCATGGAGTTCTCACACTCCCAAGCCCCAAACCACGAGGAAACCACAGTCTAGAGGGGAGGGTATCATGCTTAGGGCGAGAGGGTTGGACGTCCCTACCTCCACACGAAGAACGCACCCGTTGGGGCCTTCTCGTAGGAATGGCCGTCTCCTCCTCACACCGCACGCCACAAGCATGACCCCTCCACGAACGGCTCGTCCACGCCTCAGCACGAGCACCACAAGCGAGGAGAAACACCGAGAAATCGCGAGAGAGCTCGAGAGGGAGAAGAAGAGGAAGAGGGAGAAGAAAGGGAAAACGGGGTGCGCCTTCGGTTTTGAACTGATGGCCCCCAGAACGTGGCGTAGCGGCTCGGCGCGACAATGACACTGTCGCGACGCCCATAAGCGTCGCGACCATGTCGCGACTGCCCGCCAAGGCGCGACTCCAAAAGCACGGTCAAACCTCGAAGACCGGAAAAGTGAATGCGACGGCCTGGCAGGCCGCGTCAACGCTGCACGGCCCTGCCACCCGACACGACCGTTCTGACAGACAGGACAGCGGTCAAGCCGTGTCAGAACACAGTCGCGACAGCCAGGGGTGACGCGACAAGGACGCGACGCTCACCCCCGTCGCGACACGAACCGCCAATCCTGTTGCGGCAGACCGCTCTGGCGTGACCATGTCGCGGCTAGGGCGTCTGTCGCGACCTTGAGGACGGGGCCTAGGGTCCAAGGGGGCCGGGTCTTACATTATCAATTCATATTCAAAATTAGGCACAAATGCCTAAGTGCTACATATATGATATGTGGCAGTTTGTACAGGTAATGTCAATGTGATTGTGCATGTAATATCAATGAAAGTTGATGGCTGACACTTTTTGACTTTTTGTAGCAGAAGTATGATACTACTGATTGCCATAGAAGATGGGTGATGAAGGACCTATCCAAAAAATGAAAATATATGAAGTATACTATCCAAAAGTGTTACTTCAATCCAAACAACGAGCTAGTATTCAACAACCCCCTTCTAACAAACTTGCTATACCTATAGAACAATGGAAAGAAGTAGTGAAAATATGGTGTATCGAGGAATGGCTGGTAAGGAGTTTACTTACTATTCGTGAGGATTGATGTTTTAAATTACTCATTTGATCTTTACTTACTATTTGTGGTTAAAAAAGTAGCATCAGAAAAGAGAGTAAGAAAAGGCAGAAATGATACCACTGTGCAGGCACACAATCTTTTACGGACATTTGTTGGGCAGAGGTATCTCTTATACAATGGAAAGAGTAAGTACTATTTTATACTTGTAAAAAAATATTTTTGATATCACATTTTATTCCAATTGTCAGTATGCCAAACATGGTGTTGAGTTAGACCAGTGATATATTTGTTATTACTCACACCCAAAAGGATGAAATGCTCGTGAATGAGGCATGTGCAATTGTCATGGTGAGTTCTCATTTTTGTATCTCATAATTTCTTAAGTCTCTTCACAGCCTGTAGTTCAATATTAAATTAGCATCTGAATAGGAGAAAATCACACAAATGAAAAAGTCACAACCTGAAAAGGTATCTTCATCCCAAATGTTTGCTGAAAGGGGTGAGTGAGGTTCTTCCAACGAGGTTTTAAGGACAGAAAATAAAAGGTTAAAAGATTGAGTGAGGGAGTTGGAAGACAGATTTGAGAGGGTAGAAAGAATAGAGGAGAAAATGATTAGAATGACTCCAATAGTCATATGTATTTCTTTATTTTTTTATATTAATAGATATGTCACTTATACTTCTTTTTTATAGTAATAGAAATCTCATTTATGAGCATTATTTAAATCATGTTACTGTTATGGATTAAATTTTCATGGTGTTAGGGAGACAATATACAACATTGTCAAGGGTCACCAGTCATTGCTTCATCGATGACAAGCAAAGATGATTATAGTGATATGAATTTGAATGATGAAACTAAGGTTATGAACATAATTTTATGTTTATGTCCATATCTGTTACTAATTGTACTAGCTCTTCTTTATCATTTTTTAATTAAGATTTACTTTAAATGCACATTTACTGCGCGAATACAAAGAATTAGTGTTTACATGTTATATATTATATATTAATGAGATTTTTCAAATGCATAATTTTGGGCCACCCATGTTCTTCTTATAGCTTCCCTCGGCCTTTGGGACTTTAGGCACCCCACATTGTTTCTTCTCTATTGGTGTTCAAAATTTGAATGGCTATGTGAAATGACATTAAGGGTCTTATTACAAGAGATGCAAGGTGAGAATCCATATATACATAAACCAATATACAAGTAGAGGGTGGGGATATGTTAATACTCACTTTGTTTTAAACCAGATTGATCATCCCCACTATTTATGGACGACATGCAAAATACCAATCAACTTAGAGTATTTCGATACAAGATATTTCAAGCTTAATTTGTCTCCCACTAGCTCCATTCAATTCCAAATTCTAAATGCCCTATCAAATGACCCCTTTTTATATCATCATCATTCAAGTACAATATGAAATGGGGAAGAAATCTACGTTGAGAATATTTCACATTTAAATCACTTCTGGGTGTTTCATGTCTCCCACTATGACGAGAAAATGATGACATATTGACTTTAAGAAGAACAATGAGTTACTTTTCCAAATTGGACTTGATGAAAATTGTCTAGACAAACAAAATTGCTTAGATTGTGAACAAACAGTAAAGCTTCATGACCTTTGGGAGGACCTCCATCATTATTTCTTGATTAACTCTTTAGCCTTTTACTATGGTAAATTTTGTGATGTATTATTTTTTTATTAGTTTGAGTTAATTAATTTGGTGTCAAATTGTTATTGATTTGTGCATTTTTTAGCTCATAGGAAAAAGAGTTAAATTGCTTGATTTGGAGGGGCAGTAAGTGGGTATTGCCAATATGATAAACACAGATAAAGAGAAGGTGGTGACGGGAAAACACATTGGAAATGCTTATTATGAGGTCTCCCTACCGTATGCAAATAAGCTAGATGCCCCCTTAATGTGAAGGACCATAATTTCCGAAAAAATTAAAGATGCAATAGGAAGCACATCCCGTGGCTTAGAGACTATGTGAGTTGGAATGTGATTTTTAATGCTTCTAGTTTGTTAATTTATTTGTAAGTTTGTAATTTTTTTATCTCTTTCTTATATTGCAGGTTTTGGTGGACTCTGCCAGTTTTGAGATTATCTTTGACACTTGAGTTATCTTCAACATTCAAAGTAAGAAAATATCACTTTTTTATATGTTAATTTTCAAAACTCACAGATCTATTTGGACATTATTGTAATCTTCTTTGTAGTTTCTTTTTTCAAATGACATGTGTTATATGTGTGTTAGGAAATGGAAGTGATTGTAAATATATTTCCTTATATTGCAAGTATTGTTATTACTTCTTTAGAAATGGAAGTATTTATATGTGGTGGACAGATCTCATATTCTGATTAAAAGAAGAGGTACAAAATAAACCTGGCATTATGTACCTGTTTGTTTATTTTTTTAATCAAATTTTACACTTTTAAACATGTGATAATTAGAAGATAGAATTTTCAAAGAAAATTTAAACAATCAAAAATTTTCTCAAAGAAAAAATTAATTAATTTGTAATCTTACCAAGTTTAGAATATTTTCATTTCTTGCACAATTTTTAAATGTGATAACAGTAAAGCTAACACTAAGCTCGCTTCTACAATTTATCTAGAATTTTTATTATTATCATCTTCAATTGAAATTACAATTATATTCATAGTCTCACAATTAGTCTCGACAATATATTAAGTACTTTTATTTCAAAGAGCCACCATTTTATGCATGCATGTTAATTTACACAAATTAATTGAACATATATGTACATTTTATGAAGATTAATAAACTTATACATGTGTATTTTTATTAAATAAAACTACTAGATATATAGATATACAATACAATAGTCTATTACGAGGAATTTAGTTAGATATGTATCAATATACAATGAATTATCCACAATATGAAATAAGTAATACTAAGATTTTGAACTATCACAATTTTTTTATTCACAATGTATTTACTTTGTACAATTGCTAAATTTCTTTCAAAAAATAGTTTCAGAATGACAATTTAATTTTTATTATTTTATAAAATTATTATAATAACTTGCTTTATTGAACACCATATAGCGTGGTGATTTGACTAAGTTAGGATTCTAACATGCTAAACAACTTCGTTGAATATGTTTATTAAAAATTATACTATTTATAAGTTGACTGAACATCTAATTCATGGGTTAAACACTTATTAAATCCAAACTTTTCAAATAGGTAAATCTATTGGTCTTAATCTAACATTATCTAATGGACTTTTTAACATATAAAGTTAGGAGCTTATAATAACTACAGATCTCGCTACGGCAACTTATGATTATTCTATGAAGATGATGTTCTCATTTTGATGTACTTTTAGTCATATCAAATGGGTGGTCACAAGAGCTCATACATCTCCAAATTTTGTCAATAATTGAGGAATCCAACCTTACAAAGTTAAATTTTATCCTCCTATCATGCAATAACATCTTTGAACAATAAGTTTTTTTATAGTAGAATAATATTATAGTTTATGCAGACATCTTGCACACTAATATCCTTATTTTATCAGCTTATAACTAAAGATACACCCACTACTAATTATTACTTAACTCTTCTCTATCCCTTTACTCATGGTGTAGAAAATAAGCCATCTCATCATGAGAATAAAATTGTAGAAAAGGGATAGAAAAAGAAAGAAAAAAACTCATGGGAATACGTACAATCGATGACAAGAATACTAGTAGTAAGAATCTATTTAATTATTTTATAGTTTTCTATTTATTTCATAAAAATATAATTATATAAATATATCACCTCATATGATCAGATGCCATTATATTTTTTAATACAAAATATTGAAGTCACGTTCAAATAACAAAATCTACAGCATATCAAAGAATAATATAAGACATGATATATTTGTTACGTTCAGCACATTCAATATAAACAAATAATAAGACTAGGTAACAAACACATTCGAAGTCTAACTCCACAACTACAATCCAAAAAATATACTTGGACATTAATTTCATGACCTAAAAATAAGTAGTAGATCAAGATTTGGACCGGTAGTTGATTTCCACTAATAAAAGAATGAGGAGCTACTCTTCATGTTAGATATTCTAGAGACTTGAGGTTCCTTCTATTAACGGCTTTTTCTTTAAATTTTTGAGAATTTGATCTTTTGATAAATTTTAAAAAGTAAAAAGAGATTTTTTAAGGTCACTACATCACATGTCTCTCTAAGAACCATTCGGATTTTAGATTCATGACTTATGTAAAGATAGCTATATGGTACATAAATATTGACATCACCATCCCTTCTTTATCAAATAACATGTTTTTTTTTTGACAAAAATGAGATGTGTATATACTTTTAAGCGATCCCGACAATTCTCAATATAAGTACTTGATATACATAAGCATCAACCCGAAAAATTAGAGAAATTATTTAAATGTATTTATTGAGAAGAGAAGTTTTTTAAAAAAAATTAGTTAGCTATAGTGATTATGTGACAAAAAAAGTAAGAATTTAGGACAAACTCAATTATGTTCATTCCTTTTTATATTTTATATTTCTACCAAATATGATATATTATTATGATAAAATTCTTTGCCGAAGTAAAAAATGATTACCACAAATCATGTTCATATTCTCTCTCTCTCTCTCTCTCTCTCTCTCTCTCTCTCTCTCTCTCTCTCTCTCTCTCTCTCTCTCTCTCTCTCTCTCTCTCTCAACCCCCCTCTTTCCTCTCCCGCTCTCTCTCTCTCTCTTCTTTCCCTCTCCCGCTCTCTCTCTCTCTCTCTCGCCGCCGGTCGCCGGTCGCCGCTCCGCCTTCGCCGCCGCCCTGCGCCGCTCGCCACCGCTCCTGCGCCGCTCGCCGCCGCTCGCCGCCGCTCGCCGCCGGCGCCCTCTCCCCGATGAGTCCCACCCCCCCCCCCCCCTGCGCGCGATGCCCCCCTCCCCCCTGCACCCGGCCCCCCTCCCTCCTGCACCCGCCCCCCTCCCCTTCCACCTGGCCCCCCCCCTGCGGGATGCCCCCCCCCCACCCAGCCCCCCTCCCCTTCCCACCTGGCCCCCTCCCCCCTGCGGGATGCCCCCCCCCCCCACCCGGCCCCCTCCCCCCCCCCACCCTGCCCCCCTCCTCCTGCACCCGGCCCCCTCCCCTTCCCACCTGGCCCCCTCCCCCCTGCGGGATGCCCCCCCCCCCACCCGGCCCCCTCCCCTGCACACACCCCCCTCCCCTTCCCACCCGGCCCCCCTCCCCCCTGCACCCGGCCCCCTCCCTCCTACACCCTAATAAATTAATACATGCAAACTAAATAAATATAATTAAGAATTAACATGTGACATTAACATAATTAACATGTACTAATCTATTTTAAATAAATATCTAAAAAAACTTAATTTAATTAGTTACTTTTCACCACCCATTTAACTTTCTATTAGAATGGTCGTCAACTATATAAAATACTATATTTGTTTGTTATAAAGTCTAATCAGATGTAGAGAAAATTTAAAACGAGTTGGGTTAACCCTAACTACTTTTCTTTATTACTTTTTTATTGTACTATGTGCTACCATCTACCATCTTTTTATATTAATTTATTTATTGTACATGAACTCACATAGACCATGGTTTTGGTAAAAAGAGAATTGTTGTCACAAGTAATTAATCAATGTTAATTTAAATCAATTATGATTTCATTCCTTAATGGTTTGCATGTATTAATATATTTTACAATTACATGGATCTATTGTTGTTCAAACAGAGGACAAGATTTAAATGAAGCAACATATTCTCATGTTCTGTATGTCATAGGCCGATTGTGACTCTTGTTGTACATTACTACATATTATATGTTGATGATGCTAATTAAATTTAAGGAGATTACTTTGTTGCATATATGAAAGATGCAAATTGCTTGTAATAATGAAAGAAGAATTTTATTACTTTGCTTATAATTACACATGTTGAATTATATTTAAGGCCGCCTGTGAGACTTAGTTCTTTGTGATATTTTTGTATGAAATGACTACATGAGATTTCCGGATGGATATGTCTCGAATATTGAGCGGTGTGTAAATGTGAACGAGGGAAAAATATACGGAATGAAGAGTCATAACTGCCATGTTTTCATGCAAAGACTGATGCCTCTTGCTTTTCGTGAGTTGTTGCCGAAACAAATATGGGGAGCAATGACTGAGCTGAGTCAATTCTTCAGGATTTTATCTGCATCAGAACTCAAAATTCATGACTTGCAAAATATGGAGCAAAATATAATTCAGACAGTCTGCAAATTAGAGAAAATATTTCCTCCAACATTCTTTGATTCAATGGAGCACCTGATCATCCATTTACCATATGAGGCAAGGGTCGGAGGACCAGTACAATTTCAATGGATGTATCCGTTTGAGAGGTATATTTCTACATCTCAATTTATTGTCATTACGACGATCTTTTATATTACTTATGTATGCATTTGAATTATTGTCGTAGGTGCATGTACGATCTTAAGATGAAAGTCCGCAACAAAGCACAAGTTGAGGACTCCATTACTCAAGCGTACCTCATTGAGGAGATATCGAACTTCTGTTCGATGTACTTTGACACGGAAATACGAACCCAACGCACTCAACCTCCACGTAATGATGATGGTGGAGATTCCGAGGTGTCAGACCGACTCTCTGTATTCAAGTGTCCCGGACGGGCGTTCGGATCTTCATCTACTCGCGCACTCCAAGACAGAGAGTTGGTAGCTGCGGAGATCTACGTGTTCATGAATTGCGAAGAACTAGAACCCTACATTCAGTAAGCTCTCCACGCTTATTCGTCATCATTTGCGTGCATTCCTGCAGAACCTAACGGTTATGTGATATTTACATTGCAGAGAGTTTGAATCGGTCATATTGCGACGGAATCCACGTCTAACTGACGTGCAGGTTGAAAAGGAATGGGAGAAGTATTTTCCTACTTGGTTAAGATCTCGAGTATGTGTCTAATTATTCCAAAACATAAGTGTTATGTTTTTATGCAGACTGAGTTGAAGTCATTTATTCAATGTTTGTCTATTTATCTCATAATAGGTTGAACAAGGCTTCATTCCCGATTCAAGAGTACAACAGATTAGTTTTGGCCTCTCGAAGATTGTACGTGTCTATCCAGGCTACATTGTGAATGGATACAGATTTCACACGAGAGATTATGGACGGAATAAGTCTACGATGAACAGCGGCGTATGTGTGAAGGGAAGTGCCTACAATGAAAATGAAATGACTATTATGGCATTCTCGAAGAAGTCATTGAACTGCAATTTTTGGGACAAGACAACAATGTATTTCTGTTCAAGTGTCATTGGTTTGACCCGACATCTATTCGTCATGACACAACATATGGATTAATCGATGTGAAGCATAAGTCCAAATTGAGTACATATGAGCCATTCATCCTGGCGGCACAAGCCCAACAAGTTTATTATTCAAATTATACATCCCTCAAATTAAGAGATTGGTGGGCTGCATGTAGAGTGAAATCAAGACTATTCCCTGAGTATGAGCTTCTCCCGACTGATGATGAGCTCGAAGGTTAATGACAACTTTTTCCAATCAGATCGGAGTGACGCACGAGAGTTGGCAGCTTCTACGCAGTACAATGTTCATGATATAAATGAAACAATTTGCTTACATAAGGATAACGAACAAGAAGAAGTTGACCCAAATGTCGCTGAGCGGGAGGTGGAGTCTGATGTGGAGGAAGACTCCCAAGATGATGATGATGAATTCCAGGATGATGATGAAGATGATGCTGAATTAAACATGTCTTCAGCATCTGATGATGAATATAGATAATATACTGCATATTTTGTAAGAAATTGGTGTTGTTGTTAATTACATGTTCATAATAAATTGCTACTTCAAATTGAGTGCTGATGACTTGCTATATCTTTATTTGTATCAATAGGGATATGGTACGTGGAGGACGCAGTCGGATGGTTGCCACGTCCGTTGGCAGAGGGACTGCCTCCCGTCCACGTCTGCCTCCAGGTCCGCGACAGGTATATGCATATGTACACAAAAAACCATATGGGTATTATTGTTTATATTGATTTCACGAGAACTAACGTACATACAATTTTACAGGGACTGCCTCCCCGTCCACGCCCGTCTTCCCAGCGACAGGTAAATTTCTATATTGTTGTTTATTTGAAATTCATAATTTCTAATGTGTATGAAATATTGCAGGGACTGCCTCCCCGTCCACGCCCGTCGTCCCAGCGACAGGTAATTTTCTACATTGTTGTTTATTTGAAATTCATAATTTCTAATGTGTATGAAATTTTGCAGGGACTGCCTCCCCGTCCACGCCTGTCGTCCCAGCGACAGGTAATTTTCTACATTGTTGTTTATTTGAAATTCATAATTTCTAATGTGTATGAAATTTTGCAGGGACTGCCTCTCCGTCCACGCCCGTCGTCCCTGCGACAGGTAAATTTCTATATTCTTGTTTATTTGAAATTCATAATTTCTAATGTGTATGAAATTTTGCAGGGACTGCCTCCCCGTCCACGCCACCTTCGTCTTCTTCCTCACCACAAGGTAAACATATGTTTCAATAGATTAGTATGTTTGGTCTCTTGCAATTTATACAATAAAAGTGTACTAAATTGTTTTCAACAGAGGTGGAGAGCCAGCATCCAGCAGCTGAGGAGGGGCCTCAGCTACCAGGACGACAACCATGCTGGATCTCAAAGTAAAGTTCATCATCTCAGTGTTACTGTATTTGTTATTTAGGATATACATTTCATGTAGAAAATTAATGTGGAATTGCAGGGGGAAGATAGATCCCAGTCCTGCTTCCCGCTATATTACGACGCTGGTCCACACACATATTCCAGGATCAGTGGATGCATGGAGAGACTTCCCGGTGCCAGTCCGGGATTTATTATTTGACATGTTTACGGTATTTTTATTTTTTAGAAGAGTTGAAGTCATTTATTCAATTATTATTAATTTGGGTTTATTGCAGAACGTTGATTAATTTTATTTCTTTACAGCGAAGGTTCGCGTTCACGAGACCCAAGGATCTCCCTCGGGCTCGAGCCGTCTGGGAGATTACGGCCCAGACTAATTTAAGAAAGTCGATGTGGGAGGCACGGGACAAGGCAATGAAGACCACAGGCAACCGGGGAACCTATGGCTTGGGTGGATTACGGCCATGTTTGGCTGCGGACGGATTATTGGGAGTCCCTTTGCGCGCGTTGGGCTGCTGGACCATGGCAGCAGCGGTCACAGGCGGCAATACGCAATAGAGAAACTCAACCGGAGAAGAATGTGCATACTAGTGGATCCGTATCTTATGCGACCCACAGTCAAAAATTGGTAAGTATTTTATTGTTCGATTCATATATATATATGGATTATTATTGTGAAAGTAACTAATTTTGTTGAATTTTAAGCATCACGACCTGGAGCGTGCCCCTACTTTCCGCGAGTTATTTGACCGGACTGATAAGCGGAAGGGGACGGATGACTATGTTACCAAGAGTGCCCGCACGATTGCTGTAAGTCAAGCTTTAAATTATGAATTCAATTATGATATTAAAGTAATTTGTTTTCAATAATTTAATTTTAAATTATTTTACAGGAGACGTACAACAGGACGATGGCGGAGCGCTACACAGAGGGCACTCCCCAGCCAGATTTGGATGCGGACGCTTGGGTCGAGGCAGCGGGAGTGCCGAGGAAGGGTCGAGTGTACGGCTTTGGGGACAGCCTGGATACTCATCGAGTGTTGTCCTCATATGCCAGTTCGATCGCTCCTCCGGCACACGTGAGTTCATCTTCTGCGCCGCCCGTCAGTGGTGTAGAGGACATTAGAGGCATCATTCGGGAGGAGCTATGTACAGAGCTACAGACGCAGCGGGAAGAGCTACAGACGCAGCGGATACAGCTACAGGCGCAGCAGGTACAGATAGAGACGCAGCGGCTACAGCTACAGACGCAGTTCAGCAATATGGTTCAGCAGTTCATGTCAATAATGCAGGGAGTACGCCCCACACAGCCAGCAGCTCAGGTCAGTATTAGTATTAATTTCATATACTTAGGATTGGGTCGGGCGTTCAATTGACGGATCTAAAAAACACCCAAGTATATATAAAGCGTCAAAAGACACAACCCGGGGGTCCAAAATCCCAAATAGGGATCGGATCGGCGTGCCGTTTTGTCTGACACGACCGGGTGGGTTAAAGTGACGTGTGGGAACTGACGGAATCCAATTTAGATCTCCGGATTGGGTTGAGCATTCAAATGACGGATCTAAAAAACACCCAAGTATATATAAAGGGTCAAAACACACAACTCGGGGGTCTAAAATCCCAAATAGGGATCCAATCGACGTGTCGTTTTCTCCGACACGACCGGGTGGGTTAAAGTGACGTGTAGAAACTGACGGAATCCAATTTGGATCCCCGGATTGGGTTGGGCATTCAATTGACGGATCTAAAAACAGACAAGTATATATAAAAGGTTAAAACACACAACCCGGGGGTCCAAAATCCCAAATAGGGATCCAATCGACGTGTCGTTTTCTCCGACACGACCGGGTGGGTTAAAGTGACGTGTAGAAACTGACGAAATCCAATTTGGATCCCCGGATTGGGTTGGACATTCAAAGGACGGATCTAAAAACACGGTCAACCATATATAAATGGTTAAAACACGCAACCCGGGGGTCCAAAATCCCAAATAGGGATCGGATCGGTGTGCCGTTTTCTCCGACACGACCGGGTGGGTTAAAGTGACGTGTAGAAACTGACGGAATATAATTTGGATCCCCGGATTGGGTTGGGCATTCAATTGATGGATCTAAAAACAGGTAAGTATATATAAAAGGTTAAAACACACAACCTGGGGGTCCAAAATCCCAAATAGGGATCCAATCGACGTGCCGTTTTCTCCGACACGACTGTGTGGGTTAAAGTGACGTGTAGAAACTGACGGAATCCAATTTGGATCCCCGGATTGGGTTGGACATTCAAAGGACGGATCTAAAAACACTGTCAACCATATATAAATGGTTAAAACACGCAACCCGGGGGTCCAAAATCCCAAATAGGGATCCAATCGACGTGCCGTTTTCTCCGACACGACCAGGTGGGTTAAAGTGACGTGTAGAAACTGACGGAATCCAATTTGGATCCCCGGATTGGGTTGGGCATTCAAAGGACGGATCTAAAAACACAGTCAACCATATATAAATGGTTAAAACACGCAACCCGGGGGTCCAAAATCCCAAATAGGGATCCAATCGACGTGCCGTTTTCTCCGACACGACCGGGTGGGTTAAAGTGACGTGTAGAAACTGAAGGAATCCAATTCGGATCCCCGGATTGGGTTGGACATTCAAAGGACGGATCTAAAAACACGGTCAACCATATATAAATGGTTAAAACACGCAACCCGGGGGTCCAAAATCCCAAATAGGGATCCAATCGACGTGTCGTTTTCTCCGACACGACCGGGTGCGTTAAAGTGACGTGTAGAAACTGACGGAATCCAATTTGGATCACCGCATTAGGTTCGGCATTCAAAGGACGGATCTAAAAACACGGTCAACCATATACAAATGGTTAAAACACGCAACCCGGGGGTCCAAAATCCCAAATAGGGATCCAATCGACGTGCCGTTTTCTCCGACACGACCGGGTGGGTTAAAGTGACGTGTAGAAACTGACGGAATCCAATTTGGATCCCGGATTGGGTTGGGCATTCAAAGGACGGATCTAAAAACACAGTCAACCATATATAAATGGTTAAAACACGCAACCCGAAGGTCCAAAATCCCAAATAGGGATCCAATCGACGTGCCGTTTTCTCCGACACGACCGGGGGGTTAAAGTGACGTGTAGAAACTGACGAAATCCAATTTGGATCCCGGATTGGGTTGGACATTCAAAGGACGGATCTAAAAACACGGTCAACCATATATAAATGGTTAAAACACGCAACCCGGGGGTCCAAAATCCCAAATAGGGATCCAATCGACGTGTCGTTTTCTCCGACACGACCGGGTGGGTTAAAGTGACGTGTAGAAACTGACGGAATCCAATTTGGATCCCCGGATTGGGTTGGACATTCAATTGACGGATCTAAAAACAGGTAAGTATATATAAAAGGTTAAAACACACAACCCGGGGGTCCAAAATCCCAAATAGAGATCCAATCGTCGTGCCGTTTTCTCCGACACGACCTGGTGGGTTAAAATGACGTGTAGAAACTGACGGAATCCAATTTGGATCTCCGGATTGGGTTGGACATTCAAAGGACGGATCTAAAAACACGGTCAACCATAATAAATGGTTAAAACACGCAACCCGGGGGTCCAAAATCCCAAATAGGGATCCAATCGACGTGCCGTTTTCTCCGACACGACCAGGTGGGTTAAAGTGACGTGTAGAAACTGACGGAATCCAATTTGGATCCCCGGATTGGGTTGGGCATTCAATTGACGGATCTAAACATAGGCAAGTATATATAAAAGGGTTAAAACACACAACCCAGGGGTCCAAAATCCCAAATAGGGATCCAATCGACGTGTCGTTTTCTCCGACACGACTGGGTGGGTTAAAGTGACTTGTAGAAACAGACGGAATCCAATTTGGATCCCCGGATTGGGTTGGACATTCAAAGGACGGATCTAAAAACACGGTCAAGCATATATAAATGGTTAAAACACGCAACCCGGGGGTCCAAAATCCCAAATAGGGATCGGATCGGCGTGCCTTTTCTCCGACACGACCGGGTGGGTTAAAGTGACGTGTAGAAAACTGACGGAATCCAATTTGGATCCCCGGATTGGGTTGGACATTCAATTGACGGATCTAAAAACAGGTAAGTATATATAAAAGGTTAAAACACACAACCCGGGGGTCCAAAATCCCAAATAGAGATCCAATCGTCGTGCCGTTTTCTCCGACACGACCTGGTGGGTTAAAGTGACGTGTAGAAACTGACGGAATCCAATTTGGATCTCCGGATTGGGTTGGACATTCAAAGGACGGATCTAAAAATACGGTCAACCATATATAAATGGTTAAAACACGCAACCCGGGGGTCCAAAATCCCAAATAGGGATCCAATCGACGTGTCGTTTTCTCCGACACGACTGGGTGGGTTAAAGTGACTTGTAGAAACTGACGGAATCCAATTTGGATCCCCGGATTGGGTTGGACATTCAAAGGACGGATCTAAAAACACGGTCAACCATATATAAATGGTTAAACACGCAACCCGGGGGTCCAAAATCCCAAATAGGGATCGGATCGACGTGCCTTTTTCTCCGACACGACCGGGTGGGTTAAAGTGACGTGTAGA
Organism: Colocasia esculenta; assembly: GCA_014218235.1. Taxonomy (NCBI): domain Eukaryota; kingdom Viridiplantae; phylum Streptophyta; class Magnoliopsida; order Alismatales; family Araceae; genus Colocasia; species Colocasia esculenta. The sequence continues at coordinate 78,283,908 of CM024759.1, read as the reverse complement.
AACTGACGGAATCCAATTTGGATCCCCGGATTGGGTTGGACATTCAATTTACGGATCTAAAAACAGGTAAGTATATATAAAAGGTTAAAACACACAACCCGGGGTCCAAAATCCCAAATAGAGATCCAATCGTCGTGCCGTTTTCTCCGACACGACCTGGTGGGTTAAAGTGACGTGTAGAAACTGACGGAATCCAATTTGGATCTCCGGATTGGGTTGGACATTCAAAGGACGGATCTAAAAATACGGTCAACCATATATAAATGGTTAAAACACGCAACCCGGGGGTCCAAATCCCAAATAGGGATCCAATCGACGTGTCGTTTTCTCCGACACGACCTGGTGGGTTAAAGTGACGTGTAGAAACAGACGGAATCCAATTTGGATCCTCGGATTGGATTGGACATTCAAAGGACGGATCTAAAAACACGGTCAACCATATATAAATGGTTAAAACACGCAACCCGGGGGTCCAAAATCCCAAATATGGATCCAATCGACGTGCCGTTTTCTCCGACACGACCGGGTGGGTTTAAGTGACGTGTAGAAACTGACGGAATCCAATTTGGATCCCCGGATTGGGTTGAACATTCAAAGGACGGATCTAAAAAACAGGTAAGTATATATAAAAGGTTAAAACACACAACCCGGGGGTCCAAAATCCCAAATAGAGATCCAATCGTCGTGCCGTTTTCTCCGACACGACCTGGTGGGTTAAAATGACGTGTAGAAACTGACGGAATCCAATTTGGATCTCCGGATTGGGTTGGACATTCAAAGGACGGATCTAAAAACACGGTCAACCATATATAAATGGTTAAAACACGCAACCCGGGGGTCCAAAATCCCAAATAGGGATCCAATCGACGTGCCATTTTCTCCGACACGACCAGGTGGGTTAAAGTGACGTGTAGAAACTGACGGAACCCAATTTGGATCCCCGGATTGGGTTGGGCATTCAATTGACGGATCTAAAAATAGGCAAGTATATATAAAAGGTTAAAACACACAACCCAGGGGTCCAAAATCCCAAATAGGGATCCAATCGACGTGTCGTTTTCTCCGACACGACTGGGTGGGTTAAAGTGACTTGTAGAAACAGACGGAATCCAATTTGGATCCCCGGATTGGGTTGGACATTCAAAGGACGGATCTAAAAACACGGTCAAGCATATATAAATGGTTAAAACACGCAACCCGGGGGTCCAAAATCCCAAATAGGGATCGGATCGGCGTGCCTTTTTCTCCGACACGACCGGGTGGGTTAAAGTGACGTGTAGAAACTGACGAAATCCAATTTGGATCCCCGGATTGGGTTGGACATTCAATTGACGGATCTAAAAACAGGTAAGTATATATAAAAGGTTAAAACACACAACCCGGGGGTCCAAAATCCCAAATAGGGATCCAATCGACGTGCCGTTTTCTCCGACACGACCTGGTGGGTTAAATTGACGTGTAGAAACTGACGGAATCCAATTTGGATCTCCGGATTGGGTTGGACATTCAAAGGACGGATCTAAAAATACGGTCAACCATATATAAATGGTTAAAACACGCAACCGGGGGTCCAAAATCCCAAATAGGGATCCAATCGACGTGTCGTTTTCTCCGACACGACTGGTGGGTTAAAGTGACTTGTAGAAACTGACGGAATCCAATTTGGATCCCCGGATTGGGTTGGACATTCAAAGGACGGATCTAAAAACACGGTCAACCATATATAAATGGTTAAAACACGCAACCCGGGGGTCCAAAATCCCAAATAGGGATCGGATCGGCGTGCCTTTTTCTCCGACACGACCGGGTGGTTAAAGTGACGTGTAGAAACTGACGGAATCCAATTTGGATCCCGGATGGGTTGGACATTCAATTGACGGATCTAAAAACAGGTAAGTATATATAAAAGGTTAAAACACACAACCCGGGGGTCCAAAATCCCAAATAGAGATCCAATCGTCGTGCCGTTTTCTCCGACACGACCTGGTGGGTTAAAGTGACGTGTAGAAACTGACGGAATCCAATTTGGATCTCCGGATTGGGTTGGACATTCAAAGGACGGATCTAAAAATACGGTCAACCATATAAAATGGTTAAAACACGCAACCCGGGGGTCCGAAATCCCAAATAGGGATCCAATCGACGTGTCGTTTTCTCCGACACGACCTGGTGGGTTAAAGTGACGTGTAGAAACAGACGGAATCCAATTTGGATCCTCGGATTGGATTGGACATTCAAAGGACGGATCTAAAAACACGGTCAACCATATAAAATGGTTAAAACACGCAACCCGGGGGTCCAAAATCCCAAATATGGATTCAATCGACGTGCCGTTTTCTCCGACACGACCGGGTGGGTTTAAGTGACGTGTAGAAACTGACGGAATCCAATTTGGATCCCCGGATTGGGTTGAACATTCAAAGGACGGATCTAAAAACACGGTCAACCATATATATATATATATAAATGGTTAAAACACGCAACCCGGGGGTCCAAAATCCCAAATAGGGATCCAATCGACGTGCCGTTTTCTCCGACACGACCGGGTGGGTTAAAGTGACGTGTAGAAACTGACGGAATCCAATTTGGATCTCCGGATTGGGTTGGGCATTCAAAGGACGGATCTAAAAACACGGTCAACCATATATAAATGGTTAAAACACGCAACCCGGGGGTCCAAAATCCCAAATAGGGATCCAATCGACGTGCCGTTTTCTCCTACACGACCGGGTGGGTTAAAGTGACGTGTAGAAACTGACGGAATCCAATTTGGATCCCCGGATTGTGTTGGACATTCAAAGGACGGATCTAAAAACACAGTCAACCATATATAAATGGTTAAAACACGCAACCCGGGGGTCCAAAATCCCAAATAGGGATCCAATCGACGTGCCGTTTTCTCCGACACGACCGGGTGGGTTAAAGTGACGTGTAGAAACTGACAGAATCCAATTTGGATCCCCGGATTGGGTTGGGCATTCAATTGACGGATCTAAAAACAGGCAAGTATATATAAAAGGTTAAAACACACAACCTGGGGGTCCAAAATCCCAAATTGGGATCCAATCGACGTGCCGTTTTCTTCGACACGACCGGGTGGGTTAAAGTGACGTGTAGAAACTGACGGAATCCAATTTGGATCCCCGGATTGGGTTGGGCATTCAAAGGACGGATCTAAAAACACGGCCAAGCATATATAAATGGTTAAAGACGCAACCCGGGTTTTCTCCGACACGATCGGGTGGGTTAAAGTGACGTGTGGGAACTGACGGAATCCAATTTGGATCTCCGGATTGGGTTGGGCATTCAAAGGACGGATCTAAAAACACCCAAGGCGAAAATGATGGATCTAAAAATAGTATTGTATTAAGCTTGAGAAATAATCACATGTTTTAAATTTTATTTTTGAAAATACTGTATGTCTTTTATTTATTATTAATGTTTCTCATTTTAATTTGTTTTAATATAGGATCCAGCTCCAGACGATGACGAGGCAGGGACAGTAGACGATCCAGCAGATCTATGTTGATTTTTGTATTCATTATTTTATATGATTGTATATTTATTGTATTTTATGATTTTATGTTGATTGTTAGTATTTTTTAAATTTATGAATATTGTAGTAGGTTTGACATTGTAGCAATGTTGACAAATCATTTTTATTTGCCTATTTAAAAAAAAAATTGTGTTTTTTCCGACGAATTTTCCGATGGATAAGTATCCGTCGGAATGTATAAATTACCGACGGAAAAATATTGTCGGTAATACCTTCGGAAAGTACTGACGGATTGGCCGACGGATACATATCCGTCGGAAAGGATAAATTACCGACGGCTAAATACCGTCGGGAATTCCGTCGGAAAATACTGACGGCCTTACCGTCGGATTATATCTGTCCAAGGTTTCGACTGAATTCCGACGGAATTGTCATCCGTCGGAAATTGCTGACAAAGTATTTCCGACGGAAAGTTTCCGACGAGCTTTGGACGGAAAGCGGTCGGAAGGCTCCTTTTTCGACGGATGACCGACGGATTTTCGACGGATTAAGTCCGTCGAAAATAGCGCATTTTCTTGTAGTGAATGTACCGAACCATGTCCTAAATCTTATACCTATGTCAAGGTGTTGCCAGTTTCTCCGTACAATTATGATGTGAGTCTCTTGCTTTAGGAACACCAATTTCAAAGTAGGTGTGGTTTTTTTATTCTTATATGGTCTGAACCAAGCAAACTAACACCCAAAAGCACACTAGACTCCCATTTACTCTATTCCACTTCCATCTGACCAAGTCCACAATATGTTAATCTTAATCTCCAGATTCACGATAGATTACTTCACATGCAAACGTACGTATTCATGTCTCCATAACCGAGAGTCGTCAAAATGTGCACAGAGCTGATGATGGCGAATTCACTTCATCAAACACTAGCTTGCCGGACACAAGGTTGTCTTGAAAAGGCAATATATGTTGGGTTTTACCCAATATTAGTGGTCCACTTGTATTGGGCCGCACATCGTAAGACACACCATTAGGTCCAGTTAAAGGAACATGTTATTGGGCTTAACCCATTAAGTGCCCAATTGGATCCTGTTATGGGTGGGATCCTGCTCAGGCCCATTGGGACTGGTCCCTCCTCTCTATAAATATGTGTGAGACTCCCCATCAGGTCAGACACACAACTACAGACATATAGAGAGAGGAAACCAGACGGAGAGCGCAGCGGGTTACGCGTCTCTCCTCCCGGCGTCCGTACGTTGTCCGTCTACCTGCGTCGTTTCCTCCTCGCACGTGGGATGGCTTCCGCATCAGGTACACATCCCCAACATGTGGTATCAGAGCCCGTGTTTCGATCTCTAGGGTTTCTTTTTTTCTGTTCGATCCTGGAGACCGTTGTCCGGTTTCTGTTCTGTGCACGGCATCGTCACTGCGGGTCTTTCCCTGGCCGGACGGCGCCGTAGGTGCTGTCTCCGGTCAGCAAGGGAGACAGGAGGAACCGCTGGTGTTCGTGGCAGTCCCAGGTCTCCCACACCTGCGTTCGGCCGTGAAGGGAGGTCTGCAGGTGGGCGGTCTTCATGCCGCCGTGAGGAGAAGCCTGCAGGTGCCCGGTTTTCGCGTGGGGGAAGGGGGTGCAAGGGGTGGGGTCGGCAACCCCTCCTCGCCGGCGGTGTCGGCGGCGCCGGCACTGTTTCTGGCCGGCGAGGGAGACAGGGGCCGCCCGCCCCCTTCCTGCGCTCACATCGACGGCGACGGCGTTTTGGAGGGGGGCCGGCGACGGCGTTTTGGAGGGGGGCCGGCGACGGCGTTTTTGCAGGGGGGCGGCGGCGACCATGCCCTCGCCGGATGGCGCTGCCGGCGCCGGCGTGGGCAGCAGGGGGACGCTGGCCCCTTCCCTGCAGCGGCGGCGGCGCTCCCCTCCCCCTTCCCATGCGATTAGGGTTGGGAGATTGGGGGGAAGAAGATGGCAGTTTTACTTTTTTACCCCAAGACTTTCTATAATTGCATTTATATTCCTGTTTTCTTAAGTATATACCCGGTTTCTTTAAGTTTATTGGATCCGGTTTTAAGTGGGGTTTTAGTTTTTTGGATATTGGTTATGGGTCCGGGTTTGGATATTGGGTTCATTTCAGAACCATTAAAGATCCATATCCGATACCATTAAGAACCGAATTTCCATTCTCATGATATCCATTAAGTATCCAGTATTGTTTTTATATCCTTTTAATTTGAACTGTTATGCAATAAGTTATTTCTGCAAAACAGTGGATATAGAAGCAACTCTGGGGATATGTTTGCAATTCTGTGGTTACTTCTGCAAACAGAAAAGGACATTTATATAACAGCATGCTTAAACTTGTGTTTTTAACCCCTTTTAATTTAGTTTTGACATGATTAAAGCTTGTTTATGGACTGATAATTATTGCAATAATCATTAGAGATATTTACTTTGAGTTTTAACCTCATTACAGTTTTATTTATGCATGAATATCTCTATTTTCATATTGCAATAATTATTGTATTTATGTCCTTTTGTTCATATTAAGAGTTACATTGATACTATTATGAGTTTTGGTGAGATTTTTTTGATTTCTAAATGGTTAGGTAGATCACCAAAGTGGCACTAATCATGAAGAATGATAAAATGTAAGCTCTCACCTTGCACTTTCTCCACACTTGCACAGATATGTACCTATTTCTTGGCTTGGATGAACTCTCCGTCGGATATTCCTTCTGCCGGACTAGTGACTCCTTGTGCAAGACCTCCGTAAGTCTCCTCTGGCCATGGATTCCCACATGGCCGACAAGCAGGTTGTACCATGAAGTTCCCCATGTTAGTGTGCACTCAATTAAGTTTTGATAGTATCAATGATGAGCATTATAGTTGTTTATTGTAATTTTAATTAGTGGGGAGGATATTTCTGCATCCCGAATGTGTAAGTAGATCACCAAAGTGGCCTTATGCATGAAGGATAATGAATTATTCTCATTGAGAAATTAAAATAACATCAAACTTTTGTGTTCTTGGCTTGAAGGTGAAATTTAACTCCCAAAGGAGTATTTTATTTTCATGCCATGAATAGGGTAGAATAGAATTTGTGTGCATGGCGACTATTGAGAGTATGTACCCAAAGGTACTCTCTCTTTACATCAAAGTGTACATAAGTTTTAGTTCTATCACTTAAGTAATTTCCTTGGGGAGGTTGTCCACTAGCATGTTGTAATTATCGCCCAAAGGAGGAATTATAATGATGCATCCGGACAACTAGTTAAAGTGATTCATTAAGTTGTTAGAATTACTTTATTTAAGATTCACTGTCTCAAAACTTGCTATTCAGTCATGATTATATGTGAGCATTTGGTTATTTTCAGGTTCATCTCCGTTGTTTGCCCCTTTCACTGGTCAAGTACCGTATCTCAATGGGACAAATTTTACTGAATGGAAACAAAGGGTAATGTTTGCATTAGGGTGCATGGACCTAGATTTAGCATTGCGTGAGGATAAGCCTGCTGCTATTACAGCTGCAAGCACTCAGGAACATAAGAATCATTTTGAAAAATGGGAAAGGTCCAACCGTTTATGCCTTCTGTTTCTTCAGGGACATGTGGGGCAAAGCATTAAGGGATCTATCCCAGATAAGACCATAGCAAGTGAATTTCTTAAGGCAATTGAGGAACAATTTAAAAGTTCAGATAAAGCTAAAGCCAGCACTCTGATGGCTAAGCTTTCCTCAATGAAATACACTGGCAGTGGTAGCATTAGGGAACATATCATGATGATGAGAGATATCGCAGCACAACTCAATGTCATGGAGGTTACCATTTCAGATACTTTCCTTGTCCATTTCATCTTAAACTCTCTGCCAAATGAATATGAGGCATTTAAGATCTCCTATAACACACATCAGGCAAAGTGGTCAGTCAATGAATTGATGACCATGTGTGTTCAGGAGGAGGAGAGGTTAAGAGGCGAGAGGAACAATACAGTCATGTTTACCTCTCATAAAGCTTCTGGATTAGGAAAGAAGAAGGGTGTCCAGAAGAAGGGCAAGAAGAAGAACAAGTCGAAAGGCAAAATTGACAAGTGCTTCTTCTGTAAACAACCTGGACATGTTAAGAAAGATTGTCTGAAAAGGAAGGCATGGTTTGAAAAGAAAGGGATTTCTTTCCCAAAGGCCTCCGAATGAGGGTGAGCGAAGCATCTTCTCAGGAAATAAGACGCGCTCACAAGTCAAGGCCATAGGGATTTATAGGATTATTTTGGATCAGGATTTGTTCTAGATTTGAAAGACACTTTTTATGTACCATCTTTTAGTAGAAATTTGGTTTCAGTATCAAAACTTGATTCAGAAGGTTTTCGTATATGTCTTGGAAACTCTTCATTTGAATTAATAAAGGATTCTGTTGTTATTGGTACTGGTTCTTTATCTGATGGTTTATATAAATTGTGTCTTAGCAATGTAAATGAACAATCTCATCATATCCTGCATACTTCAGTTGTTGGCAACAAGCGTAGTAGAGTTAATGAAAACTCATCTAAGTTGTGGCATAGGAGATTGGGTCATATCTCCATTAAGAGGCTTAAGAGGTTAGTGGGAGAAGGAGTACTTCCTACTCTAGATTTCACTGACTTTGAGATATGTGTTGATTGCATAAAAGGAAAGCAAACACACACGCCTAATAAGGATGCCACTAGGAGTTCTCAAGTGCTTGAAATAATCCATACTGATATATGTGGTCCCTTTCCACCCTGTTTGTCTGGCGAAAGGTACTTTGCCACCTTTATAGATGACTATTCTAGATTCATGTATCTCTATTTACTTCTTGAAAAGGCAGATGTCTTCAATGCCTTTAAGGATTTCAAGAAGGAAGTGGAGAAACAATCAGGAAAAGTAATCAAAATAGTCAGGTCTGATAGAGGTGGTGAGTATTATGGTAGGTACACTGAGATGAGACAAAGGCCCGAACCATTAGCAAGATTCCTTAAGGAGGAGGGTATTATACCACAATATACTACCCCTGGCAGTCCATATCAGAACGGAGTTGCAGAAAGAAGGAATCGAACGCTTAAAGAAATGGTCAGGACGATGTTAAGTCATTCTACCTTACCCTTGTCCTTGTGGGGGGAGGCCATTAAGACAGCTGCACACATTGTGAACAAAGTTCCTACGAAGGCTGCACCTAAGGCTCCTTTTGAGCTATGGTGTGGTAGGAAACCTTCAGTAAGCTACATGCGCACATGGGGGTGTCCAGCTGAGGCCAGACCATACAATCCACAAGAGAAAGCTTTTGATCTTAGAACAACAGTGGATTCTTCATTGGTTATCCAGAGAGATCAAAGGGGTATAGGTTTTATTGTCCATCACATGTCCCCATCATTATAGAGACAGATAAGGCAAGATTTCTTGAGGATGGTGGAGACAGTGGGAGTGGACCTTCTCGAGAGATTTCTTTTGAGGAGTTACAGGATCAGGCTGATATACCTGTAGCAACTGAAAACTTTGTTCCCATGTTCATTCCTCAGAATGACATTGTTGGGGAACAAGAAGTTGTAGTTGGTCCACCTCAAGTGACTCCACAACCAGTAGATATCGCATATGTTGACCAACCACCTCCTCAGGTGGATCAGGGGCCAACAATACGTCGATCTCAGAGAGTCAAGAAACTGCCATATCTGATGAGTTTTTAGTGTACCTACAGGAAGATGGTCTAGACAGGGGTGATATTGATGATCCAGTGACGTTTTCACAAGCCATGGAGAGTGAAAAATCCACCTATTGGTTTGAAGCCATGAAGGAAGAGCTTGACTCAATGGCTAAAACTCAAGTATGGGAACTCGTCAGCTTACCAAAAGGGTCCAAACTTGTTGGATGCAAATGGGTATTCAAAACTAAAGTGGACTCTAAAGGTAAAGTTGAGCGATATAAGGCCAGATTGGTGGCTAAGGGTTTCACTCAAAGGGAAGGTATTGACTATGATGAGACTTTCTCTCCTGTTTCTAAGAAGCTCTCATTCAGGATAGTCATGGCCTTGGTGGCTCATTTTGATTTAGAGTTGCACCAAATGGATGTGAAAACGGCATTTCTTAACGGGGACCTAGATAAAGAAGTATATATGGAACAACCTCACGGGTTTCATGTTGAAGGGAAAGAACACTTGTATGCAAATTAAAGAAATCCATCTATCGACTTAAGCAAGCCTCCCGTCAATGGTTCATTAAGTTTAGTGAGATCATACTGTCCTCTGGGTTTAAGGAAAACATTATTGATGAATGTTTATACCTAAAGGTCAGTGGGAGTAAGTCATTATCTTGCTTTTGTATGTAGATGACATCTTGCTTGCCAGTAGTGATCTTGGTTTATTACATGAAACAAAAGCTTTTCTTTCTGAAAACTTTGAGATGAACGATTTAGGTGAAGCTCAATATGTGTTGGGCATTGAGATAACCAGGGATAGACCATCTGGCACTTTAGGTCTTTCCCAAAAGGCTTATATCTCAAAGGTCTTAGAAAGGTTTAACATGCAGTCCTGCGCACCCGATAAGGTACCCATTGTTAAAGGTGATAAATTTAGTAAATTACAGTGTCCCAAGAATGACTTAGAAAGGAAGCAAATGGAATCTATTCCTTATGCTTCAGCCGTTGGGAGCCTGATGTACCTTCAGACTTGTACACGTCCAGATATAGCGTTTGCTGTGGGTATGCTCAGCAGATACCAGAGTGACCCAGGCATAGATCACTGGAAGGCTGCCAAGAAAGTCATGCGTTATTTGAAAGGCACAATGGATTATATGCTCACATATAGAAGGTTAGATCAGCTGGAGGTCATTGCATATTCTGATGCTGATTTTGGTGGCTGCCTTGACACGAGGAAGTCCACGTCAGGCTATGTGTTCCTCTTGGCAGGGGGAGCCATTACCTGGTGCAGTGAAAAGCAGAGTGTTACAGTGACTTCCACTATGACAGTTGAGTTTATTGCTTGTTTTGAGACTAGTGGTCAGGCCATTCAGTTGCGGAATTTGCTCACAGGTCTACCGTTTATTGATTTTATCTCCAGGCCTATCAAGATTTACTGTGACAATTCCACTGCAGTTTTCTTCTCTAAGAACAATAAAGCATCCAAGGGTGGTAGAGCCTTGGATATTAAGTATTTTGCTCTTAGAGATAGAGTGAGGAATCATGAAGTGTGTATAGAACATATTGGGACAGATCTTATGGTTGCTGACCCTCTTACTAAAGGACTACCTGCTAGCGTCTTTTGTAGTCATGTATTCGGATGGGTCTTGTAAGCTCTCTCGATATGTTATAACACTTTCAGTTGACATTATGTTATTTGTGATCACATCAATGTCATGATTCTTCTATTGTTTTCTGCCTATTCCATTTACTTGTGTATACATGTTGGCTGTGGTTTGGCAGAATGCAAACTTAAGTGGTGACCAGCAGATAAACATTAAGTTTGAGTTTATCTATAATTTCAGGTTTGATGTTCAATCGTAGTGAGTTGGTAGCATTGTGGTACATGGAAGGTGGTGTGTAATTTGAATACATTTACCGCCATGACCCATGTCATTTGATTTACTATATTTGAACTTTTCAGGTTCCATTAATTGGAGTGGTGTGTGGTTTTGGTTTTAATCATGCGCGCATGTACCGTGTTTTTCCCTTCAGGTGTAGGCCCAAGACATCAAATCTTCAAGAGTCCTTTTAAAACTATATCAGTCTATATTATATGTATGTTTTCAAAGAAAGATTTGATGTACTTGTGACAAGTTGGACCAAGTGGGAGAATGTTGGGTTTTACCCAATATTAGTGGTCCACTTGTATTGGGCCGCACATCGTAAGACACACCATTAGGTCCAGTTAAAGGAACATGTTATTGGACTTAACCCATTAAGTGCCCAATTGGATCCTGTTATGGGTGGGATCCTGCTCAGGCCCTTGGGACTGGTCCCTCCTCTCTATAAATATGTGTGAGACTCCCCATCAAGTCAGACACACAACTACAGACATATAGAGAGAGGAAACCAGACGGAGAGCGCAGCGGGTTACGCGTCTCTCCTCCCGGCGTCCGTACGTTGTCCGTCTACCTGCGTCGTTTCCTCCTCGCACGTGGGATGGCTTCCGCATCAGGTACACATCCCCAACATGTGGTATCAGAGCCCGTGTTTCGATCTCTAGGGTTTCTTTTTTTCTGTTCGATCCTGGAGACCGTTGTCCGGTTTCTGTTCTGTGCACGGCATCGTCACTGCGGGTCTTCCCTGGCCGGACGGCGCCGTAGGTGCTGTCTCCGGTCAGCAAGGGAGACAGGAGGAACCGCTGGTGTTCGTGGCAGTCCCAGGTCTCCCACACCTGCGTTCGGCCGTGAAGGGAGGTCTGCAGGTGGGCGGTCTTCATGCCGCCGTGAGGAGAAGCCTGCAGGTGCCCGGTTTTCGCGTGGGGGAAGGGGGTGCAAGGGGTGGGGTCGGCAACCCCTCCTCGCCGGCGGTGTCGGCGGCGCCGGCACTGTTTCTGGCCGGCGAGGGAGACAGGGGCCGCCGCCCCTTCCTGCGCTCACATCGACGGCGACGGCGTTTTGGAGGGGGGCGGCGACGGCGTTTTGGAGGGGGGCCGGCGACGGCGTTTTTGCAGGGGGGCGGCGGCGACCATGCCCTCGCCGGATGGCGCTGCCGGCGCCGGCGTGGGCAGCAGGGGGACGCTGGCCCCTTCCCTGCAGCGGCGGCGGCGCTCCCCTCCCCCTTCCCATGCGATTAGGGTTGGGAGATTGGGGGGAAGAAGATGGCAGTTTTACTTTTTTACCCCAAGACTTTCTATAATTGCATTATATTCCTGTTTTCTTAAGTATATACCGGTTTCTTTAAGTTTATTGGATCCGGTTTTAAGTGGGGTTTTAGTTTTTTGGATATTGGTTATGGGTCCGGGTTTGGATATTGGGTTCATTTCAGAACCATTAAAGATCCATATCCGATACCATTAAGAACCGAATTTCCATTCTCATGATATCCATTAAGTATCCAGTATTGTTTTTATATCCTTTTAATTTGAACTGTTATGCAATAAGTTATTTCTGCAAAACAGTGGATATAGAAGCAACTCTGGGGATATGTTTGCAATTCTGGGGTTACTTCTGCAAACAGAAAAGGACATTTATATAACAGCATGCTTAAACTTGTGTTTTTAACCCTTTTAATTAGTTTTGACATGATTAAAGCTTGTTTATGGACTGATAATTATTGCAATAATCATTAGAGATATTTACTTTGAGTTTTAACCTCATTACAGTTTTATTTATGCATGAATATCTCTATTTTCATATTGCAATAATTATTGTATTTATGTCCTTTTGTTCATATTAAGAGTTACATTGATACTATTATGAGTTTTGGTGAGATTTTTTTGATTTCTAAATGGTTAGGTAGATCACCAAAGTGGCACTAATCATGAAGAATGATAAAATGTAAGCTCTCACCTTGCACTTTCTCCACACTTGCACAGATATGTACCTATTTCTTGGCTTGGATGAACTCTCCGTCGGATATTCCTTCTGCCGGACTAGTGGCTCCTTGTGCAAGACCTCCGTAAGTCTCCTCTGGCCATGGATTCCCACATGGCCGACAAGCAGGTTGTACCATGAAGTTCCCCAATGTTAGTGTGCACTCAATTAAGTTTTGATAGTATCAATGATGAGCATTATAGTTGTTTATTGTAATTTTAATTAGTGGGGAGGATATTTCTGCATCCCGAATGTGTAAGTAGATCACCAAAGTGGCCTTATGCATGAAGGATAATGAATTATTCTCATTGAGAAATTAAAATAACATCAAACTTTTGTGTTCTTGGCTTGAAGGTGAAATTTAACTCCCAAAGGAGTATTTTATTTTCATGCCATGAATAGGGTAGAATAGAATTTGTGTGCATGGCGACTATTGAGAGTATGTACCCAAGGTACTCTCTCTTTACATCAAAGTGTACATAAGTTTTAGTTCTATCACTTAAGTAATTTCCTTGGGGAGGTTGTCCACTAGCATGTTGTAATTATCGCCCAAAGGAGGAATTATAATGATGCATCCGGACAACTAGTTAAAGTGATTCATTAAGTTGTTAGAATTACTTTATTTAAGATTCACTGTCTCAAAACTTGCTATTCAGTCATGATTTATATGTGAGCATTTGGTTATTTTCAGGTTCATCTCCGTTGTTTGCCCCTTTCACTGGTCAAGTACCGTATCTCAATGGGACAAATTTTACTGAATGGAAACAAAGGGTAATGTTTGCATTAGGGTGCATGGACCTAGATTTAGCATTGCGTGAGGATAAGCCTGCTGCTATTACAGCTGCAAGCACTCAGGAACATAAGACTCATTTTGAAAAATGGGAAAGGTCCAACCGTTTATGCCTTCTGTTTCTTCAGGGACATGTGGGGCAAAGCATTAAGGGATCTATCCCAGATAAGACCATAGCAAGTGAATTTCTTAAGGCAATTGAGGAACAATTTAAAAGTTCAGATAAAGCTAAAGCCAGCACTCTGATGGCTAAGCTTTCCTCAATGAAATACACTGGCAGTGGTAGCATTAGGGAACATATCATGATGATGAGAGATATCGCAGCACAACTCAATGTCATGGAGGTTACCATTTCAGATACTTTCCTTGTCCATTTCATCTTAAACTCTCTGCCAAATGAATATGAGGCATTTAAGATCTCCTATAACACACATCAGGCAAAGTGGTCAGTCAATGAATTGATGACCATGTGTGTTCAGGAGGAGGAGAGGTTAAGAGGCGAGAGGAACAATACAGTCATGTTTACCTCTCATAAAGCTTCTGGATTAGGAAAGAAGAAGGGTGTCCAGAAGAAGGGCAAGAAGAAGAACAAGTCGAAAGGCAAAATTGACAAGTGCTTCTTCTGTAAACAACCTGGACATGTTAAGAAAGATTGTCTGAAAAGGAAGGCATGGTTTGAAAAGAAAGGGATTTCTTTCCCAAAGGCCTCCGAATGAGGGTGAGCGAAGCATCTTCTCAGGAAATAAGACGCGCTCACAAGTCAAGGCCATAGGGATTTATAGGATTATTTTGGGATCAGGATTTGTTCTAGATTTGAAAGACACTTTTTATGTACCATCTTTTAGTAGAAATTTGGTTTCAGTATCAAAACTTGATTCAGAAGGTTTTCGTATATGTCTTGGAAACTCTTCATTTGAATTAATAAAGGATTCTGTTGTTATTGGTACTGGTTCTTTATCTGATGGTTTATATAAATTGTGTCTTAGCAATGTAAATGAACAATCTCATCATATCCTGCATACTTCAGTTGTTGGCAACAAGCGTAGTAGAGTTAATGAAAACTCATCTAAGTTGTGGCATAGGAGATTGGGTCATATCTCCATTAAGAGGCTTAAGAGGTTAGTGGGAGAAGGAGTACTTCCTACTCTAGATTTCACTGACTTTGAGATATGTGTTGATTGCATAAAAGGAAAGCAAACACACACGCCTAATAAGGATGCCACTAGGAGTTCTCAAGTGCTTGAAATAATCCATACTGATATATGTGGTCCCTTTCCACCCTGTTTGTCTGGCGAAAGGTACTTTGCCACCTTTATAGATGACTATTCTAGATTCATGTATCTCTATTTACTTCTTGAAAAGGCAGATGTCTTCAATGCCTTTAAGGATTTCAAGAAGGAAGTGGAGAAACAATCAGGAAAAGTAATCAAAATAGTCAGGTCTGATAGAGGTGGTGAGTATTATGGTAGGTACACTGAGATGAGACAAAGGCCCGGACCATTAGCAAGATTCCTTAAGGAGGAGGGTATTATACCACAATATACTACCCCTGGCAGTCCATATCAGAACGGAGTTGCAGAAAGAAGGAATCGAACGCTTAAAGAAATGGTCAGGACGATGTTAAGTCATTCTACCTTACCCTTGTCCTTGTGGGGGGAGGCCATTAAGACAGCTGCACACATTGTGAACAAAGTTCCTACGAAGGCTGCACCTAAGGCTCCTTTTGAGCTATGGTGTGGTAGGAAACCTTCAGTAAGCTACATGCGCACATGGGGGTGTCCAGCTGAGGCCAGACCATACAATCCACAAGAGAAAGCTTTTGATCTTAGAACAACCAGTGGATTCTTCATTGGTTATCCAGAGAGATCAAAGGGGTATAGGTTTTATTGTCCATCACATGTCCCCATCATTATAGAGACAGATAAGGCAAGATTTCTTGAGGATGGTGGAGACAGTGGGAGTGGACCTTCTCGAGAGATTCTTTTGAGGAGTTACAGGATCAGGCTGATATACCTGTAGCAACTGAAAACTTTGTTCCCATGTTCATTCCTCAGAATGACATTGTTGGGGAACAAGAAGTTGTAGTTGGTCCACCTCAAGTGACTCCACAACCAGTAGATATCGCATATGTTGACCAACCACCTCCTCAGGTGGATCAGGGGCCAACAATACGTCGATCTCAGAGAGTCAAGAAACCTGCCATATCTGATGAGTTTTTAGTGTACCTACAGGAAGATGGTCTAGACAGGGGTGATATTGATGATCCAGTGACGTTTTCACAAGCCATGGAGAGTGAAAAATCCACCTATTGGTTTGAAGCCATGAAGGAAGAGCTTGACTCAATGGCTAAAACTCAAGTATGGGAACTCGTCAGCTTACCAAAAGGGTCCAAACTTGTTGGATGCAAATGGGTATTCAAAACTAAAGTGGACTAAAGGTAAAGTTGAGCGATATAAGGCCAGATTGGTGGCTAAGGGTTTCACTCAAAGGGAAGGTATTGACTATGATGAGACTTTCTCTCCTGTTTCTAAGAAGCTCTCATTCAGGATAGTCATGGCCTTGGTGGCTCATTTTGATTTAGAGTTGCACCAAATGGATGTGAAAACGGCATTTCTTAACGGGGACCTAGATAAAGAAGTATATATGGAACAACCTCACGGGTTTCATGTTGAAGGGAAAGAACACTTGGTATGCAAATTAAAGAAATCCATCTATCGACTTAAGCAAGCCTCCCGTCAATGGTTCATTAAGTTTAGTGAGATCATACTGTCCTCTGGGTTTAAGGAAAACATTATTGATGAATGTTTATACCTAAAGGTCAGTGGGAGTAAGTTCATTATCTTGCTTTTGTATGTAGATGACATCTTGCTTGCCAGTAGTGATCTTGGTTTATTACATGAAACAAAAGCTTTTCTTTCTGAAAACTTTGAGATGAACGATTTAGGTGAAGCTCAATATGTGTTGGGCATTGAGATAACCAGGGATAGACCATCTGGCACTTTAGGTCTTTCCCAAAAGGCTTATATCTCAAAGGTCTTAGAAAGGTTTAACATGCAGTCCTGCGCACCGATAAGGTACCCATTGTTAAAGGTGATAAATTTAGTAAATTACAGTGTCCCAAGAATGACTTAGAAAGGAAGCAAATGGAATCTATTCCTTATGCTTCAGCCGTTGGGAGCTGATGTACCTTCAGACTTGTACACGTCCAGATATAGCGTTTGCTGTGGGTATGCTCAGCAGATACCAGAGTGACCCAGGCATAGATCACTGGAAGGCTGCCAAGAAAGTCATGCGTTATTTGAAAGGCACAATGGATTATATGCTCACATATAGAAGGTTAGATCAGCTGGAGGTCATTGCATATTCTGATGCTGATTTTGGTGGCTGCCTTGACACGAGGAAGTCCACGTCAGGCTATGTGTTCCTCTTGGCAGGGGGAGCCATACCTGGTGCAGTGAAAAGCAGAGTGTTACAGTGACTTCCACTATGACAGTTGAGTTTATTGCTTGTTTTGAGACTAGTGGTCAGGCCATTCAGTTGCGGAATTTGCTCACAGGTCTACCGTTTATTGATTTTATCTCCAGGCCTATCAAGATTTACTGTGACAATTCCGCTGCAGTTTTCTTCTTAAGAACAATAAAGCATCCAAGGGTGGTAGAGCCTTGGATATTAAGTATTTTGCTCTTAGAGATAGAGTGAGGAATCATGAAGTGTGTATAGAACATATTGGGACAGATCTTATGGTTGCTGACCCTCTTACTAAAGGACTACCTGCTAGCGTCTTTTGTAGTCATGTAATTCGGATGGGTCTTGTAAGCTCTCTCGATATGTTATAACACTTTCAGTTGACATTATGTTATTTGTGATCACATCAATGTCATGATTCTTCTATTGTTTTCTGCCTATTCCATTTACTTGTGTATACATGTTGGCTGTGGTTTGGCAGAATGCAAACTTAAGTGGTGACCAGTAGATAAACATTAAGTTTGAGTTTATCTATAATTTCAGGTTTGATGTTCAATCGTAGTGAGTTGGTAGCATTGTGGTACATGGAAGGTGGTGTGTAATTTGAATACATTTACCGCCATGACCCATGTCATTTGATTTACTATATTTGAACTTTTCAGGTTCCATTAATTGGAGTGGTGTGTGGTTTTGGTTTTAATCATGCGCGCATGTACCGTGTTTTTCCCTTCAGGTGTAGGCCCAAGACATCAAATCTTCAAGAGTCCTTTTAAAACTATATCAGTCTATATTATATGTATGTTTTCAAAGAAAGATTTGATGTACTTGTGACAAGTTGGACCAAGTGGGAGAATGTTGGGTTTTACCCAATATTAGTGGTCCACTTGTATTGGGCCGCACATCGTAAGACACACCATTAGGTCCAGTTAAAGGAACATGTTATTGGACTTAACCCATTAAGTGCCCAATTGGATCCTGTTATGGGTGGGATCCTGCTCAGGCCCTTGGGACTGGTCCCTCCTCTCTATAAATATGTGTGAGACTCCCCATCAAGTCAGACACACAACTACAGACATATAGAGAGAGGAAACCAGACGGAGAGCGCAGCGGGTTACGCGTCTCTCCTCCCGGCGTCCGTACGTTGTCCGTCTACCTGCGTCGTTTCCTCCTCGCACGTGGGATGGCTTCCGCATCAGGTACACATCCCCAACAATATATACATGCGCAAGAAGCCACATAGAGCTATATATTAATATATAAACATGTGATCTCGAGTTTATTCAAGCGCTAAATGGACATTGTGTCATCGCAGGACGGCACGCAGATGGAGGCCTTGATCGACATGAAGAGTCAGCATCGTCCTGTATTTGACAGGCTTCCTCTCATCACTTAACTTGAACATGAAGAAATAGACGAGAGTTGCTGCGAAGATCTTCATCTGTCTGTACGCGAACTCCTTTCCCAGACACACACGAGGTCCAGCCTGTGATACGTTTTCGTTATTAAAACTGTCAGCCATGTTCAAATAAGGCAAAGAAACCAGGGCAGACATAAATCTTAGAAGATGGAAAAACTTCTAACATGAAGTTCTAACCATGCTTCTGGTCCTGAGCAAATTAACCAGTGGAAATAGCCTAAGTTATCATGTTTAGTGAAATCCTGCATGTCAGATATATTAATTCTTAAGCATTAAATACCATTTGTGTGATTGCAGTTTATGACGTACACTTGTACATATATGTTTCTTTTTACATAATTTGCATTGCGAGTGGGGATAGGCACCGACTATATCTTTGAAGGGATCCCTCTTTTACCTGAAAGGCTGTAAACTTGAAAGGGCTCTCTGGAGAGAAGAACCCGTCTGCGTTGAGCCATCTTTCAGGGCGAAATACTTCAGCATCCTCGCCCCATATATACGTCATTCTGCCCATGACGTAGGGTTGGTAAGTTATAATCTCCCCTCTTTTCACGTCAAATCCATCGGGCAACGTCTCGTCCGAGAAACAGACCTTGGAGTCCTGCAGAGTACAGAATAAGTTGCTGTTGCAATTACATAATAATATATATGGACCTTCCATAAAGTCTCATGGCCCTTACACATTTGAGTTTATAAGAATTGTACATACTTTTTCTGCTATTCTTGTTGAATTTAAGTTTTTAGACAAATATTGTTAATCTATAAAGAGAGAGACATTAACTTCTCACGTCTGAGGGCCTCCGGATATGAAAAGAAAGGTACGGCCACTTGATCCGTGTTATCCTAATAAAGAGAGAAGCGTAGGGTTGAAAGCTGTCTAACCAGGGGAACAGCAGGATATAGTCTCAGCGTCTCCGAGAGTGCAGCGTGGAGGTACTGCATCTTCGCCAGGGCCTCCTCCGTTATGTTTTCTGAAAATTCTCGGAAGCTGGATGGGCTCCTACCGTCTCCGACGACGGCCTCTGCAACTTCCCCGGCGACCCTCTCCTGCACAGAGGGGTGTTTGCAGAGCATGTAGAAGAACCAGGCCAGCGTGCCCGCCGTCGTGTCCTTGCCAGCAATCACAAAGTTGAGGATTATGTCTCTCAGGTACTGATAACTCATGTTCTTCGGATCCTTGTCGCTCTCCAGCAGAAACCTCGACAGGATGTCCTCCTTCTCCACCTAGAAGACCAGACCTCTTTTACTTAGTTAATGTAATGAATGATAAGGTCAGCCGTAATACTGTCAATCACTCACAGGAGAGTCTTCTGTGTGCCCGGTAGAAACTTGTTCGATCTTGGCCTGGATCAACCTGTAGATGTAGTCGTCGACCACTCTGATGTTTTGCCTAAACTTTGCTTCGGACCCGACGTTGAGAAACCTCATGATCCTCCAGAGGGGGTTGACGAACCGCCACATAAGCTGCATACTCGACTCGTCGAAGGCCCTGACGAACTGGCTGCCCTCCTCGTTCGATCCCTGCAGGCAGTTCAGCTCAATGCCGAACGCGACTTCGAATATCGAATCCATGGTCGACTTCATGAACCACTCCTGCAGCAGGCGCAGGAATCAACATCCAAAAGGATTGTGGTGCGTTAAGAGTACGGATGCGTCGATCCTTGCCATGGATAGCCTACATATATCTTAATTAATTTGTAGATCGATGATCACGCAGGCAGGAGCTCACCTGGATATCTATCACCTGTTGGACGTCGACAGCCTCGCGGATACCCCTGGCGAGCTTCGCGGCGTTCTTCTTGAAGACGGCGCTGCTGTAGTCCCTCAGGCCCCTTGTGGAGAACTCGTGGCTCGCCAGCTTCCTCTGGTGGCGCCACTTGGTCCCATCGACGGCGAAGATGCCGTCTCCGAGCAAGTCCCTCATGGTGTCGTGTTGGTACCCTCCCTAAAACTCACACAAACAAAGGGTAACTACCACTACTAAGTAGCCGCGGAATAAGGGATATCGGCCTCCTGGCAGGGGAAGAGGAGGAAAGAATATTGTTGGCTTCTTTTTCTTCACCTTCCCGTAGTTGTGGAAGTTGGTGCGGAGGATGTGCTCGACGACGTCGGGGTCGCAGGTGTAGATCTCGCCGCGGAAGGGGGCGAGCAGCCGGAAGGTCTTGTGGCGGCGGGAGAGCTCCGTATGGTAGTGATAGAGTCTGCCGAAGTGGAGTACCTGGTGGAGGACGCTGCCGGCCACCGGGTGGTACCGCCGCTGCTGGGAGCTGTTCCATGCAGCAGCAACCACCAGGATCAACGCAGCCGCGGCCGCGACGCCGACTGCGAGCAGAGGCAGCAGGGATGGCAGGAAGGAGTCCATGAGCGAGCTTGTTACAGAGTCTGCAAGAGAGAGGGAGAGATAGGGGGATCGCCCTTTGTGCTTTCTCTTCTTTTAAGGACGCACGCGTCCCTTTGGTGGGAACAGCTTGGAGGATTGTCGGTGCTCCGTGCCGTCTCGTGAGCCAATTGTTCGCGAGCGCGAGTCTCACTGTGTGCATGGAGAGAAATTGTCATTTGGTCTTGGCGGGATTATAACGAGAACCAGTTTTGTAACACCATTTGATAACATCATTTGGTAACATTATTATTAAAATTGAGCAACTGAAATAAAAAATTTAAAAATACCTCATAAATGATAAAGTTGTACTGTATTTTGATTGGTGTGTTACTTTAATGTGTTACCAAATAGTGTTACTAAACTATTTTCAGATTATAATATCCCCCCATCCCACTTTTCCCAACCCCAAAGCCAAATGGCACACTTCTAATGGGTGTGCTCACCTTAGTACACACTTTGATATGCACTAAGTATTTCTCGTGCATCAAATATTGTACATCTTATAAGACGTGACATGTCAAGAGATGAAATATTATAATAATATTTTATCCTTTGATTTCTCAACTCTAAAAATTGATGGCACTCCCTAATAAGATGTATAATATTTGATGCACATTTTTTAGTGTGCATCAAATATTTTCCATGGAAGATTGTAATGGGAAAGAACGCGTCTTCTTCTTCTTGTCAGTTCTTGGAGCATGCGTGGCCATTATGGGGGGGGGGGGGGGGGGGGGGGGGGCTCGCCTAGCGACAAATGCAAGTGGAGTGCTAACACTATCATATGAGAAACTTAGGCCACCCGCTTGGAAATGCGAGGCGCACCCGTGAGCAAGTACTTGAACGGATAAGGGTCCCCAACACCTCAATCACCACCACAGACTACAGTATACATGCATAAGGAGAAGAGGAAGAAAAAAAATCCAAGGATGACGCTACTACTCTCCTTTGAGAGACCATTAACATAAATTTTAAGTTTTAACCATCTATCTAGATTGAAGACACTCTTTGATGATGATCTTGAAACTCTCAGCAGACAATATTGATGGGGAATTCTCTGTTTTGAGGGAGAGGGAGTCAGAATTGCATCACCCAAATCTATTCGGAGTTTTAATAACCGTTAGTTACTAGATTGTTAACTTAAGTAATTTGATAATATAGATAAATTTATCATATAAGTCTTGACAATTCTCTCTCTCTCTCTCTCTCTCTCAAGTTTTGACAATATTATTAACCATGATAACTTTATCTAGCTAACTTGGCTAAAATGCATTATTTGATTTCCTTTTTTTTAGTATTTCTTTAATTACTTACCTTTGTAGCTCCTCACAGTCGGTCCTGTATCTAAAAGCAGACGGATATATAACTCCTGTTTATTTTGTAACCAAATAAAGGCTACGAGTACTCAGTTGATCACATAGTGTATCATATGATTATCTCTTCAAGTTTTTGACCCAATAGATTTCAGATGTGCCGCAAGCAAAATTGGTTATATTATAGTCCGATAAATACATCTTTAATTACATGAGCCCTCGATTTGGTTCGGTTCTCATTTGAAGATTTACATTAAAATTTCAAACTTTTGGATAACACGTGTGAGTGTATTAATATTTATATATTTAAAATTAACATTATTTTTTATTTATAATCACATAACTACTTTTTAAATAATAATAATAGTAATAATAATAATACTAATAATACAGATGCAGATGTATTATCTGCATCTATATTATTCACGAATATTTATTGCATGATTTTCTTGAAGCGCACAATAAAGAGTAATGATAGGACGAGTGCCACACAAAGAGTACCTTAACAGGAAGCATATATCTTCAAATTAACTAGTCTGTGTGAGAACCCAGAAAGAAGTCGACACACAGAAAAAGAGAGGGTGGCAATCATGCATACGGGAATCTTTGGACCGAAATCACAAACATTATATAGAGCAACAACAAATTTAAAGGAATTATTTTTAAAAGATATATAGTCACAATCAGGGAAAGCTATAGATATTGAAATGGAATTTAAGGGATATCGGCCTCGTAGCTGGCAGGGGAAAAGGAGGAGAGAATTTTATTGGCTTCTCTTTCTTCACCTTCCCATAGTTGTGGAATTTCGTGCGGAGGATGTGCTCGACGACCTCGGGGTCACAGGTGTAGATCTTGCTGTGGAAGGGGGCGAGTAGCCGGAACGTTTTGTGTCGGCGGGAGAGCTCCGTATGGTGGCGATAGAGCCTACCGAAGTGTAGTAGCTGCCGCCGGCCACCGGGTGGTACCGCCGCTGTTCATTGCGGCTCCGTGCAACAGTAGCCACCAGGACCAGCGCAGCCGCAGTCGCGACACCGGCTGCGAGTAGAGATAGGAGTGATGGCAGGAAGGACTCATGAGTGAGTTTGTCACAGGCTCTGCAATAAAGCGGATTTTCTTTAAAAATAACAGGGTTTGAAAACTTAAGTTAAATAACATGTAAAAATTTTATTTCATAAATTAGCATATTTTTTACTGCGGATCGCGTTTGTTTTCAAAAAATATATATAAAATACGAAATCGGCCGCGTGCTGTTAGATTTGAAAAGAAAATCAGACGCGCAACAACCGATTTACTCTCAAGGATAGACCGATCTGCTCTTGGCCGATTTGCTCCAGGTTTTTTTCCCTATTTACTAAATATTTATAAAATCAAACTTCCAATATACACCATAATACTTATAAACTTTCACAACCAAAAATCAATCATCAATGCTTATAATCTTTCACAATCTTCATAACATCATGTGAATTAATCTTTGCACAGTCAGAAAATCATCCATCAATATTTATATTATCACGAAATATTCATAATATCGTAACAATAAATTGTACATATTTAACCACTCAATATTTACATTGTCTCAAAATGTTCACAACATGTACACAACAAATCACTATTTCTTCTTTGTTATCACGTGTTTTCCTCGAGCTCTAATAATTCTCCTCAATGGTTGTGTCTCATCGTTGTCTTCACCTTCTTCTTCTATATGTGGATAAGTTGAGTGTCTTGATCATATATGTACGCTTTCAATAATATGTGGTGGAGGGGTCCGTACACAAATCGGAGTAAGTGCATCTAAAACACAGGAATCTTGTGTCCATTGCGACATTTGAAGATCCATTTGAGAAATGTCACGAGACTGAGAATCATATACATTTGGCCACTGTTCTGATATCCAAGGATGTGTCCATGTAGTTAGACCTCCTGAGCTTTCTCCTGGAATATATTCGGCACCAGATCCAAGTGAAGGTTGCTCATATTTTGGAATCCTTATCCGAAGCTTATTGAACATGTCTTCTTGAAGCTTTAAAATCTCTTTCTTCACATCTAAATAAGATGCTTCCGAATTTGTTATTAGCAATTAGATCTCTTGTCCGAAACATTACATCTACCTAAAAATGAATGAATATTTAAATATAACAAATTTTTTCTATAAACTACAAAATTAATAAATGAATACTTACTAATGCACGCTCAATATGTCCCCTCGAACAATACTCAATTCGTGGCTCCTCGAATAATGGTGTCAAATAAAGATTTGACTATCGCTCATACCATTGACGCCACTGACTTTCATCTTCTTCTTGTGTTGGAGGTTCCAGAATGGTGTTTGCACGGACATTCCACCTTTCAATACTTCTAGCATGATATGCCAACCAGTTTTCCCCTACATGTCCACGACCATCTTTATGATCATATCACTCCGGTACTGGTGTTATTACTTGAGAAGCACCAAATTGACGTCATACCCTCTCGGACATATGCACCTCCATAACAGCCATACAGAACATGCATGTGCCCACCACAATTCTGAGCTCTCTCTACAAATTGCAGCAACATTCACTAAATCTTCCGAGGCATATGGCTCCCAAGTAATCTAAACAACGAAATATGTGATAATGCTGAAATTCCATAATAGTCATATGTAACTCAATTTATATTTCTTTTTTATAAATAACTTCTCATCACCTGACTTTCTTCAATAGTGTCAAATTCATTCCTGTAGAATTCCTATGTGCAGTTTGGCGCCTCTCATGATAATCTTCTATGCCACCTAAAGTCAAGGAATGTCAGTGATTATGAGTGAATTTATAATAAAATTATATGTAATATATGACAAACTTACCACGCGCCAAAACATGCATCTCGTGCTAGATTTAATGGCGGACTAGGGATTGGCCGTGCAACATGAAACCTCTCCCAACACCACAACTATACAAAGACATGTGGACACCCCAATTCGCTAATGGGCCCGAGACCGCCGGCCCACTGCTCAGCCCGCCAGCGCCAGTTCTAGCCCCTCATGGGCTGTGCAGGAGAGAGCCAAAAGTCACTCAAAGGGCCACCAAGGCCCATCTGAAAACAAGCTTATCTCACCCCATAAAGTGGGGGGGGTGAGAGTAAGCATTTGTAACATCTCCCAAGGGAGTGCTAAAAATGGTAAAAGGTGGTCTGCCACCCTTGCTGCGCAGAGGCCTGGTTGGGCTGTTTTTGGCCTTCTTCTCTTCTAGAAGGCAAGGGGAAGAGATGGGAAAAGGGGGGGCCAGCCAAGGGGTTACGCAAGAAGGGCCAAGAGAGAGAAGAGAGGGGGTTTCTTTTCCTGGTTTTCTGAAGAAGCAACCAGCAGAAGCAAGGAGGATCCCTGCGTTTTCTGCTCAAGAGGGTGCTTCACCCGTGAAGAAGAAAAGAAGCAAAGGGGAGACAGAAGAGAAAGGTGAGAAGAGAAAGCAAGAGAGAGGGGGAGCCTTCTTTGGGGGTTTTCTTGTCTTGTCATATCAAAAGAGAAGGGAGGGTGAAGAGTTGCCCATGTTAGTCCTCTCCTCCGCCCATTTTGGCTTTCTTGGAAACCTTGTACTTGGTCCCTTCTCTTAAGGAGGAGAACAGTCTTTTATGTTTATTGTTTCTTCTTCTTCCTTTGATGTGATGGGCCTTTGACTTAGCATTTAATGCATGTTTCTCCCCTCTCACTTTGGGTTTTCTAATGGTTTCCTTCCTTTATAGTAAGGGTTACGGGATGGGATGGCCTCTCTATAGAGGTACATCTCTCTCCCCTCTAACACCTCATATGAGGCCAAGAAGCCTCCCATACCTCAATAAATGAGGTCATGGGGGCATGGGATCTCATGCCCCATTTAATGTATGCATAGCATACTAAATCTCCCCCTTCAAAAGACCATATTCCCCATCGTTTTGGGCCTGCAAAAGGGTGTTCTACCACTGTTTCAACAGCCCTTCAAGAGCCCCATAGTGGTTAATGCATTCCCTTTGGTAATAGTCAAGAGAATGAGCAAGTAATTCTCATGTTTTTCTTGCCTAAACACCACCTCCAAAAGACCCATTCAAAAAGATCATCAAACTCGGTTCGCCCCTCTCAATAAATCATCCTCATTGCGGTTTTCAGCCCCCATCGATGTGCATTTCAAGCTAGCACCAAATAGCCCCTCAAGAGCTCCATTTTGCTAATCAAGGGGATTGGGCAAATAATGCCTAGATCTCTTTGTTTAGCCTACCAAGCAATGGGTTGAATGCCATCTCAAACTCCAAGATCATCCATGCCATGAGCAAGGGCGTTCTAGGAGAGAGGCGGCTTCCACCCCTTTGCTCAGCTGGTTGGCTGCGCCGATTCGGCCTGGCACTGGTTCTGGCAGTCTTTTAAGACCAGAGCAGAGCTGCACCGATTCGACGTCCTGGCCATCATGTTGGCTGAAGTTACATGAGCGAAATCATTGCTCCATGTGGCACCAGCTAATCAACAGTTAAATGACCAATGTAAAACCCATTCACACCTCCGGGTTGGACAATTAATGTCTATGTCCGGACGGGTGGGTTTGCACGTTACTCATACCGTCGCGTGGGTTGTTTGGCCATGACATTGCTCGTATCCCCGTAGGCATGCCTGGGAGATCGGGGTCATGTGCCATTGGGCATTACGTCGTTCTACGATGTATACTCCCTCTTTTGGTGCCATCTCCACTTGTGGTGGATGAGCATCGCGCTTTCCCCTTTATCGACCACGATAAGGGGAAATGCTGCCGAATTTTCCCTGCGAGGGTCGAGTTGGCGCAAAGCCCTTAAAAGAGGTCATTAGCTTCTAATTGGGTCGGCAACGTTACAAGCGAGCGCCGATTCAATGATGTCTTTGACTTCAGCCCGGCTGCGCCAACTCACTCTCTGCCGTCAACTGCGCCGATTCGAAGCCGTCTGCGAAGTGCGTTGAGCCGTCGAGCTCCGCCGAACGAATAGAACTCAGTTTCAAATGCTCAAAGGACCCAAACAGAAAATTCAAATCGTTTAACGATTAAAAAAAAAAGAATTACAAAGGCAAATCGAACCCTTCCAAGCAAAGAGTAAAAAGGCACTTCATGTTTTCCAAAAGAGCAAAAGATCAAATTAGACCTTTTCTCAAGTAATAAAATATTGCATCACCGTGCACAAAAGAGTCAAACCGAACCTTCTAAACAAATAAATGATCATTACACGTTTTGCAACAAGAAAAGAAATCGAATTGAAATGATTTTCAATAAAAAGACCAAATTGTATCTATTACCAACAAAGAAAATCAAAGAGACCACCCTTTTCAAAACTGTCTTTCTCAAATGAACTTAAAAGACTGAATTGACCCTCTTTGTGATAAAGAGGACCAATAAGTAAATAGACAAAGAGATTGGGTAGCAGGTTGAGTGAAAGGTCTAATGGGTTCGATTAGGCGTTTGTCTTGCTCCCTAATATTTCAGTTCAAATATGCTTCGCACCCTTTATCGGATGTCCCGTTTTAAGGTCATGAGGCTTTCTAATCTGGCGATTAATTAAGGATTTCTCTTTCTAAAAGAGATGTAATTAACGTCGTTGCGCTCAGGCAACGACGGGATTTTGGTCCAGGACCCGACCACTCACTTTCGTTTGACGAAGTCAAACGGCGCGCACAACAGACTTTAAGCCCTCCGACTCTCGGAGGCAAATCAACTGATTGTCACCTCGGTGGCTGGCACGCCTGCGCTGCGCGAATTGCCGATTCATCTCACGTCACCATTGCTCGTGTAGCATCCGACGGGACTTGGATTAGCAATACGCCTTCCATGAGACTACATGATTTAAACACAACTTAAATTTTAAATTGAGAATTTAAATAATTCCATTTCCACAGCGTGGCACACCCGGTGGGACCAAGCTTCCCTTCATCTTCTCGCCAGAATAGAAAGCCATGTGGCCTTATATAATTGATATTGACTATCATTTTGAATTGACTAACAGGTGCTAATTGACTGATGGCGGGAGTACGTTTCGGACCCCTCGTAGTCCAAGACCATGCGCAGAACGGCTACCTCGCGGTACCAACCCGTTTCGGGAGTTTCGCTCCTGTTGTCGAGTTCCCCAACTTCTTGGGGGTTGCCTTCGTCAACATCCTCCACCCGGAGGCCAAGAAAGAAGATGGAGCTGAAGCCAGTCACGAAGCTGAACTCAAAGGGACCAATGAAGGGCTAAGCTGCCACGTGCATCACATGGAGCGCGGCAACCACAACAAACACAAGGGAAAAGAGGCCAAACAACAGATCACTGAGGCTGAGAACATCGTCACCTATCGTGCACGAGTATCCGTTTCAGGGAAAACAGTGCGGATTGGAGACTTGAGGATCCATCTGTAAGAGAAGAAAACTGAAGCTATAGCAAAACGGGTCATGCCAACAGTACCCGTGGAAAATTCCTTCCAAGCTTTGGCAAACAGAGAAGATATGTACAACACCTTCAAGGGCATGTTGCCCCCAAAACCTATCAAGTTCAAACAGGTCTGGCGACCTAAGAGAATGCAGAAGCTCAGGCCAGAAGAACCCGCACCAAGAGAGAAAACTCCAGCAAATGTAGCTGAGAAGAAGATCTATGACTACCGCCGGCCGGCTAGAGGCTTCGGGACTGGTATTCGTCAAGGGGGGGCATATGCCTATGCTTCCACAACAAAAGAGCAGAGCTGCGGAGGTGGCTTACCTACCGCCGATAAGAGAAGACTCCCCCGAGTCCATGATCTCAACCACCTGTGAGCGCCAGGGGGCAACAAGGGTCACAGCTGACCATACCCCTCACCTCATGAACGCCCCTCTGCGGCATGAAAGGAGGCGAAAAGATCTAAGAGCTCCTCGAACGCCAGCCAGGAGCTTCACTGATGAGAGTGATGTTCCGTGCGGACATCGGCACCAGCATGCCAGGAGAGCTAAACCCGGGCATCGGTTTTCGAAAGGTTATCTTTCCCTTCCAGCGTCTCTCGGAGGGCTGAAAGGGACCAAAATGGGAACATTAAGATATTTGCCTGCCACATGGCCGGCATATGGGGCGATATGGAGCACTGCCAGCTAATGATGAAGAGCTAGCAGAATTGGCAGAGAGCCTGGTGCCCTCACCAGAAGAAGAGCAGCGGCAGCAGCCTTGGCAGCCGCGTATGGATATAAGAATCCGCCTGCAGCGGAAATGACGGCGGTTAGTGCCAATGTGGTCACCGCCCAAAGCGTTGGGGGCAGTGATGATATTCCTCCCGCCACCCACCGCCAGATGCAATTTCTGGGGGCACCTCGCAACAGATCCCTCTTGCTGCACCCATAGATCCGGCCATCATGGAGTTGTTGCAGCAATATCAAGCCGAGATCGCGGACCTTAAGCGCCAGATCAAAGGCAAAGAGACTGAGGGACATGCATCCCGAGCAGCGGAGGGCTCAGGAGAGACCCCCCAAGGGACCGTGGGGTCAATTGAAGCTTCGGCCCAGCGTGCTGTCATACGCACGACGAATGAGCGGCCACAACAATCCCCTGCGGCTACGGCTCAACAGCCACGCTCACAGGCTCAATACCAGCTGTTGCAGCCGCAGTTCTTCCAGCAGCACAGCAACCACGCCAGTCGCTGCAAGCTTATTCTGTGCAACAGCAGTCATTGCCCGCTCACGATCCTGAGCAGCAATTAGACAATCAAGAGCCGCCCCCGGTGCCACCGGCGGCCATTATCAATACCTCGAGTAATCAGTCAGCCCACTTCTATCTCAGCAAGTGGACCCGGCCACTATCAACAAGCTCATGGTGGAACAGCTAATTGACATGAGACTCGCCGAGCGGGGTGATGGAGAACAGATGGCCTTTGATGCATATAGGGTACCCTACCCTGCGCACCATGCTGCAAAGAGGCTGCCCCTGGGCGTTACCAAGCCTCCAAAGTTCGACAAATTCAACGGGCAAGGATCCCAAAGGAGCATATAGCCTACTATATCAATATAATGGCGACTTGGCCGCTGATGAGTCCTATCTGCTGAAGTTCTTGGCTCCTCTCTGACGGGCCTAGCATTTGAATGGTATTCTAGCCTGCCAGCAGGGTCTGTATTAGACTGGGCAGATATGCAAAAGAAAATGAGAGAAAGGTTCTACATTGCAGAAAGGGAGGTCACAGCTGCCGAACTCTATGCAACAAAACAAAAAGGCAATGAATCTGCCCTGGATTACATCCAGCGGTGGAGGAACCTTAGTATGAGATGCAAGCGCCCTCCTCACCAAGAAGATGCGGTGCAACTTTGCAAACAGAACCTGAAGAGAGAGTTATTGGAAAGAATGATCGGGATGGAAACTTGGTCATTCGACAGGCTGAACAATGTGGCAGCTGAAATTGAAGCCTTTATGGATAGATATCCCAACAATGCAGGAATGGAACAAAAGGACAAGCCAACCAATAAAAAGTCTAATGGAAAAGAGGCGAACACTGTCGATCTAAAGAACTTTGAACAACAAAAGGGTGTTGGGTCTTCTGGCACCAAGTCTAAGACTCCAAGGCGGCATATGCTTCTCCAAGACAAATTTAGGAAGCCATACTTTCCCCAAGGAGAAAACAAAAACATTGTTCGAATGGGCCACTCATTACAATAAGGTTACATTTCCAACACCCAAAAGACCCGATGAAGGGGGAAAGAAAGATGACCCTCTATTTTGCCCATATCATCAAGTCTTGGGACATAGCATAGAGGATTGTTATGTGTTCAAGGACATCATGGAATCCTTGATCAGGAAGGGGGAGCTACAGATGGGTGAATATAAAGTGAGTCCACCTCAACCACATGAAGCTCCTATTCGACAGCCAACAGCTAACATGGTATCACTATACCAACAACTGTCGGAAGAGATTTCTGAAGCTAGTACGCAGATGAGTTATGAACACTACAATTTAGCCCCTGCCAGAGATCAAGAGAGTTGGAAGAAGGTGCCTCAGAAGGGAATCAGGGGTTCGTCCAAATGGCCTACTCCACAGGCACACGTTCAAGGGATGCTACTTCAACCATCGCTGCCAACTGTCACTTCAGTAGGGCATCTGGCGAAGCCCCAAGTAATCTCCATGAGAAATGTTAGCAACAGAAGACGGCAAACACCCCTACCATTGTATAGAGGGGGCAGCCCATCACTCGAACAGTTGCAAGCATTAATAGATGAGTTGGACAAATATGAGCAACTTAAAAGGCGTCTTGTCCAGCTACAAGGATATGTACCATGGGAGGAGCTAGAAATGATGAAGCTAGAAGAGGCAACTAAACAAGAAATGTCTCAACCCCGAGAAGAGCTACTCTGGGGGCAAGTACCAACAGAGCATGAAAGGAAAAAGTGAAGATCCAAGAGAAAGGAGAAGAGAATGCTTGTTACTCTTTCCTGCAACACTATATCATCCTTTCCAGATATTACCAAACATGGTGAAGGAGAAGAGGTCAACCATAATTCCAATGGGGCGACTCAGACTGAATCGTCAAACCCTGAGTCTCTCACAAGATCCAGAAGAAGGTGGGAGAAACTACCTCTGACGAATTGCACCATTATTCTCAGGGGAGAAGCATCTTATAAGATTCCAGAGCATGAGATCCAAGGTATGCAAGCTCCACCTCCACTGAAGGTGTACAAAAATCAAGGAGCTGGGGGCAAAATACCATCTTTTGTTAAGTTCCTGGCATTAAGGGAGCAGTCTGAGTCATCCCATGCACCTCAAATGACACAAGAAAGGATCGACGCTGAGCCAAACAATCTAATCAGTGAAGTTCCAAACAAGACCTGCTCAAATAGTAGGAAGAAATGCAGCTCTAAGCTGTTGGTTAATATTCCTCGCATACCTGCAGATAATCCTACCATGGTAGCCCAGTTGCAAAAATATCAAATGGAGATTGAAATGCTGAGAAAGCAGATTCAAGAAAAAGAGACATATATCCTAGCATCAAAAGAAATGGAAGGCTTGGTCGAAGCATTTCAAAGCGACATCAATCCATCCCAAACTTTGCCAATAGTGTCGCAGTCGATGTCAGCCCGCATTGGGGGCATCTTGCTCACACATCCATATCAAATGACTCCGAAGCGGCCGGAGACCTATTCAACAAAAGGCCAAGAGTTTGCCCTAAAGCCACAAATAGAGAGGGTGTCCATGCAATCGGCCCATACCCGCTCAAGCTTGGCGGATCCAGCACTGGTGAATAGCTTGATGAGGCTGACGGGGATGAGTGGTAGCATTAATGCTACACCCTGTGACAGTGCAGCTCCATGCCCTGGGGTTCATGATATACACCATACAAAGGCAATGAGAAATGTGACCCGTGGGCCAACAACTTGTAGGTCCTTATCAAGCAGGTGCACATATTCAAATCGTCCTGTCAAGCCCATGGCAGACAGACTAGGCAAGCAAAAGATATCTGAAGCGTGCCCCAATATGGCTGAGGAAGCAATCTCGGCGACTAAATTACATGCCATTTCTCAAGGAGGTGGAGAACCAACCCGAGACTATATCCGACGGTGGATGGACGTCTGCAGGAAATACAAGCAACCACTATCTGAAGAAGATGCTGTCAATATATGCAAGAATAACTTGCAAGAGGAGATCCTAAATAGAATGGGTGGCATCGATATCAGAACCTCCGATCGACTGAAAATTGTTGCCACTGATATTGAGGCATTCCTCGCCAAGTACTCTTCTGCTGATACTACTAGCCAAAGGAAGAGGCATGTCCAGACTCTAGAAGTTTATGAAGGGGAGGGGAAGCCAGTTCCTCACTTGACAAATTGTCAAGGCGAAGGAAAATTCCGCTACAAGAGAAGTTGCAGAAGCCTTACCTCCTTCCAAAAGATAAGACACTGGTTCTTTTTGAATGGGCGCAACGACATAACAAAATTGTCCCACTCGAGCCTAAAAGCCGGAAGATATCAAGAAGAAAAACGATCCCCGATTCTGCTTATATCATCAACTGCCGGGGCATGTTACAGAGGACTGCTACATCCTTAAAGATCAAATTGAGTCCTTGATAAAAAAAGGAGAACTGCAAGTGGGCGAGTACCTGGTGTATCCGCCGCGATCTCATGGGGCTCCAATGCAGTAGAAAAGAAAAGCATACGATGGCTTATACTAGCCAATGTGGGGGCATATGCATGCCATAATATACAAGCTAGAAAGTATAAGCAATTCAAGATGCTCAGTGCACAGATGAAGCTTATGCACCCTAGAGGAACTTCAAGATCTTCGGCTCATCACAAGCAAGTGGGCAAGGATCACCTCACTGAAAATGAGTTACTCTAGGGACGTGTGTTTATCACATATGTAACGTCCATGGATGTAAATGTTCATTCAAAAAAATAGAGAAAATAAAGAATGACAAAAAAATAGTTACAAAAAAAAGAATGAGTAAAAAAAAATGACAAAAAGGAATAAAGGAAGCATCTTGCTGAGGTAGTCACACCGACCACCCAGCATGAGATCCACTACAAGAAAAATCGGAAATAGAGACCGAAATATTCGGTCTCTATTCGGTCCCTAAACATCTCAGGGACCGAATAGTGACCGAATATGTCGGTCAAAAAATTCTGGTCACAAATCTGTGACCGACTAAATTCGGTCCCTATTCGGTCACTAAATAGGGACCGAATAGGGACTGAATAAGATCGGTCCCTATTTAGGGACCGAATTTATCAGTCCTAGTTCGGTCCCTAAAATAGGGACCGATTTATTTCGGTCCCTAAATAGGGACCGAATTTATCAGTCCTAATTCGGTCCCTAAAATAGGGACCGAATAGGGACCGATTTATTTCGGTCCCTAAATAGGGACCGAATTTATCAGTCCTAGTTCGGTCCCTAAAATAGGGACCGAATTATTTCGGTCTCTATATAGGGACCGATTTATGCAGTCCCCATTCGGTCCCTAAAATAGGGACCGAATAGGGACAGAATAAATTCGGTCCCTATTTAGGGATCGAAATAAATCAGTCCCTATTCGGTCCCTATTTAGGGACCGAATTAGGACTGATAAATTCGGTCCCTATTTAGACCGAATAGGGACCGAATTATTTCGGTCCCTAATCGGTCTCTATTTTCTAAATATTTTTTTAAATATATATATTTTTAGGAAAATAACCTGCTTAAATAAAATAAATAATATCCACAACAATAATAATTGTCTACCATAAAAATATCTACAACACAAAAATAATAAAAATATCTACAACAAAACAATAATAAAATGTCGACAACATCAACAATAATAAAAAAAAATCCACAACACAACAATAATAAAATGTCCACAACATCAGAATAATAAAATGTCCACAATAACAATAAAAATATCCACAACATCACAATAATATAATGCCAACAACAATAATAAAAATGTCTACAACAATAATAATAATGAAATGAAAATCATGATGCCTCGTCTTCGTCTTCGTCTTCATCCTCGTGTCCTCCCACTCCACCCGATGAAGGAACCTACAATATATATATAACAATAATAAGTTAAAATTAAATACTATTATAAGTAATAACTTATTTTAGAAGTATAAATTAAATAAAACTATAAGCAATGAAGGTCAATTAGATGAGTATTTCTAATTTTGGACCCTGAAACCGAAGTTCTTCATTTTTTAACTAAACTAACTTGGTTAAGACGACTTGGCGCGTCGCGGTCAAACCGGGAGTCCGAATTGAAC
The DNA here is from genome assembly GCA_014218235.1 of Colocasia esculenta. Lineage (NCBI taxonomy): Eukaryota > Viridiplantae > Streptophyta > Magnoliopsida > Alismatales > Araceae > Colocasia > Colocasia esculenta. The sequence goes on along the minus strand of CM024759.1, from coordinate 78,248,875 downwards.
TATGTCAGTTTCCACAAGTCACACTCATCGGCCCGACCGTGCTGGAACAAACCGGAGGCCAATCGGAAGAGTATTTCTAATTTTGGTCCCTCAAACCGAAGTTTTTCATTTTTTAACTAAACTAACATGGTTAAGACGACTTGGAGCGTCGCAGTCAAACCGGGAGTCCGAATTGAACTCCGTCAGTTTCCACAAGTCACACTCATCGACCCGACCGTGCTGGAACAAATCGGAGGCCAATCGGAAGAGTATTTCTAGCATTGGACCCTCAAACCGAAGTTTTTCATTTTTTAACTAAACTAACTTGGTTAAGACGACTTAGAGCGTCGAGGTCAAATCGGGAGTCCGAATTGAACTCCGTCAGTTTCCACAAGTCACACTCATCGGCCCAACCGTGCTGGAACAAACCGGAGGCCAATCGGATGAGTATTTCTAATTTTGGTCCCTCAAATCGAAGTTTTTCATTTTTTAACTAAACTAACTTGGTTAAGATGACTTGGACTGTCGAGGTCAAACCGGGAGTCCGAATTGAACTCCGTCAGTTTCCACAAGTCACACTCATCGACCCGACCGTGCTGGAATAAACCAGAGGCCAATCGGATGAGTATTTCTAATTTTGGTCCCTCAAATCGAAGTTTTTCATTTTTTAACTAAACTAACTTGGTTAAGACGACTTGGAGCGTCGAGGTCAAACCGGGAGTCCGAATTGAACTCCGTCAGTTTCCACAAGTCACACTCATCGGCCCGACCGTGCTGGAACAAATCGGAGGCCAATCGGATGAGTATTTCTAATTTTGGTCCCTCAAACTGAAGTTTTTCATTTTTTAACTAAACTAACTTGGTTAAGACGACTTGGAGCGTCGAGGTCAAACCGGGAGTCCGAATTGAACTCCGTCAGTTTCCACAAGTCACACTCATCGGCCCGACCGTGCTGGAACAAACCGGAGGCCAATCGGATGAGTATTTCTAATTTTGGTCCCTCAAACCGAAGTTTTTCATTTTTTAACTAAACTAACTTGGTTAAGACGACTTGGAGCGTCAAGGTCAAACCGGGAGTCCGATTTGAACTCCGTCAGTTTCCACAAGTCACACTCATCGGCCCGACTGTGCTGGAATAAACCAGAGGCCAATCGGATGAGTATTTCTAATTTTGGTCCTTGAAACTGAAGTTTTTCATTTTTTAGCTAAACTAACTTGGTTAAGACGACTTGGAGCGTCGCGGTCAAACCGGGAGTCCGAATTGAACTCCATCAGTTTCCACAAGTCACACTCATCGGCCCGACCGTGCTGGAACAAACCGGAGGCCAATCGGATGAGTATTTCTAATTTTGGTCCCTCAAATCGAAGATTTTCATTTTTTAACTAAACTAACTTGGTTAAGACGACTTGGAGCGTCGAGGTCAAACCGGGAGTCCGAATTGAACTCCGTCAGTTTCCACAAGTCACACTCATCGGCCCGACCGTGCTGGAACAAACCGGAGGCCAATCGGATGTGTATTTCTAATTTTGGTCCCTCAAACCGAATTTTTTCATTTTTTAACTAAACTAACTTGGTTAAGACGACTTGGAGCGTCGAGGTCAAACCGGGAGTTCGAATTGAACTCCGTCAGTTTCCATAAGTCACACTCATCGGCCCGACCGTGCTGGAACAAACGGAGGCCAATCGGATGAGTATTCTAATTTTGGTCCCTCAAACCGAAGATTTTCATTTTTTAACTAAACTAACTTGGTTAAGACGACTTGGAGCGTCGAGGTCAAACCGGGAGTCCGATTTGAACTCCGTCAGTTTCCACAAGTCACACTCATCGGCCCGACCGTGCTGGAACAAACCGGAGGTCAATCGGATGAGTATTTCTAATTTTGGTCCCTGAAACCGAAATTTTTCATTTTTTAACTAAACTAACTTGGTTAAGACGACTTGGAGCGTCGAGGTCAAACCGGGAGTTCGGATTGAACTCCGTCAGTTTCCACAAGTCACACTCATCGGCCCGACCGTGCTGGAACAAACCGGAGGCCAATCGGATGAGTATTTCTAATTTTGGTCCCTCAAATTGAAGTTTTTCATTTTTTAACTAAACTAACTTGGTTAAGACGACTTGGAGCGTCGAGGTCAAACCAGGAGTCCGAATTGAACTCCATCAGTTTCCACAAGTCACACTCATCGGCCCGACCGTGCTGGAACAAACCGGAGGCCAATCGGATGAGTATTTCTAATTTTGGTCCCTGAAACCGAAGTTTTTCATTTTTTAACTAAACTAACATGGTTAAGACGACTTGGAGCGTCGCAGCCAAACCGGGATTCCGAATTGAACTCCGTCAGTTTCCACAAGTCACACTCATCGACCCGACCGTGCTGGAACAAACCGGAGGCCAATCGGAAGAGTATTTTTAACATTGGACCCTCAAACCGAAGTTTTTCATTTTTTAACTAAACTAACTTGGTTAAGACGACTTAGAGCGTCGAGGTCAAATTGGGAGTCCGAATTGAACTCCGTCAGTTTCCACAAGTCACACTCATCGGCCCGACCGTGCTAGAACAAACCGGAGGCCAATCGGATGAGTATTTCTAATTTTGGTCCCTCAAACCGAAGTTTTTCATTTTTTAACTAAACTAACTTGGTTAAGACGACTTGGAGCGTCGAGGTCAAACCGGGAGTCTGAATTGAACTCCGTCAGTTTCCACAAGTCACACTCATCGGCTCGACCGTGCTGGAACAAACCGGAGGCCAATCGGATGAGTATTTCTAATTTTGGTCCCTCAAACCGAAGTTTTTCATTTTTTAACTAAACTAACATGGTTAAGACGACTTGGAGCGTCGCAGTCAAACCGGGAGTCCGAATTGAACTCCGTCAGTTTCCACAAGTCACACTCATCGCCCCGACCGTTCTGAAAAAAATCGGAGGCCAATCGGATGAGTATTTCTAATTTTGAACCCCCAAACCTACCTAAGTTCTCCCTTTTTAACTAACCTAACTCGCTTAACAAGAAATTGTGTGTCGATCAACCCAATTAAAGTTAAACTAAGTTAACTAAGTTAACTGTTAAAATTAAACCTCTGAAATAAAATAAATTTACTCACGTGAGGGGCGTGTGCTGATGTCGATGGTGCTGCCTGTGGAGGAGGTGCTGCCTGTGGAGGAGGAATGTTGATCTGGGAGAAGGCTGGGAGATAACCTGGGAGAGGGACTGGGAGAGCTGGGCCTGTAGTGCATCGGTCACCTGCATCTGCATCTGGGCTAGACGAGTCTCCATCGAATCCGTCAGACAAGACTCTAAGCCCGATATCCTACTGTCAATGAAGCCCATCAGCTGTCCTGGAGAAGTACCTGGAAATCGTGAAAAATCGACTCAACTCAGATAACGCTCCCCATAGCTGCTTCGGCAAGATGTCACGAAATGCAATAGGTAGCAACCTTTGCATGAATACATGGCAGTCGTGACTCTTCATTCCATATATCTTTCCCTCACTGACGTTGACAGAACGAGCAATATTTGACACATAACCGTCAGGAAATCTCAGTTGTTTCAGCCACTGACAGACTTGCTTTACTTGTCCTCCTCCAAGCACATAAACTGCTTTTGGTTTACTTGATTTCTCATTTACTTCAACAATTTCTAACTTTGGACGTTTACAGAGCATGGACAAGTCCAAGCGTGCATTCACATTGTCCTTTGTTTTACCTTTGATATCCATAACTGTGTTGAATACATTATCAAAGACATTTTTCTCGATATGCATCACGTCCAGATTGTGCCGCACAAGAAGAGTCGACCAATAAGGTAGCTCCCAGAAAATGCTTTTCTTCACCCAGTTGTGCTCCTTCCCAAAACCTGAAAGGTGTCGGGTACTGCCCATCTGTTGTGTGATATCTGGCAAATTTTCAACATGTGCTGCCATATCATGACCGGACAACCTCTCGAATATAACTTCATCTCGTTCCTTTCTGTTCTTTAGGAATGCATCTTTTTGTCTTCTAAAAGGGTGATCAGCTGGTAAAAACTGACGATGGCAATCAAACCAGCAGGACTTCCCACCATGTTTAAGTACAAACGATTTGGTATTATCCATAAAATACGGACATGCTAGCCTCCCATGTGTGCTCCAACCAGATAGCATTCCATATGCAGGAAAATCACTTATAGTCCACATCAATGCCGCCCTCATGGTGAAATTTTGCTTTCTAGATGCATCATAAGTATTGACCCCCTCAGTCCATAATAATTTCAATTCATCAATCAACGGTCTTAGATAGATGTCTATATTTTTTGTAGGACTTTTCGGACCAGGAATCAATAAGGACAGGAACAAATTCTCTCGCTTCATGCACATGCTCGGAGGAAGGTTGTATGGTGTCACGAACACTGGCCAACTGGAGTAGGAAGCCACTGAACCGCCAAATGGATTAAATCCGTCAGTGCATAAACCAAGCCTCACATTACGTGACTCCCTTGAGAAGATAGGATAAACATGGTTGAAATGAATCCAAGCTTCACCATCTGCAGGATGAGTCATAATATCCATGTCCCGACGTACTCTTTCTGCATGCCACCTCATATGTCCAGCTGTCTTTGAAGACATATACATCTGCTGCAGCCTGGGTGTAAGGGGGAAATATCGCAATGACGCATAAGGTATATCCTTTCCCCTAGAATTGACCCCTCTTTTAGGTTTAAATCTATCATGACGGCAAACTGAACAGGATACCATATCTGCATTCTCTTTGTCATACAACATACAATGATTAGGACATGCATCTATTTTCACATATCCAGTCCTAAATCATTCACCATCTTCTTGGCACGATAAAAATTTGGAGGCAGCTTTTCATCTGGAGGTAACATGCTCTTGATGATGAGGAGGAGACGATCAAAGCAATTCTCAGAAATATGAAATTCAGATTTCAAGTTCAACAACTGTGACACCGCTGACAACCGAGTGTGCTTTTGACAACCATCCCACAATGGCTCATCAGCATCCTTAAGTAACTGATAGAATCTTTCGGCTCCCTTATTCGGCACGTCTTCAGCGTATAGGATCCACATGTACACTGAATGTCGGACCAGCACATCTACAACCATATCCACGTACGTACTTGTGCCTTCCACATTACTAGGCTCGTGCGACCAGAAGTCCTCACCATGACATGTCCAATTCATATAACCTTCAACAACCCTTTTCTGTATAAATGGCGTTGAAGTTCCCATGGGGAATTCCACTTCAAATTTTTACAAATCATACAAGGACATCGGATGCCACCTTGCCTGTCTACTTCTGCATTTGGATTCCCCAATGCAAACTGAACGAAATTCTCAACTCCGACCCTAAACTCCTGGGACACCACATGATCAACTATTCTGCGATACATCCATGAACGGTCTGAAGCCATTGCTGTCCTACGCCCAAACAATATCAATAGACAAATAACTTTAAAATTCTAAATCACACATCCTTCGACGCAACCGAAATGAATAGGAAGGATTTATTATTTAGATTATCACTTTTTACCCATCTGTGAATATTTGATTGCACTCAGATGACCATTTACTATGTGATTGTATTATTTGCTAAAAATTTCCACACCATCTCCCCACACCTCTCCGATATACCAAAAATATTTATTGATTAAGATATTTTCTTAAACAGTTACTAATAAGTGGTTAAGAAAATATTCTAAATCAATAAAGGTATATCAGAGAGGAGTGAGTAGACACACCCGGAATTTTCAACAAATAATACAAGCACATAGTAAATGACCACCTAACTGCAATCAAACATTCACAGACTGTCCAAAACGGGACAATTCAGGACTTTGAGTTAGATATACACGTTCTCATCTTTGAAAATAAGACTCGTGCACATCAATCCCAAAGTCTTGAACGGGAGGTTCATTGACACGGGCTTAACACGCTCTCGTGAAGTGTGTGCAGTGTTAAAAAGAAAATAAAAACTAAAGCATGCATATAAACAAGTGCAATAATAACCCACATAAATATTAAAAGAAAATAAAAACAATATCATACATATAAACAAGTGCAATAATAAACTAAATTCACACACACATGTAAATGAATTGCATTAAAGTAAGAAGTAGAATACAGATAAACAAGTGCAATAAGAAACTAAATTCACACATACATGTAAATGAATTAAAGAAAGGAGGCATGTTTGAGTGCCATATTTTTTTGTTTTTTACCCTAGTATTCCTTCATCTATACGAGTGTTGTAAGGAAGAGCTGCATATATATGATCCAAAAGTCCGTCCTCTGCCCTTCAGAGAATTATTCTATCTAAATTGGGGCTGTCTGACTAGTGTTTACCTAAACTGCCCAGAGTTGTCAGATGGCAGAAGCCACATCTGGGGGAATGGAAATTAAATACTGATGGATGTTCTAAGGGTAATCCAGGAGAGTCTGCTGGTGCTGCAGTTCTAGAGAAGAATTGAATTAATAGGGTCACGTGATCCCATTGAAATTTTAAAATATTATTGTTGAGTTAAAAAAAATTATTAAATTAATTTGGTTGAAAAGTTTTCTAAAGAAAATATCTTACTAGATGAAAATTTTTGGGTCTGCCTATGATATCATTTCAGTTGGATCAAACTTAAGGAATGAGTGGGTCAATGCAAGGTAGTTGTATAATAAATTTCTTTTGGTCTGTAAACAATAAAGCCTACCATTCCTGCGCTTAGAAGGAGGTAATTATAACAATGTGAGTGGATGAAGGGTGATCTCTTATAAAGTGTGAGATGGCTAACAATTTAACTTAGAAAAAGATTTATTGCATTTGTATATTGCACTTTAAGTGTAATATGACTAGATAATAGTGTATGTGGCACCCCTCACATGAGGAGTGAGGAAGTGGCAATCCAATTGTTAGATGTCACATGGACTTGTTGCCTAATCAATATACAAGTGCAATAAATCTTTCTCTTTAACTATGATTCGAGCCATGTTAAGTTGGTAACCATTCAATCCACACTGTATATGGTGATCATCTCCATGTTATAATTAGGAGGGCTGGTGAATGACAAGCTTAGCCACCTACTCGGACGTGTATCACGAGGTTGTGGATTTTATTCTCATCAATGACAAATTTTTTAAGAACTTTAAGAAATTTTTGTAAGAGTATTTCTAAACTTCTAACATGAGTTGGTGAAAAGGGTTCTGGATGTTAAACTCGAGACCTCTTGATAAAAATTTTCTACAAAACCATGAACTGAACAAAACAAAAAACTTGCAATGGGCAGTAGAATATGACATCTTTATCAAGGCGAACTGCATACTCTGACTTGAATGAATTCCTAGAACTTTGGAATGAGGTTTGTCTGGTGCGCATCCATCAATGTCAGCAGGACATAACTAGTTGGATGCATGATAAGAGTGTTATCTCTTGCAAAAGTGTTCTCGAACTCGGATAAGTCGGATGAATATAGTTTGGGGATGACCCTTTTTTTGTGGCTAATATATATAGACACACTTAAGGAGATCAATTCTGAGCTGAATAATTAATTTGTTAGCTAATATGGGTCTTGAGCAAAGAACGGGCCTGAGTGGGCATTTTTCTTCTTGGGACAGTCCAATTTCACATTGGCCAAAGCATTATATTATTGGGCCCATAGTTGTCAAGGCATCAAGGCGAACCAAGGCGTTCACGGGGTCCCTAAGCGCTTAGGCGCTTAAGCGTCTGCTTAGGCGTCGCTTAGGCGACACTTAAGCCACCAATTAAAAAAATCTAAAATACATATTTCTTAATATACATAACATAATAAAATATATGAAAATTACAAAAAAAAATCAGAAACATGAAAAAAATTGCAGAAAATTAAATTACAGGAAATTAAATTACAGAAAAATTACAGAAAATTAAATTGCAGAAATTAAATTACAGAAAAATTGCAGAAAAAATTACAGAAAATTAAGTCATAACATAATGACAGAAAAAATTACAGAAAATTACAGAAAAAATTGCAGAAAAATTACAGAAAAATTGCTGAAAATAAATTACAGAAAAATTTGAAGAAGAAACTAATATCGGAGGTAGGGAGAAGGCCGGAGGGACTGGGAGAAGGGGGCCGGAGATGAGAGAGTGAGAGAGGGAGGGAGGGAGCAGGGGGCCGGAGGCCCTCTGTGCAGTCTGGGAGAAGAGAGAGTGAGAGAGAGAGAGGGAGGGAGCAGGGGGCCGGAGGGAGAGAGCAGGGGGTCGGAGGGAGGGAGAAGGCCGGTAGGACTGGGAGAAGGGGGCCGGAGATGAGAGAGTGAGAGAGGGAGGGAGGAGTAGGGGGCCGGAGGCCCTCTGCGCAGTCTGGGAGAAGAGAGAGTGAGAGAGAGAGGGAGGGAGCAAGGGCCGGAGGGATGGAGGGAGAGAGGGAGCAGGGGCAGGAGGGAGGGAGAGAGGGAGATGAGAGAGTGAGAGAGGGACCGAGGGAGGGAGCAGGGGGCCGGAGGGCCTCTGTGCACTCTGGGAGAAGAGAGAGTGAGAGAGGGAGGGAGGGAGCAGGGGGCCGGAGGCCCTCTGCGCAGTCTGGGAGAAGAGAGAGTGAGAGAGAGAGGGAGGGAGCAGGGGCCGAAGGGAGGGAGGTAGAGAGGGAGCAGGGGGCCGGAGGGAGGGAGCAGGGGGCCGGAGGGAGAGAGGGAGGGAGAAGGCCGGAGGGAGGGAGGGAGGGAGAAGGCCGGAGGGAGTTACCTACCTTCGAAGAGGGTGGACGCCGTGGAGCTGGAGGCGGCAACGGTGGAGGCCGGAGGGAGTCACCGGAGCCGGTGATGGTGGACGTCGGAGCCGGGGACGATGGCTTCGGAGCGGCAGTGGCCCTTCGAAGCCCTAGCTTCCTTCGCCGGCCGTGCGATCGGGGAGGACAGGGAGCGTCGTTATCGGAGTGGGTGGGGTTTGGGGCGTGGGGGGACTCGCCGTCGCGCCGAGTCGCCTGCTCTCCTCAAAACCCAGGGAGGACGCCGCAGTGCGGGTTTGAAATTTTGAGGGTTCACAAATCACAACTTCGGATTAGGGCAACTTTGCAAGGGAAGGGCGCAACGGAGTAATGTGACGTTAGATCGGGTCAACGGTTCGATTCGGTTTTCATAAGGTGAAAATCGAACCGGACCATATATCAGTCAAACGGTTCGGTTTGGTCCATTGACCCGTTTTTTTCATTTGTGAACCGAACCGAACCGAAATTTTCGGTTCGGTTCGGTTCATCGGTTTGGACCGGTAAATGAACAGTCCTACCTGCAGCACCAACACGTCTGGTCTTCTTAGCCAAGAAAGCAGGCGAAAGTCTCTGCTGGTTTTAGAAGATGTCCAAGACACCGACGAAGAAGAAGACGACGTTGTCCAAGAATGTTGCACGGACGGCGACGACCACCTTGGCCGAGGAGGCTCGACTGCTCGTGCTCGGGGCGATGGGAGAGGCCGAAGAGCAGGGGCTCCGACACTCCGCTGTGTAGCAAAGAAGAGGAGAGGCCGAACTGAGACGGGAGGGAGAAGGGATACGTGACCAGATTAGGGCTTTTTAGGGTTGTTTCGGTTCAATCAGTTCGGCTCAATTTTAAGGAAGAAAAAATCGAATCGAACCATTTACCATTAAACCGGTTTGATTCGGTTCATTGACCCGAACTTTAGTTAGTTGAACCGAACCGCACCGCGGTTCGGTTCGGTTCGGTTTATCGGTTGGACCGAGAAATGAACAGTCCTAAGCATAGCATCACCACAGCAAAGCAGTAGCAGCAATAAAGCAGTAGTAACAGTAGAGCAGTTGTAGGAGTAGCAAAGCATAGCAGCAGCAGCATGTGCCGGAGGATAAGATAAGGATCATTGGCGGGGTTTAAAGGTGGGGTTTATCCGCATGCGAGATTGCAACGAACGATGGCGATGAAATCTTCGAAAGGATTTCACCTGGGTTAAACACGTAATACAGTTCTTACGTAACCCAAGTTACGCAGGATGAACAGTGATTACCTTACGTAATCATTGTGCCATAATTGATATATATATATATACATATAAAATTCCATATATTTCTTTAATATAATATAATTCTATTTTAATCATTTTCCATCAACATAATTTTACTTATTTAGGTTATTAATTTATGGGCCTCTTGTGTGTTTATTACCGAGCTTTATTTTAGTAATGGAGGTGTGCATAATATTCGAATTAATTGGAACGTCATCATGTATTATACACAAATGACCAAGTATTTTTATAAACAAAATCAAGGTGTTACACATTTACAGCCATAATTTTGATAGATAACAACACAGACGATTAAAGTGTGAGTTCGTTGTGTGTGTAGACCTGAGAATTCATATTAATTATTTAAAATTTTGAGAAAGGTCCATATTGTTCTCCATATTCTAGAAGAAAAAAGAGCTTTTTATTTGACCTAGAATATAGGTGTGTCGACCTAATTAAGTCATTGGAGACATGAGTTATAAGTTGATTTGAAAATTAACAGAGTGTGTCAACCTGAATAGAAGAGAGTGTTGACACTCTGAAGGAAAGTGTCAATTCTCTACAAGGTATTGGTCGATACTATGAAGGGATAGGTCGACGCTATAAGGGATAAATCGGTCAACACTACTGGATAGATAATGGTGATAGTACTACTGGATAGATAGTGTTGACACATGAGTACGGATAGGTCAACACTAGTACTGCATAGATAGTGTTGACACTACTGGATAGATAGTGTTAACTGACACTACTAGATAGATAGGTCAACACTACTGGATAGATGTGTTGACACTACTAGTACTATTTCCAAAACACAGTCAGAAGAAAAGAAGAAGAATAAGAATCTTTCAATTCACAATAACACTTGCCTAGCTAAGACTGAGTATTAGCTAAAACACGTAAGTATACCTAATAATCTTTTTGACATTATTTTATCTTTTCTTTTATTAACACACACACACAAACACACATATAATATATATATATATATATTATATATACTAATAAATATATACACATTTACACATACCTACCACTACTTACACATGTTCACATTTAGATGCAGGTTAAATCTTACGTAAACAAGTTTATGGTAATTTTTTTAAAAAAAAATTCCTGAAAAAATATTTATCAAGTATAAATTGTCCTAAAAGTAGATAAATCATATTTACCTCATTAACCGTGCATCAAAAATTCTCAATATCCACATTTTTGGTATAAATATATTTTTTTGATAATTATGGTAATTTCGAACTAAATTTTATTACCAAAATCCAGTGACACCTTGTCAATGTACATATGTGCAGAAATGGTGCTGACATGAAACAATATAAATCTTTAAATGATTTTCTGCTGCAAATATGCTAGGGACTATACCTGGTTTAATTTGAGACGTCACAAAATCGGTCACAAATCTTTCTCACGTTATTGAGAATTTGTGACTGAAATAAAATCAGTCATCATTCTGTATGTAAAATAGAGACTGATTTACTATTCGATCACTATTTAGGGATCGAATTGTGACTGAATTTAATCAATCTCAAAATATGGAGGCCGAAAAATTCAGTCCCTATATATTTAGGGACCGAAATAATTCAGTCCCAAATATGGAGACCGAATTATTACAGTCTCCGTTCGGTCCCTATTTAGGGACCGAAATAATTCGGTCCCAAATATAGAGACGGAATCATTTCGGTCCCTATTCAGGACTGAATAGGGACCGAACAGGGACTAAAATTGTTTGGTCCCAAATATAGAGACTGAATTATTTCGGTCCCCAAATATAGAGACTGAATAGGGACTGAAATAATTCAGTCTCAAATATAGAGACCGAATCATTTCGGTCCCTATTCAGTCCCTGAATAGGGACCGAATAGAGACCGAAATTGTTCGGTCTCAAATATAGAGACCGAATTATTTCAGTCCCTATGTTCGGTCTCAAATATAGAGACCGAATTATTTCGGTCCCTATTCGGTCCCTAAATAGAGACTGAATAGGGACCGAAATAATTCGGTCCCAAATATACAGACCGAATTACCGAATAGGGACCGAAATAATTCGGTCTCTATATTTGGGACCAAATTATTTCGGTAGGGACCGAATAGGGACCGAAATAATTCGGTCTCTATATTTGGGACCGAATTATTTCGGTCCCTATTCAGTCTCTATTTAGGGACCGAATAGGGACCGAAATAATTCGGTCTCTATATTTGAGACCGAAATTTTCAGTCTCTATTCGGTCCCTATTTTGGGACCGAATAGGGACCGAACATTTCGGTCTCTAAATCGGTCTCTATATGCGCTTTTTCTTGTAGTGATCCGATCATCGAGGCGGTCTCAACTGGCTCTTTTAGGGCCACCTGAGGTACTATTGTCAATGACGAGCAGCAAAAAAATAAAGAGGCCAGCCATACCGCTAGTCGGACTATGGTTCTGAGACAAATAATACCTCAACAAGATTGTGTGTTTTCTGTAGGGCGATGATATGAGCCCGCATGATCGTATGCATCGGGCTTTCACCGCTTATATGCATACTCATACATGGGTTTTATTACCGGATTTTGAGTGCATATTCTTTTTCCGGATCCCTAATAAAGTTGACGAAGGACTTATCCTCATTCCGATGTCATCTGCAAAAAAAAAAAAAAACAAATTGGCAATCATATTTTCAAAAATCATATTTTAAAATCGGCAAGCTTGTCATTCATGATCTCAAAAGAACTCGTTTTTCAAAAGTGGCGACTCGCCAACCATATTTTCCAAAAGTCATATTTTAAAATTGGCAAACTTGCCACTCATAATTTCAAAAGAACTCATATTTTAAAAAGTGGCGTATCGCCAACCATGTTTTCAAGAGTCATATTTTAAAATCGGCAAGCTTGCCATTCATGATTTCAAAAGAACTCATATTTTAAAATGTGGCGACTCGCCAATCATATTTTCAAGAGTCGTATTTTCAAATTGGCGAGCTTGCCACTCATAATTTCAAAAGAACTCATATTTTAAAAAGTGGCGTATCGCCAATCATATTTTCAAAAGCCATATTTTAAAATTGGCAAGCTTGCCACTCATAATTTCAAAAGAATTCATATTTCAAAAGTGGCGACTCGCCAATCATATTTTCAAAAGTCATGTTTCAAATCGGCAAGCTTGCCATTCCTGATTTCAAAAGAACCCATATTTTAAAAAAAAATGGCATCTCGCCAATCATATTTTCAAAAGTCATATTTTCAAATTGGCAAGCTTGCCATTCATGATTTCAAAAGAAGACATATTTCAAAAGTGGCAAGTTTGCCACTCATGGTTTCAAAAGACATATTTTAAAAGTGGCAATTTGTCAATCATATTTCAAAAGACATGTTTTAAAATTGGTAATTTGCCAATCATATTTCAAAAGACATATTTCAAAAGCGGCAATTCGCCAATCATGTTTCAAAAGACATATTTCAAAAGTGACAATTTGCTAGTTAAATTACAAAATCGACGTTTTCGAAGTAACGATGCGTCAGTCATATTTGAAAATTCATGTTTCAAAACTCAAAACCATATTTTTCAAATGGGACTTTAGCGCCCACATGTTTAATAAAAAGATCGAGGCCTCTACGCCCTCGCAAATTTCAAATCGGGCTTCTTCGCCCCCATGTTTTCAAAATGGGCCTCTGTGTCCACATATTTTAAAATCAGGCTTTCACACCTTCATGTTTTCAAATTGGACCTTCGCGTCCTCACAATTTCAAAAGCGGGCTTTTTCGCCCTCATGTTTTCAAACCGGGACCCTAGCGCCCACATGTTTAATAAAAAGATCGAGGCCTCTACGCCCTCGCAAATTTCAAATCGGGCTTCTTCGCCCCCATGTTTTCAAAATGGACCTCTGTGTCCACATATTTCAAAATCAGGCTTCCACGCCCTCATGATTTCAAATCGGATTTTCACGTCCTCATAATTTCAAATCGGGCTTCCATGCCTTCATGAGTTCAAACTCATTTTTCGAATCGGCACTTGCCAGCCATTAAAAAGAAGAGGTTTCTAACCTTATACCTCTAAATAAATTGCCCCTGATTGTTGGCCACTCCCATTCATTGCAGGTCACCGATTCCAACACTAGATGATGAAACCAGACCGACGGAGTTTCCCATAAGTCTTGAAGCTGATGGCGTCAACATAATCGACGTCCCCAGATGATGAAACCAGGCCAACAAAGTCATTCGTGGGTCTTGAAGCTGATGGCGTCGACATAACCGACGTCTCCTGATGATGAAACCAGGCCAACGAAGTCATTCGTGGGTCATGAAGCTGATGGCGTCAACATAAACGGCATCACTTGATGATGAAACCAAGCCAACGAAGTCATTCGTGGGTCTTGAAGCTGTCGACGTCAACATAACCGACGTCCCCAGGAGATGAAACCAGGCCGACGGAGTTTCCTGTAGGTCTTGAAGCTGATGGCGTCGACATAACCTACGTCCCCTGATGATGAAACCAGGCCAACGAAGTCATTCGTGGGTCATGAAGTTGATGGCGTCAACATAAACGGCGTCACCTGATGATGAAACCAGGCCAACGAAGTTATTCGTGGGTCTTGAAGCTGTCGACGTCAACATAACCGACGTCCCCAAGAGATGAAACCAGGCCGACGGAGTTTCCTGTAGGTCTTGAAGCTGATGGCGTCGACATAACCGACGTCCCCTGATGATGAAACCAGGCCAACGAAGTCATTCGTGGGTCTTGAAGCTGATGGCGTCAACATAACCGACGTCCCCAGATGATGAAACCAGGCCAACGAAGTCATTCGTGGGTCTTGAAGCTGATGGCGTCGACATAACCGACGTCCCCTGATGATGAAGCCAGGCCAACGAAGTCATTCGTAGGTCTTGAAGCTGATGGCGTCAACATAATCAACGTCCCCAGACGATGAAACCAGGCCAACGAAGTCATTCGTGAGTCTTGAAGCTGATGGCGTCAACATAATCGACGTCTCCAGATGATAAAACCAGGCCAATGGAGTAGTTCGCAAGTCATGAAGCAGGTGTCAACAACCTTGACACTTGTGTTTAAAAAAAAATGAATGAAAGGGCTAAAAATAGAGATGCCCATCGGACCTACTCGGATTGCACCACCGAGTAGGGGTAAAAAGGACAAGAAAAAACCCGGTCACAATGAAAACCCGAAAGGGCGTCGTGGGCAAAATTGGGAACCCTGCCACGTGAAAACCCGAAAGGGCGCGTGGGCAAAAGCAAGAAGGGGCTGACTCCGGTGAAAACCCGGAAGGGCGCTTGGGTCAGTAATGTGGTTAAAAAATGAGTGTTAAAAAAAAAAGAGTTGCAAGAAGAGGGAGTTCTATCTTTGCTCCCCCAAGTGGACCTTCTTTTGTTATGTTTTCCCTAAATCTAGAAAGGCACTTTCTTGTCAAGCTGTCTTTGTCATTTATGCCTCTCTAGAACCCTAGGTTTAGATACCACTACCTTTCCAAAACTCCAGATAAAGCTCAGCCTTGATTTCTTGCCTTGGCTGACCAGTAGATGTTACCTTTAGAACCCTTGTTGAATCCAGCACATAGGTTTTCCAGGTCACCATTTTGCAATCAACCCAAATAACCTCACACCATCTACCAACATCATGGTATGATTGGTGGTCGAGTTATATTCCACTCATGAATCTCTCTTTATAATATATATATATATATATATATATATGTATACAAAAAAAGCAAAAAAAAAGAGGCTTAAAATAGAGGTGCCTCGCTGGACTTGTCTAGGTTTCCCCTAGACGAGGGTAAAAAGAGCTAGAACCCGGTCATGGCGAAAACTCGAAAGGGCGCCGTGGGCAAAATTGGGTACCCCGCTACGTGAAAACCCGAAAGGGCGCGTAGGCAAAAGCAAGAGGGGGTCGGATTGGGTGAAAACCCGAAAGGGCGCTCAATTCGATAATGCGAAAATAAAAAAATACATGCCAGAGACAAGCAGGCCTTCAAGTCTCTGAAAAGGAAATCCTGACAGAAGTGGTACTCGACAATCAAAGCTTATTTTCATGTCAGTGCCAGCCAAAGCTCGCCTTCATGCCAATGCCAGCCAAGGTTCTCCTTTATACCAGTCAAAGCTCGCCTTCATGCCAGCACCATCCGAAGCTTGCCTTCGTGCCGTTGCCAGTCAAAGCTCGCCTTCATGCCAGTGCCATCCGAAGCTCGCCTCCAAGCCGTTTCCAGTCGGAGCTCACCTTCATGCCAGTCGAAGTTTATCTTCATGACAGTTAAAGCTCATCTTCATGTCAGTGCTAGCCAAGGCCTCTCTTCATATTCATGCAAGCCAAAGCTCATCCTCGTGCTAGTCAAAATTTGTCTCCATTTCAATCAGATTTCTATCTCATATGGGACAAAGTGAAACTTCTTTATGCGAAGTGGATTCTAGAAAATTTCAAGTCTCTGGGGGGAAATTTTTGACAGAGTTGGCCGACAATCAGAGAAGCATGTGTCAACAGATGATGCCTCCTAATAGTTTTCAAGCTTCTGGGTGGAGAATGCTGAAGAAATCTGTCGATACCCAGACACGACGAAGTCAAAAGAGGAAGACAAGAGCACATTAATCCAACTATGAGAAAAGCGACATTGAGGGATGGGCTACAGAATCTCCAACGTGGCAATTTGGTCATCATAGTCAGCAACGACGATGTGGAAGCTGTCAACTTCTCCCTATTAAGACCTCAACGCTACTACATGCTCAGATTGTGGCGCATTCAAGGTGACCAGTCAGTAAGAGGGTTTAAAAGAAAGGAAACAGTCGGGTCACTTATTGGGTCTAGAAAGAGCCGCCAGATCATATGGCAAGCTAGCATGCCCCATTGGCTCATACAAAAGCCAATGCAATCCAATTGACACAATGGTTGGCCGACCCATGAAAGCCACCAGATCTTAAGCAGGCCGTCAATTCAATGGCCTTCATGACCCCATCGGTCTGTTAATCAACTCGCGAGCCCTTGCTGACTCGCGAAGGCCAAGCACGAGTCGACACGAGCTACGCTAGACCCCTACCATCCGCTGATCAATAGCCTCTGCCGAATCGTGCTACCTGCGCCAGATCGACACCGCGACGGATCAATGCGAGTAGCGGACCCCGCGCCGGATCGCATGAACTCTGTCAAATCGCGGCAAATTCAAAGATCATTAAGAGAGAAATAGAGAAGGGTGATCACCCCAATTGCCCATGCGGAGCAACGTGCATCCGTCATCCGATCATTAGACCATCAACATGACAACAAGTCAAAGACCTGCTGATGTTAGCATCAGCAGTCAAAAGGCCGAAGTACACCCGCGGATGTCGCTTTCCGTGTCCTCTCGCACCACCCGCGGGTGGGGGGCATTTGTGGACACCCCAATTCGCTAATGGGCCCGAGACCGCCAGCCCACTGCTCAGCCCGCCAGCGCCGGTTCTGGCCCCTCATGGGCTGTGCAGGAGAGAGCCAAAAGCCCACTCAAAGGGCCACCAAGGCCCATCTGAAAGCAAGCTTATCTCACCCCATAAAGTGGGGGGGTGAGAGTAAGCATTTGTAACACCTCCCAAAAGGGAGTGCTAAAAATGGTAAAAGGTGGTCTGCCACCCTTGCTGCGCAGAGGCCTGGTTGGGCCTATTTTTGGCCTTTCTTCTCTTCTAGAAGGCAAGGGGAAGAGAGGAGAAAAGGGGGGGCCAGCCAAGGGGTTACGCAAGAAGGGCCAAGAGGGAGAAGAGAGGGGGTTTCTTTTCCTGGTTTTCTGAAGAAGCAACCAGCAGAAGCAAGGAGGATCCCTGCGTTTTCTGCTCAAGAGAGTGCTCCACCCGTGAAGAAGAAAAGAAGCAAAGGGGAGACAAGAGAAAGGTGAGAAGAGAAAGCAAGAGAGAGGGGGAGCCTTCTTTGGGGGTTTTCTTGTCTTGTCATATCAAAAGAGAAGGGAGGGTGAAGAGTTGCCCACGTTAGTCCTCTCCTCCTCCCATTTTGGCTTTCTTGGAAACCTTGTACTTGGTCCCTTCTCTTAAGGAGGAGAACACTCTTTCATGTTTATTGTTTCTTCTTCTTCCTTTGATGTGAAGGGCTTTTGACTTAGCATTTAATGCATGTTTCTCCCCTCTCACTTTGGTTTTCTAATGGTTTCCTTCCTTTGTAGTGAGGGTTACGAGATGGGATGGCCTCTCTATAAAGGTACATCTCTCTCCCCTCTAACACCTCATATGAGGCCAAGAAGCCTCCCATACCTCAATAAATGAGGTCATGGGGAATGGGATCTCATGCCTCATTTAATGTATGCATAGCATACTAAATCTCCCCCTTCAAAAGACCATATTCCCCATCGTTTTGGGCCTGCAAAAGGGTGTTCTACCACTGTTTCAACAGCCCTTCAAGAGCCCCCATAGTGGTTAATGCATGCCCTTTGGTAATAGTCAAGAGAATGAGCAAGTAATGCTCATGTTTTTCTTGCCTAAACACCACCTCCAAAAGACCCATTCAAAAAGATCATCAAACTCGGTTCGCCCCTCTCAATAGATCATCCTCATTGCGGTTTTCAGCCCCCATCGATGTGCATTTCAAGCTAGCACCAAATAGCCCCTCAAGAGCTCCATTTTGCTAATCAAGGGGATTGGGCAAATAATGCCTAGATCTCTTTGTTTAGCCTACCAAGCAATGGGTTGCAATGTCATCTCAAACTCCAAGATCATCCATGCCATGAGCAAGGGCGTTCTAGGAGAGAGGCGGCTTCCACCCCCTTGCTCAGCTGGTTGGCTGCGCCGATTCGGCCTGGCACTGGTTTTGGCAGTCTTGTAAGACCAGAGCAGAGCTACACCGATTCGACGTCCTGGCCATCATGTTGGCTGAAGTTACATGAGTGAAATCATTGCTCCATGTGACACCAGCTAATCAACAGTTAAATGACCAATGTAAAACCCATTCACACCCCCGAGTTGGACAATTTAATGTCTATGTCCGGACGGGTGGGTTTGCACGTTACTCATACCGTCCCGTGGGTTGTTTGGCCATGACATTTCCGTATCCCCATAGGCATGCCTGGGAGATCGGGGTCATGTGCCATTGGGCGTTACGTCGTTCTACGATGTATACTCCCTCTTTTGGTGCCATCTCCACTTGTGGTGGATGAGCATCGCGCTTTCCCCTTTATCGACCACGATAAGGGGAAATGCTGCCGAATTTTCCCCGCGAGGGTCGAGTTGGCGCAAAGCCCTTAAAAGAGGTCATTAGCTTCTAATTGGGTCGGCAACGTTGCAAGCGAGCGTCGATTCAATGATGTCTTTGACTTCAGCCCGGCTGCGCCAACTCACTCTCTGCCGTCAGCTGCGTCGATTCAAAGCCGTCTGCGAAGTGCGTTGAGCCATCGAGCTCCGCCGAACGAATAGAACTCCGTTCAAATGCTCAAAGGACCCAAACAGCAAATTCAAATCGTTTAACGATTAAAAAAAAAAAAAGAATTACAAAGGCAAATCGAACCCCTTCCAAGCAAAGAGTAAAAAGGCACTTCATGTTTTCCAAAAGAGCAAAAGATCAAATTAGACATTTTCTCAAGTAATAAAATATTGCATCACCGTGCACAAAAGAGTCAAACCGAACCTTTCTAAACAAATAAATGATCATTACACGTTTTGCAACAAGAAAAGAAATCGAATTGAAATGATTTTCAATAAAAAGACCAAATTGTATCTATTACCAACAAAGAAAATCAAAGAGACCACCCTTTTCAAAACTGTCTTTCTCAAATGAACTTAAAAGACTGAATTGACCCTCTTTGTGATAAAGAGGACCAATAAGTAAATAGACAAAGAGATTGGGTAGCGGGTTGAGTGAAAGGTCTAATGGGTTCGATTAGGCGTTCGTCTTGCTCCCTAATATTTCAGTTCAATTATGCTTCGCACCCTTTATCGGATGTCCCGTTTTAAGGTCACGAGGCTTTCTAATCTGGCGATTAATCAAGGGTTTTCTCTTTCTAAAAGAGATGTAATTAACGTCGTTGCGCTCAGGCAACGACGGGATTTTGGTCCAGGACCCGACCACTCACTTTCGTTTGACGAAGTCAAACGGCGCGCACAACAGACTTTAAGCCCTCCAACTCTCGGAGGCAAACCAACTGATTGTCACCTCGGTGGCTGGCACGCCCGCGCTGCGCGAATTGCCGATTCATCTCACGTCACCATTGCTCGTGTAGCATCCGACGGGACTTGGATTAGCAATACGCCTTCCATAAGACTACATGATTTAAACACAACTTAAATTTTAAATTGAGAATTTAAATAATTCCATTTCCACAGACGTGCATGTTAATTGTAATTAACATATATACAAGAAAAGACAATTATCATTTCTATCATCCAATGCAAGTACTTGTAGTAAATGTAGACATCCTCTGATCCATTTTCTCTTTTTTTTCAATGCTGCACAACCTAACTGCCGATAGAGATATGCCAATACAGCACTCCCCCAAGACAATTTTCCACAAGCATTTAAATCCACCAAAAATCCTAAGTATTGTATGTGGATCTTGTTTTCTGATGTGTCTGGTATTAAAGCCTTACCTAGTAAATACATCACATATGCTTAGGTATAACAACAGACAATGTGCATATTTTGTCCCTGCAAATTCATATTCTGTCCCTGTAAACTTTACACAAATCATCATGAAAATTAGAAACCAATACCTGTGGGTCACTAGATCTATGTGACTCTTGTGCATATAAAAGTATATTATATTCTCCCTCTATGTCTGTAAAAAGATTAGAACAACTTGTTAATGTTAAAATAACCCATTCGAGCAAGATAAGTAATGTAAAATATAGTGCATGTAATGAAATTGAAATGTTCTTATGTCTGATTCATTGTCTCACAAGTTTGCTTATTATGACCTGATTTTTTACATAATGAACAATGGTAATGTAATCGATTAGGATCCAATCCATGGTCATTCGTCTCCGATTTGTTTTTGGTCGACCTCGAATTGGTGTACGTGTTGGAGGGAGTAGAGGAATGACAATACTCTGGGGATTAAAATCTGGCCATGAACGGTTATCTGGCACACTATGAAACTGACCTTCATGTGTCAATTTATAATTTACAAAAGTGTATAAAATTGACACATGAGTGTATTGGTGCCAGTTTGCATGACCTAGTGCACAGAGTGCATGAGCACATGGGAAATGTTGCAATTGAGCTAAGTTACATGTGCAAAAATTTGATCATTGTCTAACCTGAACTCTCAACTCTCTTGATTCAACTTGATGTTTTTTTTTCATTAGCTCTTCATTGCATGGTGTTAAAAAAGTGGACACCTCTTCCGCATCCTGCCAACGTTTGAAAAATAATAACTAAAGCCGATGATATGTCATGTGCACTAACGCGTGTATGGGCAGTCCTCGCGCTGCTTTTAACACACTATTAAGACACTCTGACATGTTAGTAGTCATGATCAAAAATCGTCTTCCCTCATCAGCACACAATGCCCAGTACTTTGGTTGAACTTGAAGTAACCAATCACATGCACCAGTACAACAATTATCGCGTATGCCTTTCAATTCATATTCAAACACTCACGAATCATGAGCTATACCCGCCCTCCATATCATGTCGTGTAAGCCAGCAACTCTATAATGTTTTTCACAATTCTCTCGATAATGTCGAAGACAATATCGATGGGCAGAATGTGGAAGATATTGTTGCACTGCATGTTTAATCCTAGCATGCCGATCAGAAATAATACAAATATCATATTGACGTTCTCTTACCGACGTAATGAGAGTGACAAGCTCATGAAAGAACCAAGACCACGATGCTGAACTTTCTACATCTACAATTGCATAGGCTAATGGAAAGATATCCTGATCTGCATATCGACCCCACATGCAATAAGAAGAACCCCATGATACTTGCCATGGAGAAAAGTTCCGTCCACACTGAGAACTGGCCTACAATGTCTCCATCCATCAATGGACAGTTTGAAACTTCATAAGAAATATTGCAAATTTCTTCTTGTTTCATTGTCCTCAACTTTAAAACTATACATTGTACCCGGCATGCTACTTTTTACATCCTTCATATACCTGAGAAGATTTGTGTATGTTGATTCCCAATCTTCGAATATTTTTTAGAATGTTTTTCTCTGACTGTCCCAAGCTTTAATGTAAGAGATACTGCCATGGTAAGTTAGTGACACAAGATCTCTGATTTCTTTTGGTCGAATGTCAAGATGACCACGTACAACGGGAAGGATCAATCTTGATATTACCGACGATGTCAATTGTCGGTGTCTTCGATTCTCAATAGGAGTGTGACATGAATGATGTGACTCATAACTTGTAATTTTCCATGCTCCTCCGGCTCTTTTACTACAACAAGCATGTAGACACCATTGACATTGCGGTTTTGCATAACAAACCAATGTTAAAATCTTAGAAGTCGATCGATCGGTACGAAACTGGACATTTCGTTTGACCGACCATAGAGATACTTTCGTCACCAAATCTTCTTTTCTGGCAAACAAATCTCCAACATGAAGTTCTTCATTTGACTATATGGTATGCACATTGAAATTATCCACTTGAACAATTGTCTTATGCATCTATTATGTCTCTTCATTCTCAATGAAGTATTCATTAGCTACTGCATTATGTACCCAATTCGTCATATCTCGTGAGACACATTCATTTACAACATGCAAACTATCAATGGTGGGTCTACTCATATTTGTATCATCATTCACATCAGCATCAGATGAGTTTTGAATATTGTCATTATCATCATCACCATCACTCTCACTATTATCTAAGACTTCATCGTTAATAACTGGAGTATCGTGCAACCAAAGATTTTCATTGAGATTGTGACTTGGTCCAGCCTCTTCATAGCAGACCATGGATAAATAGTAGAGAAACTTAACAACTTATTCATACTTTCTTCACAATGAGACCTACTACAGTGAACAAATATTTGTAAAATTTCAAGTATCGAACTAAAAAATAAAGATGTAATTTATATTATGATATAACACTTACGAAGGGTGCACATCTCTTTGACTACATGAAGGAAGATAGATATTAATGTCTAAATTATCCGTCACATGTGTCAGTGTACATGGGACCTAGGGGTGTCAATGGATCTATTAGATCCGAAGATCTGGAGACTAAAATGAGATTCGGGTCATATATTCTGATCTGAAAAAACTTTTTTTTGGATTTCGGGGCCACTTCTCCCTGCTCCGAAATCTTCAATCGCGGGTTCTCGTTCCGGGGCGCCCCGATCCGGAGAGCAGAAGACCCCAACGGAACCCCAAATGCAGAGGGGCAGGCCGGGGAATTATATCGGGTGACGGGGAGACGCGAAGGAAAGCCAGAGGGGAGGACGAAGATGCCATCTCGAGCTAGGCCATCCATGAGCAGCTCGCTTTCCTTCCCATCTCCCGTCGTAGGGAGGTTCGGCCATCGCCTTCAGATCGGTGGTGGCGGCGGCACCTGAAGTCAGTTGCGGGGAAGAGCGCGAAGATGGCCTCAACCTTTAGGTTTATTGGATGGTGCCGGTGGGACGGCTACGAGGATGAGGGTTCTTCATTTCCCTCTTCCATTTCCCTCCTCTGTCGCCTTTCTCGTCTTCGCCTTCTTCGCATAGAGGAGATGAAGTGGCATTCTCAGAGCAGGCGCCACAACCCCATCCCTCCACCTCGTCTTCCACCTCGTCTTTCTCCTCTTCCAAGGCGACCTCCAATTCCCACTACCAGAAAGGCGATGTGCGCCCACCCAACGACACCGACAGCGATGACTGGGTTGTTTGCCGATGAAGACGTGGCTGCCTTGGTCGCGGCCCTCGAGTCCCTCCTAGGTTACACCTTCCGCGATCCCCGGCTGGCAGAGGACGAGAGGAGGCCCTCACCCACCCCTCTGCGCAACGCCGCACCTCCTACCAGTACCTCTAGTTCATGGGAGACGCCGCCCTCTGCCTCGCCGTCGCCAACCATCCGTACCTCACCTACCCCGAGGCGGACCCCGGCCGCCTCACCACCCTCCGTGCCACCAACGTCTCCTCCGTCATCGCCCTCTTTCCCTCCATCAAACTCCCATCTGGAAGTGCTTCAACCGCCAACCAAGACGAGGAAGAGGAGAGAAATCGGATTCGGATCTTGACCCGAATCCGACATTCAATTTGGATCTTGATCCGAACCCTGGTTCGATATGTGTTTTGATTTCGGATCCGACCCGGATCCGGTCTGTTGACACCCCTAATGGGACCACATACGATTGAGAATTTAATATTCTCGTTGTAACTGGACGTGTGGGTGCTTCATAACCCATTGATGTTGTCAGTGAAGATGATGGTCTAAATGCGACATTATGTGTCATATCTTCTATTGGACAGTTGACATAAGTCGACAGAGTTGTCATTTTTTCTATAAAGACAATCAATGGTGCAGAGACACATAAATCTACCATTATAGAACATTTTTCTTTATCATCAACTTCAATAGAAAAATCATCATTATTAGGGACCTTAACATGAATTTTCAACTCATACTCAAGATGATTAATCTTTGTTGCACGATAGATTATACTCTTGAGTTCATTGAATGAACAAAGTGAAGGTACCTAATGATTGTTTCATTGCCTCCCTCATATATAGCCACTCTACCATTCATAGGCAATCTTTCATTATAAAGAATGACCATAAACACATTTGTAGATGACATCTTATTAATTTAATAGATGTCACACCTGCAAGATCATAACAAATGAACTAATTTTATCATTATTTTTTAATATCATTTATTTAAATTAACAAATAAAATGTAATGCATTCAATAAAGATCACAATTATAATACAAAAAATAAATAACAAAACTATAACTAAATCATTGCAATAGAAAGTTAATTTATATATATTAAATGTTTAATTTCTTTAAATTTTAATTTTAACAATAAAACTTGTAAATTCGTACTGTGAGAAAACAGTAGACCGATCCAGGGAGAGGGGTGAAATGCACAGTGGAAGGGGGGAAAGGGCAATGGTGGAGGTGGGGTTGCCCTTCCATGGTGGGAGATGTGGAGAGATCAAGAGGTGGGGTCACACTGGTAGATGTGGGGGGAGAGAGGTGAAATAAGCAGCGAAAGGGGGGGACGAGCGATGGTGGAGGTGGGGTTGCCCTCCCACAGTGGAAGTTGTGGGGAGCGGAGGTGGGGACCAACCGAAGGGGGATATGGGGGGACCAACCGACAAGAATGTGTCGGGTTAGGAGAGGGAAAGGGGGACCACAAGAAAAAACCCATATTACCAACTCCGCCGCATGTCGTTGCCGTCGGATCGGTGTCGCCTTGTCGCCGTCGCACACAGTCTCACCGTCGCCCTCCATCCGCCACTAATCGAAGGGGGAAAAGGGGAGGGAATGCGAGTGGGAAAAAGAAAGGGGTGGTAGGTGGGAAATAGTAAAAGGGAAATCCGCAACGCGCTAGCCGATTTACAAATTATCAATTAGCGCACTGCCAATTTACTATTTTTTAAGTTATTTTAAGCAAATTTTTGACCGGTCAAAAATGTGTTAGTTTACTAAATAAAATTCTTAGCATGTTATTTAACTTAAAAAATTTTCAAACCATATTATTAAAAAAAAACTCAATTAAAGTCGAAGAGAGAGGCAGGGATAGGGGGATTGTCCTTGGCGCGTTCTTATACAGAGGGTCGCATGCGTCGTGTCCACGGGAGCAGGTTGGACGCCGCCTCGTGAGCAATTTGTTCGCGAGTACGCGATTTATGTGGTGGTGATTTGCTCACAGCGCACTGACACACGACGTTGAAGTGGAGAACCAGCCGACTTGATCATACCACGTGAGCGGACGAGGCTCGGTAACATCTCAATCCACACTAATCTTACGGTGCATGAACAAAGAGAAAAGAACCACGGCGTCTACTCTTCTTTGAGGGCGAGGAAGTAAGAATAGTATCACCCGTTGCCCACTTTGATAACTTTATTAAAGGAAATAAGAATAGTATCACCAGTTCCACTTTAATAACTCGTTATAGGAAGTAAGAATAGCATCACCCCCGCCCACAACTTTATTCAACTTTGGTAACTGTTAGTTATCAGATTGTTATTTTAAAAAATGATTTAGTAATTACACAGATAAGTTTATTAAGATTTTATCACAAATAAGATCTGATAATTCTATTTCATTTTTTAGATCATATTTAATTATCAATATTAATAATTTTATCTGTCAAATAAAAAATCTCATAAATAAAAATATCTTATTTTTAAATGATTTATGGAGTTATCCAAGTGCCCTCCGTGTCCTTTCGAAATGGTGGAGACCCACATCATGGAAAAGAAAGGGACACACATGAAGTATGCTCTCAGCTAGGGATGTTAATGATAACTAATAACTCGTTAACCGTCTGTTTCATTAGTTTAACGAATAACAAATAGATACTTCTTTCCACCGATAAAATATCGAATATGAATATGGATATATCTAATATCTTATAAATGCGGAAATAATACACCCCATATCAAATTCGTATCCATTTGTTATCGTTAAGTTATATATATATTATATATATATATATATATTATATATATATATATATCCCTTAGATTTAGATCAAAGGGCCCTAACCTATGGAAATTTATTGCAGCACCCCCAATGCCAATACATATTTCCCCCATCCGACATGAGAGTCCTTGTAAAAAGTCTTATTAATATTTTTTATAGTTCACACATTTCTCCAATCTGACATGAGCCCCTACAGGCGTCAACGGCCTAACGCAATTGACATTTCCCAATTTCCATTTCCCACCAAAGTCAGTCACCTCTCTCTCGACTTTTTTAATTTCTCTTGACTTCCTCTCTCCTCTCTTTTGGATCTCCCTATGGACAGCACTTCTGATTTGCTCGACGTCTCGAATGACTTCTCTCGACCTCCTCTCTTCTCTCTCTCATTCATGCCTCTACCATGCGCTCTCTTCTCTCCTCTCTCTCCTTTGGACCTCTTTTATTTTCTCTCTCCTCTCTGCAACATAATATGCAAATAGTGGCAATGCGGCCGATGGTGGCGTGACAACACAATGGATGGTGGTGTAGGTGTCTAATTCCCATTGCAGCCTCCTCTCTCCTTGCTTTTGACCTCCTCCATCTTCTTCCTCAATCTCCTCTCTCCTCTCTCCTCTCTATTTTAGGCCTCTTCGAAGGTTGAGCGGAGTTTACTCTTTCTTCTCTTTCTTCAGGCAACGCAGTGCGCGGCAACATGACGGACGATGACGCGATGTTAATTTCGTTCTATATATGTTGACTTATGAATGATGATGATGAAAACTTTGTTGAAATCTATTTGTTTGTCATATAGATCTTTCATTTCAATTTAAATTGTATTCTAATTGAGTTAATTTGTATCATAAATGTTAATTTTATATATACTTTTATGATCTTATCCGCCAACCATCCGTTATTCGCTTTTTTTAATACTCAAAACGAGTTTTGAATACATCATGATCCGAATTTTTAGCAAACAAAAAACAAATACAGTTCTTCTTTAATGGATACAAAAATAGATAGTCTATGTACCGTATCCGACCAGTTGACATCCCTACTAGATCTCAACGCTATGAGAAAAAGTTCATATCTGGTTTTAGAATAATTGACTTGAAAGTTAATGTACTTGTTTTAATTTTCAGGGCAAAGTATTAGGATAATTTGTTGGTCTGTTGTAATTTTTCAAGTTATTTACACTTGCGATTTTACTTTCTAGTGCATACAAGTCTAACTTGCTAAGAATATTGCATCACTGGGTTTCCTGTTTTCAGTATTTCTATACTTAATTACCTTCTTTTTGTGGCTCCTAAGAATTCGGTTCTATATATATCTAAAAGCAGATGGACTACAACCCCTGTTTATTTTGTAACCAAATTAAGGTCTACGAGTCTATAACTCAGTTGATCACATATGGTGTATCATTTGACCATCTCTTCAAGTAGTTTTTGACCCAATAGATTTCAGATGTGCCACAAGCAAAATTGGTTATATTATATTCCGATACGTACAGCTTTATATGTTCTCTCGAGATGAACACGCTTCAGTTTGACCGATTTGAAGAGAACTCAAATCGAGCTGAATTCGTTCCGTTTAAATTAAACTTTCAAATTTTATGATAACATGTACGAATGTATTAATAGTTATATATTTAAAGTCAACATTAAAATTATATTTATATTTCCATAACTACTTTTAAATATGTAAATATATATATTAAATAATAACAACAACAATAATAATAATAATAACAACAACAACAACAACAATAATAATACTAATAGTACATATTCAATGTATTATCTTCTGTATTATTCATATGTATTTATTGCATAGTTTTCTTTGTTTTTTCATGAAGATCTCAGGATCTTGAAAAAGCTTCTTAATAGGAAGCATATATCTTCAAATTAACTTGTCTATGTGTAGGCTGTAAACGAGTAGATACGAAGCGGATATGGTTTTTCGGTTCCGATCCGAATAGTTAATCGGATAATTCGTATCCGCTCCGAATATAATTCGAATACGGAGCGGATAATTTAATCGAATAATTTTCGGATTCGGAGCGGATACGGATATTATCTGCTTCGAAAATATAAATTTAATAAAAGATATTAAGTGGCCAAAAAATCATAAAAAATTAAAAATATATATTTTTAAATATAAATGTCAAAAATATTTTCTAAACAAAAAATTAGTATTAGATATTTTATATATATATATATATATGAATCATTATATCTAAAATATAATGGTAAAAATAATTCTTTTCGGTGCGGATCTTAAACGGAGCGGATCACCCGTTTCCGTATCCGCTCCGTTTATTATCCGAATAATATCCTATCTGAAATCCGCTCCGCCGGATATTTGTTATCAGATAAAATTCAGATATCGGATCCGAATAATATTCGGATCCGTTTACAGTCCTATCTGTGTGAGAAGCCAGAAAGAAGTCGACACGCACAAAAAGAGAGGGTGGCAATCCTTGATACATACGCGAATCTTTGCACCGATACCACAAATATTATAAAGAAAAACAACAATTTCGAGGACTTAAACCGAAAAGATATAGTCACAATCCGAGAAAACTATAGAGACTGAAATGTAATAATCTTTTATGGAAATTTCTTATTGTCCGGCCGCCCGACAAATCATTTGTCCGGCGGCGCGGGTGCCCGCGCCCAGCGGTGCTGGGTGCGACCAGCATCGCCCGCCTGGGGGCGATGCTGGCGCGGCCCACCCGCGCTGCCCGGACAAATGATTTGTCCAGGCAGCCGGGTGCAAAGCACCTCTCATCTCTTATACATAAAACGTAATATTACAATAATTATTCAAATAATTTATTAACTAATAAATAAAACGTGTAAAAAAAATTTTTAAAAATAGTTCTGGCTTCACCTTTATTATAACGTGATGCCTTATCGATTACAATAAGATGGTCCGGACGTAGAATGACAATTGTGTGAAACATTCAAATGGGCCACACGCTAGAATGTGAGGAATATCTTCGTTACCGGGCAAGGCCCACCCGGTTCATGAATGGAAAAAAGATGGCCGGACAAGGTAGATTTGGGTCAGACAGATTTGGGCCTAATGTTACATGGGCTTTTGGATCGTAGCCATTTCAATCTGCCCCATACATCTGAAAGTTGCAAAAGTCGCCATTTAGTTACCACCTAAAACTTTAACGAAGAAACAATGCTGTATGAAAAGAGTTAACTTAATGGGAAATGATTGCCAGGGCGCCCGTTCCCATTAGGGTTGCAGGTCCCCCTGGGGTCTTCTATCTGGGGGCGACGAATCAACAGACGGGAGGTTAGCATAACCCTAACTTAATATATCTAAAATTTTGCATTTTGTTTTATGGTGTTTTTAACATCAAATGAGCTAGGTATTTTCAACATCAAATTAGATGCACAATAATTCAGCCAGATATTTGTTTTTCTCTTTCTTTTGCTTTTGTGTGAGGGGGGTTGTTGAAATGTCCTTAGAAATTATTTATAAACTTGTCTGTAATGAGATTTGAATCTATAATCTCATCTTACAATATATGGGGAGCTAACTGAGGTCACTTCCTGATGTACAATTCAACCACATGTCTACTTGCTCAATATCACAAGAGTTATCCGATCACCGTCCACCCAAAACTCTCTCTGCCATTCCACCAATTGTTAGGGTCCTGAGAAACGTCTATTACGAGTTATCTTGTAATATATTGCAAAAAGAGAAATGTTATTGTAAGGCTTCTCGATGAATTGTAAAAAAATAATTCTATTAGATAAGAGCTCTAACAAATACTGTAATTTCCGTATTTGCTAGCCAATAAGGTCGCTTTTTTATAATCTATCTCGACTTTTTAATAAGAAGAGTCCTCCAATAAATATTTATTTTATAAAAAAATAATTTTATTGGCTGAGAAGACCTGACAAGACCCTTCGCTGTCTCCTTCAACCAATATGATTACCTTTATTACAAGGAAAATTAATTACAAGTCTAAATTAGGAGGGGTTAATTAATTTCCGATCCAAAGACTGTGAAGTTATTTAGTCTAAACCCAATCTATTAACACCCTAGGTGCAATTTTTGAAAAACCTCAAAATATCCTTGTTCATGCTAACCAATCAGAAGTGTGAGTGGAGAGAGAAGAGGGAGGGGTAGAGGGCATTCTATGCACGGAATGAGAGAGAAGAGGGAAGGGGCCAATCCGTGTGCGGTGTGAGCTGTGTGATGGCGACAGCACAGGAAGATCGACTCGGTTCAAAAATAATCAATATGGAAGTACACGTTCCAAGTTCTGATGATGTACTAAATATCAATTATAATTATTTGTATGTATGATTCTATTGTTGACTAAGTTGTCTATTTATTATCGTTGTAATTAGTTGGTTATTTCCATACAGATCATCTACTGCACCATCATCTGAGAGTAATAATAATGTCCACACTTCAGAAGGAAATTCATCTCAAGATGGAAGTAAGAGGTCTAAGCTATGGTATGACATAATACACGCAATTGATCAGACCTTTAATAGTGTTGAGCATGTTCACAATGAATTGACAAAATTTACTATTGCAAGGGGGTTTGACTACACGGTTTTGTAGAATGACTTAACACGTGTCACAATGAAATGTAAGCTTAGTTGATGCAATAGGTGCTTTCATGCTATTAGAGTTGAAGGGGGGTCTCACTTTAAAATCAAACAATTACATAATGTTCATACATGTGGTGGGAGATTAAGTACACAAAAGCACCCTGGAATATAAAAGAAATAGGTTGATTCTATCGTTCAGTAAAAAATATAGATACCCCTTTATATAGACCTAAAGATATAAGAAAGACATTTTTAAAATTATAAAAGTCGGTAAGGATTCTACCAATATCTGCAACATGGAGGTAAGAGATTTCGAAGGCTGACAACCACCGTAAGGCCCTTGAAGAGGAGAATCTTGAATTTTATGTGCTTTTGTTTTTGTCTACCATATTTTTTTCCGTGTTTGTGGATACCTGTGGTTCTACTTCCTTTCTTTCCCGATTTATCTGTTTGTCTGTCCTGAGTAGTACTCATCTAACGTCTTCTGATTTCAGTCTTATCTACTTTGTACTTTTGTTGTTATTTTAAATAGAACATGGCAGAGTCTTTTGGCTCCTCCCATTCATCAAAAAAATAAAGAAAGATCGGCCCAATTCAGCCTAAAGGAAAGAAAAGAACGGCCCTGATTTCACTGCGTGATTCGTATGCTTAACGGTGGCCATTGATAGGCCTATCTGCTTGGCTATAGTGGGCTTCCCAAGCCCTTTTGGCACCTTATAGAAAAGTTATTGGATCAAATGATAGCAGTAAAATCTTCTCTGAAACACCATATGTTTCTTCTCAATCATCGAGGAATCACCTTGAAGCTTTTTTTACGTAAAATATAGATAATTACGTGAGTGACATGTAAGGTTCCCTATTCTTATCTTGAGATAAATAAACTAAGGATTCCAGTAAGAGGTAACACGAAATATGTTCAAACACTTGTCTCCCTGTTAAGGTGTTAACGTCACATGCCAATATGGACATCGTGTTGTCTGAAGACGGCATGGAGATGGAGGCCCTGATCGACATGAAGAGTCAGCATCGTTCTGTAGTTGACAGGCTTCCCCTCATCACTTAGTTTGAACACGAAGAAATGGACGAGAGTTGCTGCGAAGATCTTCATCTGTCTGTACGCGAACTCCTTTCCCAGACATATGCGAGGTCCAGCCTGTGATACGTTTTCATTAAAACTATATCAACCAAGTTCAAACAAGACAAATGTACCATGACAGACACAAATCGTACAAGATGTAGAAACTTCTAATTAACATGCAGTTCTAACCGTGCTTCGGTTCCTATGAGAACTAGTGGAAATTACGGCCTAAGTTATCATATTTAGTTACCACACAACTTGGTGAATAGAAATATTCATGCATGTCATACTAACTCTTAAGCATTAACTACCATCTGCTTGATATAACTTATAATGTATGCTTGTTAGTGAGCATAGTACTTAGTCACAGGCTATATGTTCTAATGGATCCTCTTTTACCTGAAAGGCTGTAAACTTGAAAGGGCTCTCTGGAGAAAAGATCCCGTCTGCGGTGAGCCATCTGTCAGGGCGAAATACTTCAGCATCCTCGCCCCATATGTACGTCATTCTGCCCATGACATAGGGTTGGTAGGTTATAATCTCCCCTCTTTTCACATCACATCCATCGGGCAACGTATCGTCCGAGAAACAAACCTTGGAGTCCTGTAGAGTAGAAATTAAATAAGATACTATATCAGATAAATAATATTTATGGACGTTACATAGATTCTCATGCACGGCTCTTACAAATTTGAGTTTAGAAGAAAGAAATATTTGGTACACACCATCTCTCGGCGATGTGCGTGTAAATCGGATAATTATTGACTGCTCATCCCCTCAGCGTGATGGTCCAGTCAATCACGTTGAGATTTACGCACACACCAGGAGATGATGTGCACCAAATATTACTCAAAATTAATCGTAGACCCATGTAACTACTCGATGATGCCTCAGGTCCTCGGGGTATATAAGGAAAAATACGGGCCAGGCCTTAATAACAGAACACCTTTCAGGGTCAGTGGGCCTGGGCCTCGGACTTACCACCGACGTCAATAATAATACAACTTTACTTTATAAAATGAACAAGATCTGTTTTATTAAAAATGTCAAAGTATTTCTTATAAATATTCATATAACCACTTGATCCGTGTTATCGTAAATTCCTCATAAAGATAGAAGCGAATGTTAAAAAGCTGTCTGACCAGGGGAACAGCAGGATAAAGCCTGAGAGTCTCGGAGAGTGCTGCGTGGAGGTATTGCATCTTCGCCAGGGATTCCTCCGTTATGTTTTCTGCAAATTCTCGGAAGCTGGATGGGCTCTCACCGTCTCCGACGACGGCCTCTGCAACTTCCTCAGCGACCCTCTCCTGCACAGAGGGGTGTTTGCAGAGCATGTAGAAGAACCAGGCCAACGTGCACGCCGTCGTGTCCTTGCCAGCAATCACAAAGTTGAGGATTATGTCTCTCAGGTACTGATAACTCATGTTCTTCGGATCCTTGTCGCTCTCCAGCAGAAACCTCGACAGGATGTCCTCTTCTCCACCTACAAGACCAGACCGCTTTTACTTAGTTAATCTAATGACTGATAAAGTCAGCCGTAATACTGTCAATCACTTTACAGGAGAGTCTTCTCTGTGCTGGGTAGAAACTTGTTCGATCTTGCCCTGGATCAACTGTAGATGTAGTCGTCGACCACTTTGATGTTTTGCCTAAACTTTGCTTCGGACCCGACGTTGAGCAACCTCATGATCCTCCAGAGGGGGTTGACGAACCGCCACATGAGCTGCATGCTCGACTCGTCGAAGGCCCTGACGAACTGGCTGCCCTCCTCGTTCGATCCCTGCAGGCAGTTCAGCTCGATGCCGAACGCGACTTCGAATATCGAATCCATGGTCGACTTCATGAACCACTCCTGCAGCAGTCGCATGAATCAAGATCCAAAAGGATTGTGGTGGGTTAGAATGTCGATGCGTCCTTTCGATGGATAGCCTACATATATCTTACTTAATTTGTAGATATGATCTTGCAGGCAGGAGCTCACCTGGATATCTATCACCTGTTGGACGTCGACAGCCTCGCAGATACCCCGGCGAGCTTCGCGGCGTTCTTCTTGAAGACGGCGGTGCTGTAGTCCCTCAGGGCCCTTGAGGAGAACTCGTGGCTCGCCAGCTTCCTCTGGTGGCGCCACTTGGTCCCATCGACGGCAAAGATGCCGTCTCCGAGCAAGTCCCTCATGGTGTCGTGGTGGTACCCCTAAAACTCAAACAAAGGGTAACTACTACTACTAATAAGTAGCCGCGGAATTTAATTATGGGATATCGGCCTCCTAGTTGGCAGGGGAAAACGAGGAGAGAATATTATTGGCTTCTCTTTCTTCACCTTCCCGTAGTTGTGGAATTTGGTGCGGAGGATGTGCTCGACGACCTCGAGGTCACAGGTGTAGATCTTGCTGCGGAAGGGGGCGAGCAGCCGGAAGGTCTTGTGGCGGCGGGAGAGCTCCGTATGGTAGTGATAGAGCCTGCCGAAGTGGAGTAGCTGGTGGAAGATGCTGCCGGCCACCGGGTGGTACCGCCGCTGCTGATTGCGGTTCCGTGCAACAGCAGCCACCAGGACCAGCGCAGCCGCAGCCGCGACACCGGCTGCGAGTAGAGATAGGAGTGATGGCAGGAAGGACTAACAAGCTCTGCATTAATTAAAGTCGAAGAGAGAAGCAGGGATAGGAGGATTGTTCTTGGCGCGTTCTTATATAGGGTCGCATGCGTCGTGTCCACGGGAGCAGGTTGGACGCTGCCTCGTGAGCAATTTGTTCGCGAGAGTTCACGATTTATGACGTTGAAGTGGAGAACCAACCGAAATCTTGATCATCCACGTGAGCGGACGAGAGGCTCGGTAACATCTCAATCATCACTAATCTTACGGTGCATGAAGAGGGAGAAAAAGAACCACGGATAATATTATTCTTTGAGGGCGAGGAAGAAAGAATAGTATCACGACCGGCCTACTTTGATAACTTTATTACAGGATATAAGATAGTATCACCAGTTCCACTTTAATAACTTCGTTATAGGAAGTAAGAATAACATCACCCTCGCCCACAACTTTATTCAACTTTGGTAACTGTTAGTTATCAGATTGTGATTTTAAAAAATGATTTAGTAATTACACAGATAATTTATTAAGATTTTATCACAAATAAGATCTGATAATTCTATTTCATTTTTTAGATCAAATTTAATTATCAATATTAATAATTTTATCTGTTAGATTAAAAATCTCATAAACAATATGGAGTTATCTAAAGTGTCCTCCGTGTCCTTCCAAAATGGTGGAGACCCACGTCATGGAAAAGAAAGGGACACACATGAAAATATACTCTCAACTAGGAATGTCAATTGGTAACTAATAATTGATAACCATTCATTTCGTTAACTTAACGATTAACAAATAGATACTTCTTTTCCACGTACGAATTGAATACGGAAATAGATACACCCCATATTAAATCCGTATCCATTTGTTATCGTTAAGTAATATTTAATATATAATATTATATATATATATATTATCATCCTTTAAATTTAGATCAAAGGGCCATAACTCATGGGAATTAATGCAGTACTCCCAATGCCCTATACTATTTCCCTCGTCAGACATGAGAGCCCTTTTAAAAAGTATTAATACTTTTATAATTCACACATTTCCCCAATCTGACACATGAGCCTCTATGGCCGTCAATAGCCCAACGCAACTGGCCTTTTCCAATTTTCATTTTCCACCAAAGTCAGTCTCCTCTCTCTCGACTTCTTTAATTTCTCTTGACCTTCTCTCTCCTCTCTTTTGGATCTCCCTATGGCCAGTACTTTTGATTTACTTGCCGTCCCAAATGGCTTCTCTCGGCCTCCTCTCTCCTCTCTCTCATTTGGGCCTCCAACACGTATAGTCTCTTCTCTCCTCTCTCTCATTGGGCCTTTTCTCTTTTCTTTCTTCTCTCTGTAACACAATGTATATATAGTGGCAATGCGGTCGATGGTGGCGTGACAACACAATGGATGATGGTGTAGGTGTCTAATTCCCATCGCAGCCTCCTCTCTCCTTACTCTTGACCTCCTCTATCCTCTTTCTCTACCTCCTCTCTCCTCTCTCCTTTAGGCCTCTTCAAAGGTTGAGCGGAGCTTACTCTCTCTCCTTTCTTCAAGCAACGCAGTGCACTGCAATGCGACGAACGATGACACGATGTTAATTTCGTTCTATATATGTTGACTCATGAATGATGATGATGAAAACTTTGTTGAAATATATTTGTTTATCATATAGATCTTTCATTTCAATTTTAATTGTATTCTAATTGAGTTAATTTGTATCATAAATTTTAATTTTGTATATACTTTTATGATCGATAATTATCTGCTAACCATCTGTTATCCATATTTTTCAGATACTCAAAATGGGTTCGAATACACCATTATCTGAATTCTTAGAAAATAATAAATAGATACAATTCTTCCTTAATAGATACGGAAATAGATAATCTATTATCTGCACCGTACTCGACCGTTGACATCCCTACTCTCAGCCCTCTAAGGTGTTGCTAGTTATGTTTCCTTGAGAAAGAGCGTTCATGTCTGATTTTAGAATAACTGACTTGAAAGTTAATGTACTTGTTTTAATTTCCAGGGTTGTTGGTATGTTGTAATTTTTCAGGTTATTTACACTTGCGATTTTACTTTCTAGTGCATACAAGTCTAACTTGCCTAGAATGCATCAGTTGATTTCCTGTTTTCAGTATTTCTTTACTTAATTACCTCCTTTTGTGGCTCCTAAGAATTCAGTTCTATAATATAATATTATAATAAAACATAGTCTTGAGTGCTGCCACGTGGCAGCACCAGGATGATTTTTTTTTCTGCCATACTTGCTAATGTAACTTCTCTCCTCTTCTTATTTCCCATGAAAATTCTATTAAACATCTCACCTTTTCTAAAAACTCACATCCTTACTCAAAATCATTTCCCATTTTACTCTCTTCATCAAAACACCGTCTCTCTCTTTCTAAAGAAAAATAAAAGGGCATTACGTTTTTGAATAACTCCTTCTATTGAAATTATTATATTATAATAAATACTATTAACCTAATGTATATGACTTACACAATTTATTTATTCAAATCTAATAATATTACGTGCATCGCACGGGTATAGAACTAGTATATATCTAAAAGCAGATGGACTACAAACCCCTGTTTATTTGTAACCAAATAAGGATGTAGAGTCTATACTCAGTTGATCACATATGGTGTATCATTTGACCATCTCTTCAAGTTTTTGACCCAATAGATTTCAGATGTGCCACAAACAAAATTGGTTATATTATATTCCGTACATACACCTTTATTTGTGCCCTCGAGATGAACACGCTTCAGTTTGACCGATTTGAAGAAAACTCAAATCGAGCTGAATTCGTTCTGTTTAAATTAAAATTTCAAACTTTATGATATTTTAATAGTTATATATTTAAAACTAATATTAAAATTATATTTGTATTTGCATAACTACTTTTTAAATATGTAAATATATGTATAAATAATAATAATAATAATAACAACAACAACAACAACAACAACAACAATAATAATACAGATTCCATGAATTATCTTCTGTATTATTCATATGTATTTATTGCATAGTTTTCTTTGTTTTTACATGAAGATCTCAGGATCTAGAAAGAGCTTCTTAACAGGAAGCATGTCATGCCCCGCTAATTTAGCAGCGGAATAAATCAGGGAAGTATGAACAACGTGTATGGTAACGTAAATTACGCATACATTCGTAAATATCAGAGCAACTAATGAACAATAATTGTAATAAAACTCATCATTTTATTGATAATTCATCTAAACTATTTTAACCACTAATTCCGAGCCAAAACATAGGGCTCAATGACTTCATTACATTTGGAAATGATAACTAAGCAACTAACTAAACTAACTCTAGGGTACTGGGGACAATCCATCACTATGACTTCAGGACGCTCATCACTCTAGTCCAATCCCCGTTGATATGTGTAAGGTCATCATCTGACTTACTGAAAACACAATAACAAATAACGAAGGGTGAGCGATAACGCTCAGTAGGACTTAATATCTCGTGTAAACAAGTATGCTTTAAGTGATTAATGTCTTGTAAAGCAGGTTAACTAGAGAAAACGATCAAGTACAGTCAAAAGAGAGTAATAGCACAAGATAACGAGAGATTAATGGCATACTATATCAAAAGAATGATAGCATGCTATAACAAAGTGAACGATAATACATTTTACAAGAGTATGAAAAAACTATGTTGATAGAGAAATGACCATATAACGAGATAGCGTGTAATGAGATAGCGTGTAAAGAGATAACGTGTAACGAGATAACGTGTATGGTTGCACCACGGTGCACTAGACGAGTACGGTAATAGTCACTTTAGGACAGTAGTCGTTTAAGGATAGTACAGTACGTCTGAACTCCTCAGACTACTGCTATAACAGTCAGTGCTAGCACAGTAATAGCATCAAAATGGTACAGTACGTCTGAACTCCTCAGACTAATAGTATAATAGTTAGATGTCTAGCCAATTAGTATAGTCAGAACCGGTGCAATGCAGAACACCGTCAATAGCCCCTGCAGGTATTTTCGGGTGGCTCTCTGCCCCCAGGACTAGATTGTAGCCCCTCGAACACTCTCTGTGCCCTGCACAGTATGCATTTGATACAGTAGAGTCACAAGACCCATATTATGGCACTAGACAGTCAAGTATAGTACAAGTAATGGGAGCCACAACAGCTCAAGAGTCTCAAGAGAGTACTAGTTGAATAGACGAGATAGTAGAGTGAACGTGAATAGATGAGAGTACAAGAATAGTAGATGAGATAGGGGTATAATCGTAAAACAACGTTAAACCACAATAGTAAC
Source organism: Colocasia esculenta (assembly GCA_014218235.1). Taxonomy (NCBI): domain Eukaryota; kingdom Viridiplantae; phylum Streptophyta; class Magnoliopsida; order Alismatales; family Araceae; genus Colocasia; species Colocasia esculenta. Next base: position 78,209,842 of record CM024759.1, on the reverse strand, counting down.
AGTTGCACAGCATCAGGTCGGGTACCGACAGTTTGGTAGAAGTCACATCCGCCCATTAGCCGCGCTATGAACACTAGTTAGATGGTCCGGCGTGATCCCAAGATAAGAGAGACACTAAGGCTGGTTGGATCGTACTGATCCCTAGGATGTAACGGGTTTTAAAGGTACAACCAGCTCGTCGGTAATGGACGTGCGCCAAAGCCAAGAAGACTTACGCAGGCCTTGACAAGGAGTCCCTGGCCCAGTCGAGAGTATTCCCGATGGAGAGGTGGTCCAAGTCAAGAGAAAGTGTGTAACGAAACGTTGTCCGTCTTGCCCCGAGTGTTCGAAGGCAGAGGGACGTGATAATGGTGTATAAATCACGCAAATAAACGAAGACATGTGTCATTTAAATAATAGGAAAATTAGGTAATTAATTTCACTTAATTACCAGATACATTATTGAGTAATTTAATAGGGTCAAATAGCAAACGTTAATGATATGTTGTAGAGAGATCATGAGAATATGATAAGTCGTGCTCAGGGCTTTTAAATTAACAAGAATTATTTAAATACTATTAAATAACAATATTCAAATCAATTATTAAGCTTAATCATTACATGGTTAACTTGTACAAGGGTTAAATGGCATATAAAGTAGGGACATATGCACAATTTTATGTTCTAGCCGAAATCTGGAAATCGCGGCGAGGGAGCCTGTCGCGATTTAGGTCGCGACGGGGCAGCTGGGCGCGTCAGGTGAACCAGCCGGTCTAGCCCAGTTCGGGGTGGATATCACGGCGGCTTTGTCCGCCGCGTTCTCAACGCGACGTGACAGAGGGGCGCGACCCGGCTGATATCGCGGCGGGTCGCGCCGTCGCGAATCAGAAGGGTCCGGCCCTTTTTCCCTTTTTTCCAGGGCAGATCCTGTTGATATAGGGTACTTATAAATTCAAATAAAATCACACGATGATCCAAAATGACTAAGCCATGTTAATGAAAGTAGACACATAGATCTATCAACTTATATGGTTAATTGAAAATAGACAAGGGTTAGGCATGCTTTGATCGGGTGGCATTTCTGTGACCTAAACATGCGCAGTAAAGGTTCAATGAATTAATTACAATAAATACACGATGAAAAATTTTGAAACTAGGGGCGTTCGAAAGCTAACATGATGTAGTATTTAAGAGAATTTTCTCATGGTATGAAGTCAAGTATACACGAGGTTCACAAGCAAACATGAAGGGTCGGGTGCATGGATATGACAGAGATTCAAAGAATTAATAATTATCCTCATGAGAGATCGAAATAGAGTAAAATAGGGCATTTGAAAGCTAATATGTTGCAATATTAATGATAATTTTTCATGGCATGAGAACAAGTACATGCGGGGGTATAGAGCAAACATGAGGATTCGGGTTCATGGTAACAGTGGATTTCAAGCAATTAATTCGCACAAATGGATGAGCGAAATACAACGAGACGAGAGGGCTTTTGGAGAGTTCATGAAGACTACCTAGGGTAATTTTTACACGAATTTAGCTTGAGAGATTGTCTACCTTCCATGCGTTTAAGAAATCCTACGGCTTGAAGATGAGGTAGAAATAAAATCCTCTTGCTCCATGCTCCTTCCTTCTTGCTCCTCTCGTCCTCAACTCCTCTCTTCGTCCCCTAGAGCTTCAACAATAATCTATGGGGTGGTAGGGTCGAATTGGAGTGTGTATGGCTTGGTTTAAGACTACTCTTCTAAAACTCTTCCTTTCCTATTTAATCTGATTTTCTTTATTTATCACATAATTTCTCTCCTTTATCTCATGTTTAGGGTGAGAAAAGATCAAATTTCGTGGGGAATGAATTAGGGTAAGCTTAGGACTCTTTTTAGGATATTTATAACCCCTTTTAGTATTTATCTTACACATTTTTAATTTATTTATTAATTAACTCCGAATTTCCATATTTATCTCCCTATTCTAGCATTTATCCACTAATTGGCTTAGGGAGAGATCTAATTTCGTGGGTAATAGATTAGGATAGGATTATGACTCTTTTAGGGATATATATATATATATGTCATTTATTATTTATCTAATCTCTTTTTTCTAATTATTGTTATATTTAATACGAATTTCACTTAATTAACTCCCTTCTCGTGATGGGCTCTTCTTATTTGGGCCCAACAATCCATGTTAGGTCCATTAACAAAACTCATTACTAATTTGACTTAATGGGTATAGATTTAATTCTAATTATTCACCATTTATCCTTATGTAAATCTATTTATCACACTTCTTTAATTACTTTTGTATATTTTTATTCACTTCAACATTAATTATGCCAATATTTCTAATCTCATCATTTGGGCTCTTACTCTTGGCCCAATAACTCAAATGAGCCTAATTGTACAATCCATGTACTTACTTTACTTAAAGATTTTTAATTATCTTTTTATTAGAGAATATATTCATGGGCCAAAATTGTCCATTGGTCCAAATAACATAATGGGTTATCATCCCATATTATTTAAAGTCTACTCATATGTTTATTTTTATTTATAATCCACTTTGGCTCATAAAATAATGGGTTCTTCGACTTATTCCTTAATTACGTTAATAAGTCGCATAAATTCTTAAACCAAGTCTAAATGACTTTCCTATGCCCAAATTTCATGATAGATCATTAGAGAATATTATTTAGAGTATTACTATTATTTTACGAAATTTTTATAGGAGTTTATACGCATGCAATAATGATGCGTACCTTTTTAACTATCAAAATTTATTAATAAATAAAATTTCAATTTATCTATCATTTTAATTAATAAATTTTTCGAGATACTACAAAATATATATCTTCAAATTAACTAGTCTGTGTGAGAAGCCAAAAAGAAGTCTACACACAAAAAGAGAGGGTGGCAATCCTTGATGCATCTGCGAATCTTTGCACCGATACCACAAACATTATATAGAGCAACAACAATTTTCGAGGACTTAAACCGAAAAGATATAGTCACAATCAGGGAAAACTATAGAGACTGAAATGTAACAATCTTTTATACATAAAACGTAATATTACAATAATTTATTCAAATAAATTTATTAACTAATAAATAAAACGTGTAAAAAATTAAAAAAAAAAGTTCTGGCTTCACCTTTATTATAACATGATGCCTTATCGATTACAATAAGATGGTCCGACGTAGAATGACAACTATGTGAAACATTCAAATGGGCCAAACGCTAGAATGGTGAGGAATATCTTCGTTGCCTGGCAAGACCCACTCGGTTCATGAATGGAGATAAGATGGGCCGGACAAGGTAGTTTTGGGTCAAACAGATTTGGGCCTAATGTTACATGGGCTTTTGGATCATAGCCATTTCAATCTGCCCCATACATCTGAAAGTTCCAAAAGTCGCCATTTAGTTACCACCTAAACATTTTAACGAAGAAACAATGTTGTATGAAAAGAGGTTAACTTAATGGGAAATGATTGCCAGGGCGCCCGTTCCCATTAGGGTTGCAGGTCCCCCCTGGGGTCTTCTATCTGGGGGCGACGAATCCAACATACGGGAGGTTAGCATAACCCTAACTTAATATATCTAAAATTTTGCATTTTGTTTTATGGTGTTTTTAACATCAAATGAGCTAGGTATTTTCAACATCAAATTAGATGCACAATAATTCAGCCAGATATTTGTTTTTCTCTTTCTTTTGCTTTTGTGTGAGGAGGGGTTGTTGAAATGTCCTTAGAAATTATTTATAAACTTGTCTCTAATGAGATTTGAATCTATAATCTCATCTTACAATATATGGGGAGCTAACTGAGGTCACTTCCTGATGTACAATTCAACCACATGTCTACTTGCTCAATATCCGTATTATTGTAAGGTTTCTCGATGAATTGTAAAAAAATAATTCTATTAGTTAAGAGCTCTAACAAATACTGTAATTTCCGTATTTGCTAGCCAATAAGGTCGCTTTTTTATAATCTATCTCGACTTTTTAATAAGCAGAGTCCTCCAATAAATATTTATTTATTAAAAAAAAAAAATTTGTTGGCTGAGAAGACCTGACAAGACCCTTCGCTTTCTCCTTCAACCAATATGATTACCTTTATTACAAGAAAAATTAATTACAAGTCTAATTAAATTAGGAGGGGTTAATTAATTTTCGATCCAAAGACTGTGAAGTTGTTTAGTTTAAACCCAATCTATTAACACCCTAGGTGCAATTTTTGAAAAACCTCAAAATATCCTTGTTCATGCTAACCAATCAGAAGTGTGAGTGGGAGAGAGAAGAGGGAGGGGAAGAGGGCATTCTGTGCACGGCATGAGAGAGAAGAGGGAAGGGGCCAATCCGTGTGCAGTGTGAGTTGTGTGATGGCGACAGCACAGGAAGATCGACTCGGTTCAAAAATAATCAATATGGAATACACGTTCCAAGTTCTGATGATGTACTAAGTATCAATTATAATTATTTGTATATATGATTCTATTGTTGACTAAGTTGTCTATTTATTATCGTTGTAATTAGTTGGTTATTTCCATGCAATCATCTACTGCACTATCATCTGAGAGTAATAATAATGTCCACACTTTAGAAGGAAATTCATCTCAAGATGGAAGTAAGAGGTCTAAGCTATGGTATGACATAATACACACAATTGATCAGACCTTTAATAGTGTTGAGCATGTTTACAATGAATTGACAAAATTTACTATTGCAAGGGCGTTTGACTACGCGGTTTTGTAGAATGACTTAACACGTGTCACAATGAAATGTAAGCTTAGTTGATGCAATAGATGCTTTCATGCTATTAGAGTTGAAGGGGGGTCTCACTTTAAAATCAAACAATTGCATAATGTTCATACATGTGGTGGGGGATTAAGTACACAAAAGCACCTCGGAATATCAAAGAAATGGGTTGATTCTATCATGCATTCAGGAAAAAATATAGATACCCCTTTGTATAGACCTAAAGATATTAAGAAAGACATTTTTAAGAATTATAAAAGTCGGTGAGGATTCTGCCAATATCTGCAACATGGAGGTAAGAGATTTCGAATGCTGACAACCACCGTAAGGCCCTTGAAGAGGAGAATCTTGAATTTTATGTGCTTTTGTTTTTGTCCACCATATTTTTTTTCCGTGTTTGTGGATACCTGTGGTTCTACTTCCTTTCTTTCCCGATTTATCTATTTGTATGTCCTGAGTAGTACTCATCTACTAACGTCTTCTGATTTCAGTCTTATCTACTTTGTACTTTTGTTGTTATTTTAAATAGAACATGGCAAGAGTCTTTTGGCTCCTCCCATTCACCAAAAAAACAAAGAAAGATCAGCCCAATTCCGCCTAAAGGAAAGAAAATAACGGCCCTGATTTCACTGCGTGATTCGTATGCTTAACGGTGGCCATTGATAGGCCTATCTGCTTGGCTAGTGGGCTTCCCAAGCCCTTTTGGAACCTTCTAGAAATGTTATTGGATCAAATGAAAGCAGTAAAATCTTCTCTGAAACACCACATGTTTAATTCTTCTCAATCATCGAGGATTCGCCTTGAAGCTTTTTTACGTAAAAGATAGATAATTACGTGAGTGACATGTAAGGTTCGCTATTCTTATCTTGAGATAAATAAACTAAGGATTCCAGTAAGAGGTAACACGAAATATGTTCAAACACATGTCTCCCAGTTAAGGTGTTAACGTCACATGCCATTATGGACATTGTGTTGTCTGAAGACAGCATGGAGATGGAGGCCCTGATCGATATGAAGAGTCAGCATCGTTCTGTAGTTGACAGGCTTCCCCTCATCACTTAGTTTGAACACGAAGAAATGGACGAGAGTTGCTGCGAAGATCTTCATCTGTCTGTACGCGAACTCCTTTCCCAGACATATGCGAGGTCCAGCCTGTGATACGTTTTCGTTAAAACTGTATCAGCCAAGTTCAAAAATGACAAATGTACCATGATAGACACAAATCGTACAAGATGTAGAAACTTCTAATTAACATGTAGTTCTAAGCGTCAGTGGCGGATCCTCAAACCTAATCCAGTGGGGTCACTTGAGTGTAGAGGAGTCACCTTAAAAATCAGTGGGATCACCTTACATAAGATTACATAAAAATTTGTCTACATAGACAAAAAAAAAAGAACTCTTTAAGACCCTCTTCCAAGTCAGTGGGGTCACGTGACTCCACTGAACTGTTAGAGGATCCGCCACTGTAACGCGTGCTTCGGTTCCTGTGAGAACTAGTGGAAATTACAGCCTAAGTTATCATATTTAGTACACACAACTTGGTGAATAGAAATATCCATGCATGTCATACTAACTCTTAAGCATTAACTACATCTGCTTGATATAACTTATAATGTATGCTTGTTAGTGAGCATAGTACTTAGTCACAGGCTATATGTTCTAATGGATCCTCTTTACCTGAAAGGCTGTAAACTTGAAAGGGCTCTCTGGAGAAAAGATCCCGTCTGCGGTGAGCCATCTGTCAGGGCGAAATACTTCAGCATCCTCGCCCCATATGTACGTCATTCTGCCCATGACATAGGGTTGGTAGGTTATAATCTCCCCTCTTTTCACTTCACATCCATCAGGCAACGTATCGTCCGAGAAACAAACCTTGGAGTCCTGTAGAGTAGAAATTAAATAAGACATTGTATCAGAAAAATAATATTTATGGACGTTAAATAGATTCTCATGCACGGCTCTTACAAATTTGAGTTTAAAAGAAGAAAAATATTTGGTGCACACCATCTCTCGGTGATGTACATATAAATCAGATAATTATTGACCGCTCATCCTCTCAGCGTGATGGCCCAGCCAATCACGTTGAGATTTGCGCACACACCATCGAGAGGTGATGTGCAACAAATATTACTCAAGAATCGTAGCCCTTGTAGACCTTTCAACTACTAGATGATGCCTCATGTCCTCGGGGTATGTAAGGAAAAATACGGGCCATGCCTTATAACAGAACACCTTTCAGTGTCGGTGGGCCTGGGCCTCGGACTTACCACCGACATCTATAATAAACAATTTACTTTATAATATTGAACGAGATCTGTTTTATTAAAATGTCAAAATATATTTTTTATAAACATTCATATGGAAAAGTGTGTTGCAAATCAAAAATATGTAATAAGACTTGCAAATTCAATAGGGGTTTGTCACTCAACCCCTTAAAATTGGGTGATCATGATATGAGATATTATTATAATATCCCATATCATGAGGTGACAAATCCTCATTAGATTTGCAACATTTGTTGCAAACCAAGGTTTGCACCAAGTGTCTCTCGTATTCATATAACCACTTGATCCGTGTTATCGTAAATTCCTCATAAAGATAGAAGCGAATGTTAAAAAGCTGTCTGACCAGGGGAACAGCAGGATAAAGCCTGAGAGTCTCGGAGAGTGCTGCGTGGAGGTATTGCATCTTCGCCAGGGCTTCCTCCGTTATGTTTTCTGCAAATTCTCGGAAGCTGGATGGGCTCCCACCGTCTCCGACGACGGCCTCTGCAACTTCCTCAGCGACCCTCTCCTGCACAGAGGGGTGTTTGCAGAGCATGTAAAAGAACCAGGCCAACGTGCCCGCCGTCGTGTCCTTGCCAGCAATCACAAAGTTGAGGATTATGTCTCTCAGGTACTGATAACTCATGTTCTTCGGATCCTTGTCGCTCTCCAGCAGAAACCTCGACAGGATGTCCTCCTTCTCCACCTACAAGACCAGACCGCTTTTACTTAGTTAATGTAATGACTGATAAAGACAGCCGTAATACTGTCCATCACTTACAGGAGAGTCTTCTCTGTGCCGGGTAGAAACTTGTTCGATCTTGCCCTGGATCAACCTGTAGATGTAGTCGTCGACCACTTTGATGTTTTGCCTAAACTTGGCTTCGGACCCGACGTTGAGCAACCTCATGATCCTCCAGAGGGGGTTGATGAACCGCCACATGAGCTGCATGCTCGACTCGTCGAAGGCCCTGACGAACTGGCTGCCCTCATCGTTCGATCCCTGCAGGCAGTTCAGCTCGATGCCGAACGCGACTTCGAATATCGAATCCATGGTCGACTTCATGAACCACTCCTGCAGCAGTCGCATGAATCAAGATCCAAAAGGATTGTGGCGGGTTAGAATGTGGATGCGTCCTTTCGATGGATAGCCTACATATATCTTACTTAATTTGTAGATATGATCACGCAAGCAGGAGCTCACCTGGATATCTATCACCTGTTGGACGTCGACAGCCTCGCAGATACCCCTGGCGAGCTTCGCGGCGTTCTTCTTGAAGACGGCGCTGCTGTAGTCCCTCAGGGCCCTTGCGGAGAACTCGTGGCTCGCCAGCTTCCTCTGATGGCGCCACTTGTTCCCGTCGACGGCAAAGATGCCGTCTCCGAGCAAATCCCTCATGATGTCGTGGTTGTACCGCCCCTGGACTCACACAGACAGAGGGTAACTACTACTAAGTAGCTGCGGAATAACGGATATCGGCCTCCGGGCTGGGGGAAAGGAGGAGAGAATATTAATTATTGGCTTCTCTTTCTTCACCTTCCCGTAGTTGTGGAAGTTGGTGCGGAGGATGTGCTCGACGACGTCCGGGTCGCAGGTGTAGATCTCGCCGCGGAAGGGGGCAAGCAGCCGGAAGGTCTTGTGGTGGCGGGAGAGCTCCGTATGGTAGTGATAGAGCCTTCCGAAGTGCAGTAGCTGGTGGAAGACGCTGCCGGCCACCGGGTGGTACTGCCGCTGCTGGTCGCGGTTCCATGCAGCAACCACGGCCACCAAGATCAGTGCAGCTGCGGCCGCGACGCCGGCTGCGAGCGGAGAGAGGAGGGATGGCAGGAGGGACTCCATGAGTGAACTCTGTTACGGACCCTGCGAAGCCGAAGAGAGAGATGGCGATAGGGGGATTGTCATTTGCGCGCATCCTTATAGAGCAGTTTGGACGATTGTGCTTGTTTTCGTGCCGTCTCGTGAGCCAATTACTTGTTCGCGAGTGCTCGATTGATGTTGTGGTGGTGACAGGCTGACAGCACACGTGACGTTCGAGGAAGATTTTAATAATGGAACAAAGAAATCATCAAACCATGGGCATGTTGCCATGATATGGAGATCTCGCGACGCAACATACAATAAGGCAAACAAGTAAACCAACCGACGTTATCATACCACGCGAGCGGCTGGGGCTCGGCATTATGTCAACCATCACTACAGTGCATGAATGGAGAGAGAGAGAAGAAAAAAAAAAAACAAGGATAACGCTAGTCTACTCTACTCTGAGACACTAGAGTAACTAGGCCAGTTTGACTGGGGTCCCCCTAGTTATCTCTAGTTAAATTAGGGGTATCTCAGGTTAAATTAGGGGTACCGATTAAACCTATTTTTTCAGTTTGACAAGGGGTTGAGATAACCAGAGTACCCCCAATAAGTGGGGTTATCCGTGGGTAACTCTGCTCCAACTCAACAGGTAGGACAGAATTACCTCCCATGGTATAATTTTTTTCTTTTTTTATTTTTGAAAAAATTTATAAAAATATTCATTAAATTGTAATTATTATTTTAACTATGTATATCAAATATTATCTTTTTTTTTAATTGTAAAAAAAAAGATAACTTGAGTCAAAATTTAGGTTGACTAAAAAAAGAAAAAAAATGGGTACGATTATCCTGGGTAGTGGGGGTTAGGGTAAGATGGCAAAGTTAGTTAGATTAACTTTTGGGTTAAGAAACCCACGGTAGTTTAACCCCCTGTCAAATCGGGAACGTTAACTTTTAGGCCTCTTTGATAACGAGATAAGGAGGTTTATCCCCCTTTTATCACCGTTTTTATACTCACATGTAATTTGGTAACCGAGATAGGATAAACATGGGTGATAAAACTTAAGCATGATAAAGGGGGATAAATGGGTGATAATTTATCCCTCTCATGGAGGGGGGATAAAAGTTATCCCTGTGGATAACTTATTAATTATTATTATTGTATTCTTAAAAATTATATGTGTACATTTATACACAGGTAAATGATGTCAAATTAGAGATAAAGGGGTGATATTATACACACTGTGTCACATCACATCATGTCATATTAAAAGTTATCCCCTACATAACTATCTCTCATTTAAACCATCTCAACCAAAAAAAAACCCCTAAACGTGAATAGTTTATACCCGATTTACTTATATCAATCCCCTTATCTCGTTATCAAGGAGACTAACCATCTATCTATCTAGATTGAGGACACCCCACTTTAATGATGATCTTTAAACACAGCAGACATCAGTACTGGCGTTCCCTGTCTGTCTTGAGCGGAAGGAAGTAAGAATAGTATCGGAATAGTATAGCCCACTTTGATAACTTTGTTAAAGGAAGTAAGAATACTATCACCCGCCCCACTTTGATAACTTTATTAAAGGAAGTAAGAACAGTGTCACACTGTCACCCCGTCCCACTTTGATAACTTTATTAAAGGAAGTAAGAATAGTGTCACCCCGTACCACTTTAATAATTTTATTAAATTTTGATAACCGTTAGTTATCGGATTGTTAATTCAAAAAATAATTTGGTAACACGGATAATTTTTTAAGATTTTATCACAATAATTTCTGATATATCTATTATTTTTTTTTAAATCAAATAAAATTATCAACGTTAATAATTTTATCTGCCAAACAATTAAGAATCTCATAAATCACTACAAAAAATTGCGGGATTTCCGACGGACAGAATCCGTCGGAAATCCGACGGTAATCTGTCGGAAACAGTGACTTCCGACAACTTTCCGTCGAATGGTCGTCGGAACTGATCCGTCGGAAAGTAATTACCGACGGAAAAATATTTCGTCGGAAATTTGTCGGAAATACCGACAGAAAATATCCGTCGAAAAATAGGTCGGAAGTTTCTGACGGAAACCGTCGAAAAGATGTGTCGGAAATTTGGTCAGTATTGACCGACGGACCATTCCGTTGGCATTTCCGTCAGTAAATTCCGACTAACAAATCCGTCGGAAAATAATCCGTCAGAACTTTAGATAGAAATGCCGACGGGTTTTTCCGTCAGTAATATCTATTTTTCGACGGAATATTATCCATCAGAAATTCCGTCGGAAAGTTCTATAATTTTATTTTTTAAATAGAGAAATAACAATGATTTCAAACCTGCTACAATATTTATAAATTCACAAATACTCACAATCAACATAAAATCATAAAATATAACAAATGTAAAATCATACATAATAATAAATACAAAAAATCATGACATATCTGCAGGATCATCTGCGGTCCCCGCCTCGTGATCGTCAGGTGCCGGAGGTGGATCCTACATTAAAAAAAATTAATATGAGAAATATTAATAAAAATTAATATACATACATTATTTTCAAAAATTAAATTTAAAATATGTGATTATATCTCAAGTTGAATTAGAAACTATTTTTAGATCCGTCGTTCTTGGGTTTTTTTTAGATCCGTCATTTCAACGCACAACCCAATCCGGGAATCCAAATCGGATTCTATTAGTTCGCATGCGTCACTTTCACCCACCCGATAGTGTGGGAGCGAACGGCACGCCGATCAGATCCCTATTTGGATTTTGGACCCCCGGGTTGTCTGTTTTGACCCTTTAGACTCAGGTTTTTTTAGATCCGTCATTTCAACGCCCAACCAATCCGGGAATCCAAATTGAATTCTGTCAGTTCTCACACGTCAATTGAACCCACCCGGTCGCGTCGGAGCGAACGGCACGCCGATCAGATCCCTATTTGGGATTTTCGACCCCGGGGTGTGTTTTAATCTTTTAGACTTGGGTTTTTTTTTAGATCTGTCATTTCAATGCCCAACCCAATCCGAGAATCAAAATCAGATTCCGTCAGTTCGCACACGTCACTTTCACCCACCCGGTCGTGTCGGACAAAACGGCACACCGATCGGATCCCTATTTCGGATTTGGACGACCCCGGGTTGTAGGTTTTGACCCATTAGACTTGGATTTTTTTTAGATCCATCATTTCAACGCCCAACCCAATCCGGGAATCCAAATTGGATTCCGTCAGTTCGCACACGTCACTTTAACCCACCTAGTCGTGTCGGAGCAAACGACACGCCTATCAGATCCTATTTGGGTTTTTGGACCCCCGGGTTGTGTGTTTTGACCCTTTAGACTCAGGTTTTTTTTAGATCCGTCATTTTAACGCCCAACCCAATCCGGGAATCCAAATGGATTCCGTCAGTTCGCACACGTCACTTTCACCGACCCGGTCGTGTCGGAGCGAACGGCACGCCGATCAGATCCCTATTTAGGATTTTGGAGCCCCGGGTTGTGTGTTTTGACCCTATAGACTCAGGTTTTTTTAGATCCGTCATTTCAACGCCCAACCCAATCCGGGAATCCAAATTGGACTTCGTTAGTTCGCACACGTCAATTGAACCCACCTGGTCGTGTCAGAGCGAACGGCACGCCGATCAGATCTCTATTTGGGATTTTCGACCCCCGGGTTGTGTTTTAATCTTTTAGACTTGGGTTTTTTTTTAGATCTGTCATTTCAATGCCCAACCCAATCCGAGAATCAAAATCAGATTCCGTCAGTTCGTACACATCACTTTAACCCACCCGGTCGTGTCGGACAAAACGGCACACCGATCGGATCCCTATTCGGATTTGGACGACCCCGGGTTGTAGGTTTTGACCCATTAGACTTGGATTTTTTTTAGATCCATCATTTCAACGCCCACCCAATCCGGGAATCAAATTGGATTCCGTCAGTTCGCACACGTCACTTTAACCCACCTAGTCGTGTCGGAGCAAACGACACGCCTATCAGATCCTTATTTGGGTTTTTGGACCCCCGGGTTGTGTGTTTTGACCCTTTAGACTCAGGTTTTTTTAGATCCGTCATTTTAACGCCCAACCCAATCCGGAATCGAAATTGGATTCCGTCAGTTCGCACACGTCACTTTCACCCACCCGGTCGTGCCGGAGCGAACGACACGCCGATCAGATCCCTATTTAGGATTTTGGAGCCCCGGGTTGTGTGTTTTGACCCTATAGACTCAGGTTTTTTTAGATCCGTCATTTCAACGCCCAACCCAATCCGGGAATCCAAATTGGACTTCGTTAGTTCGCACACGTCAATTGAACCCACCTGGTCGTGTCAGAGCGAACGGCACGCCGATCAGATCTCTATTTGGGATTTTCGACCCCCGGGTTGTAGGTTTTGACCCATTAGACTTGGATTTTTTTTAGATCCATCATTTCAACGCCCAACCCAATCCGGGAATCCAAATTGGATTCCGTCAGTTCGCACACGTCACTTAACCCACCTAGTCGTGTCGGAGCAAACGACACGCCTATCAGATCCTTATTTGGGTTTTTGGACCCCCGGGTTGTGTGTTTTGACCCTTTAGACTCAGGTTTTTTTAGATCCGTCATTTTAACGCCCAACCCAATCCGGAATCGAAATTGGATTCCGTCAGTTCGCACACGTCACTTTCACCGACCCGGTCGTGTCGGAGCGAACGGCACGCCGATCAGATCCCTATTTAGGATTTTGGAGCCCCGGGTTGTGTGTTTTGACCCTATAGACTCAGGTTTTTTTAGATCCGTCATTTCAACGCCCAACCCAATCGGGAATCCAAATTGGACTTCGTTAGTTCGCACACGTCAATTGAACCCACCTGGTCGTGTCAGAGCGAACGGCACGCCGATCAGATCTCTATTTGGGATTTTCGACCCCCGGGTGGTGTTTTAATCTTTTAGACTTGAGTTTTTTTAGATCCGTCATTTCAACGCCCAACCCAATCCGGGAATCCAAATTGGATTCCGTCAGTTCGCACACGTCACTTTAACCACCCAGTCGTGTCGGAGCAAACGGCACGCCGTCGGATCCCTATTTGGGTTTTTGGACCCCCGGGTTGTGTGTTTTGACCCTTTAGACTCAAGTTTTTTTTAGGTCCCTCATTTTAATGCCCAACCCAATCCGGAAATCCAAATCAGATTCTGTCAGTTCGCACACGTCACTTTCACCCACCCGGTCGTGCCGGAGCGAACGACACGCCGATCAGATCCTTATTTGGGATTTTGGACCCCCGGGTTGTGTGTTTTGACCCTTTAGACTCAGGTTTTTTTTGATCCGTCATTTCAATGCCCAACCCAATCCGGGAATCCAAATTGGATCCGTCAGTTCGCACACGTCAATTGAACCACCCGGTCATGTCGGAGCAAACGGCACGCCGATCAGATCCCTATTTGGGATTTTCGACCCCCAGGTTGTGTGTTTTAATCTTTTCGACTTGGGTTTTTTTTAAATCCGTCATTTCAACGCCCAACCCAATCCGGGAATCCAAATGGATTCCGTCAGTTCGTACACGTCACTTTAACCCACCCGGTCATGTCGGACCAAACGGCACGCTGATCAGATCCCTATTTGGAATTTTGGACCCCCGGGTTGTGTGTTTTGACCCTTTAGACTCAGGTTTTTTTTAGATCCGTCATTTCATCGCCAAACCCAATTCGGGAATCCAAATCGGATTCCGTCAGTTCGCACACGTCACTTTAATCCACCCAGTTGTGTCGGAGCGAACGGCACGCCGATCGGATCCCTATTTGGGTTTTTGGACCCTCGGGTTGTGTGTTTTGACCCTTTAGACTCAAGTTTTTTTAGATTCGTCATTTCAATGCCCAACCCAATCCGGGAATCCAAATCGGATTCTGTCAGTTCGTACACGTCACTTTCACCCACCCGGTCGTGTCGGAGTGAACGGCATGCCAATCAAATCCCTATTTGGGATTTTGGACCCCCGGGCTGTGTGTTTTGACCCTTTAGACTCAAGTTTTTTTAGATCCGTTATTTCAACGCCCAACCCAATCCGGAATCCAATTGGATTCTGTCAGTTCTCACACGTCAATTGAACCCACCCGGTCGTGTCGGAGTGAGCGGCACGCCGATCAGATCCCTATTTGGGATTTTGACCCCCGGGTTGTGTGTTTTAATCTTTTAGACTTGGGTTTTTTTTAGTCGTTTCAACTTGTGTTTTGACATTCTTTAGTGGTATCATTTCATTCAAAGTATATGAAATTAATAGTAATACTGACCTGAGGGGCTGGCTATGAGGCCGTACTCCCTGCATGGCTGAGATCAACTGCTGAACTATATCGCCGAAGTGCGTCCGCAGCTCTTCCCGTAGCTCTTCCCGAATGAGGGTTCTCATCTCCTCTACACCACTGACGGGCGGCGCAGCAGATGAACTCGTGTATGCCGGAGGAGCGACCGAACTCGCATATGAGGACAACACTGGAGTAGTATCCAGGCTGTCCCCAAAGTCGTACACTCGACCCTTCCTCGGCCCTCTCGCTGCGTCGACCCAAGCCTCCGGATCCAAGTCTGGCTGGGGAGTGCCCTCTACATAGCGATCCGCCATCGTCCTGTCATAGGTCTCCTGCAGAACAAATTAAAACTAAATTATTGAAAACAAATTATTTTAATATCTTAATTGAATTCAAAATTTATAGTCTGACTTACAGCAATCGTGCATGCACTCTCACTGACATAGTCATCCGTCCCCTTCGCTTATGAGTCCGATCAAATAACTCGCGAAAAGTAGGGGCACGCTCGAGCTCGTGATGCTTACAATTCAACAAAATAGTTAGTTTCACAATAATAATCAATGTATTAAGCAATAGAACAATAATTAATATGCTTACCAATTTTTGACTGTGGGTCGCATAAGATATGGACCCACTAGTATGCACATTCTTCTCCGGATGAGTTGATCGGTTGCGTTTTGCCGCCTGTGACCGCTCCTGCCATGGTCCAGTAGCCCAACGCTCACAAAGGGACTCCCAATAGTCCCTCCTCAGCCAAACAGGGCCGTAATCCAGCCAAGCCATAGGATCCCGGTTGCCTGTGGTCTTCATTGCTTTGTCCCGGGCCTCCCACATCGACTTCTTAAGTTAGTCTGGGCAGTAGACTCCCAGACGGCTCGAGCTCGAGGGAGATCCTCAGGTCTCGTAAACGCGTACCTCCGCTGTAAAGAAATAAATTACTCAACTGTCTGCACTAACAGAGATAGTAATTAAATAAATGACTTCAAATCAGTAAAAATTAATAATACCATGAACATGTCAAATAATAAATCTCTGACGGGCACCGAGATCTCTCTCCATGCATCCACTGGTTCTGGAATATGTGCGTGGACCAGCGTCGTAATATAGCAGGAAGCAGAACCGGGATCTATCTTCCCCCTGCAATTGCACATTAATTTTGTACATGAAATGTATAACATAAATAACAAATACAGTAAGTTTCAAGTGATCAAGTTTACCCTGAGATACAACATGGTTGTCGTCCCGATAGCTGAGGCCCCTCCTCATCGCTGCTGGATGCTGGCTCTCCACCTCTGTTGAAAATAATTAAGTACACTATTGTTGTATAAATTGGAAGAAAAGAAACATACTAATCTATAGAAACATACATGTACCTAGTGGTGAGGAAGAAGGGAAAGGTGGCGCCACTCGCGTGGTCAACGGGGAGGCGGTCCCTGCAAAATTATATACACATTAGAAAATATGAATTTAAATTGAACAATAATATATAGAGTTTTGTGTTTACATATAAATATACCTGTCACTGGGACTACCGGCGTGGACGGGGAGGTAGTCCCTGCAAAATTGTATGTACGTTAGATCTCGTGAATTTAAATGAACAATAATATGTAGATTTTTGTGTGTACATATGCATATACCTGTCACCGGACGACCAGCGTGGACAGGGAGGCAGTCCCTGCAAAATTGTATGTACGTTAGATCTCCTGAATTTAAATTGAACAATAATATGTAGAGTTTTGTGTGTACATATGCATATACCTGTCACCGGGACGACCGACGTGGACGGGGAGACAGTCCCTGCAAAATTGTATGTACGTTAGAAAATATGAATTTAATATGAACAATAATTTAAAAACTCTTGTGTGTACATATGCATATACCTGTCGTGGACGGGGACGCGGACCCTCGGCCTACGGACGTGAAAACCGTCTGACTCCGTCCTCCACGTACCATATCTCTATTGAGATAAATAAAGATATAACATGTCATGAAGTCTGATTTTTAAAGTAGCTATTGAATAACATATAATTAACAACAACACGAAGTTCTTACAAAATGTAGGGTATATATCTATATCATCATCAGATGTTGAAGATATGTTTAATTCAGCGTCATCTTCGTCATCCTCCTCGAATTCGTCCTCATCATGTCGGGACTCTTCCTCCACATTAGACTCCACCTCCCACTCAAGGGCATTTGGGTCAACTTCTTCCTGTTCGTTATCATTATATAAGCAAATTGTTTCATTTATATCATCAACATTGAACTGCGTAGAAGCCGCCAACTCTCGTACGTCACTCCGATCTGATTGGAAAAATTTGTCATTAACACATTTGAGGTCATCATCAGCCTGGAGAAGCTCATACTCAGGGAATAGTCTTGATTTCACTCTACATGCAGCCCACCAATCTCTCAATTTGAGGGATGAATAATTTGAATAATAAACTTGTGGGCTTGTGCCGCCAGAATGAATGGCTCATACGTACTCAACTTGAACTTATGCTTGACATCGACAATCACATATGTTGTGTCATTACGAATGGAGGTCGGATCAAACCAATGACACTTGAAGAGAATTACATTGTTGTCTTGTCCCAAAAATTGCAATTCAATGACTTCTTCGAAAATGCTATAATAGTCTATTTCATTTTCATTGTAGGCACTTCCCTTCACACATACGCTGTTGTTCATCGTAGATTATTCTGTCCATAATCCTTGTGTGAAACCGACGGTGACAATCGAACCAACATGATTTTCCCCCAGATTTCAATACGAATGATTTAGAATCCTCCATGCAATAAGGACATGCCAACCTCCCATGTGTGCTCCAGCCAGATAACATGCCGTACGTTGGGAAGTCACTTATTGTCCACATTAATGCAACCTTAAAATTGAAATTCTATTTTTTGGATGCATCATAAGATAGCCCCATCTGACCATAACAATTTTAGTTCATCAATCAACGGTCTGAGATATATGTCTATATTTTTTCCTGGACATTTTGGACCCGGAATCAGCAATGAAAGGAACAGATTCTCACGCTTCATGCACATGCCTGGCGGAAGGTTATACGGTGTTAGAAATACTGGCCAACATGAGTAAGATGCCACCGAGTCTCCGAATGGATTGAAACCATCTCTGCATAAACCCAGCTGCACGTTGCGTGGATCCCTTGAGAAGTAAGGATGAGTACGGCTAAAATGAGCCCAAGCTTTACCATCGGCAGGATGACTCATTCAAGATCGTCATGACAGACTCTTCCGCATGCCAAGTCATGTGTCCAGCTGTCTTCGGGGACATGAACAACCGATGCAATCTAGGTGTGATCAGAAAGTACCGCAATGACTTATACGAAACATCCTTCTGCTTTGACTTGTCCCTCTCTTAGACTTGAATCTATCATGCTTACAAATATAACATGATGTCTTATTTGCATCATCTTTGTAGTACAACATACAGTGATTCGAACATGCATCAATTTTCATAAAACCAATCCCCAGATCATTCACCATCTTCTTCGCACGGTAAAAATCAGAAGGTAACCTCTATGATTGAGGAAGCATACTCTTGACGAGTAAGAGAAGCGATCAAAACAACTCTCGCTCATATGAAATTCAGATTTCAAATTCAGTAGCTGTGACACTGCAGATAACCGTGTATGCTTCTCACAACCATCCCATAATGGCTCATCAGCATCTCGAAGTAACTGATAAAATCTTTGAGTTGTATCATTCGACACTTCTTCATTTGTTTGATCTTCATGAATATTGAACTCCGGACCAACAACATCGACAACCATGTCTACGTACGTACTTGTGGAGGCAAAGTAATTAACTGGTGCAGACGACTGAATATTCAACTCACCATGAGACAACCATAACTCATAATGGGCAACAAATCCTCTCGTATACAAATGATGCTGCACATCCCATGTCGATATCCACTTTCTGTTCTTACAAGCCGAACACGGACATCGGATGTTACCCATCGGGTCAACTGCTACTGATGAATTACTCAATGCAAACTGAATAAAACTGTCGACTCCGTCTTTAAACTCCTCTGTCACAACTCCATTCACTATTCCACGGTACATCTATGACCGATTCTCATAAGACATTTTTCCTACACAGATTAAATGTCATGTCACGAGTTAAAATCCAACACACCCTCACATCGTTCGAGTAAGTCAAAATGAATAGGTAGGATATATTATTAGATTATCACTTTTTACCCCATCTGTGAATATTTGATCGCACTCAGATGACCATTTACTATGTGTTTGTATTATTTGTTGAAAATTTCGGCAGCATCTCCCCACACCTCTCCGATATACCAAAAATATTTATTGATTAAGATATTTTCTTAAACACTTACTAATAAGTGGTTAAGAAAATATTTTAAATCAATAAAGGTATATCAGAGAGGAGTGAGTAGACGCACCTGAAATTTTCAACAAATAATATAAACACATAGTAAATGACCACCTAATTGCGATCAAACATTCACAGACTGTCCAAAATGGGACAATTCAAGACTTTGAGTTAGATATACACGTTCTCATCATTGAAAATAAGACTCGTGCACATCAATCCCTAAGTCTTGAACGAGAAGGTTAATTGACACGTGTTTAACACGCTCTCGTGATGTGTGTGCAGTGAAAAAATGCTATACATGCATAGATCAAATTTAAAACCCAAATAAATATGAAAGGAATATGAAAACAAAATCATACATGTGAACAAGTGCAATAATAAACCAAATTCATACATACATGTACATGAATTGCATTAAAGTAAGAAATACAATACTAATCACTAAACTGAAAGTAAGCAATTAAAAACAATCCATATAATAGTTGGCAACGTGGAGGGTTCATTCAAGAGGGTGAATTTCGACGGATTAGATTGAGAAGACATTTCTCTTTGCCTTACCAAAGAAGGCTTCATCGACCAAAATTGTACAATGTGGTGGTTAATCGAGGCAAGTAATCATTTGTATGCCTACTAGTTAGGGTTTTACTATTTTTCCAGATTTTTAGATCATGCTTTACATCTCTGTTTACTCCTTTCTTTCGGTTGCTATCATGCATGTTCTGTACGTAAGAACTCAACGACAGGATCTGGTGTCGTTATATTTATCTATTGATGATAATCGATGCTGCCGTCAACTCCCCTTAGCGACAATTATGCTACCGTTAAGGTCATAGTTCTTCTAGAAATTCTGATCAGCATTTCTTTGATAATTCTGTGAGGTTTATGCATGTTTATGGGTTCTGATTATTCTGTCATAGTGTGCTATGTACTAATAGTGTTATAATAGAGACCCTAATATATTTTAGATAAATGTGCAATTCACTATATTTTCTAGTTATATGAGAATTAAACATGTTTATAAGAAATTTAATTTTTGTAAAATAGATATGTCACGAGGCATGTTTAGAAAAAGTCTGATCTAGAATTATGATCACTGTGAGCATGTTTTTAGGTTGTTTAACTCATTTTATCTCTCTTAATAGAATTTTTAAGTGTTTACGTAATACAATCTTGAAAAATATTTTAAATTCTAAAAATAGTTATAGTGATCTGAAAATTTTGAAAATTTATATGTACATTATATTGCATACGAAAGATTTGAGATAAAATTTGAGCATGTTCTAACTTCTGCTTTAATAGTTATGAATTAATGACTTTCTTGTAACCATGTTAAGCATGTTTAGTTAAATCTGATTTAATCATGTGAACTTGTATCATGTTGGGTTCTGTTAATCATGTTTACCCGCTATTAGATAGTACTAAAAACTTATGAAATTTATAGCATGTCTTCATGTCACAAGCATGTGTACATAAGTATGAATTAAAAGAGCATATAGTATATGTGCATGATTAAATGGGAAAATGTGTTAATGTGAAACTGTCGCAATGAGACACTACGAGGGGGGCCGGTGGGGGGGTTGGGAAGGGGAGGGGGGCCGCCAGTAGGGGGGGGGGGCGACAGGAGAGGGGGGCTGGGACAGGAGGGGGAGGAGGGGCGACATGGGAGGGGGGGCTGGGACGGGAGGGGGAGGAGGGGCCGACAGCGAGGGGGAATGGAGGGGGAGGGGGGCTGGGATGGGGGGGGGGGGGACAGGGGCTCCCCGGCCAGTCGCGAAGGTGGCGGGGGTGGGGAGAGAGGGGGAGGGGGGATACACATACTGGGTCGGGGCGGCCGGCGGTGAGGGGCGCGGAGGCGAGCGGCGGCGAGGGGCGCAGCAGCGAGAGAGAGAGAGAGAGAGTGTGTGTGGGTTTCGCGGGGATGGCGGGGAGGGAAAAAGTGCTTTTACCGACGGCATTTCCGTCAGAAATACTTCAGTCGGAAAGTACCGATGTATTTTTCGACCGAAATTTTTCCTTCGGAATTTAAATCCGTCGAAAATATCTGTCGGTAACACCGTATTTTCTTGTGGTGAATTAAAATATCCTATTTGTGAATGATTTATGGAATTAATCTAAGTGCCCTCATTGTCCTTCCAACATGGTGGAGACCCACATCATGGAAAAGAAAGGGACACATAAAGTATATATGATCTGAGCGCCCTCATGTGTTAATTGCCTGTTACCTTGAAAACCAGAGAATGCCTGGTGTCTAAGGTGTTTTATGTTTCCTTGAAAAAGAGTTAATGTCTGGTTTTAGAATAACGTCTGAATTGAAAGTGAGGGTCTGTTTGGTTAAACGTTAAAATCTCACTCAGAAAATCTTTTCAAGAAAAATTTCATTTTTTTAGTCATTTGATATTTTTGAAAAGTAAAATCTATAAAATTTCATCTTAAAAATTCTAAATTTTGGTATCGGAAGAAAAATTCGGAGGTCATTTTCCCCTTGCCTCTTCTCCTTTCATTAATCCAACAACAGTGCCAACTTTTTTTAACATTATTCATTCAGATTGTTTTTTTCCTTTCATTTAAATCATCTTTGTTAAATTTAATTATTTTTTATTAGTTGTTTTGATTTTTTATTTTTTATTAAAATATCCACAGAACACTATTCATTCAAGTTATGTTTTTATTTTATTTCTCCTCCTTTAAATTGTCTTTGTCAAAGTTATTTGTTTTCCACTAGTTGTTTTATTTTTATTTTTAAAAATATTAAAAATTAAAAATAAAGTAAAATAAAAATTTTGATAAATAATACACTGAGGATATATGGCCCCCTCTCATTAGAGTAGACCATAATATCTCATGCACTTCCACGTAATTCTCTAATAAAAAATTATATTTAATGTTATTGATTTTTCACCTTTTTAATCTGCTATTTACATAAAAAGCCAGTGAAAAGTTATTCCATAGAAAATTATTTTTCAATGAAAATATTTTACATGCAACCAAATAGATACTTGATTTAATTTTCAGGGCAAAGAATGTATCTTTTGGGTGATTGTGAAATAGAATTATGATAATTTATTGATCTGCGCTGTAATTTCAGGGTTTTTCTTACACTTGTGATTTTACTTAATTTCTATTGCGTACAACTCTAACTTGGCTAGATTGCATCGTTTGGCTTCTTCTTTTTCACTATTTCTTTACTTAATTTCTTTTGTATCTTTCATAATTGTTGATCAATGTCCACCCAAAACTCCCTCTACCACTCTACCATGGACGGACCCAATTTTAAGTTAGTGGGATCACGTGCTTTTATTGGATTAAAAAAAATATCTCAAAATATCTTTTTTGTCGATCAATTGAGAAAGTTTTTTCAAAATAAATAACTCTACTGAATGGCCAACAAATCACCTTTATCAAGGAGTGATCTCATAAACAAAAATTTTACGTCTATCCCTACATTTCACCTATTCTTAGGTTCTTGCAAAAATGTCTATTACAAGAGTACTCTTCTTGTAATAGTGTCATAGTGAGAAATTTTATTGTAAGACTTCTTACAAAAAAAATTGAGATGTTTATAAAATATATATAATTTTATTAGGTGAGAGTTGCTAATGAATAATGTGCTTTCAGTATTTTCTAATCATTAAAGTTGCTTACTTATAATATATCTCAACTTTATATAAGAAGAGTTCTGTGATAAATATTTTTATTAATTGAGAAGGTCCGACAAGATCCCTGATTAAGATCTCCTCTATAATTTGGAAGAACGCAAAGGGCCCTTGGATAACCCGATATGCTATTCTAGTTTATGAGATTTTTTTATATGCCGGATAAAGTTATTAAAATTGATAATTTTATCAATCTTGAGATAGTGAGACAGAATTGTGGATTTATTGGTAAGAAACTTTTAATAAATTTCTGTATGTTATCAAATTATTTTTTGAGTTAACAATCTGATAACTAACAGTTATCATATATTATAATGTTATCGAAGTGGGTCGAATAGATTTGGGTGATACTATTCGTACTCCCCCCCCCCCCCCCCCTCCTCAAAGACACAGGGAATTCCCACCCAATCATGATTCACTGTTGTCTGTTGAGTGTTTCGAGATCATCATTAAAGAGGGGTCCTCAATTGTATACAGAGAGAATACTTGTTGCAAAGCGGCGGTTTGTAATATAACTCACCTAATCGCTTAGGTGGGGTGATGTCATTAGAGGTGGACACATCACTAGAATTGTTGCAAACCTCACATGAAGTTTGCGTCAAGAAGTACTCTTAAATAGATAGACGTTAAAAGTCAATGTTAATGTGCGGGAAGGCGTGCCAAGTGGTGGTCACTGCAGACCTCATTATAGGGTTCGAATCTTAAGTCGGTTGCTTTTTGTGCGTTTTAAATAATTTTTCAAGATTTCTCTCAAGTGATTTTATAAATAAGATTGTTCATGAATCCATTTGGTTTAATTTAACATAATTTTTTAAGTAAATCGAATAAATGAATCGATCTTTATTGATGAATCGTACAGAACCAAATCTAACACATCAAAAATATGAGCTATGAAGGGGGATCGCAAGGTTCGATCTCGCAATCTCCCTATGTAGGTCTATAGACAATCACGCTGTGATTCATTGAGTTATAAATATTTTTATGAAATAAATATTATTAATTATAATATATTTAATTTATTTTAATTTTGCTACATAAAATCAAATTAAATAGTGAGAGTGTTAAAATCGAATTGAACCGATTTAATTGAGTCTTTAGATTCGACTAAACTTTGAACAGTCTTAATTTTAAATCGGGGCATGTGACGGAAGGATAGGGCCTCGGATCTCAAATTCGGAGCGGATTATTTTCACCCGACGGAGTTTGCCACTCGACTAAAAAAAAAGTCAATGTTAATGGTGTCTCACGTAGGGGTAGATTAACAATATCCTGGTATTTTTTCTCTCTCTTCATGTACTGTAGTAGTGATGATCGAGGTGTAGGAGTCGCCCAGCCTCATCCGTTCACGTTCTACGATAAAAGATGGCTCTGACTTTGCTGGCTCTTGGATGGAGAGAAATTTTTCGATCGTTATAATTTCCCACTTTAATATGTTACTAAATAATAATAAAAAATAAAACCGTTTCTCGTACCCAGGAGACGTCACGAAACACGTGCAACCTCTCCACCAACGGCGTGCGTTTTTAAGAACGCGGAAAGGACAATCCCCCTGTCGCTACTTTTTTTTTTTTTTTTGGCGGATCTGAAAGGCGTAAGCTACCTCCCTGTTGCAATTTGCAGAGTCGGTAAGTTCACTCGTGTTTTAAAATTATTAATAAAATATATCTTGTTTATTTTATAAAGAAAAGTTGTATTATTAAAGATATCGGTGGATCAGGCTTGAGCTGCATCTGAACGACTCTTCAGTCGTACCACTTTGGAAAGAGGTGTAAGGTTAATTTAAGTTAACCTTACACTAACTTATTTTCTTTACTTATTTTCTTTTGTAGCTCTCATAATTGTCGATCAATGTCTACCCAAAACTCTCCACCATGGACGGACTCAGTTTTAGATTAGTAGGGTCATCTGATTTTATTAAATTTAAAAAAAATCTAAAAATATCTCTTTTATCAATTGGAAAAAAAATTTCAAAATAGGTGATTTCAGTGAATGACCAATGAGTCGCCGTTCTTAAAGAGTGATCTCACTGAATAAAATTTTTATGTCTACCTCTATATTCCACTTATTCTTAGGTTCTTGAAATGTTTATTACAAGAGTACTCTTCTTGTAATAGTGTTAAAATAGATTGGAAAAAGAGAAATATTTATTGTAAGGTTTCTTACCAAAAAAATTTGAGATGATTTATAAAAAAGATAATTTTATTAGGTGAGAGTTGCTAACGAATACTGTGCTTTCAGTATTTTCTAGTCATTAAAGTTGCTAACTTATAATATATCTCAACTTTATTATAAGAAGAGTTCTGTGATAAATACTTTTTTATTAAAAAATAATTTTATTAATTGAGAAGGTCTGACAAGATCCATGATTAAGACAGTGTTTGGAAGCACAGTGAAAAAATTTTTAATTTTCAAAAGCTCTGACAGAATCATCACGGTTCCAAATAAATGAAGTCTTCTTCGATTTTTTAGCAAAGCGTTTCTCGCGCTGAAGAGAGAGACGGAACATCA
The DNA here is from genome assembly GCA_014218235.1 of Colocasia esculenta. Taxonomy (NCBI): domain Eukaryota; kingdom Viridiplantae; phylum Streptophyta; class Magnoliopsida; order Alismatales; family Araceae; genus Colocasia; species Colocasia esculenta. The sequence continues at coordinate 78,184,223 of CM024759.1, read as the reverse complement.
TCTCTTCTCACCACCGGTTTCGAAAAGCGGTCTTGAGGTCGCTTTTTCAGATTCTGCGCAGACCAGATACCGTTGTCTCTGTAGAAAGTTTTTGAAAATTTTTTATTATTTATGACGATTTCACCGCGTTGCACAAATGACGAGATGGAGAAGCGCAGCCGTACTCGTTTCGACTGCACAATCAGCTTCGATCGGCCGATTATTTGTTCTTAAGCAACATTTTCAAACGTTGCGTAAGATCTCCTCTATAATTTGGAAGAACGTGAAGGGCCCTGAGATAACCCGATATGCTATTCTAGTTTATAAGATTTTTTTATATGTCAGATAAAGTTATTAAAATTGATAATTTTATCGTGAGATAGTGAGATAGAATTGTGGATTAATTGGTAATAAAGTCTTATTTTTGAGTTAGAAATCTGATAACTAACAGTTATCATATAATTGTGGATTAATTGATTAAGATCTCCTCTATAATTGGAAGAACGTGAAGGGCCCTGGGATAACCTGATATGCTATTCTAGTTTATGAGATTTTTTTATATGCCGGATAAAGTTATTAAAATTGATAATTTTATCAATCTTGAGATAGTGAGATAGAATTGTGGATTAATGGTAATAAAGTTTTAATAAATTTGTGAATGTTATCAACTTATTTTTTGAGTTAGCAAGCTGATAACTAACAGTTATCATATATTATAATGTTATCAAAGTGGGATTTGGGTGATACTATTCGCACTCCCTCCTCCTCAAAGACAGAGAATTTCCACCCAATTATTGTTGTTTGTTGAGTGTTTCTAGATCATCGTTAAGAGAAGCACTTAGCGCCTAGCATTGGATTTGTCCGGACGTTGGCGTTGGCGTTGGCGCTGCCCCATAAATAGTTGTTTGGGTGTGAGACCCAAATAAAAGAGCGCTGCTCAATGGATGCACCTCCGGTCCAAACAAATTATTTACTCGAGTGCTCGATATTTAAGTATTTTCTCATCGCTAAAGAGATGAGAAATACTAGGTGGTTGAGTAATTAGTCAAATAATTTATTCGATCAATTCTACCGATTAATTGGCACGTAGATTTCACATGTGTGTCAGTCAATGACATGATTGATTAGATAAATCAGTCATACATCTAATATTACTCATTTTAAATAGATAGATGGTTAAACGTCAATGTTAATGGTGTCTCAAAGAAGGGTAGATTAGTATTATCCTTGATTTTTTTTTCTCTCTCTCTCTCTCTCTCTTCATGTACTGTTACGTAGTACCGATAATTCAGGACATGAGTTGCCCAGCCTCATCCGTTCGCGTGCTACGATAAAGATGGCTCTGACTTTTGCCTTTCTCGGGTGGCGATCTGTCCACATCATGGCCATGCTGGCTCTTCGAAAGAAGAGGCTTTTTTCCGATTGTTCGAATCTCCCAAAGCTGGACCCCACGTCACGTCTGATGTCACCATGACATTTTCTTAAAGCAAATCACCACGACTTTTTGTTTTTTAGCAAATCACCGCGACATCAGTAGAAGTCTGTAGAAAAGTCCGAACAAACACGGAAAACATTTCGTAACAGACCTCCTAAAGTACCAATTAAAATGCGTTACAATTACTTTATTTATAAAGTATTTTTGACTCTATCTTAACGATTGTTGATGTCATATATTTTAATGATAATGTCACTTTAATATGTTACTAAATAATAATAATAAAAAACCGTTTCTGTTACCCACGAGACGTCACGAAATACGTGCAATCTCTCCCACCAACGGCGTGCGTTTCTAAGAACGCGCATAGGACAATCCCCTTATCGCTACCTTTTTTTCCCTCTTTTTTTTGACGGATCTGTAAGCTATACCTCCCTGTTGCACTTTTGCAGAGTCTGTAAGGTCACTTATGATTTTAAATTATTAATAAAATATATCTTGTTTATTTTATAAAGTAAAATTGTATTATTAAAGATGTCTGTGGATTAGGCTTGGGCTGCATCTGAACGATTCTTCAGTCGACCCGGACTTATAGTACCACTTTGAAAAGAGATTAGTGTAAGGTTAATTTAGGTTAACCCTAGGTTAGGCAAAAAAAAGATTTGGGAACAAAAAATTCTTAACCTGGGTCAAACTGGATTGGGTTGGGGGTAAATCGAGTTAACTTAGGTTACCACAACTATGGACGGATCTAGGGTTTAGTCAGTAGAGTCACGTGACTCTACTGAATTATAAAAATTTTATTAGAAAAATAAAATTTTATTATTAATGACTCCACTGAATTACGAACATAAATTCATAGGTGCACCATTAATGACCCCACTAAATAAATTTTTTGTGTCCGTCTATAACCACAACCCACCTCTCATGGTGGAGTAGCCTTAACTCTTGTCTTAATGACATTTCTACCCCCCCCCCCAATATTGTTTCAATCTTTTTTTTCACACTTTTAATTTGCCCTTTCTTGTGTACGAGTTTCGCCTACGTTTTCCCACAAACCCCACGAATAGGGCATCTTCTTCCTTCACCCTTCGATCACGCTTCAACCTCTTCTATAGCAACAACAGATCGTCCCGTGTGAGATTCATCGAAGTCACCTCATCTTTCTCTGCAAGTACTCCTGTCGTCTCACATGCTTCTTGCTTGCGTTCACGGGTTCTCCCTAGATTTGTCTCTAGGGTTTCGAATATCTAAGTTTTGCAAACGATCCGTTTCTTGATCAACAATGCATTGTGACTCTCTGAAGCCCTGTCTGTGATCACGAAGTATTCTCGCTCCGCATTTTTTATTTTCTTCCATCGTTGAGGTCTACTTAAATAGGTTATGTGTTTGCCATGGACTCCTCCTACACCGGCTATTCATGTCCCTCCTCATGTCAATCTCTTCTCCAAGATGGTGTTCTACGACACCTTGGACATTTTCTTCTAGTTTGTTATAATTTGTCCTATGCATTCTTCGATTTCTATTGTGTTTGTGTTTGATTGCCCTACATTCCCTTCTTTTTATAATGGGGGTGATGTCTGTGGTCGACAGATATAGTGATGTTTCTATCCATATGCTGTGTTGTTGAGCTTATTTCTTCACATTCTTGTTTAATGTACTGTCCAACTTCATACATATGTTACGTTAAAATTCTATTGGTGATTAGGGTGTTATTTCTCATGAGTGCCTACTTCTAAACCATATAGATGCAATGTGTGTATATTATTGGTAAGGTAACATTTTCTTACAGTCCACTTCTATATGTTGTTGATGTAATTTGTTCATATTCTTGTCTTAGAAATCCGATGCTTCTCTTTTGAATGCAGTCAAAGGAACATGCCTATTAACATCATTGGAAAAAGAAAAGCAACTCATGAGCTCTCATATGTCTAGAAAAGGAGTTCGCGTACAGACATATGAAGATCTTCGCTGCAACTCTCATATATTTCTCCATGTTCAAACTAAGTGATGAGGGGAAGGCTGTCAACTACAGGACGATGTTGACTCTTCACATATCGATCAGGGCCTCCATCTCTGTGACATTAACATCTTAACATAGAGACAAGATTTCGAACATTTGGTGTTGCCTCTAACTGATCAATATAGTCCTTAGTTTATTTTTCCCAGGAGAAGAATAATGACCCTTACAATTCACTCACATAATTATGTATATTTTACGTAAAAAGCTTCGGGGCGAATCCTCGAAGATTGAGATGAAACATATAGGGTTTTCAGAGAAAATTTTACTGTAATCATTTATCTAAAAACTTTTCTACAAGGTGCCAAAAGGGCTTGGGCAGCCCACGAGCCCGGCAGATCAGCCCATCAATGGCCACAAGTAAGCACGAATCAAGGCCGTTCTTTTCTTTTCTTTGGGAAGAATTGGGTTGATCTTGGATAATAAACTATCAGGGACATCTGGACGGAACATCCGGGCGCAGGTCATGACCCAATTGGGCTGCTGCAAAGAAGTTAGACTAAAGTTGAGGTGGACTGTAAGGGCATGCTTGATATTAAGATAGATCGGAGATAGATTGAAGATATTTTTAAAATTTTAAAATTTTTTTAAAAATTCTAAAGATATCCTCATTCTATCTCCATCTATCTTAATATCAAACATGTCCGAAAAAAATAATGTTGAGGTAGAATAAAGCTGAAGGAGAGAGCCCATCTGAACTCATGAAAAAGAAAGAGACACTCATGCTTCGAAAGTATATATACTCTCAGCAATCTCAAGTGTTGTTTGTTTCCACGAAAAGAGCAATTCAAACATCTTTATATCCATAGACACAAATGAGCGGACCCACAGTTTCATGGCACTATGTTTTATGACATTTTTTTTAAATCACCTGGACGACTCCTCTATTTCAGATCTTTTCAAATCTAAAAATATATTCATGTCTAGTAATTTTCTTGGTGAATATTCATTGGAGGAGTACGACGAAGAAGATCACTGCTATTGACGTTCGGGATTTCATCCTCGATCTCTTCTTTGATGTCTATTTTTCTTTAGATTGTTCATCGTTGTAATCTTTAGAGACTTTATTCTGCATTTGTCCCTGTATGAGACTTCAGCCCTCCATCTTTGTTTTCATCTCTTAATAAAGTTTTATTTTACAAAAAAAATGACATGTTTCTTAAAATCAGAAGAGTCTAAAATAAATTGCTTTTTCGAAAATATCCTATTATGTTACATCTATTTAACGGGCAACATTTCAATAAGTGCTAGTTCAAGCAAAAAAACTCTTGTGCTTTTATTTTTTTGGTAGTAGGGTGGACCTTCCGACTCCAGATGCAAAGTGCAGTAAACTAGTACAAAGTCTCTAGTGATAACCTAATAGCACAAGAGTGGCAACAACAGTGTAAAATAGTCACACCAAAACAAAATTAAGAAGACCAACATGTATCATAATTAAGATGGTTTCCTCTCACTAAAGAGTGCCCTTGAAGCTTCAATGTTGCTGATGTTACTTAATTCTTCAGGTATAGCATAGGACCAGTTGATGTTGAATTTCGCAATCCTTACTTATTTTGTCAATCAATCGGAAACAATGTTTGCCATTCTACCATTTAAAATAACTTTGTGGAGGGGCCATCTAACAAGCATGTTGTTTATCTCTTCTGTAATTCCTCTAATTTTCAAAGGGGGCTTTACCTGCTTCCCATATAGCTTTTATGATCTCAGCATTATCTCCTTTGACGATTAAGCCTTCAAAGCTTTGATCTCTGAATTGTTCTACACTAGCTAAACGGAGTTTGGCAGCTAATATTTCTACTTTGAAGATTGAAGCTTGATTGAGATAAGTTGCTCCTGCTGACAGTAGGAAACCCTCTTCATTTCTCAGGATGAACTTTGCTTCTGAATGCACCATTTCTTTGTCTTCCTTTCTAGGTCCATCAAAATTACCCTTAATCCATCCATTTTCTGGTTTTTCCACCAATCCTTGTTACATGTTTCTCCAACTTGCAGATCTGTATTGTTGTTCATCACATTTCTAAACTCTCTGCCATGACTCAGTATATCATTACTTATCTTCTTTTTGGTACCCATGTTAGCTTTGACAAAGTTTTTAACTACTTCTAAGATAGATCTGAACTTTAACTCATAAGGTCCATCCTCTTTCCCAAATATGTGTTTGTTTCTTCTCCTCGATATAGCTTCTAGTGCAAAAGTTACCATTGTTTTCATGTAAGACCCTATAGAGCACCACTCTTTTTTTTTTGCACACCTTTCCCATAGATCATCCAGCCCTGTTGGCATGTAGTCCCACTCTAGATGTTTTGTAACCTCTTTCCAGACTTGGCCAACCCTTTCACATTCGATCAAAGCATGTTCTTGATCCTCCAAATCCTCATAACAGATTTGACACCATGAGTCTACTTTTACATTACATTTGTTATACCCCTGTTGGAAGCCTTCCCCAACCCATTTTCCAAAGTAGGATTTTGATTCTTAGTACAACGGGTCAATTCCAAATCTCTGTCCAATATGTGTAAGAGCCCCTGCACATCTCAATCTTACTTTTTCTAATGTGTTCATACGCATTTTTGTGGTGAACCTTCCATATTTACTACGTAACCTAAACATCCTATCCTCATAGCTCCCACTTGCTAATGGTATTATGAGAATCTCCATCACTATTGTCATAGGGAACACTTCTCTAAACTTACTCAAGTTCCATCCTTCATTATCCAAAAACAGCTCTAATTTGCTATCATCCTCTATAGAATTTGTGTTAAATTCTAACGGCCATCCATTCAGTCCTCTTCCATTGAACCAGCCATCTTGGGCAAATTCTAATTTCATTTCTGTTACCTGGAATCCATCCAAATTCCTCCTGGGGTGCTTTCTGAATTCCTTACTAGCTAATTCTTTTCCAGGTATCTAACATGGGTACAGAGGTGTATAGCTTATCCATTTTCCTTTCCCTCATGTATTTATCTCTAACCATTTTTGCCCAACAACTTTCTTGTCTTGTGTTGATTTTTTCCACCAATTTTAGCATCAATGATGTCTTCCTATCCATCATGTTAGTAATTTTGAAACCTCCACATTCTAGCGGCATCTTTAATGCTTCCCACCCCACTAGGTATAGAACTTTTGTTTCTTTGTTGTCTCTCCATATAAAGTTTTCACACATTCTGTCAATTCTTTCCACATGATATTTTCTGAAATTTATAACTATTGCCCGGTAGGTAGGAATGGCAGCAAGGACATGTTTCACTAGAACCACTCTTGCAGCCATAGATAATGACTTTCCTTTCTATCCTTTGATCTTTATGTTTTGGAGGGTTTGCATTCTTCGCTTTTTTTAGTTTTATATATTTCTTCAATATAATTTTCACATGGTTTACAAACGGGAGAAAATGGCAATCAGGGTTTTTTTCAAACGCTGAAAATATTTTAATTCCTCATAGATAAATGTTTTTTTATATTTTCCACTGAGGTGGTTTTCTCTCAACCTTTCTAAGCTAATGCAAATGAGTTGTTTTATTTTCAAAAGTTTTCCTAAAAATGATCAAAATATGGTTTTATTACATTCTGTGAAATTTTCGTTCTAGAGAAAAAAAAAATTCATAAGCCTTCATTCCCCGGAGAATTTGGAGAACACAAAAATCTTTAACTTATTGAAGAGACCAATTCGAGATCCATAAAAACATGGTTGAATTGTCCCTGAAGACCCAAAGCATGGTTCTGGATCACTTGGTAACAAAAGAGGAACATAGAAGCCATTGTCGCAAGGAGGCAATGTCGCAGTTGACATCCTTTGGTCCCATAACGAAGTCGGTCTCGGGGAAGAGATTCTTGGGCTTGACCATTTGATGCTCAAGTTAGTCCTCGATATTGCAATAAGGAACAAAGAGAATGAGAGAGTGAGAAAGAGTGTGTGTGCTGTGTGTGCGCGTGATCTAGTCTCTATATCTTACCTGCAATGGAGAGTGTGTGTGTGTGTGTGTGGGGGGGGGGGGGGGGGGGGGGGGCGATCTACTCTATATCTCATGTGTGTATGTGTGGCATGCCCAAGATTTTTGGTGTGGATCTAGTCTCTATATATTTACCTGCAATGGAGGAGAGGACCCTTTTTATAGGCAATTTCCTATAGAGCCGTTGGACGACTTGTCGTCAATGAATTGGGGGCCTTCCAAGATCAGGTTTTATTATCGAGAAAGGTCGCAACTAGATGCGCAACATGGAGGGTAGGTCATCTATGGGTCACCATGGGCATGCGGTGATGGGGGTGCATCGCAAGTCGAGATGTGGGTTTCCCAAATAGACCCCGAATTGCGCCAACAATGGGCTGGGTCGAGGTCCATGGGTTTTCAAGATGCCTTGGGCTGACAGGGCTTTTTGGGCTGCACATGATAGGCCGAGGTGGTGACCCATCACTTACCTTGAGCCTGACTAGGGGTGTAAATGAGCCGATAAGTTCGACGAGCAGTTCGAAACTCGACTCAATAAAAGCTTGGTCCGGCTCATTTATTTAATTAATGAGCCGAGCTTGAACAAGAAAAAAAGCTCAATTCGTAACGAGCCGAGTCTGAACACATTTGAGCTTAGCTCGATTATACTCGTGAACAACTCGTTTAAGAGCTTGTTAAGAGCTCGATTAAATACTCGTTAAGAGTTTGTCTAAGTACTCGTTAACACTTTGTTTAAATATTTTCTTAAATATAATAAGTATATAATGATATAAAAATATTTATTTATTTTTATACAGTTTTTATTACAACATAAAATATTTTTGAAGGCTTAAATGTCATAGACTAAATCCACAATGTATATACAAAAATTATGCAAATGAGGGTATATACACAGATCATGTAAATAGAGGCATGAACATACAATTTAGTGTTGCAAGGTCCCCCAGCATATCAAGTATCTTCTTCCTCTCGAGACCGACCTACGCAGTAGGTGAGCCCCCCGGTGGGACCGAGGGGTGTGTTGTCGGCCACTGGCATCTCAGGCAACTACTGTGAACCATCCGTCAGTGGCAGACGGTGCTCTCGGCGGCCGTAGTACCGTCACCAACGGTGCAGAAAGGGGGCTCTAGGCGGTGTGCAAAGGAGAATTACAACACTGCCCCTACCTTGTCACACACCAACCCCCTCACTTGCGGTGTCTATCTATTAATCTCATATTGCTTGTAACAAATTATGAATATATTTCAAACATTATATTAAAATAGTTAAATTAAGCAACTTGTAACGTCGCGTGCTTTTCGGATCCATGCGGATCGTGTGTGTTGTGGTTGTGGCAGCCGTTGTGAGGCCAGTGTGAGTCGGTTGTGTGGAATGCTTGGTGTGAATGTGTGGTTTGAGCAGGTGAAGAGTAGGGTTGGTCCTGAAATGAAATAGGACCTGCTGCTGTCCTGTTGGAATTGGTGGCCAGGTGTGGCCGTTGACCTGTTGGCGTCCAGATTAGTGGACGTTTACTGCATGAACTTGGCGGCAGTAGATGTGGACGCAGAGGGTGGCGGTTGCTGTTGGCGGCATGGGGGTTGACGCCAACCTGAGAATGGTGCAGGTTATAGGCTCACCCAAGGGCAGTTCTCTCAGCTCTCACTCATTCCCTCTTGCCCCAGCTTGCTGCCCCCGAGTCTTTAAAGCTTCCAACAGTTACCGAGGAGTAGTTGGACGATCGTAGAACGCATGGCGTCGCTTAATTGCGTGAGGAAACGTCGCGGCGTGGTGCAATTCGCGTGGGAGCTCGCGGAGGGGTCGGCGTGAACCGGGGGATTGCAGGAGATTCTAACGCGTTCTGAGGTAGGGGACGAACCCGTTTAGCTCGTAGGAACATTAAAACACATCATACTACTTGAACCAGCATGATAATGCATGTTTGGATCATGTTGCACCATATGGGGATAATGGGTGGTTTGAGTAGTTTAATGCATGAAGCATGTTCCAGTGGGTTATATTGGGTCCTGCATGTTAAAAGAATAGTTTATATGATTTTCTGTAGTTAAAATGGCTGGAAAGCCCGCAGAGCCGGATTAGGGTTTCTGCAGGGTTTATGGCCGAGAACTTGGCGTCAAGATCGCTTGTCGCCAAGATCCTCAGCCAGGAGGTTAACGGCCAGAACCCTTGCCGTTGACTCACTGTAAGCGGCAGTCGATGTGGCCGCCTACTTCTATTTGAGCAGAAATGACTAAGTACAATAATTATCGATGATGCATGTGTGTTGATGCACGAGGTGCACTGAGTGCACTTGGTTTACGTGTTTAGCATACAAGGTATGATGTTAGTTGTTTACTTCGGTGACTGCGCGTTGTGTACGCGAGTCAGTTGGTTCACGTGTAGTGGACCAGTGGTTACTTGTGGTTTACGTGGGGTTCACGTGGTTTGTGTGTGACGTGCACGTGGTTCTGTGTATGTGGCAAGTAGTACGATGCCTACCGTGGTTACCTCTCCAGTTGGGTGCCCCAGGTTCTTTGTGAGCCAGGCTGTTAGCTCGGGCTTTGTCCCGTACTTGTGCTGTACCGTCGAGGTCTGTGTCGTCTGACCTGGACACCCTCACTCTTGTGTTAGAGTTGTACGTCCGGCTGAGGGAAAGACGACAGTGGGACAGTGACACTTGAGTTTGTTTTTAGTCACTTGTAGCGCGCTCGTAGTGGGGGGTACGGACACCAGTAGACGTACTGGACCCCAGCTAGTCCTTTTCCAGTGCCTCACTCTAGCGAGCCTAGGCCAGGGTCTCTGGAGGTGCCAGGCATGGGCCTGTGACCGTGGTTTGCAGGTGGTGGTGTTTAGTTGGTCTCCACAGTTGCTTGACCTTTTTACGTGGAGCGGCAGCTGGACCTTTCGTCCGTGGCTGCGAGACTGAGAGGTAGACCTGTGTTAGTTGTCCGAGTCAGTTACTGGTGTCGCGAACCAGTTCACGTGGCTCGTGTTGGCTGTCTCTACTTTAGCTTGTACACCTGTACTGGTTTGCCGTTTAATTATTACTGTTGTTTCTCGTAGTCGGCAGACGGTGAGTACTTTTACAGCTTTACTACCTGCTTAGCTGTTATATTAATTGTTCGTGATGTTTACTATTCGTACTCGTGGGTTTGTTTCGCTCGGTTTGGGGAGTTCCCTACTGAGCCAGTGACTAGAGAGGCTCACCCCTACCCCCACAGGTGAGAGCGAGGAGGACGTCTCTCGTCCGACGTCCAGTTCCGGGCCGCGTCGTAGCGGTGCAGGGTCAGCACCTCCAGCAGAGTAGCTCCAGCAGTGTAGTTTTGTAGTTGTTTACTTTCTTCAGTTGTACCTCGGGGTATGCCCCAGGCTCTTGTACTTCTTTTAGTTTTTGTGGAAATTTGGCTATGTAAACTTGTGAAATATATATGAAATGTGGTGTGTTCTTTATGTTTACACGGACTGTGGTTTGGTATCCCTTGCGAGGCTTCGGCCCGTTCGTGGAGGCGGACTCGGATCAAGTACGTTATCGGTTTAACGGACTTGGCCGAGGCGATCCGTCACAGTTGGTATCAGAGCAAGGTCCGTGTTAATATAAGGGAATTAGAAAGATACATAGCCTTATTTCGGTCATTTTACACTGCTGGTAAGGACCCTGGTTTTTTATCATTTGTGGTTTTGATTTTTGTCTGGTGTTTTGTGTATGTAGAAATTTCTGAAATTGCTGATAGGAGAGATTGGTTGGTGGAGGAAATGATCCGGAGGAAAGCACTCAGCGTATGATAGAAAGAATTTGGGAGAGCCTCACGGATATTCGGGCAAGAATGGATCAGCAGGCGCCAGTACCACCGGTTGTAGTGCCACCTGGGGATGGAGAGGCAATCCCTGTAGCTCCAGTTCCGCCAAGAGTGGAGGTGCCTTTTGTAGCACCTGTGCCACCACCACCACCAGTGTTGCTAGCAGAAGAACCAGTGATGCAGGTGGAAAATTTTTGAGATTGCAGCCGCCTACTTATTCAGGAGGGCCGAATCCAGATACAGCTGAGCATTGGGTTCATGAAATTGAGAGAGTTTTTGCGACTATGAGGTGTCCGGCAGCGGATAGAGTGATATTAGCTGCTTACCAGTTGTGAGGTTTTGCCTTGGAATGGTGGCGATGAAGATGCAAACCACTTTGCAGGCAGGACGGAAGAAGCTATCACTTGGCCAGAGTTTCTTGATGTATTTAACGATACATTCTTTCCGATCCAAGTGCAGCAAGTAAAAAGAGAGCAATTTCGAACTCTTCAGCAAGGTAACTCTTCAGTCTTAGAGTACCAGATGAGATTTATGGCACTTAGCCGTTATGCGCCATATGTGGTTTCAGATAATATATGATGATTGAGTATTTATCAGAGGTCTGAGAGTGGAATTGCAGGATGCGATAGTACCTCTTATGTGTAGGACAGTGGAAGAGGCAGCGCAGAGGGCAGCTACTTTGGAGAGGTCTATCCGTACGTCAGGCAGTGGTGAATCAGGTTCAGGTAGTTTCCGGCTACCGCAGCAGACAGTAGGTGCAAGCAAGGGCAAGGCACCAGCAAGACCTTCTTCATCTGGTTTCGGGAATGGGGCCAGAAATTAAAGCAAGCATTTAAAGGCAAAGGAAGAGGATGGGGAGGTCGTTAGCAGTTGCAGCAGGGCCGTGGTAGGCCTGAGGTGGAGGAGTCGCAGCAGAGTACTGCCAGGCAGCCTATTGTTCCTCCAGGGTATAGATGTTATAATTGCAATCAGCGGGACATTTGATCCGCAATTGTCCGTATGCAAGAGAGTATGGGTATGGCAGAGGTGTGCAGCAGCAGCAGCCTCAGCAGTTCCAGCAGCCACAGGCAGGTCGTGGCAGAGGAGACCGCAGCAGCGAGGGAGAGGCCAGGTTATGGCTATCACCCGAGCCCAGGCAGAGGCGTCAAATATGATAGAAGGTATTTTACCTCTTTATGAATATTCAGCAAGAGTCTTATTGATTCGGGTGCCTCTCATTCTTTTATTTCCGAAGAATTTCTGGATTGCATAGCTCATCCTTAGAAGAGAAGTCTTGTGAATTAGTGGTGGAGGTTCCTTCACGTGAGTTCTTACTCACTTCGAGCTATATAGATGAAGTTCCTGTTATGATTGAAGGGAACCAGATGTCGGGTCGGTTGTATGCCCTGCAGCTGTCAGATTATGATATCATTCTGGGTATGGATTGGCTTGAGATGTATGGAGCAATGTTAGATTGCAGAAAGAAAAGGATCAGATTTTGTCATCCTAATGGTGCAGTGTTTAAATATCAAGGTATGCCTTTTTATACCTCCAAGTTTCTAATTTCTGCAATTAAAGCTAGAAAGTTGATTAATGATGGGTGTGGGTTATTTAGCCTCGGTAAGTTTGGTAGAGGCCAGTCAGCCAATGGAAGCAGTTCCCGTGGTTAGGGAATTTGCTGATGTTTTTCGGAAGATTTGCATGGTTTAGCTCCACACAGAGAGGTGGACTTTTCTATTGAGTTACTGCCAAGTACCATGCCGATCTCTAAAGCCCCATATCGGATGGCACCAGCAGAACTTAAAGAAATGAAAAAGCAGTTAGAAGAGTTGTTGCAGAAATGTTTTATTAGACCGAGTCATTCCCCGTGGGGAGCGCCGGTTATTTGTGAAAAAGAAAGATGGAAGTTTTCAGATGTGCATTGATTATAGAAAATTGAATGATGTGACCATCAAGAATAAGTACCCGTGCCGAGGATAGATGATTTATTGATCAATTGCAATCAGCAAAAGTGTTTTCTAAGATAGATTTGAGGTCTGGGTACCATCAGTTGAGAATTAAAGAGGAGGATATAGATAAGACAGCGTTCAGAACCAAATATGGTCACTATGAGTTTGTGGTAATGCCTTTTGGGTTGACTAATGCTCCTGCAGGTTTTATGGATCTGATGAATAGAATTTTTCATCCATATTTAGATCAATTTATTGTGGTCTTTATTGATGATATTCTAATTTATTCAGCATCTGAAGAGGAGCATGCAGCTCATTTGAGATTTACCTTGCAGTTGTTAAGAAATAATCAGTTGTTTGCTAAATTAGTAAGTGTGAATTCTGGTTAAAGGAAATTCAGTTTTGGGTCATGTTATTTCAGCCAAAGGAGTAGCAGTAGACCCGAGTAAAGTGGAAGCTGTGTCTAGGTGGGAAGTGCCTAAGACAATAACCGAGATTAGAAGTTTTCTGGGGTTGGCAGGTTTTATAGGCGCTTTATTCAAGATTTTTCTAAGATTGCAGCACCTATGACTAGACTGACCAGGAAAGGAGTGCCTTTTGTGTGGTCCGGTGAATGTCAGAGAAGTTTCATGGAATTGAAGAAAAGACTCACTTCAGCACCTATATTGACATTGCCGGCAGGGAGTGGTGGTTTTGTGCTGTATACTGATGCTTCAAGGAGAGGTCTTGGTGCAGTGCTTATGCAGCATGGTAAAGTGATAGCTTATGCATCCAGGCAATTGAAGCCAGCAGAAGAAAATTACCCCACTCATGATTTAGAATTGGCAGCAGTTGTATTTGCTTTAAAAATGTGGAGGCATTATCTGTATGGCGAGAGATTTGAAATTTTACAGATCATAAAAGCTTGAAGTATATCTTCTTGCAGAAAGATTGAATCTTCGCCAGCGCAGATGGTTGAATATTTGAAGGATTATGATTTTAGTTTGGCTTACCATCCGGGTAAGGCCAATGTTGTAGCTGATGCCTTGAGCAGAAAAGCATATATGAATTTGATGATGATTAAAGAATGGAAGTTGTATGAAGAAGTAACGGAGAATTCCTTGTATGTGCCCAGCAGTCAGCGACGGGCAATTTTAGCTGCCAGTGCAGTAGAGCCATCTTTATATTGGCAGATTATTGAAGCTCAGAGAGCAATGCAGGTTTACCTGAAATTGTAAAAATGGAAGGAGTTTCTATTGACGATAATTGTGTGGTCAGGCTTAGGGGCAGATTGTTTGTTCTGCAGAGAGAGAGGTGAAGCAACGAGTTCTGGAAGAGGCTCATAAATCTAGGTACACTATTCATCTGGGTAGTACTAAAATGTACCATAATTTAAGAAAGCATTTTTGGTGGTCTCATATGAAGAAAGAAATAGCAGAATTTGTGGCAAGATGTGCTATCTGTCAACAGATTATAACAGAGCATCAGAAGCCTGGAGGTCTATTGCAACCGTTGCCTATTCCACAGTGGAAATGGGATGATATCGCAATGGACTTTGTGGCAGGTTTACCAAGGTCGAGTTCAGGGCATAATGGAATATGGGTGTTTGTTGACAGATTGACTAAGGTGTGCAGATTAGTGGCAGTGAGTATGTCTTGGACAGTGGACAGGTTGGCAAATATTTATGTTGAAAGAATTGTTCCACTGCATGGTATTCCAAAGACTATTGTATCTGATAGAGATCCAAGATTTACTTCTGGTTTTTGGAGAAGTCTGCAGAAAGTAATTGGTTCTGAATTGAGATATAGCTCCGCTTATCATCCCAGACAGATGGTCAGACAGAAGGACTATTCAGACAATTGAAGATATGTTGCGGGCTTGTTGTTTAGTTGGGGAGGTAGTTGGGAGCATCATTTGGGAATGGTTGAGTTGCCTACAATAATAGTTATCATACCAGTCTTGGGATGGCACCGTATGAAGCTTTATATGGAAGGCCATGTAGAAACCCATTGAATTGGCATGAAGTGGGAGAAAGGCAATTAGTGGGTCCTGAATTGATTCAGCAAACCACTGAAGTAGTGAAGCTTATAAAAGAAAAATTGCAGGCAGCTCAAAGTAGGCAGAAAAGTTATGCAGATGTGCGGAGGAGACCACTTCAGTTTGAGGTGGGAGATTTTGTTTTTCTGAGAGTTTCCCCGAGTAAAGGTATATGAGATTTGGCAAGTTGGGAAGTTGAGTCCAAGGTATGTGGGACCTTTCCAGGTGATTGAAAGAATTGGGGAAGGAGCTTATAGGCTGGATTTGCCAGCTGATTTTGCAGATGTGCATGATATTTTCCATGTCTCCATGTTGAGAAAATGTATTGAAGATCCAGCTCAAATAATCAGATATCAAGGAGGTGACCTGAGGCCGGACATGACTATGCCAGAGTATCCGGTGCAGATCACAGATCGAAAGATAAAGAAGCTGAGGAATAAAGAAATTGAGCTAGTTAAAGTGAGATGGGGAAATAGGTTGGGTGGTGAGATACTTGGGAGTTGGCGCGGAAATGGCTAAAGGGTATCCCTATTTGTTTGAATAAGCTTGTGTATTTTCTTTTTAGATGATAGTACTTGTAAAGGTGTGTATGTATGAGTTGTTTAACTTTGAATTGTGTTATGAATTTCGAGGTCGAAATTTTTTTTTAGATGATAGTAAGTAACGTCGCGTGCTTTTCGGATCCATGCGGATCGTGTGTGTTGTGGTTGTGGCGGCCGTTGTGAGGCCAATGTGAGTCGGTTGTGTGGAATGCTTGGTGTGAATGTGTGGTTTGAGCAGGTGAAGAGTAGGGTGGTCCTGAAATGAAACAGGACCTGCTGCTGTCCTGTTGGAATTGGCGGCCAGGTGTGGCCGTTGACTGTTGGCGTCCAGATTAGTGGACGTTTACTGCATGAACTTGGCGGCAGTAGATGTGGACGCAGAGGGTGGCGGTTGCTGTTGGCGGCATGGGGGTTGACGCCAACCTGAGAAGGTGCAGGTTATAGGCTCACCCGAGGGCAGTTCTCTCAGCTCTCACTCATTCCCTCTTGCCCCAGCTTGCTGCCCCCGAGTCTTTAAAGCTTCCAACAGTTACCGAGGAGTAGTTGGACAATCGTAGAACGCGTGGCATCGCTTAATTGCGCGAGGAAACGTCGCGGCGTGGTGCAATTCGCGTGGGAGCTCGCGGAGGGCTCGGCGTGAACTGGGGGATTGCAGGAGATTCTAACGCGTTCTGAGGTAGGGGACGAACCCGTTAGCTCCGTAGGAACATTAAAACACATCATAACTACTTGAACCAGCATGATAATGCATGTTTGGATCATGTTGCACCATATGGGGATAATGGGTGGTTTGAGTAGTTTAATGCATGAAGCATGTTCCAGTGGGTTATATTGGGTTCCTGCATGTTAAAGAATAGTTTTTTATATGATTTTCTGTAGTTAAAATGGCTGGAAAGCCCGCAGAGCCGGATTAGGGTTTCTGCAGGGTTTATGGCCGAAGAACTTGGCGTCAAGATCGCTTGTCGCCAAGATCCTCAGCCAGGAGGTTAACGGCCAGAACCCTTGCCGTTGACTCCCTGTAAGCGGCAGTCGATGTGGCCGCCTACTTCTATTTGAGCAGAAATGACTAAGTACAATAATTATCGATGATGCATGTGTGTTGATGCACGAGGTGCACTGAGTGCACTTGGTTACGTGTTTAGCATACAAGGTATGATGTTAGTTGTTTACTTCGGTGACTGCGCGTGTGTACGCGAGTCAGTTGGGTTCACGTGTAGTGGACCAGTGGTTACTTGTGGTTTACGTGGGGTTTCACGTGGTTTGTGTGTGACGTGCACGTGGTTCTGTGTACGTGGCAAGTAGTACGACGCCTACCGTGGTTACCTCTCCAGTTGGGTGCCCCAGGTTCTTTGTGAGCCAGGCTGTTAGCTCGGGGCTTTGTCCCGGTACTTGTGCTGTACCGTCGAGGTCTGTGTCGTCTGACCTGGACACCCTCACTCTTGTGTTAGAGTTGTACGTCCGGCTGAGGGAAAGACGACAGTGGGACAGTGACACTTGAGTTTGTTTTTAGTCACTTGTAGCGCGCTCGTAGTTGGGGGTACAGACACCAGTAGACGTACTGGACCCAGCTAGTCCTTTTCCAGTGCCTCACTCTAGCGAGCCCAGGCCAGGGTCTCTGGAGGTGCCAGGCATGGGCCTGTGACCGTGTGGTTTGCAGGTGGTGGTGTTTAGTTGGTCTCCACAGTTGCTTGACCTTTTTACGTGGAGCGGCAGCTGGACCTTTGTCCGTGGCTGCGAGACTGAGAGGTAGACCTGTGTTAGTTGTCCGAGTCAGTTCTGGTGTCGCGAACCAGTTCACGTGGCTCGTGTTGGCTGTCTCTACTTTAGCTTGTACACCTGTACTGGTTTGCCGTTTAATTATTACTGTTGTTTCTCGTAGTCGGCAGACGGTGAGTACTTTTACAGCTTTACTTACCTGCTTAGCTGTTATATTAATTGTTCGTGCTGTTACTATTCGTACTCGTGGTGTTTGTTTCGCTCGGTTTTGGGGGAGTTCCCTACTGAGCCAGTGACTAGAGAGGCTCACCCCTACCCCCACAGGTGAGAGCGAGGAGGACGTCTCTCGTCCGACGTCCAGTTCCGGGCCGCGTCGTAGCGGTGCAGGGTCAGCACCTCCAGCAGAGTAGCTCCAGCAGTGTAGTTTTGTAGTTGTTTACTTTCTTCAGTGTACCTCGGGGTATGCCCAGGCTCTTGTACTTCCTTAGTTTTTGTGGAAATTTGGCTATGTAAACTTGTGAAATATAATGAAATGTGGTGTGTTCTTTATGTTTACACGGACTGTGGTTTGGTATCCCTTGCGAGGCTTCGGCCCGTTCGCGGGAGGCGGACTCGGATCAAGTACGTTATCGGTTTAACGGACTTGGCCGAGGCGATCCGTCACATAACTTATCAAAACTATTGAGATATGAGTTTGAAATAAGATAAATTTAGGTCTTATGAACGATCAATTTTTTACTTGTAGATTGGATTGAACTTACTTATATTACGACTCGCAAATTCAATTAAGCTCGTTAAAATATCGTTAAGAGCTCGAGCTCGAGAGTATTTAACGAGCCGAGTTTGAACAGACATTTCAAAATTGTATAGCTCGAGTCGGTTTCGAACTCGATTAAAAATTAACGAACAAAGTTTGCTCGATCAACTCGGCTCGTTTACAACCCTAAACCTGACTTCTAAATTAGATGAGAATCTTCAACGTAGAACATGTAGAGGCACAACGATTCAGCCAAAAAAAAATTTCCTTTTGGGTTGGAATGTCCTTAGAAATTCTTGATAAACTTTACCCACAGAGATTTGAATCTGCAACCTCATCCTGGTATACAAGAAAAGCTAACTATTGATGTACAATGCAGCCGGTTATCTACTTGTTCAATATCACAAGAGCTACGGGATCAATGTCTACCCAAAACTCCCTCTAACACTCCACCTATTCTTCTTGAGAAATGTCAATTACAAGACTCATCTTGTAATAATGTTGAGATGGATAAAAAAGAGAAATATTTACTGTAATATTTTTCAATAAAATTAAGATGGAGTGTAAGAAAATGATTTTATTGGGTGAGAGCTCCTAAAAAATACTCTCAGTATTTGCCAGCCAAAAAGATTACTTCTTGTAATCTATCACAAGTTTATTACATGAAGAATATTGCAATAAATATATCTCTTGCAAAAATAATTCTATTAGTTGAGAATTAGTGACAAGATCTTTCTCGCTCTTTCTTTCAACCAACATAATTGCCTCTTTTACAATCCACCTCAAAGATGGGTCTTACAATAAGGGTCTATTTGTAAAATATTTTTATTGAAAAATAATTTTTCATAGAATAATTTTTACATGAAAATAAAAATCTTAACTGTCCATTTGATTCTTAGATAAATATTTTCACTGATTATTTGTGTAAATATAAGATTAAAAAATTAGTGAAAAGTCAACAGTATTAAATGTAAATTTTTATTAGAGAGTTACATTGGGGAACATGAGATATTATGGTCCACTCCAATAAGAGAGGGCCACATATTCTCATCAAATTTTTATTTTATTTTAATTTTTTATTTTTAATATTTTAAAAATTAAAAAATTAAAAAAAATTAGTGAAAAATAAATAACTTTGATATAGACAATTTAAATTAAGAGAAATAAAATAAAATCTAACTTGAATGAATAGTGTTCTATGGATATTTTAATTAAAAAATTAAAAATCAAAACAACTAATGAAATATAATTAAATTTGATAAAAACTACTTAAATAAGTGGAAAGAAATAAAAATACAACTTGAATGAATAGTGCCTAAAAAATTATCACTGTGGTTAGAATAAATAAAATAAAACAGAAGAAGAAGCATGAACTAGAAAATGGCATCTCGACTTTTACCCCGGATGCCAAAATTCAGAACTTTTGGTATAAGGTTTTCCAGATTTTATCTTTCAGGGATTCCAAATAACCCAAAAAAAAGAAGTTTTCCCTGGAAAACGGTTTCCCAGGGGGGGTCTTCCGTTCAAACAAACGGACCAGCGGAGCATTCGCTGTGTTGTGATGAGGTGTACGGATGGGCCACGCCCGATGCCCAGTTGCCTCTAATAGTCTATTATCCAAGATCGGCCCAATTCAGCCCAAATAAAAGAAAAGAACGGCCCTGATTTAGGGCCTTAATTGTGGACATTGATGAGCTGATCTGCTCGGCTCGTGGGCTGCCCAAGCCCATTTGGCACCCTGCCAAAAAGCTGTTTGGACAAATGATTACAGTAAAACTCTTCTCCGAAAACCCTATATGTTTCTTCACAATCTTCGAGGATTCGCTTGAAGTTTTTTTAACGTAAAATAAAGATAATTATGCAATTGAATTGTAAAGCTCAATATCTTCTCTTCAGATCAATAATTCGAGGACTATAAAAACTCAAAGAGAATTCCAATTAGATCTAGAAACTCCAAACTATGGTGTTAGAGTTGAGAGCCCAAGATTATAAGTTCGTGATACTCACCAGAATAACCGACATGAGACTATTTGCCTCAACACTCCTCCTTGTGACTAGCCGTCTTAACCACTCGTGGCAGAAGACAAAGTTGAGCCGCAAAAATAAAGAGAAAGATTTAGTGCACTTTCTTATTACACTTAAGTGCAATATGACTAGGCACTAAATTTATGTGGCACCAATAATTAGGTTGCCATTTTATCAGTCCCCATATGAGGGGTGCCATATAGATTCAGTGCCTAGTCATATTGTACTTAAATGTAATAAAAAAGTGTACTAAACTTTTCTCAAAAATAAATGAGGTGAAGACAAAAATATTAGGTGGCCCAAAACCCACTCTTAGTCAATCTAGAAACCCAAAGCTATTGTGTTGAGCTTTAGAGGCCTAAACTTATAAACTCATGATGCGCACCAAAATAACCAATTAATGTGGGACTATTTGTTCTGCACATAGCCCTCCTCAACAATACCAAACATGTTTGAAATCTGGTCTCTATGTTAAGGTGTTGACTGTTTCGCAGTGAGGACCCGGTTGGGTCGATCGGTAGAACTCTTGTTAAAAAGCAGGAGGTCCCGATTTTGATTCCTGGGGGGGGGGGATTACTTGATCTACATGCAATCTTCGAGGTATGTAGGTCCGGAGTTTTTTTGGTCAAGTGAGGTAAGGGCAATACAGGTGCACAGAAAGTAGGAGTTACCAAGTCCTGACCTTGGAGTTCACGAACACCAATTTCTGAACCCACAAAACCACACGAGGTGAGATTTCCTCGTTATAAAAAAAATAGACTGTTTCACGGTACAATGATGCGCATCTCTGGCTTTAGAATCACCAATTTTAAAGTAGGTGTGATCTTTTTATTTAAAGACTGCAAACTTGTATTTGGGTAAACCTGAAATAAAAGAAAATAAATTCTTTTTGTTCATTCTTTTTCATTGACTTGTGTTTGATGGAAAATGTACCAAAACCAGGAAAACACCAACGCCACATGCCTCAAATGTAGGTCTCATTTATAACTTTTTAAAGTCAAATAAATAACCAGAAAATAGTGTAAAACGAAGCAATTAATTACAAAGTTCATGATATTCTTTAATGTGAGAAATCAACACTAAGAAAAAATAACAAAGGCTCATTCGCAAAGCCCAGGCCACAAAACGTTGTCTGGAGAAGATCCAATGCATGAGCATGTACAAACAAGTGATCTCAAATTGTCCCCCGCTGTGGCTGGATGGACATTGGGGTGGGGTGGGGTGGGGGCGCTTCCACCCGAGATCGAACTCGGGTGGCGCCGGACTTTTTCAGTAACAGATGCCACCAAGTTAATAACCAAAAAAATAAGTGATCTCAAATTTATTCAAGTGCCACTATGGGGGCATTGTGTTGCCTCAGGCCAGCACGGAGATGGAGGCCCTGATCGATATGAAGAGTAAGCATTGTTCTGTAGTTGACAGCCTTCGTCTCGTCACTTAGTTTGAACATGAAGAAATAAACGAGAGTTGCTGCGAAGATCTTCATCTGTCTGTAAGCGAACTCCTTTCCCAGACATATTCGAGGTCCAGCCTGTGATACGTTTTTGTTAAAACTGTATTAGCCATGTTCAAATAAGGCAAATGCACTAGGGCAGACACAAATCGTAGAAGATGTAGTCACTTCTAACATGCAGTTTTAACCATATATATATATGTATGTATGTATGCTTCTGTTCCTGAGCAAACCAGTGGAAACAGACCAAGTTATGTATCATATATATGTAGTTACGTACTACCGATCTACTGGGTGAATAGAAATTCTGCATGTCATATTCTTAAGCATATAAATACCATTTGTGTGATAGTTACAATGTATACTTGTGTTTGTTTTCAAATCATTTGCATTGCGAGTGAGGACAGGCAGAGGCTATATTTTGGAAGGATCATCTTTTACCTGAAAGGCCGTAAACTTGAAAGGGCTCTCTGGAGAGAAGATCCCGTCTGCGTTGAGCCATCTTTCAGGGCGAAATACTTCAGCATCCTCGCCCCATATGTACGTCATTCTGCCCATGACATAGGGTTGGTAGGTTATGATCTCCCCTCTTTTCACGTCAAATCCATCGGGCAACGTCTCGTCCGAGAAACAAACCTTGGAGTCCTGCAGAGTACAGAATAAGTTGCTGTTGCAATTACATAATAATATATATGGACCTTCGATACATAGATTCTCAAGCACGGTCCTTGCATATTTGAATTTATAAGAATGCAAGGTTTTTGCTGCTCTTTGTTAAGATTTAACGTTTCCGATAAATCTTGTCGAATTTTAACAACTAGCATATACACACAATTGAAAAATTAAAGCAACAACATCACACAAACCTTTAAATACGGGCCGGGCCTGCATAGGACCCTTGCTGGGTCGGTTTAATATGGGCCGGGTTTAGGCCTGTGGAGGGTGAGTTTGCTCAAATGAAGCCCAAGACGACTTCCTTAACAATACAATTGTTCTTAAGCAAAGTTATGTTTCTTTTCTGACCTGGGGAACAGCAGGATAAAGCCTGAGCGTCTCCGAGAGTGCTGCGTGGAGGTACTGCATCTTGGCCAGGGCTTTCTCTGTTATGTTATCTGCAAATTCTCCGAAGCTGGATGGGGTCCCACCGTCTCCATCGACGACGGCCTCTGCAACTTCCTCAGCAATCCTGCTCTGCACAGAGGGGTGTTTGCAGAGCATGTAGAAGAACCAGGCCAGCGTGCCGGCCGTCGTGTCTTTGCCAGCAATCACAAAGCTGAGGACTATGTCTCTCAGGTACTGGTAACTCATGTTCTTCGGATCCTTCTCCCTCTCAAGCAGGAACCTCGACAGCATGTCCTCCTTCTCCACCTACAAAAAGACCAAACCAATTAATCTATTAATTTGTTGGACGAGAGTGCAGAGATAAGGTCAGCCAGCTACTGCATGTTAGTCCACTCACAGAAGAGTCTTCTCTGTTGTGCCGGGTAGAAACTTGATCGTTCTTGGTGTGGATCAGCCTGTAGATGTACTGGTCGACCACTCGGATGTTGTGCCTAAGCTTTGCTTCGGATCCGACGTTGAACCACCTCATCATCTTCCAGAGGGGGTTCATGAACCGCCACATGAGCAGCACGCTCGACTCGTTTAAGGCCCTCACGAACTGGCTGTCGTCCTCGTTCGATCCCTGCAGGCAGTTCAGCTCGATGCCGAACGCGACTTCGAATATCGAATCCATGGTCGACTTCATGAGCCAGTCCTGCAGCAGGAGCATCGTGAATGAAAACCCAGTAGGACCATCGGGGGGCGGACGTACATATATAATGGGGTCGAAATAAGAAGATGTATAAAATAAATAAAAATATTTTAAAATAAGAAGATGTATAATTATTTTTATTATTATTGAGGGGCCATAACCCCCACCTTCAACGTGTGTCCGCCCTTGAGGACCATGGTGGGTCAATGTGCGTCCGCCTTGCCATTAGATTGCCAATCTTGTGTACGTACAATCTTATATTTGTTGAATTAAGTGGAGTTAGGTCATAATTGATTTATCGTCGGATAGATTAATTCAAAGTTATTTCTTAATTGGGGGGAAAAAAGATACGTCTCAAATTAATGTACTCTTTTTTAGGGTTAAATTTAATCTTTTTTATCTTCTTTATTCACTTAAACATTTCAAATTATTTTTAAAAAAAAATAGTGTTAAACAATTCGGATTAAGATAACTAATAATTTTTTATTCCCTCCTCAGAGTCAGAGACTCGGCCAAATTTGTAGAGCAGGAGCTAACTCACCTGGATATCTATCACCTGTTGGGCGTTGACTGCCTCGCAGATACCCCGGGCGAGCTTCGCGGCGTTCTTCTTGAAGACGGTGCTGCTGTAGTCCCTCAGGGCCCTTGTGGAGAACTCATAGCTCGCCAGCTTCCTCTGGTGGCGCCACTTGTCGCCGTCGACGACGAAGATGCCGTCTCCCATCAAATCCGTCGTGGTGTCGTGGCTGTACCACCCTGAACTCAAGGTAGGGGGGGACTGTTGCTTAGGCACCGTTTGGGACAACAGTCCCAAAATCAGAATTTTTTACAATCGGCTGTCAGAATAATTTTAAGAAGAGGAGGGAACATTTTCTTCACCTTCCGTAGTTGTGGAAGTGGGTGAGGACGATGTGCTCGACGACCGCGGGGTCGCAGGTGTAGACCTCGCCGGTGAAAGGGGCGAACAGCCGGTAGGTCTTGTGGCGGCGGGAGAGCTCTGTGTGGTAGTCATGGAGCCTGCTGAAGTGGAGCACCTGGTGGAAGATGGTGCCAGCCACCGGGTGGTACCGCCGTCGCAGCTGGTTCCGGTTCCACGCCGCCGCAGCAGCAGCCACCAGGATCAGCGCACCCGCCGCTGTGACGGCCGCTGCCGCCAGCAGAGGCAGGAAGGATTCCATTTGCGAGCTCGCCGTAGAGCTTGGAAAAAAAAAAGTCCCAGACAAGGATTGATCAGGGGATTGTGCTGTAGGCATCCGTTATGTAGTGCGTTGGCGAGCGAGAGAGAAGTGCGGACCACCGAGCGTGTTTCCATGTCGTCCCTCCGCGCCAGTCTTCTTTGGCGTTCGATTGATGTGGTGGTGACGTATTAGGTGAAGTGCGGGCTCTTGCAAAGATTCAAACGGGAAAATTCGTCTGGGCTTTTGAAAAGCCCTAATGGGAAAATTCATCTTCTCGAAGGATAATATTTATTGTCAAGTTATCAGATAATATATTGTTCAAGTCCCATATTATTATACATATAGTGCATCCAATCTCTTTAAAATTGTGCCGGGGACGGACAAAATAATTGTCCGAGTAATTATTTTTCTCCTTATGAAAATTCCGCATTCACCACCATATCCCATATGATTACCTTCAAAGAGAGGGAAAAAAATCTACTTTGTGCATGTTTAAATACATAAATTAGATCTTCAAATTAAATATAACAAATTAATTAGTTAGGTCATTAATATGAATCAAAAGTTAATATTTTGATATCTTTTTAAATAAACAAGAATAACAATTAATATTTGTGATCATTAAAATTTATAAAACATAATATTAAAATAATTATTTTACTTACTTAAAATAAATATTCAAAGGATATAAAATGTATGTTGTACTGAGTTAAAGTAAATATTCTATTGACCTAAAGTTCACGTTCATTGTTCACTTAACGTTAAAAAAATTATGTTTAACATTAAAGTAAATATTCTAGCGAGTTAAAATAAATGATCAATAGATATAAATTAGTGATTGTTCTAGCGAGTTAAAGTAAATATTCTATTGATTTAAAGTTCAAATTTATTATTCACTTAACGTTAAAGAAGAGATGCTTAACATTAAAGTAATTGTTCTATCGAGTTAAAATAAATGTTTAAAAGATATAATGTAATTGTTCTATTGAGTTAAAGTAAATATTCTATTGACTTAAAGTAAATGTTCTAACGAGTTAAAATAAATTATCACTGGTTACTTGACTGTATATTCTGCTGGGACTCCTCTAACTCTCGTTTAAATCCTCTACTTTGCTGTCAGGGTTGCCTACCACCTCCTCTACCTCGAAAACTTTCTTCAACTTAGAAACCCCACTTGGCAAATCCTGAAGATGATGCTATAGACGGTGGTTTACCTTTATTAATACTTGGGGAACCCTGTGGGAGTAGGAAATTGCCTGACTCAGTTGACAGTCTAGCCTGAACGTTCTTCTTTAAAAATAGTTGCTCGCTAAGCTACTTCTTCCACTATCTCACGCATAAGGCATATCATTACATCTAGCAATTCTGATCTCAACCCTCTAATAAAATACTCCATCATCATTCCATTATCGATAACTACATACGGTGCATACTTGCTCAACATCATAAACTACATCTCATATTCCAGTACTGACAATTTTACTTGCTGCAATGTTCTAGACTACTCCCTCTTCGCTTGTTGAATCTGAGAAGAAAGTATCATTAAAAAACATAAGAAACTCTGCCCAAGTGATTGAGTCTTCATTTCTTCTTACAAAAACTGTCTGCATCTTTAGTCTCCATCCTACATCACCCTTGTGCAAAGCCGCGCAACTGATAGGTAGCCAGGATCACTCTATCTACCAGCGAACACCTCATAGTAACAAAAATTCTCACAATCTTATGCACCCAATGCTCAGCTGTGCCGAGATTCTGTTGCTGCCTCTTCTCCTAAGGCTCTAGTGTTACTGGATGAACTGGTGCCTACTAGTCCATCCTTGTTCGAATCTCAGTGATACTTTGCCACAATCTTTCAATAAGCTGATGCATAGACTCCTCTGATTCATCTCCTCCACCACCCCAATCTCTCCTTTCAGTCATTTCAAATCTTGTAACATTCATCATTCTAAACCACATAACACAAACATAAATCACAATCAAACCCAGGGCCAACTAGTAGTGGACTTAAGTAGAGATCAAGGCTGTGTAGGTCTTCATGTTCTTATATATTCACACGAACATTCCTCTAATACCAACTATAGTGGTCCTCGTCATTCAAATTCATTAACTAATAGTGAGTCCTATCTAACTTCACCTCCCATGAATATGTCGAAGCCTCGCAAGGGATAGGGGTGTAAACGAGCCGATACGTTCGATGAACTGCTCAGAACTCAACTCGGTTAAAAGCTCGGTTCGGCTGATTTATTAAGTAACGAGTCGAGTTTGAACAAAAAAAAAGCTCGGTTCATAAACGAGCTGAGTTTGAATAGAGACATGCTCGACTCGAATATGTCGTGAACGGCTCGTTAAGATACTCGATATTGTGCTCGTTAAAATACTTGTAAGCTATCATTAATATACTCGAATTATATTCATAATATACTCAAATAATAATTATGAGAATAAATATATTTATTTTATTTTCATAAATATATTATTAAAGTATAAAATATTATGAAGATTTAAATATTAAAGACTAAATGATAGGATATATATATATATATATGCAGATCATGTAAATAAGAGTATACACATAAAATTTAGTTTTAATAAAATTAAACAATAAGGATATGAACGTAAAAAAAGATCTGGCGGGGTCTCTAGGCACCGCACCATCGTCTTCTTCCTCTCCTCTATGCGGAGTTAGCTTGCAGGTGTTGGGCCACTGCGGCCAACCTCGCCAAGGGGCGCCGCAAGTGTGCCATGCAGCCAGTCCCTGCGGTGCGGATGGCCAGAGCGGAGCTGCCAGAGGCAGTGGTGGGGTAGCCGTAGCCTACAATCGGCTCTGGGGTCGCCCACTTGAGCTCTCAATACCCAGGTTGCCGTCGTAGCGCCTCCCACCCATCGTCGGTTCACCCGCCCCCAACCTATCACCCATCCATCCCAGTTTAGATTCACGAGGTGTGCCTCCGCGCAACCACCGTCGGTGCACCAGCCGCCACCTATCGCCCACCCCCTGCCCCCGTCGCGGGACCCACCTCCACCTGCTGCAGTTTTTATCCCATATCGGATGTACTAAAAAGTTTCAAAGTCTTAGCCTCTATAAAATGGAGACCCCAGCGCAAGACCAAGCGCACGTCTGCCTCAGCCTTTTGGCAGATGGGTTTGGGCTTGGGCTCGAGCTCGGGTTCGAAATTGAGCTCGACATAAACGAGCTGCTCAACGAGCCGAGTTTGAACATGAAAAATAATTAACGAGTCGAGTTCGAGCAAAGGTTACAAATGCCCGATGAGTTTCGAGCCAAGTTCGAGCTCGTTAAAAAATGATCGAGCCGAGTTCGAGCTCGTTAAAAAATGACTGAGCCGCGTTCGAGAAGACTACTATTCGGCTCGACTCAGATCGTTTACACCCCTAACAAGGGATACCAGTATACATGTCCGTGAGAACATAAAAGAAACACTTAAATATTCATAAGATTGCACATATTTGCACAGTCTTACATATATTTACATGAAGTTTACATAGTCACATCTCAATTGAAGTCAACATGAAAGTAAAAGTACAATATCCTTGGGCATATCCCGAGATGACAATAGAAGGAAAATTACATTGCTGGTGAAGTGGGCCCGCCTCCGCTATGTGAACTCTCCTGCTCTCCATCACCACCATGAAGAACGCAAGGAAAAATGCTCGATCGGCATTTCTCACCTCCGGGCAACCTCCTCACGTCGAACGTCAAACCTCAAGCTTCAGGTCGAAATCGTCAAAAAAACCTTCAAAACATCCTTCCCTCGCCCGAACAGAGCTCCTTCCTTGTTTGTCTAACAAACTACCTATTAACACTTCGAAACTGAGAACGTGATGCAGGTGGCCGTGGCGTTCAAAATGCAACGCATCGGGCCGTCGCATTTAGGAACCCGACGCCATGCTGAAGCCAGACACATGCCACGCGTTGCACATGCAGCCAAACGACCAAAACAAGCGATGCTGAGAACGCAATGTAGATGAGGGAGGGATGCGTTCTAAACTCGACGCCTTTCGTCTGTTCTCAACTAGAGAACTAGGTTTTTGCCCAGATTTTCAGCCCCAACAAACTGTACAAACCTGCTAAAGTCCAAAAACACAACTCAAAGGCCGCACATTGACCCAAAAACCTATCAAATCGAGATCGAAACGACCACGATGTTACATTGCCCATGTCTTACGAGCATAGCAAAATGGTGTTTTACCCTCACCTACGGTAGGGCTGCAAACGGGTCGGTTCGGAATCAAAAACACAGATTCGATTCGATTTCGATAACCGAAATATGGTTCTGATTCCGATAAGAATGGTAGTTCCGATTCCGATAACATTATCGGAACCGAAATTCCAATAAGGTAAGGTGTTTACCATAATTTTACCTTGAGTTTATGATAATTTATTGGAAAAATGATACTGATACAGATTATTTTTTCAATTCCGATTCCGATAACTTATCGGAATATCCGATACCGATTCTGATAAACTATTGGTATCTTTTTCCGATTCTGAAACCGGTAATTTTTATCGGAATCGGGTCGGAATATCGGGTTCCGTTTACACCCCTAACCTACGGCCACGCCGATCTAGGATGAGCCCCCATCTACTCCCTATGGCCAAACTGCACAACTGGTAGAGAGGGAAACCAAACTGCCCAGTAGAAAGGGAAGCATGTGTGAAGAACTCCTAACACATACTTAAAAGAGGAATGACAAAGACCGATTGAAGTAAGTCTTTCTAGACTATCACCCCATAGCACACAAAGAGCACATGAAGCCTCTTCTCCCTACTCAGTCTTTCTAGACTATCACCCCATAGCACACAAAGAGCACATGAAGCCTCTTCTCCCTACTCCTTTGTTCCTATTTCCCATCAGTTGTATTGACTTAAGTGTCAAAAGGTTCTCCTCAAGATCACACACGAGGCCACTTGACTATTCTAGTTGTCTTGTAAGTGCAAGATGTATAGTAATTCATATCAACAAATTCAAGAGCACGTGGAGATGGGACTTTGGGATGTTAATCACTTTTCAACTGCTACACTCTTTGGCACCATCTATGGAAGCACTTGCAACAAACCCATGGCACTTGTCATACCCCAATGGTGCAATTATTAAAGTCAATAGATCAACATGCAATTATGGTGGGTAACAGAGATATTGTGAAAATTTTTACATATGCGTGACATATTACAAGTGCCTTAAACAAAATTTACAGTAGATCCTATGAGAAAGACTTATTGCACTTTCACATTGCACTTTAAGTGCAATGTGACTTGTCATCCTCGTCACTGAGAATACACGAGGCCATGGAGTCGGCTATTGATCGTTCCTCGACCAGGCAGCTGAGGCTGTTTGAATGAGGAATAGTCGCCTTCCTTTATGTACTCTGTAATCCTCGTCACTGAGAATACACGATTTTTTCTAGCCGACGACTGTCTATTCCATTGCGTTTGTATAAATGAACTTGTCGACATGTGTGCTCAGAATTGCCTCGTCGATGAGGGGGCCTAATCGTCCACGTTAGCGAGTGCCTAAGCGACCTCGCATTGTAAGAGTGCCGAGGCGACCTCGTACTTGAATGCCGAAGAGGCCTCCGGCTCACGTTATAGATGCGAAAGACTCGGGCTTACGTTTAGAAAGTGCCGAAGGGACCTCGGGCGCACGTTTAGAGTGTGCCGAAGAGACCTCGGGCTTGCGTTAGAGTGTGCCGAAGAGACCTCGGGCTTACGTTTAGAATGTGCCGAAGGGACCTCGGGTTGCGTTCAGAGTGTGCCGAAGAGACCTCGGGCTTACGTTTAGGGTGTGCCGAAGGGACCTCGGGCTTACGTTTAGAGTGCCGAAACGACCTCGTCGTTGTCGAAGCGACCTCGCTT